>JAYEPQ010000005.1:55431592-56031592 GCA_036321105.1 Dracaena cambodiana | reverse complement strand
GATGATTTCATCAAATATTTAGAACAGCTTCTCTAGGAACTGTAACAGCATGACACAACCTGTAGACCTGTATTTCTTTTAGCAATATGATAAACTAGGGATGCCACTGATTATGGAAATTATGATGGATATCTCCCTCAAGGAACAGCTAGAAAAATTTCCTGGTCTCACATTGATGGAAGAAAAGTTAGTCTCAGTTCCTTGGGGCTACACATGTATATGATCATGACATTACCATCATGTTGATAGCTTATCCTAATAGAACATAAAATCATCACCATTGTAAATTAATGTTCGGGAATGCCTGCAGCTGGTCAAAGTTAAGTTGTGTAAATGTCTCAAGTTAAGAAAGAGAACGCTGACTCAGAAAAGAAACAATAACAATAATACTAATAATAACTAATAAAAATTAAAAGTCACGAAATAAATTTTCAGCAGAACTCACAGATATATTTATTGCTTGTTGCTTTACCTCTTTTAATGATGGAATGATCATCAATGATAACACGGGAGAGGATGCAGCTCCAGAAGCTCGGACACTTCCCTCTCCATCACTCAATTGACGTGATCTCTGAACTACTTTCTGTGCATCAAAGTTCTCCGCTGAATCTCTAGGGTGAACAGAAAAATAGTTACTGGAGAGAAAATCCAAACCAAAGAGGAAAAGGCAACATAAAATATTTTCTCCTGAATGATTGAGAAGATGAGCTATTGTTGGAAGCTCATCAACTCATACCTTGAGGATTTGTTACTTGTTCTTTCTGCTACTTTATTTTCCATCACATCTTTATTATGTTCCCTTGGGGGCCTTTCGCGAGCACTTCCCTTTCTCAATCCCCCCTGTAGTGCAGCCTTAGCCTGAAATAATTTTAACTAATTTACCTTCTAGCAAATTTTTTTAGGAATTTATTGCTTGCACGAAGTAGCATGCCGAAGAGGACCAGATGCGTACGCGCATGCACACACACATAAACATACACTAACAAGTATGCACGCACATGAGCATACCCACACATGTTGCCACATACGAACTCACACAAATGCACATGCACACATGCAAACACACAAACATCCCTCGAAAATGTGAGAGGAGAATGAGGAACCTCTGCAATGTTTAATGCACTATCTTCAAGTGAGCCGCTTGATAATTTTTCTTGGCTTCCCAGTCTATATTTTGAAGATCGTGCAGTATCGGCTTCATCATATTGGTTGCGTACAACAACCGTGCCACCAATAGATACATCTTCAGAAGAAGCAAATCTGCTGACAGGCTAATTTGTAGAAAATGATATAGAATGTCAACTCTTGTTTCAAACATAAGTAAATAGAATCTTCTCCAGAACACAAGTAAATAGAATCTTCTCTCAAGATAGAGCTATACCTTACTACTTTGATTATTGAATGCTGTATGCATCTGAGTTTCCCTTGGAGTTCGTAACACAACCGTTCCAGATCCGCTCACAGATAGAGGTTCCTGGAATTTGAGCACATAAATTATAGTCAGATTAAAATTGTAACAGCTCTGACAATCCAGTAAAGAGAGACCTACATCATCTGCAGAATTTTCCAGTTTTTTATCGCCCAGCTCAATTTGTGCATCTTTCTGGAATAAACTTCCTGAAGCCGGTTCATGCAATACACTTGCGGAGGCAGGCATCGAGTGGTTTTCTCTGTCTGTGAATTTTCTTGTCAGATTAGGGTTATATGTAGTATCTGACCTTTTGTCTCTAGCAGGAGACCCTTGAGGTGGCTTTACAGCACTGCGAACAGTCCCTGTACCTTGTCCTGAGTCCATGTACGAGTCCCAACCAGTATTCCTCGGGATCTTTCCTTGACTATGTTAGAGCAAGTGGATTAGTGAAAGAACAGTTGAAAAATAGTGTTCACGAAAAAAAATTAAAGAGAAAAAGAAGAAAGAAGAAAGAAAATCTGCAAAAGCGTACCTGGCCTGCAGTGTTCCATCTCTCACCGCCCTGATGGTGCCAGGGCCCTCCACCGCTCTGATGGTGCCGGAACCCTGTGCCATTCTGATGGTGCCAGATCCCTGCGCAGCTCTGATGGTGCCAGAAACCTCATTAAGTGAGCTGGGATCATTAGTCACAGTTTCGTCATGTTCCTGTATGTAGACTTTTGGGCGCTCTCTGTAATTCAAAAAATGACAAGATACAAGTGTAAAGATCAGAAGCTTTGTAAGTTTATATAAACCATCTCCATAAACACTTGAATCAGTAAATTAGGAGGTCACAAGAGCTAAATTAATTTTGACCTTATTCTCTCCAGAAGCCTAGGACTTTTTCTGGCATTTCTGATAAAGCGATGTCTGAGGAGTTCCTTGGCACTTGGTCTCTGAAGGGGTTTAAAACCATAATTAGAATAAATCAACTACAAACAAAAAAACAATTAATTTCTAACTTGATTTCCATTTATCCAGTACAATCAAAACATAAAATAATCTTTATCAAAAGGCATAACTGTAAAGTTGTACAGCAACTAGATAATTAAGCAATTTGATAATAAGAGCTTAAAAATTAATAAAAGAAATAAATAATATGTCACCTACATCGCTGAAGGAAAAAGTGATGTATCCCCAACAAAAGAACAAGAAACACATGTCCATCTATGTGCAACACATACAATTATGTAAATATTTTTATGCAACTTATATATATATATATATATATATATATAGAGAGAGAGAGAGAGAGAGAGAGGAGAGAATAAAGGAAATGAGCTGCCAACTCAAGTAAGTTGCACTCTATTTCTACTATCTCTAATAATTTTTTTTTTTAAAAAAATCTTTTGAATTAAGATCTCGACCCTTAAGGTTCACTCATACACAATTTCTTGGTTTTTAGTTTTGATTTGGCCTTCCATCAAACAGAAACAAAATTAACAGTTTTCGGTGAAGACAACATTTTGTATCCACTTGATGAAAAAGAAAATAAACTTTAAAACCCACGGAATTTGATCCTAAAGAAGCTAAGAAGATAGAGATCATGATTCTAAAAAATAAATTTGAAAAAAATAATAGGATTATTACTTTTTCGCCGCTAACTCACGTAACTTACCTGCACTAGCGGCTTATATACAGTAATCCCATATATATGGGATGAGAGTGTAATACTGCCTCATGACAAAAGGTAATTGTATTATAGAACAACTTACCAAATTTTTTCTAAACCTACAAACAGTATATACAAATGAATTGAGTATAAAATTGAAATCTAACAAGAATACCATAGGACATGAACAATAAACAATGCTGCCTAGCAAGTGATACCAAACTATCAACTCACTCAAATTTCGAAAAAAATAAATTCTGAATATGTCTGAATACTATCATTTAATAAAAAAAAAAAACCATCCGAACAATTAACATAAATCCAGCATTTGTCAAGTTAAATGAGTTAGCAGTCAGGAAGTTAGTTATAAGTCACCACTATATGGAATCTCCAAGATGCATGCATTACCAGCCACCATCTTAGGTCAGACATGCCAAAATATGCTTCCCCAATAAATCAGTATAAAGTGAGAAAAGTAACATAAAGCAAAGGTCTAAAGGTAGCAGTTAAAGGAGATGTTTTGTTTTATCAGCTTATTTACAGCTGTACTCCATTGAGGTAATCATTTGTTCATTATACCAAACTATTACATACTAATGTGATAAAAAGTGAGCTGGCAAACAAGTTTAGAAGCTCAAGAAAACACTGGCCGTCTACAGTATAGTATGCCTGAGATCAACATCATTAATGTTCACTCCTTATCGTGTACGAGATCCAAAAGCTCTTGTACTTGCAGAGGGTACACTGATCTCAGAGCATGAATTTTAGCATCAAGTGGCTCCATCAATGCGACTGACATCACGCAGACATGCAACTTCCATTGAATCATCACTAGTCTGAACTCTGAAGATTTCCAAGTTTGATGTCAATCAAACCTGATCGGCAAATTTGATCAAAATTTCAACCTTTTCAGTCTCTTAGTTTCTGGATGTTTGTTTTGTGATTTCAACAGAAACATTCCTAATTATTACTTAGATTTCTCTTTTTGATAAGAGAAATATACTGTTAACAAATAAATTAGATACTTCAACATTAACTATTTGAAGTGAATTCTTATTTAACATGGATAATAGAAAGTCAATCCTCTGGAAGCACATATTGCAATTCTCTCGTTCCTATCAGTTTAGGACCATGAACATACAATAACATCTGAAAAAAGGGAAATACTTTTCATCACACATGGAAACATAAAAAGAAGTCCGCATAAAGCACTTTCCAAAGTCTATAATCGGACATGCGCTTAGGATGTGTCTGTCCAAGCTTCTGAGGCACTCTCGAAAGTACACTACAAAACTGAACTAGGCTTTTGGGTTCCTTTAAAATATATGACTAGGGAGAGTTTGGAAAAACAAAATATTTATGAGGGAAGAATATTGCTAAGGATGAATGAAAATGATAAAGAGAGGATGTCAGTGACCATACTACTACAGTTGGAGAATATTGAAGAGGAAAAGGCAAAAACAGATGGAAGCTGGGCTGCTTTAGTTGCTTCAGCATCTGAATATATATATATATATTTGCCTCTCCAGTGACTTCTGGTTTTCTGCTTCATAAATAAGACTCTTAAAACTAAGGTAACCAAACAGCTGCAATATTTAAGCTACTTATTTCATTAAAATCTGGAAGAAAAAAAACACTTGTTGTACGCCTAGCGGATCATGAATTTCTAACATAATTTTAAACAAAAAATATTCTGAGACTTTCTAAAAGTAAGTAGTTGCTTCAAAACTTGAACTTGTTCAATCACTGAGAATACGTAAGCAGTCTAAAGAGTAACTAACCTAAAGATTTCCTAAATATCATAATATTTATCAAGAAGGTAAATTGGAGACTGCGCTAGGTGGGAAGCCGCCCCCCCCCCCCCCCCCCCCCCCAAAAAAAAAAAAAAAAAAAAAAAAAAAAAAAAAAAAAAAAAAAAATCTCCCAACTCAAAGCATATGACAAGTTAGAAAAATAGGCGAACACTACAAAAGAAACTTGCATGCTGTGATGTAGAAATACATCAGAAATAGCATGCGCGCAATTTATTTTGTAGATTTCCTTTCTTTTCTCTTAATGTAATCCAATTATATTCTAATCTAGGCACCGTGAAACTTATAATTCCATTTATAATCTGCACTGCCAGGCACCTGCAGGACTGTGGTTCAGCTTTCATAATCTTCTCCATATACATGGCCTTGAATTGCTTAAGTACTCAGTAAAATGGGCATTAACCGATTCAACAGATTTTCAGTTTTCATATATCACGGTTTCTCTTGAGTTGAATAACATTACCATGTAAACAGCATCTGAGTGCAAAAGCATTTTATATTCCATATAGAGAACTTAACTTAAATGGGGGAAAAAAAGCCTCAAATGAGTTCTCATAATAACTTTTGCAAGTCATAACCAATACTCAAAGTAAAACTACCAGCAAGTAGGAGACCATAAGAAAATCTGCTTCTGAGGTATACATTTTACTTTTTATCTTTAACAGTAAATATCAGCTTATATCTTAAGGTTGAAGAAAATGATCAGAAAAAATAAAGATTACCTCCGCAGGAACTTTCCTCAGACATAATGAGACAAATTCTTTCATAGGTCGAGAGAAATGCTCATCAAGCTGCATAGAATAACCAGAAACTATATCAGACATGATGAAGAGAAAAGCCCACTGTTCTGACATCATTACCAGCAACAAGACCTCACAATATCAAAAAGGTTAGTCCAAGCCAACCTGGGGAGGGTTTTCTCGTGGTATCATGAATAAAACTCTCATTGGATGTATTTCTGCCAAAGGAGGTTCCCCTTTTGCCATTTCTATAGCAGTTATACCTAAAGACCATATATCTGCCTGCATCATGAACCGCATCTCTTTGAATGGAAATCACCAAAATTTCAACCAGGACTTAAGAATATGATACTATCAAAAGGTAGCACACCTTTTCATTGTATCCATCTGAATTCTGAATCACCTCAGGCGCCATCCAAAAAGGGGTTCCTACAAATGTCTGTACGAGTCTTAATTTCATCAGTAATGAAGGCAAATGCAGCGGGAGTCTGTACAGTAAAATACTTTATCACTCCACATAAAATTTAGATGTGCCATACATTGGAAGAGTAATAAGACTGCTTTTCATATAAATTATGCAGAAACTGAAGACGAACACGAAAGCAGTAGGCAGTGAACCTTCATGAACTGGTTATTTCAAGAGGTGGTGTCTTGTTTTATCTTTTCCCCTTTCGTTTTCTATTTCAGATTTGGATGAAATATGGGGACGCCGCTAGAGGATTTGAACGAATAAAATATTAAGAGAGTACTTGAAAGATAATATCAAAATATATTTCCCAAACTATATTTTCCAAACCCTAATAACAAAGGAGTTCACAATCCTTACCAAGAAATACAAACTGCTTGAAGAATGATATCAGACAGAAAAGGTACTTTCTATATCAGATTTGGAAGAATTATGGGGATGCTGCTCGTCAGTTTGGACACATAAAATATTAAGAAAGTACCTAAAGGGGAACATCATTCCAATTAAAAAGGAGTTCCCAATCCTAAGAAATACAAGCCGCTTGAAAGGTGATATCAGACAGAGAAGGTCTATGAGAGAATGAAAACCAAGATTGAGCTGGATACCTTGAAAGAATCCAAGCAATCCCAAAGTCACACTGTTAATCTCTGGTTTTGAGATCAAACATCATAGAATAAAGAATAAGACCTATTTTTGCCACTTAAAAGAAAATATCAATTCACATAAAATCAGCTAAACCTGGAAACTTTATACTTGCTGAATTAATGTAGCATATGTGCATGATGAATGTTTCACAGGTCAACGATACTAATGCACAATTTCAACTAGTATGCAGGTTTTATTAAGCAAATGATTTTCTTTCCCTCCAACCAATGTAAATTGTGGTAGCTAAAGATGTCCAAGAGAAAATTAATTAAGATCACTACTATTTCATTTTCACTATCTATTTTCTAGAAAAGTACTTCCTCCTGACATGATTAATTCCATGGAAACTATATAATAAGTAGGACGAAAACCTACTCATGTAAGGTAGATGAGCTTCAAAACTTCCTAGAAGATGCTAAATTTTCAAGCTTTATTTTTTTCATATGGCCTATAGGCCTGAGCAAATCATCTAAACCTCTACCCAAAGGTCGGTTATTGATGATTTTGGCAAGTTATTTAAAATACGCTAACAAATTTAATGGTCCAGAATTGATCATTTAGAATCTATATATGGTTTGATGTTGAATTACATAGCATGTGCTTCGAGAGAGAAGCAGGTTTTAAATTATATTATCACATCTTCTATCGTGCATCTTGCATGTTCACAGCTGAATGCATTGTTTTTCATTTTATCTTCCATCTTTCTGAGTGAATGAACTTTGCTTGCACAAATAATAAATGTTATATTGAGAATGGCTATGGGTATTATATGAGAATTAGCAGGCAACCAGGATAAGAGAGAAAATATCAATACCTTCATCACTTGAACAACCACTGCTTTTCTAGCTAACACAAGAAAGTCCAGATTATAAAACTAGAAGATTTTATTATTTTCGGCTGGCAAGCTCTTTGTATTAATCTTCATTCACCCATTCTCTACATATTCATTTAAAATGAGATTTCATAAATACCAACTCTGACATTGAGTCTCCTTCCTTCGCTCTCTCTAAAGTAAAGACAACTGTTTTGTTAAGAGAAGCAATATAGATATGTTCTTTAAGACTTGTTTGCTTGTCGAACAAATTTCCTTGTTATTAGAAACTATTCAAGGAAGAACCAGATGAATCATGCAATTTTGATGTGAGAGAGAAGTTGTTGTATAGTTTCATAAAGATGGGACATGTGATTCATTTAAACTTCAGCTACTAACAATTACCTTGTAATCAGTTGCGACTCTGCAAAAGTTTGAACTCTTCCCAAGAATTTGCTCATCCAGTGTTCCTATGTAACATAACCAGTTTCACCTTGCTAACTATCAATGTATGCACATCCAAATATCTGAAACTTAGTCCATCTCAATAGGTGCTCTGTCATCTGAGTAATTTTTCCATCTCCACCATCTCGTCTTCAGCACATAAACTATTTTTAACTGATTCTAGCAATTTTTCGTTGAAAAACTACAATAAAATTCAAGATGACCAATAAGTCATTTAAAGCTTTCATCATATATGGACCATCTATGTTTAGTGGCCATAACTAACAATATGTGCTGTTAGTTGCTCATAAATGAAACATGGATGGTGTTAACCCGCCATTTAATCTCTCTCTCTCTCTCTCTCTCTCTCTCTCTCTCTCTCTCTCTCTCTCTCTCTCTCTCTCACACACACACACACATGTATATATTTATGCGTATGTATATGTACCTTAGAAGCTGGTAGGATGAAATGGCTGATTTCTCATCTTTTCTTAATCTAATTCCAATTATTTTATAGTTTAATAAAGTAGTTTAATAAAGTCTAGTGGATATTTCGAATGATTTTCAACAGATTAGAAAGAGAGTTAATTAAATATAGAGGATAACAGGAAAACAAATTACTGTCAGGTATAATCGAGAGTTTATGTTTGCCATGACATAAGAACTTCTGGCAGAGAGGAAGCTAATCACCACCAATGAATAAGTTTCCAAATATAAGAGTTAAAAGTTAAAACTAAGTGCCAAATGGCGGTCACCCCATAAAGGCATTATAGACTGCATGGTCGTCATTAGCAACAAGTAAAACAACAAACCTATGATTCTGTAGAGGTTGCGAACTACATAACAAGATTTTGAGGGGGTACCTTTCTTCGAGAAATCGTTTTCGTTAACTGAGCAGAAACACCAAAGTCTGCAACCTAAAATGGGAACAGTATAATGAGCATTTCTGATGGATGAATATAAAGATTGACATCCTGTTGATAAATCTACGACACTGATACTTCTAGGGTGAATATCTTTTCTAACCTTAACATCACCGCTTTCTGTCAACAAAATATTTGCAGCTGCCAAAGATCATAAGAATATTAAGATGTTGTTGATCTTTCAAAAGCAAAGAAGCAAGACAATAAAGATGGGAAATAATTTGGCATATTTAAATTAGAGGTAAGTACGCAAGAAATAGAACTGTACATTGTGAAAAAACACAGCAAGCAGAAAACTGGCAAGGATTTCAAATATGACCTTTGATATCTCTGTGAATTTTTCCTTCACCGTGGAGATATTCAATTGCATGCAGCAAGTCCCGAAGAATGCATGCTATGGATGATTCATCAAGTGGAGGACCAGTTTGAAGCTGTAAAAGTACACAATACTGTTAGACATTCAATGTTTTAAATCAACAAAATCCTACTTACACATTTACCTACGTAATTTTCTAAAATGTGCAACTCAAATTTTGAAACAAAAAATAAGTCCAAAAGGAGCGCTAGGATACCTACATTCTTATTCTTTGGTCATATAGTTTAAGCTCACTAAGCATAATGAACCTCCAACCCAGCTAGAATTCATGCTCCTGGTTTGCATGACCTAAAGACAGCGTCAGGGGACAAAGTTATCCTACAATTTCTACCTCCAATTGGTAGTTGTTGGGAAAAATAACTAGAACTGGAGTATTTCTAGCTATCCCAAGTCCAAAGTTAAGATAACTCCATAAAATCAGAGGTAGCAAAACACCAAGCCTAACTTCGTTATCTCATACCTCCATTTTTTTTTCAACTCCATAGGCATCATAAAGTGGAGTTTACTCACCTATAAACTAAAGTTAGAGCCTTAAAAGTGGATCTTGCATAACTATACTTCCCCTTAAAATTTACCTCCAGTTTCATAGACCCCATTTCCAAACAGGATCTAAACTGTGAGACAAAAGAACAAGAATGTAAGTATTCTATGTTCGCTAGAAAATATCCACATTTCTCTCCATTGCAAGGTTCAACTACAATTCATGAAACTTACATGAGAATGAAAGAAATTTTTTAGACTTTTCTAATTAGAACAAAGAGAGGAGTAGATTGAAGTGCTCTTCTTTTGTTTGATGCGGGGTCTTTCGATGTAGCGATGGAAGATGGATCCTGTCTTCCATTGACAATCCAATCACCTCCATTTTCGACTCAAATGGTGAAGATAGAGTAGGGACAGTAAGCCTCCTCTCTTGAGAATCACTCTCTTCTTTTATCAAACTAAAAGGTATTTTTCTTCTCTTTTTGGGGCTATTTATAGCCTTAAAAGGGGCGTAACCACTCTCCTCATTAATCTCCTCCATAATAGAATTAAAACCCCTTATTAAATAGAAATAGGGGGGAGTGCGACTGCCATTACTTAATGACAGGAGAAAATGGGGCGCAACTGCTCCTATTTTGTAGCTTGAATAGGTCAAAATGCGGGGTTGTTCAAACTACTACACTAGGATAAGAGATAGCGTCGCGCCTGTCTTCTACGCGGGGGTCAAAATGCGGGGTTGTTCAAACTATTATACGGGGCGGGAGTCCCTCTCAAGCCCCTGGACAACTAAAAATGCTAAAGATTTACACCAAAAAAAGCTCCTTCAGGTATCATTCAAGACTTTAAACAAAAATAAACAATTCTAATTCTAAAAGGTTGAATAAAAAAATAGATTAATTTTACTGATTCAGAAAAAAACTTGCATCATTATCTCAGTTTCAAATCAAATGGGTTTGATTTATACTCCATATTCTAAGAAATAATACTCCATATTCTAAGAAATATTTACTGATACCATGTCCCCTTATTTCTTTTTCCCTCTCCTCCTTGGTCCTTGCCATGCTACTGTCCCCGCCATGATTACTGCTGTTGTCACCAACTCGTGGTTGCAACTGATATTGCCAACTCTGCTACGACTATTGTTGTTTTTGCCCTCAACCTCATTTGTTTAATGATTTATGTTTTGAACTTCTAAAATTTGTTCCAAGGTTTATTTATCATGTTGTGCATGTTGGATACACGTTATTCGTTAATGCCTTCACATGCATGTTATAACATTTTTTATTGAAAGACGACATTTAAGACATAATTCATCTAACATGTATATAAAGGGCTAGATATTAATATTTGATATGCTAAAAAGCACGAACACATTACTGGGAATGTCATATCTATGTCGGATATGGACGTGTCATAGATATAACAAAAGTCCGGCATATCATGCAACATGTCCAATTAAAAAAAGGAGAAAATATGGTGTCATTGCAATGCCCGTACTTCTTACAGGTTTATGTTTAAAAAAGAAGAGCTAGTCCGGAAAAATAAAAAATAAAAATTGTTAAATTGGTAACATTTATCAATGCCATGTTAATTTTATGAATTTATATTTCAATTTTTTATACTTGAGTCTTGTTATGTTCTGGAAAAAATAATTTACATTCACACTCTACTCTGATCCATAACCTGTTGTCATCATAACCTAATCTTTATGTCTCTTTGTGAATAGAGGACGAGATACATGGTTATTCGCAAGACTTGCCCTTTATAAGGGAATAGAGACAGAATGCATACATTGCAAGTGCTTTTTTGGATATTTGCTTTAAAAATATTATTGTTAATAATCGAAAAATATATTTATATTTATATTTTTTTATGCCGTTGTCGTTTCTGTGTCCTTATTCTTTTCAAAAATGTCATATCTCTTGCATGTTTATGTATTTGTGCATGTATTAGTGTAAATATCCGTGCTTCCTAATCGATATGAAATCCATATTCCAAATATTTTGTACACTATTGGATATCTAAAATAAAAAGCCCCACTAGTTATCTGCAATCAAAACCCCCACCCACTATGAATTTGATACCTCAAAACCATGTTCATAACACAGATAAATATATATAGAAAAGAGAGGGGAGAGCGAGAGAAAGGGAGCTTCAGAAGTATCAGCGATATAAGAGGAGAATTTCTCCTGCAACAGCAAAAACTCAACCTTCCTCTACCATTACTTCGACCGAACCCCACTCTATACCCTAGGCTTCACATATACGAATGAGGTTTATATCACAACATTTTCCCCTTATCTACGAGTGGAAAGAGTTCTTAATTGAAAATGAATTTTATTGAAAAACCTTTATTTTTATTTCCACTAGACGACTGGGCAAACCTCGTGATATATATCTAAATTGTTCTGTAAGTGTACTCCAGGGAATGGAGAACAATTGGGATGATGATCAACTTGGTGGGGTTTGATAAAATTAAATAGAAAGCAAGATGAACATTTTCCTCCAACGCAATTTGAAACTCATTACCCAATGTATATATTCCCACACAAATGGGTATCAAACATCACGGAAGGAAAATTATCCTCCTATAATGACAAAACGCTTACCTTCCCTTTATTACATAAAGACCCGGTAACATTGACCTCCATCCCCTAAGTTCACTCAATCATGTGGAGCATTTGTTTGATATTTGACCGAGTAAATATAAACCAACAGTTTTTCAAAAACATAACATTTGACACCCATTGATAGGTGGTCATTGAACAATCTATCCATGATTTATGTGTGATTGAACCATCAACATTAAGTATAAAAATTAGAAGTAAAAAAGTGAAAAGAGTGACGTTTTGTCATCAAATATATAGAGAGGAATTATCAGATATACTGCAATTCCGAGTTCAAGAAGGTGATGGGCAAAGGCAAGGCAACCGAGCCCCACCTAGCACCTAGTTGGCACTTAGGCGGTTTAGTCTACTATATATTGATGGTACACACATAAAATAATTTTAAATTATAGGAAAATAATAAAAGACATGTTTAAAACAATTAATAATTTATAGCTTTCAATTCTAGCGAGACAGCGAGGATATGGAATGCCTATGAGACAGCAAATTGGTGGAAGAAATGCAATGGACGGCGATGAGGACCAAAGAGTTGGGAACTGATAAGAGGAGACTCAAGCGGAGGGCTGGGAAGTGAGACGACGACAAAACGGTTTTAAGATAGAGACAAAGCAGCAATGAGGCAAGTAGCTAAGACTCAATTCAAAACCGAAATGATAAAGAGGGAGGTCGAGAATTGGGACTAGGGCAGAACCTTAGCTCGATACCCCTTCTTATAAGGTGGTTTTGGTCTTGCCATGAAACGTGTCCAACCCCTTTAACTGAGACATTAAAATATTTAATGATCTGTCTAGTAAGACCCAAATGCGAGTTTGGATATGCTTAAGCAACGCCCAGGAATTGCTATCAATAGGGTGGAGCACCTAGGAGAGGTTGTCTCCGCCTAGACAGTCGTTCAGATTACCTTCACAAACATTGCATAGCATGTAAAATTTTCCACCTAAAGCGGCTAAATCTCCCCATTCCCCTAACTTTTACTCTAATAAGAAATTTCATGATACTCATACTAAAATTTATAGGGTTCAGTGTTGACTTAGGTTGTTATCAAGCGATTGAAAATTAATAATTTTCCAAAAGCACAATATTTTGTACCCACCAATAAATGGTAAATAAACATTTTACCTCAAAATTTAGTATAAGTGAATATTAGTGTTGGAAATAACGAGTTTCAATATTAGACTTTACATTAAAATTTATTCAGTTGAAATTGACTATATCATCTTAAGGGGCTAAAACCGAGAACAAGTGTTTCATTATTATCTTATGTGTGCTTCTAAAGATGTCGATATTGTCTTAGTCAATGAGACGAGATCAGCACTGAATGCCAAATTAGAGTTATGGAGGCAAACATTACAATTTAGAGGTTTTAGATTGATTAAATTCAAAACAGATTATATTGAGTATAAATTCAGTAAACGAATGATCTAAGACTATAGTGTTGTGACATTAGACAAATAAGAGATTTTACTTACTTGAACTCTATTATTCAGAATGATAGAGAGATCAACAGTGATAAACATAGGATCCAAGCAGGCTGATTAAAATAGAGGAGCGTAATGGTAGTTTTACGCAACCGTAACATTCTGTTAAGGCTGAAAGAAGAATTTTAAAGGACTGCTATTAAACCAGCTTTATTATATAACATAGCATGTTGGACTATAAAGAAACACAATTCACAAAATATAAGTATAGTTGAGATGCACATGATTCGTTGGATGTGCAGAAATACTTGGAGAGATAAATGAGAAATGAGAATATACGTAGCCCCTATCAAAGAGAAAATGTGAGAAAATTGCTTATAATTGTTTGGTCATGTGTGACGTAGACCTACGATGCACCAATCCGACGAGAGAAACTTATCAACATAGGACAAAAGTTGTAAAATGAACAGTTTTGAACAATAAGAACAAATGAGGCATCTCGATCGACGATAGTGTCTAAATTGAATGACTTTACATACACTATCTATTTCAGATATAGAGATTAAAATGATTGGATCATTCATTTTGATATTATATCGTATGACTTTAGGTTAATTAGATTGTAATCTAAGGAGACACCTTTGACACATATATAGAAAAAATGTGCCTAGGGTGTCACTTACCTAAGGAGCCAAGTTAAAATAACACCATTGATCATCACTAAGAACAATCCATACCATTCATCCTGATCACATCTTATATGGTGGTAGATAAAAGAAAATGCTATTTAAATTCTTTTTGACCATGCATTAGATAGTTGCGAAATGAATGGTTTTTCAACAATAAAACAAATGAGATTTCTTTATCAACGATGTAGAAGTGTCTAAATTATATGATTTATGTACACCACTTTTCTAGGACATGAAGAATGATGATGAACTGTTTGAATCATCCATATTAATGCCTCATTTTAGGATTTTAGGCCGCCTCCTTAGATTTCAACTTAAGGTGTCATCCCAGGCAAACTTTTCCATATATTTGCTTGTATGTGTGTGTGTATACATGTATGTATGCATAGAGAATAATGCGTATCAGATCCTACCTTTCACTTCAATCAAGTCCTCCCGCATTGATCTTCATCCCCAAGGATTCACCCATACCAAAACTCACAAGGTATAGTGTTCATTTGCCTATCCATCAATAGCCTAATAGGTATAAAAAGTCCCAGAAAAGCATTTATTTTGTACACACCTGATTAATCACTAAATTTCAATATGTCTCCGTGATTTTTGGTGTAAGAGAAGCCTAAACATGAAGATCAACATAGTGGAGTCAATCCAAATTAACAGATAGGCAAAGATGGAGTTTTAGGCATTATTGGAGGAAATTTTCCTCCAATAGCATTATTGATACCCGTTAACCTCATAATGTAAAGAGAGAGAGAGAGAGAGACTTGGGTCCTTCGAAAAAGATTTGGACCAAATTCCTTTGCTTAAAAGAACGCCCCTAGGCTATATAAAATGGAAGATCCATTACGTTGAAGTTGATATACACCCTTTAGAGTGGCTAAGAACAAAAATAAAAAATTTTAAAACTCTGTTTCCACATGCAATCGAGTAGGCAAAAAATGAACAGTCAAAATAAAATTTTGAAGATCTACACTTTATAGCTTAAGAATTGATGATCCAAACATTTGATAATGATCTAAATACTTCAAAATCCAACCACATAAAGTTTACCTAATGTAACCAACTTGTTTACAACCGCCCATATAGTGCCTACGATAAATGGCAAAAAAAAATTTAAATTTTTTATTTTTAGTTTTAAAATACTTTAGATAGCATAGATCAACTTTAACAGAGTGGATCATAAGATGAATATTTTGTCACCGAAATCAGTGTCCAAATCGTTCACAAAAGATATTATATATATATATATATATATATATATATATATATATATATATATATATATATATATATATATATATAACACTAAAACAAGTATTGCATCAGTGAGCAATGAAATACTCCCACTGGTCACCCCACATCCACTCATAAACAATCGCAGCAACCTTCGTCAAAAAGAATGAAGAATTATAATGAATAGAACTTCATTCATCCTAACAAGCTATAGTTTAGGGATACACATTTGTGCTTTGTTCCAGAACCCTATAACCTTCCTTTCCTGATCAATAGTGTGATGTCCCAATTATTAAGTATTCCTTTGTCTTTATCTGCCTCTATCTTCCCATTTGTGTAATCCATAGCACTCAATATAATTCCTCCATGAGTTTCTCGAGAGTTTCTCGAGTGTCGCATTTTTTGATATATTCTAACTCAAAAATTCATTTATTTTTTCTTGCCATAAGGTCTGAACCGGAGTATCTGAAGCTATTTCAATAAAAATGCAATGAATTTTAAGAATCTCTTTTATTGTAAATTAGTGAGTGTGTGTGTGTGTGTGCACGCGCGCGTGTGTGCGAAGTGTATCAAGAGTGTCCCATAGATTGTTATCTATGAAGCAGCACTAAATCCCAGTTTGGAGGGTCTATATAGACAATCCAAACAGTTCAATATGATCTCCACATTCTAAAATAGCGATATACAAAAAAAAATCATGCATTTCAATTTTTTTTACCATAGATTTGGTTGTTGCAAAATGAGTAGTTTTTCAATAATAGAACTGAAACCTCTTGCTCTGTGAGAAAGTGTCTAAACCATGTTTTTTTTTTTTTTTTTTTTACATGGCCTATTTAGATTATGGAGATCGTGGCTAAAGGTTCAGATCGCCTATATAAACACTTCATGATAGGGTGTAGAGTCGTCTCCATAGATAGCTCTATATGGTGATGCCATACGTACACTTTTTCTAACAGTAAATGTGATTTCATTGATGAGAGTTGAAAAAGAACACAAGTGGAACTTCCTCCCCAATTCTGTCAGTAATAAGTAAATTGAGACAAGAAAATACGCATATAAAAGGTCCTCAAATAAAAAGGACTTGTAAGCTTAACTCTACAAGCATACATACCTCAGACACTAATCAAATATACACTTGATGGGCCTCTATGTCACTTGATGTATACTCCTTTGCTTTGGTAGGAGGCTAGCACCTGGCTCCTCCTATACCTCCAAGTTGATGTCCCAATTCCCTAGTGTTTCTGCTTTCGCCTCCTCCACTTTAAAATTCTGGATTTGCAAACCAGGGAACTTAAAGTATTCAGTGAGTCTCTTAACTTGCATCTTGTCATTTAACTCTGATTCTCTTTCATGCCACAAGCTCCAAACTGTGGCACTAAGAGCAATCTAGACTAGAAAAATTTCTTTGCTCCAACCTTGTTATTTACTCCAGAAGGCCACCTGAATCTCCATGATTAAGTTTAAATTTCAATCTGAACAACTTCCAGATAAAATCTGAATAAGTACATTTAAATACAAGTGATCCCTACTCTCACGCTCTTCTTTACGGAGGAAACAGAGGATCAAGTTGCATACAGAGTTGAGAAAGTATCCCTTGTTTTTAATCTATCATGCACTGCTTTGTGTAGGCAGCAGCACACCTAGGATACCACCCCATGTTATACCAGTCAACCGCATTGAAGGAGTTGAAGGAGTTCTCACTACACTCCAAGCTGAAGAGAAGGTAAGAGAATCAGCTCGCCCTGCAATCCATATCAATTCATCTTTTCCTCCTTGAGCACTCCAATAAATAAGATTATATGAGTTCCTAAGAGAGTTAAAAAGAGATGCAACCTGCGCAGTTATTACATTTGGTAGGTGCTGATCTCTAATTACAGAAGCGTCTATTCTAAGTTCCAGCTGCACGTGACCAATGTCAGTAATGTCAATCCATCAGCCTTCTTAGTGCAAGGGATCATTCCAAAAGTTAACACCTCTATAACTATTTATCAAATGGTGTCTCATGCATTTTAAAGCTATAGGTCTTATTCTAAGCATTTCCTTCCACACTAGAAAGTGATTATTTTCTATTGCCTCCCATAAAATAACATGTTTCAGATATTTCCCTTTCTTCTATTGAGCCCAAAGCAAACTTTAATCTTCTAAGAAATTCCAGATCACTTTAACTAAACAATTTTGAGTTATAAATGATATCTTCCTCAAGCCAAGTCCCCCTTTGGTCTTAGCTTCACAAATTATATGCCAAGAGATTGTGTGCATTCATCCCTTCCATAAAAAAATGCCATCATTTGCTCTCGATCTTCATTATTGTCTGCCTGGGAAGCTGAAAAACTGCTGACCAATAGTATAGAGCAATATGAGTGCCTCAGTTTGCTAGTAACTAAAGGTAAGAGCAGATATTTCGTGTGCAATTAACCCAGACCAGTGCCTAATTCATCAAATATCTTATCTTTCATGGGATAGGAATTGTTTAGATAAAGCTTTGCTTTCTCCTTGTTTAGATGAAGACATGATAGCAACGCAAACCTTGTAAATATGTCCTCCACAGCTTTAAAAGAAGAAATATCCTCATTAAGAAACACAAGGACATCATCTGCAAATATAAGATGTGAGCTAGGGGTACTAGAACTAGCATTGAACAACTTTATATCTCCTTTCATAACTCCTATCTCCATCTCCACCGAGAGAGCTTCCACAGCCAAACAAAAGAGGTAAGGAGATAAAGGATCTCCTTGCCTAATGCCTCTGGAGCTTTGGAAGAAATCAGTAGCAACAGTCATAATTTCTAAATCCTCAATCAACATTTCATTGTCCAAATTCCTAACCTTCGGCAACATCTTCTTTGGATTTTCCAATATGTCATGTATTATAATACAATGTTTGCCACAACAAGCGTATTTATCATATATATGACATCATACTACACTTAACATCAACTACGCAATATATAAACACAAATACCCCTTTCAGCATTTCTAAAATTCAAAAGTAACAACTTTCAACATCAGATTCAAATAATCACATATACCTCCACGAAGTCTGAGTTAATTAACTATCCCAAATCTTAACATATACTCATAATATACAAGATTGAATGTTTATGTACAAACATGAAGCTACACATGAACCTATAGTATAAGGGTAACATGAGAATCTAGATTCTCTATGTGATGTCTAAAACCAATCCAACCAAACATCTAAGTCAGACCTTTGTCCTTATAGCTACATGAAAATGTTGTTAAAATAAAGGGTGAGCTTGATAGCCTAGTGACTGTGAGTAAAGTTGTGCAAGGAATCCAAGAAAAAGTGTACATATATAACAATATGAGATCGAAGTTCTACACAAGATAATAAGTATAACTATGGATTTGGGTAAAATAAATGAGAATGCTATAGTTTTATAAAGATGGGTCACAATCAAGTAGATTGACATAATTAAAAATATGTATAATGGATTAGTGGCAAAGGATATATCTTTTGTCAGCCTAACGAGTAATTTTTCGATTACAATTGGATTGCATCAAGAATTAGCATTGCTTACTAGAACTATTTTAAGATGAGATACCTTAGTGTATGCCATTTGCTAATGCCATTGCCTTAGTCGATGAGACGAGAGTAAGGGTAAATTGCCAAAATAGAGTTATGGAGGTAAATATTAGAATCTAAAAGTTTCAGATTGAGTAAGTCCAAAAACATAGTATATAGAGTACAAATTAGTAAACAAATGACCCGAGACTATGGCTAAACGAGTGAGAGATGCAAATGAGTAATTAGTTTAGGTGCTTGGGTTCTATTATTCAAAACGATGGAGATATCAATAGTGATAGCAACCATAAGATCCAAACTGACTGGTTGAATTGTAGGAACACAACAGAGGAGCGCAACAGGAATTTTATATGATCGTAATATACCGTTAAGGCTAAAACAAAAATTTTGTAAAACTGTTATTATGCCAGCTTTGCTATATGGCAGAGAATGCTGGGGTATAAAGAGACTTCATTCACAAAAAATTAGTGTAGCAGAAATGTGCATGCTTAGGTGTATATGCGGTAAAACTGGAGAGATATAGTAAAAAATAAGGATATTCGTACTAAAATAGACGTAGCCCCATCAAAGAGAAAATATAAGAGAATCGCTTATGGTGGTTTGGTCATGTGCAACGTAGACCTACAAATGCACCAGTTCGATGAGTGAAGTTTATCAACATAGGACAAAATTAAAAGAGCAAAGTAATGACCAAAAAAAATAATAGAAGTGATACAAACAGATATGGATCTTAAAGAATTAAACAAAGACATTGCTTGATAGGAATGACTAAAGGATTATATATGTGGTTGATCAGGCGTGATTCTCTTTTAGTTCATTTAGCCTACCCCAAATACTTGGGATAACAGGCTTAGTTGTTATTGTTATATAGTTCGAAAAAGATGAGGTAAACATGATGAGTATACAAGTTATGTGAAATATATTCAGACGAGTCCAATTTCTTTAATATTTGTCTTATTGTCACCTTGTGCAAATTTCGCATATTTCAACTATTATATACTAGCTGGATTTACCTCACGATAATTTGTATAAGATAATGTGTCAATGGCACCATATAATGTCATTATTGCATTATCTTCGAAATAGTGAAACACAAGGTATGACATTTCTCACTCTTTACATTCTTATATGTATATTATGAACACAATATATGATACACATAAACATATATACATATAATCCTTCCCCCTCCAAAGTCTTCCTCTAATAATATACACGCACATATAGTATCCTCATCTTTTGCCCTCCAAAACCTCCCTCCATAAAGTACACCATGAGATCCGTAGCAAGTCAGAAAAAAGAAGCCATGAGGAAAAACTTGCCACTTCGATTCGACGGTTCTTCAAGTATCAACAAAACTCACGAATGGTCACTACAATTTCCTATTTAATTCCATTGATATTAAAAATATTAGTTTTTAATATTAAAGAAACAAAAACTTGAAAAGATAAATTAGTGCAGGTGCTTGCTTACCTTCACTAATTGCTTGACTACTTATTCAGAAAGCACATGCCTCTACTTTAATTCCTTACTTACGGCAATCGCCAAGGGCTTGGGCTTGCCTTATCCAAGACTATTTGGGCTTGGGCTCAACGCAGCTAAGCTCGAAAGGAGGAAATGTTGAGAGTCAGGGTTAGGGTTTTTTATATAAGAATTCATTGGAAGTTTAGATGAAATTTATAGTAATTTTGGGGGTGGTTATAGGAGTTGAGAAAGAGATAAATTTGTAGAAGAAAGAGAATTCACCAGTTTCTCTAATTTGAAAGAGGAGAATTGGTAATTTAATCTTGAATGAATAGTGCAAGAAGAGGTTATATAGATAGAGTGATTAAGTGAAGACTCATCATCTCAAGAGAAATATAAACTTCTCTCCTTCTCTGCATCAAATTTTAGCTTTATCCGCTTCTTAGTGGGACACTTTCCTCCTACAATCTCTCATCTCATTAGTGGAGATATTTTTTAACGATCACCATAATCTAATTGCATTCAATCTTTTTCTCATTTGTTTTTATATTTGTTTTTTATCACATTTACTTATATAGATGCATTTTCAACTTTAAAATAATTACCTATCCATTCAATAATAGCCAATAATTTAATATAAGAACATAATTAATGAGTCTCTAATTATTTTATACATACATTAAACAAATATTTAAATTTTAAAAGTAAAAGTTTATTGATCCAGGTGTTAGAGGATCCATTCGCATACATAAAAAATGATGGTTAATGTGATACTTCTAGTCCAATTTATAAATTCCACTTTAAAAAAAATATCCTCTACTAACCCTATCAAAAGGTTTCTTGAGATCAACTTTAGGCAAGCTCTCCTGGATGTAACTATGTAGAAAATCCCCTGACTATCTCAAGAGTAAAAGCATGTCATCCTAAATCATCTTTCTTTGGATAAAAGAATGTTGGTTTTGGAATATCAATTCTGGCATGGATACCTTCAGTCAGTTGCATAATATCTGTCATGACTTTATACAACCTATTACAACAAAATATTGGCCTATACTTCCAAGCTCAGCTGCTCAATTCCTCCAAGCTTCATAGGTATTAATGTAATGAAAGTTTGGTCAACTCTTTCCCAAATTCACCACCTTGAATAGCTCACTTTTAATCAAGTCCTAATGCAACCAATAGAACTTTGAAATTTATTGCATCTGGACCTGGATCCTTGCGTGGATCAAGCTCTTTTACTGCAGCTTCCAACTCCTCCATGGTGAGCTTTTGCAAGAGCTAAACATTGCCTTATTATAAGGGTGTGTGTGTGTGTATTAAATATAAATAGAGAGAGAAAAAGTCATTGAAGGTATCTAATATGAAATTGTCTATAGAGGTGGTCGCCAATTTCAATATAAATGATGTATACAGATAATCCTAACTGACAGTTGTGATCTCCACCTCTTAAAACGATGATTTATAAAAATCATGCATTTTCAATATATTCTTATCATATATTGGATAGTTATAAAACGAACAATTTTTCAATAGTTGAACATACAAGATCTCTTGATTAATGGTGCTAAAGTGTCTATATCATATGATTTTACCCCACCTACTTAGATCCTAGAGTTCATAATTAACAATTTGAATTGTCCATATAAACCCTCTATGTTAGAAATTTAGGATCGCCTTCATAGAGAACTCACAATAGAGACATCTTAGGCACATTCTTCCATATATAGATACATATATTAATATATTATATACATGTATATATTACATATAGGAGTTGGGGAAGGGGGGGGGGTGGGGGAGGGGCTAGAGTCCTTCTAGCCAAAGTTGCCTAGAGGGACAACCAAAAACTCATCTTTCCATAGTTTTTCTTCCATCGAAATTTATCATGTTGATCTCCATCCCTTAGGGATCAAATATACCAAACATCATGAAAATATAATAAGATTTGACCTTCAATCAAGCAGTTATAAAGCTAACATTTTTCAAATACATAACATTTGTATCTACTAATCGATGGGCAAATCAATCTCATAAATCATAAATTTTTGTATGTGTGCACCCTAAGAAATGGAGATCAACATGACAGGGTCCAATAAAAGAAAAAAAATATACGATAAGGTAAAGGGATACTAGCTCCTATTTACTATATATATATATATATATATATATATATATATATATATATATATATATATATATATATATATATATATATAGTAAATAGGAGCTAGTATCCCTTTACCTTATCATCTCTCTCTCTCTCTCTCTCTCTCTCTCTCTCTATATATATATATATATATATATATATATATATATATATATGGGATTGGGATTACTATAAATGAGTTGCTAGTGTAGGAGAGTTAGTAAGCTGTCAGTGAAAAAACTATAATCCCATTATTTTTTTATTTGTTTATCATGATTTCCACCTTCTTAACTTCTTTAGAATCAAACTTAATAGATTTTGAAGTTCATTTTTCCTTCGTCAACTAGATGCAAATGTTGTATTCACCAAAAATATTAATTTTTGTATCTACTTAATATAAGGTTAAATCAAAACTAAAACCCAAGAAATTTATGGGTCAAACCTAGGAGTCGAGATCATAATCAATAAAAAATTAAAAATATTGGAGATAATGAAAATGGGCCACCAGTTCAAGAAACATGTGTGAGTTGTCAACTCATTTCTATTACTCTCATATATATAGGGGGTTACTGTAAACTACGAAGCACGAACACACTACTAGGGATGTCGTGTACGTATTGAACACGTGTTCGTGTTTGACACATCTCCGATAGAGACAGGCCACAGACAAGTCCAAAATAATGTCGGACATGCCATGTGATATATCCAATCAAATAAAGAAAAAAAAATATTATATCATTATCGTGTCCATGCTTCTTGTAGATTGTGTCCAAAAAGAAAGTTAAATGGTTAGAGAAAATCAAAAATAAACATTACTAAATTCATAATATTTATTCAAATTTACTTAGCTTTATGAAGTTATGTATTAATGTTTTCTTGTGGACATGAGTCTTGTTTAGTTTCAGTATCCTAAGAAAAAAAATTTGTGTCCATACTCTATCGTGTTACATGACCCGCTGTCATCACTACCTTTTCTTTTTATCTCTCTATAGAGGATATGTGTGTGTGCGCGCGCGCGCGCGATTGATAGCGAGACTTGTCCTTTGCAAAGAATTTTTATGAAGAGACATGAACTCATACAATGGCAATGTTTTCATTTTGGATATTTTAGTAAGATCAATATGTCAATAATATCTGAACATATATTTATCTTTTTTGTGTCCTTGTTATGTCTATGTCCTCATTTTTTTACAAACACTGTGTCCTGCATTCGTATCTAAATCTGTCTATATCCACACTCTATAGACTCTAAATAAACCACCAGTTCTGTTAAGTTACAAGAGCTAGCAACGAAAAAATAATTATCACATTATTTTTTTAATAAAAATGTAGGATTATGATGTACATCTTAGCTTTTTAAGGATCAAATTTCATAGATTTTGTAATTCATTTTCCCTTCCATCGGATGGATAAAAGATATTGTATTCACCGAAAACTGTTAATTTTCAGTTTATAAGATGGAGGCCAAATCAAAACTAAAACTCCAGAAATTAGGTATGAGAGAACCCTAAGTGATTTAGATCATAATCCAAAAAAGAATTTTGAAGAAGGATATTGGAGATAGTGGAAGCAGCCTGCAGTACCGGTAATTTATGTGAGTCGTCAGCTGATTTTCATTATTCTCATATATATTAGAATATAAAAGTGTAATCCTCAATCTTCATCATAACTTCAAAATTTTGGTCTAGTATAAGTGAGTTTACTATGGTATCAGAGTAGCCCAAGTTAAATCCCACTCAACGCCTATTTATTGTATAATTTGGTATTATTTATTTTTTACAACCATTTGAGCTGCGTAAAACCCAAATTTCAGCCCAAAAGGATGCTCAGCATGCAAGGGCATGTTAAGATATACTATGGAGAGTTAGAATATACTACATGAGCCTAGTCAAACTCCATACACACACAAAGAGAGAAGAAAAAGTGTTCCCAACTTGGCACCTTAGGTAGTAATCCAAGAAGGCTGCTTTTAAGTCTTGCAATAAGATATCAATATGAACTGTTCACCATGAACTTCATATGCTAAAATGACAACATATAAAAAACACGAGATATAAATGCTTCATCATCACTAATCAAGTGGTTACATTTGTTCTATTACGAAAAACCGTTCATTTTGAACTAGCCTATGTTAGGTAAAAATGTTGAAAGTGTGTGATTTTTTGTATAACATTTTAGGACATGGAGATTATGATGGATGGTGCATAGTGATGGCTTGTAGTGTAATTCTATTCCACCTCCTTAGGTAACTCCCTAAAGTGAAACCTTCCGAGCACTTCACATGGGCACACCCATAATCAAGTCTAACTTCAAAAAAAATAATAAACTAGAATCTAAATATAAGGACGTTGATACCGTGCGCACATTAAATTCACTGAGGTGAGGTGTGTGCGCTCATCGTTATCCTCTTATTTCAACAATAAAATTCACTTATTGCTCAAAAGAAAACGCACATTAAAAGAACGCACATTAAAATAGAATTTTCATATCATAACGCTTTTAAGAACGGAAGATGGGTGGCTAATGATTTAACTTCATTATGATAGGTCAAGATTCTTCTTAATCTTTGTAGTTTTATTTATTTTCTTTATTCTTTGAATTTATGTATATGATTGGATTGTTCACATGCAAGACAGGTGCATTTTCCTAATACCCTTAGGAACATATGTTTGTAAGTTTGCATGAGCACATCTCTAAAATTATACATTTAAGCACTCATTATTAGTATTATTTTCTATCATCATCACAATCATTATTGTTCTTGTTATCTTTATACGATCTGTAGTATGTCCTGCTTTCTTAGGAATCGTTAAGTTACACGCGTACATTGCCAATGAAAGTCTCTAATGTTCCACACCATGCTTCTTGGGCCGCAGCGGCAGACCCACTTTGTGTTCAGCAGGCAGTTGGCCCCCCAAACAAAAATAAAATCATAATATGCCTTTACAAATTCCCCCCCCCCCCCCCCCCCAACCTTTTTCAATTGACAACTGACCCCCTTGAAAAAAGAAAAAGTCACAAAACCTTTGCATGTCTTTACAATTTGCCCCCCTACTTTTTTCAATTAACAATTCTATCCTTTTAAAATAAATCCAATCAAAACTAAAATCTCTCTCCAAATAATTTAGCAATTCTTCTAAAAAAAATAAATCAGCAAGGCCGCCATCCTCCTTGCCCTTTCTTTATCTGTCTTCTCTCTCAAGTCTAAATTTGATCTACGAATTTGATTTCCACGAATCTAAAATTTGATCTTTGACAAAGTTTAGAGTTTGATCTCAAGCAATTTTAGGGTTTTATTTGTTATTCAATTGAAGCCATTCTGTCTAGATTTTTTCTCCATTTCTTGTTTTCGAAAAGATTACTCATGGTAAACCCTAATGACGTTCTATTTTGTATATTGGTTACTTGCTTTTTATTGATTTCTTGCCAAATCTGACAATTTGGGACATGATATTTAAATTTTTTGGTTAATTTTAGCTGCAG
The DNA here is from genome assembly GCA_036321105.1 of Dracaena cambodiana. Lineage (NCBI taxonomy): Eukaryota > Viridiplantae > Streptophyta > Magnoliopsida > Asparagales > Asparagaceae > Dracaena > Dracaena cambodiana. Next base: position 56,005,228 of record JAYEPQ010000005.1, on the reverse strand, counting down.
AGTTTACATCCCTAAATTCCTTTTCGATTATTTTCCTTGTAGATTTACAATAGAATAAGAAATTAGAGACCGCTATAATGTTTTATTTTGTTTTGAAATTTTTAATTGAAGATTGTGGCTATTTAGATTTGGAAATCCAAGTAGAAAGATTTGATATTTAGCTGAAATTTACAATTTAAATTTTTTAAATTCATCTGCAAAGTAATTGGACATTTACCAAAATTGGGATTTTTGACATTTTATTTCGAAAAAAGTCAAATGTAATTCTGCCCCCCCCCCCCCCCCCAAAAAAAAAAAATTCAAATTCCAAGGTCCGACCCTATTGGGCCGTAAATCCTGGAAATCTACTTTAATTTTTTATTCAAAGTAAGTTGTCATAACCAAGGAGCAATTTCCAACGTTGTCCTAGACACAAGTCAAAAGGTGGGCGTAAAGTTGTGGGTTTGGTATTGCCGAATTATATTCACCTCTGCACATGTTCATTGTTAAAGAGGTAATCAGTAGATATTTCTCATCCAGCTTCTTCAATATTCCATCACAAAAAAATGCAAATACCAAAGGAGTTGGATTGGTGGTGATTGCAGTAAGGAGTGTTGGGGAAAAGTCGCGGCTGATACATTACTTAACCTATTTCTTTTTGCAGATGGTTTCCCCACATTGCCATGTTTTAACCTCTTTAACCTCTTTAACCTCAGCTTTCGGATTAATGACATGATGGCTAAGCTTGGTTTGGTAGCAAGTGAAAGAAGGGAAAAGAAATGGAAAAGAAAAAGAAATAAGATGCCACCTCCACTAAACCCTTGTTAAGCTCTGAGTGAATAAGTACAAACAAGGTAAGTAAAAGATAAGTAAGCTTACCAAGTCAGCAACAGAACCACCAGCCATGTATTCCATAACTATCCATAGCTTGGTCTGACGGAGATAAGAGCCATAGTAATCAGTGATATAAGGCGAACGACATTGTGATAGAACTGAAATTTCCTGAAGAGAGAGCACAGAAACTATTAGGAAAAGAAATGGGGTCCAGCAGATAAGACGATTATATGGTGTTATTGACTATACCTTCTGGATATCATCTATGTCGTCTTCTCTGAATAAACAGAGAAAATAGTGTGAGAATTATTTCCATGGACAAACAAATGCAGGAAAAATGGAAGCTCAAGAACAATTACGCAAGTTTTACATCAAAAATCATTGTTTCCTCTTCCATCCTAATCAAGTAATAGATTGAAACTCTACCTAACACAGATTATAGATATTATCTAACTATTTTTAAAAAATATGAGACCAAAATATTCAGACACATTAAATTCATAACTAGTAAAAGAAAATGCATAATAAAACAATAACCTATGAACTTAAAACTAGCAGCCAATAACAAAACAGAATTTATGAAGATTGTAACATGCTGGGCTAAAGGGGTCCCTAGTAGACTTCCCACTAAAATTGGGTTGCTTTCACGTGAATCTCAGTAGGAAATCAATGTGTCACACATTGAGGTAGCTCATATAACTATATCAGACAAGCAAATATAAGAACCACAGGCCAAAAACTGAGGGAGATACATGTAAATAAAATGGTCTGTTTCCACTGGAACATGTAGATGAGAAGTAAGATACCTATTATCAGCAACTAAAAGCATTCAAGCAAAAATTATGGGATCAGTTACAAGATCTTTTCTTTCTACCTTCAGGTTCATTAAGGGCTTGTCTGTAAACTACAGCAGGTGTCAATTTTTCTTATACGGTAATTTTAGAAAATGCTTTAATAGTACAGATGCAACCATTTTGGACAAAAATAGAAGGAGCCTTTAAAACACCTCAAATTAACTAAAATTAAAAGAAGCATAGTTTCCAAGAGGTAGGAACATTTTTTTTAAAAAAAAGTACTTTACGCAAAAGAGAAGGGATTAGAAAATTTGTTGAAGGCACTCACGCTTCTTCAAGATCAATAACTTTGATTGCAACCTCTTTATTTAGTTCCTTGTCGAACCTGAAATTGAAAATGACTATTACCGATGATGCTAGCACAAGATTAACAATTCAAAATTTAAAAAGGCTTCATAACTTCATTCATTAAGAAACATATTCAAATAATTTTTTATTTGACTAGCAAATATTAAAATACATTGTTTGTTATATAAGCTGGATTCACAAGACACAAGAAGTTACCATACACAATGACACAACATAGATTTCAGGATGTCCTTCTCTATTCCCAAATATTGCTCTAGAAACATTACTGGTATCAATAGTGATGTGGTTTTGGGGTTTCTTTTTTTTTTTTTTTTTGAAGGCCTTATTAGTTCCTATCCCATTCCCCCCTTTCAAATCTTATAGTATGACACACGTGGATCTTGAACTCATGACCTTCTACACACTTGCTAAGAGATTTTGTCGTTGCATTACCGTGGGATTTGCAACAACATTCGAGAATTTGAACGAAAAATTGTTCCTAGGATGTCCCCTTAGATAAGGAGGCTGCCTAAAATCTCATGGCGGGACATCAAAGTAGATAATCCAAACCGTTCGTAATGATTTTTCATATCTTGAAATGGTAGTATATAATAAACTATGCACTTTAAATACTTTTTGACCATGCACTGAATAGAATGAACGGTTTTTCAAACAAGGAATAAATAAGACCTACTGATCAACATCCATGAGGTATTATATTTTTTTATACACCACCTATTTAGGACATGGAGATCCGATGAATTATACAAATTGTCCCTTTCGATATCTTATTGTGAAATTTTAGGCTGCCTCCTCAGGTAACTCTCCAGGGAGACACCATAGAACCATTTTTCTATAATTAAATTAATGGTATGAATAACAATGTGGTTTTGGGGTTTGATCTAGTTAAATAATTATTGATTATTTGATTTTTCAGGAATTTCAAATCAAATGATATGTCAAAATAATAATTTGTTGGATCTGGACTGGACTAGATAGCTTTTGATTGAAGTTTGGAGGTAAGAACAGGTGGGTTACTTTTGTTTTGTAATAACAATGTACTATTTAAACTCTTGACCATGTTCTGCTTGAGCCAATGCTTTTTAACCAGCAATAGTAAGAATTACATGGGTTGTTTTGTAATTCTCTATTTTTATGAACTCGATCTACTGATGTAGGTCTATGCCGAATCCCCCATCCATCTTAATGGATGACCATCTCAGAAAGAAGATGCCATTTGTTTGTTAGACAATCCCCCATCCATCTTAATGGATGACCATCTTAGAAAAAAAGATGGCATTTGTTTGTTAGACATTTATTATTTGCTAGTTAGTAATTTAAACTTGTCTATTAGGTTGTTATCAAAAGAGAATAGTCCATATTATTTGTTACTATCCACGCAAAACCTATGTAAAGGCCGAATGATATGAAATAAATCAGTTAACGAAAGTGACTGCAGTTAGTTTGGAAAGGCTGAACCCTTGTTCTCTTTCCTCCCATTGTTATTTTTTGTTTCTTCCTCTCCTTTTTCTGTTCTGTTTGAGCTGAACCAAAGAGGTATCAGATCCCTTCTTTGGGCCTCGTTCCCCTTGGCTACCCCTTTTCATGCCAAAAGTGCCTCTTATGCCCCTTACCACTCTCCCCCTTAAAGAATGATTGGCCATTCTAGAGCATATGTTCTACGATCTCATCAAACCGGCTACAAGTTATATTCTCCAGATCTCCTGTCATCAATGCCGCATCAACATCAAATCTATTTGTTGATGTTCCACCAGCTTCCACAACTACAAACGATGTACAAAGCAATACAAACATGATGCAGAGTAAGGCTGATTCAAAACATGATGCAGAGTAAGGCTGATTCAAAGTCAATTTTGATTGAAGATGAGCAACCCAGTGACTGACTGAAGATGACCAAACCCAGTGGTGGTTTAAGTTGGTTTGTATTCAGTGTAAACTAATCAGCACCAACACCGAGAGAAACCTCCATAATGTAAGCAAGTGGAACATCAACAAATAGATTTGATGTCGAGCCACTTCCACATGTTTGATGTTTCACATATGCTTCAAGTGATTTGTGTTACTTAGTGAACTCTGAAAGTTCGTTATTTCCAGACCACTTCTACCTACTTATCACCTATATCAGGGTGTTCTCCTCTTTGGTAGGATGGCAAGGTTTTATAACCCATTCATTCTAGTGCCAGTAGGTCTTCATCAAGTTTGTGAAGATCAATGAAGCAAGGAGGTTATGATTACGAGGACCCGTGGACAAGCCAAGAAGTAGTGGAAAGAAACTCATATAGATATCAAGGTTTGCACTCTGTGTCCACTCCTAGTACACCCCTAATTGCAGTACAATCTGCTGAAGACCAAACTGAAACTTCTACAGTGTAAGGCAGCTGTTTCAATCGATTTGCAATCGTGGTGAATTTTTAACATAATCTAAAAGGAAAAAGCAGAACTATGCCACCATCAAAGTAGTTGAAACCATTGATAGAGGAGTTCAAAGAGATCGCTTGTTGAAGTTCTTCCTACCACATTGTCAGATAAACTGAAAGGTGAGAGTGCTCAAGAAGTTTGACAAGCTGGCTTGCACGGGACACAGAATGGACATAATTGCCTGTGTATCGTGCAAACTCTTTTAATTCCAAAGAAATATAGGACTTAACATATGTGTGTGGACTGTGTGGACAATCAAGCGATCAACAAAATATTATTTTTGACTGACTGTCCATATCTCAGTTCGCTGACATGCATGATAGGTTGGGAGGATCAGGTATGTTTTCTAAGACTAATCTTTGTAGTAATTATCATGAAATCGGGATCAGACCAAGTGATGAATGGAAAAGGCATTCACGAAGGGTTGCTTGTGAAGTGCAATATTTTCAAGTGCAATACTATCCTTAAGAAGTATCCTAGTAAACTAAGTTGGTTATTATCCTTAAGAAGTGCAATATCATGATAAAAGCTGGTTGTCTTGTGATTTGAGGTTCGTTTCTGTTGAATACATGGTCAGGTTAAAGTGAAGACAATCAGAGATTGGCTAGTACATAGAATGTCTTTGCACTATGAAGTTTCCATAGACTAGTAGCATTTACATTTTCCCGTAGCTTCATTCGGAATTTTAGTAGCTTGCCGCTCCAATCATAGACTGTACGAAGAACGGCTCCTCTCAGTGACTATAACAACTGACAAAGCCTTCATATTGATCAAAAAGATGTTGACTACTCGCCTAATTCTAGCTTTTCCTGAATTTGAGGTGTCTGCGCTTGAGGGTGAATTTGTTGGCATTGGGATAATGATCTCGCAATGAAGACATCCAAATGCTTTCTTGAACAACTCAGATTCAAGAGTTAAGAGTTAAACAAAAGTGATCCAACTAACAATAAGAATTATAACTTATATCTTGTTTACATAGCTGAATGAAAAGCTACTGGATAGCCAGCAAATTTATAATATTTCAGACCTTTGACCTTTGCGGTATCCCTAAAATCAGAAGCATATTAACAAAATGCACACCAGCTGTACATCATATTCTCCAACAGATCTGGAGTCGAAAACATGGTGACCCATGTGTTTGAGTTGAAAAGTGAGCAACCGGTCGGTTTAAAGAATGATTTTGGACTTTGAATGGCTGAAGGACTTGTATGCACAGGATAAGAATTTCAAAAAAGTATAAAATAAGTGCTTGAAACACACAATTGTTTAGAGAATTTTATGTTATATACGACTTCCTAAGGAATCCCGCTCTGCCTACGAATATTTTATGAGAGAAGTTTATTAAAGATTTGCATGGGGGTGGGAGGACATTTTATCAGACATAAGCATAGAGGAGAAATGATATTGGCCACAATTATCAAAAAATGTTGTTACTTGCGAAGAGTTCTCTGGTCTGTCAAGTTGTAGGAAGGCAAGCTCAAAATAAATGACCATAAACTCCTTACTCACTTCTAAAAATGTCTAGGAATATTTGACCATGGACTTCGTATTAGGGCACCCTCACACAGAAAGGACAGTGAATTCATTATATATTATGTTTGATAGGTTCTCAACATCATGCACTCTATTCCATGTCAAAAGGCTTCAAATGCTTATCTATGGCCAGGTTATTTTTTAAAGAGGTGAGATTGCATGGTGTGCCATGTTCCCATACTTTATATCAAAATAGCAAGTTCTTAGCTCCTTCTGAGACAACTTGTATACTAATAGCAATTACAATTACGAAAAAAACAGTGTGTATAATGACTTATGACTATTATATACAAAAAATAATTTTATTGTTAATAAGTGTGAAATTTCTCAATATTCTTAAAAAATAAGAAATCAAAATTTAAAAATTTTTGCAACTCTCATTACTACTTACATTCGGTTGCAATGTAACTTGTAAAATAAGTTGTATGTGGAACTTATTTTAACTTTCAAAGTGGACTGTGAATGAAACTTTTCTACTATTTGATTGCATTTACAAAATTTTACAATTTCCATTACTTAATGTGAATGCACTCTGGTACCTGCACTTCAAAGAGGTGTCATGGTTGTCTCAAAAGGAGCTAAGAACTTGCTATTTTGATATAAAGTATTGGAACATGGCACACCATGCAATCTCACCTCTTTAAAGAACAACCTAGCCATAGATGAAGCAATTGAATTTGTCAATCTAACACAGGAAAATCCAATTTGAAGTATTTGTGGGAAAAAACCAAAGCAATGGCTTCTAGTCCCAAGTAGAGTTTCAACAATCTAGTTCACAATCCACTCGATTGTCTCCTTTGCTATTGTTTAAGAAAAAGTGCCCGACATGCTTTGGACTTCGTAAAGTTGCAAGTTGGTTAGAAGAATAGTAGTGTAACCATTTCTATGCAAAGCAAGTTAGTCCTGCTCAAGCCAGTGAAAGATTGAAGCACTCTAATTTAGACTGATTCACAAGGTTGACTTTGTAAGACCATAACTTCTTATTCGCAAGGGAGTTAAGAGGCACGTGACCAATAAAACCACAAATCCTTCCGAGGAGAATATGCTACAAACCATCCAAGAGCTCATCAGACAACGACCGTTTCACAAAAAATTCATCTTTTGAAGGGTTTTGGGCCTCAAATTTGTCCTTAGAATAATTACAGATTTTAATTATGTAGTTTTTGATTTTTCTTTCCAGTTTAGGTTCTAGACTCTGGCCTACATATATAAAATCCATTATAACTCCTAAGCAGCTAACTTTTTTAATTTGGTTATCCAAATAATTTTTATTTCTAGTGGGTTTAGAATTGATTTATCAAGGGTTTTCCTCCATGGCTCATCAGCACTAGAAAGCATCTAGTTGGTGCTATTACTTCCTGTCTATGTCACAAAAGTAGATGAGAAAACAAAATAAATAAAGAGTGAAATGGTTCCCTATATTGGACAACCCATTTCCAAATGGACCTGAAGAATTTCAAACTAAAATATTCATTACTCCCTCTAATCCACAAAGAAAATCTTTTTGAGGTTGGGTACTAGAATTAAGGGAGAACTTAATTTGCCTTTTCACCCAATCACTAAACACTAGAGATTCCTAATATACCTTTTTTGTCTTTTCCTAATTAAGAAAATGAGAGAGAAGAAATAATATTATTAGTGAAGGATTTATAAATTTAAAGAGTTCTACAGGAAAAAAGAGGGAACAAGTTATTTAATGTACGTTGGACCACTCTTAATGACAGCTCAAAATGACAACAATTATGGACCTAAAGAGATTGCTAGAATGACTTTCTTTGTGGACAAAAGGGAGCAACAAAAAGACTACAATGTAATGCTTTATAAAAGCAATACAACTTTAGTAGTTTCTTAAGTTAGTAATTGCGTTATTGCTCAAGAATTAGTATTCACGTGAATCATAACACAAGGTGTCCCATATATTACATATTCTTATATTATAACAGCTTGGATTGTTGTAGTTGAGTTGGTACTTCATTTAAAATGCTTCGGAATGTGCTAACTTAATCCAATGCCGGGTTGGCCGTAAAGTAATTTAGTTTCCTTTATGATTGCTTCCTCTATTATGGCAAATATTGCACAAGAATACAGTTTGCAAAGTACACAGTGTCCTTGAATGTATAGAATAAACCTATTGACGCAGCACAAAAGCTAATGGGGTTTATAGAGAGAGGAATTAGAGTTTATTGGTGGAATTTAGGATCTTGGTGGATTTGTGGAAAAGAATTAGTGCTCGAGCTTTAGCACCCAGGCGAATCCACACCCACTTTCAACGAAATATGAAGAAAGATTTTCAAAGAGTAGCAAATCAGCATGCTAGGGTTTTAATTTTCAATACCATATCATCTTCTCTTGTAAATCCTGTTTACAAACCTTATTAATAGAAAAACAATCAAATCCAGTAAAATATCTAACAATATAATAAAATCTAGTAAAATCTAACAATAAAACATAAATTAAACAAAATTCTAATCAGATCTGACCTTTATTAATAAAGCTCCTAATAAGATCTGACCTTTATTATCCTCATCAATTCTTCCCGACTTTAAAACATTCATCCCTATGAATGTGGTAACAAAAAAATATCAAACATATCCAGATTTAACCGATCAGTACTATTGCACAAAATATTTTAATCGGACCATAATAACGGTCGAGGGATTGTCACTCACGTATCAAGTATGGACCATGACAGTGAAGGTGGAACTATTTTCTGTGTCAAATCAATTTCGACGATAATAAATATGGGGAGACACTTGCAATGGAAATAACTTAATCATCCTCATTGAAAGTTGAGCTAAGATAAGGATCTTACAAAATATTCAAGTCATAGACGGTGGAAATAATCCTCACCAAAGCTTTCCAAGAATTTGTATATTGTACGTACAATTTGTATATTGTACGTACAATTTCACAATTTCCTCACAATTCCTGGAGGGAACCCTCAAGGGGAATTGAAACTATCACACATCATTATAAACAACAAATTCCTGCAAGATATTATGTGAATACAGTGAATTTGCACTCCTCATTGCAAATTGCTATCTATTTAGAGATCTTATTATGTATAATAGGCAAATGCATGGCAAAACTACTAAAAATAGATAAACTTGATGAATGATATGTCACTGTACTTGGTAAGAACTTGATGAATCCCCGGGGGATACTCTAAAAACTTGGTTGAAGATAAAATACTAGGAGTAACCTATCAAAACATAAGAAGGAACCTTAAAAACTCACTCATAGCAACACTGGCAGTCTAATATCAATTATTTCATGCTCAGTCACTTCCTTTATCCTAAGTTCCAAAAGCGCACCCAGCATTATTTGAGGATGCACTAGACTCCACCAAGGCATCATGAACATCAGTACTCTCTTATTATGAGCATCAGGAGTACTCACCTTAGAAATATGGATCTTAGTAGAATCATGTGTATGACTGCGATATTGATAACTACATAAGAAATGGTAGTATTCGCAACAAAATAGGTATATTAGATTTTAAGAGTGAACCATTAATAATAGTAGTACTATAATCAGAACATAAACACTCTTAACTCTCGAGTCATCAACATGATCAGTAAGTATGATACCCATATATTAACTCTTCGACGGGCACTCAATCGTAAAGCCAAAATGCATACATATAAAATACTTGATCAAGATACATGGCGCGAAAAAATGTCCATATTCCTCAAACTTTGAGTACTGTCTTAAAATTTAGAGTGAATTTCTTTTCCAACTTATCAATGAGACAGTTATTATAACATGTAGAAAGATACTCCTATATAAGTCTATCAATCATCTCTTCCCACAAATTTATATATTTCCTATTATGTGTCTCAAAAACTATCTCCAATGAAGTCCAAAAACTTTTGGCTTTTTGCACTAGTCTTCTCTAGCAAATTGAAAACTTATATCTGCTAGACATCTCATAACAGTCGAAGTGGCATTCCACATCAATCAACCAATCAATAAAGACACGGTAACCATCAAATATGGAATCTTTAAACTAAAACTTCTTCTACTCTCTCTCTCTAACAGTACGCAAATCTTGGATATAATTAGACCTGTTTGACCCTAGATGGCAACTAAATCATATGATAAAGTGGGATATATAACCTAGAATAGCTTATGCGATGCAAATTAATCAAATATACAAACGATGGTTGCAAAATCCTAGACTCAAGCAAACTAAATGCATGCACTGAATAACCAATTAAAACCTCTAAATAGCTCAATTGCCCAATATGCAAATTGTTCTTGCAAATAATTATGCAGATCTTTAGAGAGAAGCAATTAACCATGATGTTAATTGTTCTTGTAATCCAACAATATCTGCAATGAATTTAGTAATTAAAAATTTAGTGAGCAGTAGTTCACGTCCAAACATAGGATTATGTAAAGTTCTTCAGAAGATTACTCACAATGGAGCACTGATAATCGGGTATAGAAGTCCTGGTACAGTTTGAATAGGTGATGGACATGAATGGAAAACGACTGCTTCGAAAATGGCTCAACTTGGACTCCAAATTGGCTCCAAATCTCAAAAATACTCTTAAGTCAGTCACTGTGCTAGCAGGTCGAGTCTACAGTGAGTAGACCCAATACATCTCCAACTTTGCTCGAGTTTGATTGGAATCAAGGTCAGGTCTAGATCCGACCTGAGAATGAATTGAACCCTTGAATTCTGAACGATCTCCCTGAATGTGGATTGACCTGTAAGCTTCAAAATGAACCTAATAAATCCTCAACGAGGGTTCACGGTAAAGATGAGGCAACTTCACTGATGAACGATGAGCAAGGCCAAAAGGGATCCCATGAAAGTCATGTGGCAATCCCACACCAAGGAGAGGAAGCCGAAGGCAATGGCAATGCGTGACTTCGAGCTTGGTCAAGATCAAGAGTTTCACCGATGTTCAAGGGATGTTCAAGGGTTGCTGCTATTGAGAAGTCTGGAACTATCATAGCGACAGTTGGGAGAGGAAGGCAGAAATCGATGAATGAAGATGTTGTAGGAGTCGGAGTCCTCGAAGTTGGCGAGGGTGGGTCACATCGGAGGGCTAGAGTGATGAGGGAGGGAATTCGAGGGAGATCCGATGTTATCGAACTATCGTCAAAAGAGGAACAGAGCAGGTGACTAGCGATGTGGCATTGTCTGGAGAGATTAACGAAAATGAGGGTGGAAAGAGCACAGAATCTGAAGGACAACAATGATATGGTGTTTACAGAGATGAGATCTGGTGTCATCAGCTCAGACCCGACGAGTGAAGAGCTTAATCGAGGTATGGAGTAGTTGAAGAAAGGGTGCTTCGCGAGGGTCGGGTGTTTACCAAGGCTCTGAATGGTGCTAGAGATGAAGAAAGTGGGACGGATTTCCGAGGGTGATGACCAACAATGATGAGCTTGAGAAATCGGAGATGGAACTTCTCACATTGAGGGGTGACTCAATGGCAACAATCGTCGTGATCGATGGACTCGACTTTGTTAGAGTATGTTGATGATGAGGCTGTTGTGAACGTCATTGTCATTGGTGTTGTTGTTGATTACTCGATCTGATCTCTCTCTCTCTTTTTCTGAAAAACTAAAATAAAGGAAGAAGATAGAGGACTGAAGCTAGATGGAAAAGGGAGGAAATAAAAATTTTAGGTCTAATACCAATTTGATACAGTACAGAAACTAATTAGTACTTATAGAGATGAAAATTAGAGTTGGTAAAATTTGGAGATTTTAATGGATTTGGGAAAAAATAAGTATGGTTCGGACTTTAGTACCTAAGCGAATCCACACCCACTTTCAGTGAATGCACAAAAAAAAAATTCAAAACAGAAGGAAATCAGTAGTTTTCAATATCTTATTCTCTAGTAAATCTTATTTACAAACCTTATTAATAGGAAAACAATCAAATATAGTAAAATATCTAACAATAAAATCAAATCTAGTAAAATCTCAAACATAAAACCTAAATCAAATAAAATCCTATTCAGATGATTAATAAAATCACTAATCAAATCTAGCTTTTATTATCCCCATCACCTAATTTGGTCAATGGAAAATATTTTTTATTTTTTTGTTTAATTCTTGCATCTACACTTCAATTTTCTTCATTTTCTTCAAGGTTTTAAAAATAACGGATATAGATTTGAGGTATCCAATACATGATATAACCAATAATATTACTGATATTTCCAATATGTTATACCAAACACCATAAGTAATCAGTCGATACCAATACTTATTCTGATATTTTAAATATTGATTTACTTATTATTTGGTATTACAAAAAGATTTTATGCGCCACTCTTTCTCCTAACCAACAAATTATGGCTGCCATATTCAACATTTTCTTCTATCTAGTTCATTTTGTTACCACATGTGCACATGTGGTTGACACTCACAAGCATGGCATGTGCATTATGCTACTACCAAAATCACTCAAAAGCACGCAATCTCTCTTTGATGTTATTATAAACTAATTTCCTCCACAAGATAAACAAAACACACATCCACAATTGTCTATTGTGTAAATGCAGGCAATACACTGCATTGTTATACTATAACCTTCTCTCTTGATGTGAGTACTATTTTGCACATACAATTCATTCTACCCAATCCCTCCTCAACCACATAGAACTATCGAAAGAACAGTCATAATTTTTTTAACATCTTTATACCAAGGTTTAGAATACCAAAACTCGTACTAGTATTGGCCAGTTACTTGTGATATCAAAATTGACAATATCGTACAACATATCATGTGTCTGTTACCTCCAAATTCAATAGGATATATGTGATATATATCAGTATTAGCCAATATTTAAAAACTTGCTTTGAACATTACCATTTGCACTGCCACGGCTGTGAGCCATGCATCTTTAAGATTTGACTCATCATATCTCCTATGACTAGGGTAATCCAGTTACATTAAGGATGACTTTCGGAGTGTATTATAGTACAGTTGGTTTTTAGCTGCACCTAAACATGTTCTAAACTAAGAGTTAAGTAGATAAACAAATATATTTGCATAACCGATAAACCAACAAAAATTGTAACATGGATTTGACCATTTATAAAGACAAGTAAGAATTTTTGTTGATCCAGAAAAACTGGAATATTCACATGATGAATCCAATTAGCGCTAGACTGCTAATGATACCACATGCAATTCACCTTGTTTACTCATCCAAACACATTGTTCATAATGAAGGTTCAATCTGTCAAATCCATTAATGATCCGAGTGCTAATCCCACATTCCCACTAGCCCCAAGGTAGTGAAAGTGCCAACAATTACATCAACTTCCCAAATCCCTTCAGCTTTCACAAGATGTTTAACAGCAATTCAACAATACAAATTAATCCAAACTAATTCCAAATCCAAAACCTTAGCATACCATTGAACTCAAGTGAGCAACAAAACAATCTTGGCTAACCAAAGACCAAAAATGATCCAAATACTACTCCCTAACTACCCACTAACCATCAAAAGTGCCGAAAAGGCGACCTCATAAATGATTTATGCCTCTATTTTACGTGTTAGTGTGCTACTGATCCAAACCCTAAAAACAATATCCACTTTCATTTAGTTGCAAACAGAACCCAGTTCCAAATTGAACACAAAAAAGATCAAAAGGACGAACAAGCATACCCTTTGAAGACGTCGCCGAAGGAGCCCCGCCCGATCAGCTCGAGGGAGCTGAATCGGGCCTCGGCCTCGATTGCGGCAGCAATGGACGCCGAATCCGACATCTCCATGGCCAGAAATTGCCCGCGTCCCCGCAGTTAAAATCCTCGCTTCTCCGTCCTCGAAATCTACCACTTTTATGGCAGCTCTATCGACATATCGCCAAGCTACGATCAAATTGATCCAATGGGAGACAATTGAGCTCGCTTGGATTCAAAGGGAAGAGAGAGATCTGAGGGATTTGGGGGTTGGGGGGTCGAGAGAGAGAGAGAGATGAAAAGGAAAAAAGAAAAAAGAAAAAATTAGGTTTCTTTTCAATCGCTCTCTCAATTTTCTGTCCAGAGACGAGATGGAAATGGTTGTATGGGGGTATTTATGTATTTTTAGAGCCTACATGTAATAATAATGATTGAAATTATATTTAATTAATTAGTTTACGGGGACAAGCAAATAAGAAAACTTTTGGTTTAAGCATTGAAATTAAACATGAAATAACATAGTAAATTAAGGATAATAAATAATAAAACTATTGAATAAATCCAACAATGATAGCTCACTCGAGACAAAATCTTCTAACAATTAGGACCATCGTCATGTATAGTCAGCTTCATAGTCGTAGGCGGCTATCTATCCACGACAGCAACCTTCCCCACCTCTATATAGCAATCTATGTTATTATCTTTGTAAGATACCAATTAGGCACGATGTTCTGTTGAACACAATGAACATCACGATATTTGTCATTCTTGCTGTTAGCATTTCTCCCGCTAATCGACTGTAGACCGATTGTCGATCTTGCATTTGAACTACAAGAACCCCCTTCCCTTTATGAGAGCACAGCCACCTCGTCATTGACTAATCACACAAGCTCAATCTCTTATGGCTTGCTCTTTTTTTCCTTTGTAGTTCACATGCACATCGCCACATTTTAAGATCCATGATCCATAGTCACTTGGAGCGGTAGCTGGACACTCTCAACTCAATGTTCTTCCTCCCCTGTTTTGAATATTATGACTGAATGGATGTTAGAAAGGAAGTTGTTTTTGGTGGGTGAGTAACGGTAACTGGACACTCAACTCAATATTTTTCCTTCCCTATTTTAGATATTATAACTGAATGGATGTTAGAAAGGAAGTTGTTTTGGGTGCGTGGGGGAGCTCAACGGTCCTAGCTTCTTCATGATGCACCCAATGTCTCATTCTTCTTCATCATCAACTCCATCAGGCAAAATGCTATCGGTAAATCTTACATCTTTAGCACTTGATTTCAAAAATATTTAATGTTATTTTCCAGTTCTCCAACAACAATAGCTCTACCAGTGGACATAGCATGCAATTGAAATTAAATAGGGTTGGATATAGAGATTTGTTCCATAAAAAATAGGATTTTAAATCTAGGGCTTAATAATATATCCAAAAAGAAATATTTTCAATGCATGATACGATATGCGGATAATGTTGGGATTATCATTGATCAAGAAGGAAATCCAAAAGAAATTCAATTTTTTGGTGTGATTTCGTGAAGATTGAGATAGTTGAAGTTTATTAAAAAAAGTTTAAATGCAATTAAGCGAATTTAGTATAAACTATCAATAAGAAAAATCACGTAATAATATGGTATAAACTATCAACAAGAAAAAGCACGTAATAATAAAAAAGTGCTTTTAAAAGTATCAACCAAATCAATAAGGGTATCCTCTAAATAACTTTAGAAATATTACATGTTTATCATTTGCTTTCATGGACAAGTTTGTCATCTTTTTCTTCACCACAATCAATAGAAAATTCTCAAAGCTCCCAACTTGACATTTTTGTATTTATTTATTCCATTCCTTGCTCTCTGATTCCTTTTTTTCTAGTATACTTTTCCTAACTAATCTAAGTATAAATTTTCCTTTTCTTGTGCATTCATCTATTTTTTTTTATATTAAGGTTTTAAGTAAGAATGGGTTCGAAAGATTTTCGAAGAGACTGTAAAAAAACTGAACGCAATGAGATTTTCGAAGAGACTGTGAAAAAACTGAGCGTAATAATCTTATGGCTTTTATGGCCATGGGGCCTCTTGGGGAGGGGAGGGAGTTACGAGGGGGTGCAGGGGCCGAGGCTCGGAGCGCGTGGGCCAATGAGAGAGGATACAGGTGGAGAATAGTTCTGTAGAGTAACAAATGCTCTTAAAAATAATCAAATATTTTAAATTTTAAAATGAATGTCGGGTGCTCTTAGTAATTAGGTGGGTGTTTTTAGAAACACTCATTAAAAAAAGTGTGGTGTAAATTTAAATCACTACATTATTAGTTCAAATTACTATCTGTCATGCCCCGCTCCCGATATACGGTATACGAGTACGTGTAGCAGATACCAACAACATATTCGTTTTGAATATGCTAAAATCTCAATAAATTTCCCATAATAATACTAAGTAATTACGATAGAAAAATTCAACAAAAGTTTGACTTTTCATTTATTGTAACAAAGTTTAGATACAAATGTTGGATCATTATCTAACATTGGCCCATATATATGAAATAATCATGTATTGTAAACTGTCTAATACGGTTGGACCCAATTAAAAGTGATCTAATTGAGTTGGGTTTTAATGTATCTAATAGGGCGTAGGCCTTTTATGTGTAGAAACCTAATGGTTAATTTCTGATTTTATGATGGGTTAAATCAGAAATACCAATAGACAAATTTATCTATAAAAAGGCGGTTATAGTCCCCAGATCACATGTGACTTCGATTCTTCTCTATATCCCATCGACAGAGAGAAACCAGAGAGAAGTTAAAAGGGTTCTCTGAGGAAAACGTGTAGATCTGGAAGGCCAATCGCACAGCTCAACAATGTGATCTTTTGATATGGATTCAGGTATGCTCTCGCATATTTTATTTATGATTTCTTGGTGATTTGACATAAAGATCTTTTGTGCAATTTTGTATGGTTTCTTACAAGTGGTATCAGAGCAACTTTATGTTGAATCATCAAAAAAAAAATCGGATTACTGTTCACCCCGACACTGTTTATCGGATTACTGTTCACCCGATTACTGTTCATCCGATTTATGTTTAACAAAAAAATTAGATTACTGTTCATCGGATTACTGTTCACCCGATTGTCGTTCATCGGATTACTGTTCATCCGATTTCTGGTTAAAATATCGGATTACTGTTCACCCGATTACTGTTCATCGGATTACTGTTCATCCGATTACTGTTCATCAGGTTACTGTTCATATTTTTTTTTTAAAGGTTATTAAGGTTTTATTTTGGATTTGGTCTTGTTTTTTTAAAAATATGTATACACATATTTTTTTTAAAAAATATTTTCTGGTTAATTTCTGACAATTTTTAAGGATCGATTCGGTATAATTTTAATTTCAAATATTATATTTTGGATATATATTTTGAGATAGATTGATTGAAGCAACATGTCACCAAAGTGACCTCTCTTGTTGAAATTGATTTTATCTTGAAATATAAAAGGTTGTGTGCATGTAACTTATATGAATATTAATTGGCCCAAAAGAAGGTTAATATTTAATAGAATTGCATGTATACCTGTGGTAATAAATGCGTGAGGATTATTTGGTTTACATGTGAACAATGACTCAGCCCAAAGGAAGATTTATTGTTTGATATGTTATTTATCATCAGTATTTGATTACTACACCAAGATATCACTAAAAAGTTAATATTGTTGTCCAAAGATAAAATATTAATGGAATCCCGATATCTTGAGATGGGGTTTTACATTTATTTGAAATAATTATTATTATTTGATTAATAAATTAATGCGAGCTTGTTATTTTTGTTCATTGTTCTCTGGATTCAGTTTTACAAAATCCTGCTAATATTAGTGCTAACATCAATTCAATTCCTATACTAAACGGCTCTAATTTCAAGTCATGTCAAGAGAATTTTTGATTGTTCTCAGAGTCATAGATCTCGATCTTGCGTTAAGGTCTCCTCCTCCTGCACCTCTTACTGCTGAAAGTTCTTCTGAACAAAAGAGGGTCATTGAGAGGTGGGAGAAGTCAAATCGCATGTGTCTAATGATCATGAAGAAAGCCATTCCAGAAGCATTCAGGGATACAATATCTGAAAAGATTACTACGGCTAAGGAGTTCCTTGCGAATATTGAAAAGAGGTTTGTCAAGAACGAAAAGGCTGAATTTGGTACGCTCTTGACAAATCTTATTTCAATAAGGTATAAAGGCAAAGGTAATATTAGGGAGTACATTATGGAGATGTCTCATCTGGCTTCAAAACTGAAAGCGCTTAAGCTTGAACTCTCTAAGGACTTACTAGTGCATTTGGTTCTAATATCCCCCCCCACTCAGTTCAACCAGTTTAGGGTGAGCTACAATTGTTAAAAAGAGACTTGGTCTCTGAATGAGCTCATCTTACACTGTGTTCAAGAGGAGGATAAGCTGAAACTAGAAAAAACAGAGAGTGCTCACTTAGCCTCATCCTCTAAGGGCAAGCAAAAACAAAAGAGGAAAAAAAATAAGGAAGCTGCAGATACAGCATCTCAGAAGAAACAACAAAAGAAACCGATTCAATCGGAAGGTACTGGTTGTTTCTTCTGTGGAGTTGAAGGGCATATAAAGAAGTATTGCAGTAACTATCAAGTTTGGCGTGCTAAGAAATGGTTGCCTGAGTTGCCGAAAACCAAATGATGTTGAAAGATATATCTATGTGGGTGAGGGCAAGAAGGTTCAAGTTAAGGCAATTGGAAAGTTTAGATTATTGTTAAAGACTAAATTTTATTTGGATCTCGATGAGACATTTGTTGTACCATCTTTTAGATGAAATTTGATTTCTGTTTCTACTTTGAACAAATTTAGTTTTTCTTGTTCATTTGGAAATGGAAAATTTAGTTTGTTTCATGAAAGTTTAGATTATTGTTAAAAACTGGGTTTTATTTGGATCTTGATGAGAAATTTGTTGTACTGTCTTTTAGATGGAATTTGATTTCTGTTTCTGTTTTGGACAAATTTGTTTTTTTTTTCTTGTTCATTTGGAAATGGAAGATTTAGATTGTTACATGATTCAAATTTGGTTAGATTCGCTTCTTTATCAAGTTACAATAATATATATTCAATTAGCACAATAGCTTCATTTAATGAATCTCAGCATTTAAGTACTCGAGGTGTAAAGAGAAAATTAACCAATGAGAATTCGGCTGCGTATGGTATAAGATATTATGTCACATCTCCAGACGGAGAATTGAGAGACTTGTGTCAGATGAAATTCTTGATCCCTTAGATTTCACAAACTTTGATGTTTGTGTTTACTGCATAAAGGAAAAAAAACACTTAAGACTGCAGCATATATCCTTAACAGAGTTCTAACTAAAGCGACTGCCAAAACCCCTTATGAGTTATGGACAGGCAAGAAGTCTAGTTTTAAGCACTTGCATATTTGGGGATATCCAGCTGAGGCAAGGCCTTATAGGCCAAATGAAAGGAAACTGGACTCAAGAACTGTTAGTTGCTACTTTGTTGGATACTCTGAAAAATCCAGGGGGTACAAGTTCTATAATCCCACGACTAGGTCGATTTTCGAGACGGGAAATGCCCGGTTCTTTGAGGATGTCGAGTTTGAGGGAGGAGATACAGGCAGAGATTTTGTCTTTGAAGAGGAATGTGTTGATATTCCCACAGGTGTTATTGGCATTGATCAGGATTCCATTCCTGATCTTGTTCAAGACACAATAGATCAAGACAATATCGAACAACCTCCCGTTCAAGAGATTGTTCCAGAAGAACAAACTCTTGCACCTCAAGAACCTATGTCATTAAGGAGATCCGCTCAAGAGAGGAGAAGTGCATTGCCAGATGATTACATTGTATTTCTCCAAGAACATGAGGAAAACATTAGAGTGATGGAAGATGATTCGATCAACTTCCGTCAAGCCATTGAAAGTTCTAACTCTCAAAAGTGGATAGATGTTATGAATGAGAAGATAAAGTCCATGAAGGACAATGACGTATGGGACCTTATCCCATTGCCAGAAGGAGCGAAACCTATTGGTTGCAAATGGATATTTAAAACCAAAAGGAATTCGAAAGGCAATGTGGAAAGGTATAAAGCTTGTCTTGTCGCAAAGGGCTTTACGCAGAAAGAAGGTATCGACTATAAAGAGACATTTTCTCCGGTCTCTTTAAAGGACTCTTTCAGAATTATAATGGCATTGGTGGCTCATTTCAACCTTGAGTTATATCAAATGGATGTCAAAACAACGTTTCTCAATGGTGACATTGACGAGATAATATATATGGTCCAGCCAAAAAACTGTGTCGGGAGACTCAAAGTGTATGGTTTGCAAACTTAAGAAATCATCTATGGGCTCAAGCAAGCATCTCGACAATGGTATTTCAAGTTTCATCAAGTGATTATCTCATTCTGTTTTGAGGTGAACTTGGTCGATGACTGTGTATACCATAAGTTCTGTGGGAGTAAACATATTTTCTTAGTATTATATGTTGATGACATCTTGCTTGCCAGCAACGATATAGGCATATTGCATTAAAACCAAGAGATTACTAGCTAAGCATTTTGAGATGAAGGATCTTGGTGACATCTCTTTTGTATTAGGGATTCAGATACATCGAGATCGCTCTCGATGCATTCTTGGATTATCACAAAAGAGTTACATCGAAAAGGTTCTTAAAAGATATGTCATGCAAAATGTAAACCAGGTGATACCCCTGTGGCTAAGAGAGACATATTTAGTCTCAAACAGTGCCCTAAGAATGATTTTGAGGAAAATAAAATGCAGAAGATTCTCTATGCCTCAGCAGTGGGAAGTCTGATGTATGCTCAGGTTTGTACGCGTCCAGATATCGCGTACGTTACAGGGATGTTGGGCAGGTATTTAAGCATTTCAGGAGCAGACCATTGGAAAGCAGCCAAAAGGGTTTTGCGATACTTACAGAGAGCAAAGGATTACATTCTCACGTATCGGAGATCAGATCAGATTGAGATCATTGGGTATACTGACTCTGATTTTGCTGGGTGCCAAGATAGTATGAAATCCACATCAGGTTGTATCTATCTTCTAGCTGGAGGAGCTGTCTCTTGGAAGAGTGCTAACAGTCTCTTATAATCTCTTCTACTATGGCAACTAAGTTTATAGAGTGTTATGAGGCATCAAATCATGGGATATGGCTGCGAAATTTTATCACGGGACTGCGCATAGTGGACTCTATTGATATACCACTCAAGTTATTTTGTGACAATAAGTCAGCAGTTCTATATTCCAACAACAACAGGAGCTCGACGAAGTCGAAGCATATAGACATTAAGTTCTTGGTTGTGAAAAAAAGAGTTCAGAGTGGACAGTTGTCTATAGAGCATATAGGAACAAACTTCATGATTGTGGATCCGCTTACTAAGGGACTGCCACCCAAAGTGTTTCATGAGCATACTGCTTATATGGGTGTCGTGTCTATTGATAATATTCAGTTTTGTATTATCATATGCTCTTATGATATAGACATATTTCAGTTATTTTAGTTTATGGTATTAAGATTATTTTCTGCAGAAATAAGGTTTTGTTTTATTCACTCTGAATTATTATGTTGTTTGATCTCAATAAGGTTTAAGGGAGGACCAATTAGAAATGGGCATGTTAAGATCACATTACATGAAATTTCCATGCTATACATCCATATCATGATCCATGTCATTCAGTTGTATTGATATACGTGACCATTGATGGGTTGAGTTACGATTACTGTAACAAAAACCGCTTTGATCCTATATTAGTATGATTGATGGACCGGATAGTTACAGATACATTTCGAAAATGACAGTAAAGTTGAGCTCATTCGGTAATTATGCAAAACATGATTATAAATTTACATATATGGTCCAAGTGGGAGATTGTTGGATCATTATCCAACATTGGCCCATATATATGAAATAATCATGTATTGTAAACTGTCTAATACGGTTGGACCCAATTAAAAGTGATCTAATTGAGTTGGGTTTTAATGTATCTAATAGGGCGTAGGCCTTTTATGTGTAGAAACCTAATGGGTAATTTCTGATTTTATGATGGGCTAAATCAGAAATACCAATAGACAAATTTATCTATAAAAAGGCGGTTATGGTCCCCAGATCACATGTGACTTCGATTCTTCTCTATATCCCATCGACAGAGAGAAACCAGAGAGAAAAGTTAAAAGGGTTCTCTGAGGAAAACGTGTAGATCTGGAAGGCCAATCGCACGACTCTACAACGTGATCTTTTGATATGGATTCAGGTACGCTTCCGCATATTTTATTTATGATTTCTTGGTGATTTGACATAAAGATCTTTTGTGCAATTTTGTATGGTTTCTTACAACAAATTGAAACAAAATATAATAAAATTAAATAAAAAAAAGTATGGAATCTCTAATCCATTATTGAGTTTCAACCTGATTTTCACAGTACACCAGATCCTACGTCAGTTTTGGCGTGTCCATCGGTAGGTCTAGACATGCACACCGAGATCGTCAGATTGCAAACAAAATAAAATACGTAAAAAGAATATGAAATATAGCGGTTATGTCCAAACATAATAATAACACAAGTTTTAGAAAATATGGAATGAGATTTCTGTAATAATGATGTCAATTAATTTAAATTATCTTAATATCATTTTAGTGAAGTCAACTTTATAACAGAAGTATTTTTGTCTAGAATGTCATGTAATTGGAAAAAACTAACTGATGGGATATCACTGTTTCGATTGTTTCCTGTACAGAAATGGTCACAGAATTGTCCGGTGCTGAATCGGACCTGCCGTCAGGCAAACAATAATTATAGTCAGGTATGATCCAGCAAATCATCATGCACCCATGGTGTGCAAAATATTTAGTTGTATAACTTAACAAGTTTACAGCCGAAATAGAGTATATTTCCATCATTCAGTTTCTCCCCTAACCCAATGTCATTTAGGTATAGTACAGTATTGATTATATCAGGTGCAATATTTCAATTGGATTTTTCTTAATTTGTTAACAACATGATTTACAAAATCCATTCAGTTTATACGTTATTCAATAAATCACAATTAGTTATATCCAAGAGTTACTGATTTGAGACATCATAAAAATATTGGCTAGACAAGTGTATGGATGCTGTGAGATTTTTCGTGCAACGCACATTCCCTAATTAGAGAACTAACATACAAGACAACTTTTCTAGACACCAATACAAAATAATATCACAAACAATCCTTTTCCACAATTATAACTTTTATGTGATTTATCAAATATTGTATATATGATATTCTAAAATCTAACTATACTATGTAATTTAAATTTAATGATAATTGAAAATAGATTTTTTATGACAAAAACATAATAAGTAATTGATAAATAACATGATTGAAACAACATGTATATAAAATAGCATGATTAGTGAGTCCAAAAATGAACTCACCTGGATTTTATTTTCCGATATCGCTTAATGGAGTAATTTACACATTAAAAATATTCTAAGAATATTAAAAACAGATTAATATAATTTTAGATGATTTTTAGGGATTTTTCTAATATTTATAACATACTCAAAATTGATTTTAGTATTAAGCGGGTCTGAAATTAAGAAATAGGTTTGGCTCCATTTTATTAGGCTTATAAGATGATAGATGTTATTTTTAGGTTATTAAAATTATTGAATTGTAAATGAGCTAATTTATGATTCATTAAAATAATTTAACCTAAAAAGAAAAAAGAAAGATAATATCTAACCTCTTGTCAAAATATGAGAATCTAAAATGTGGAAAGAGATGAAAGGAGATACTCTTCTCCGGTGAAGTGATGGCTGCTCCAGTGGCGGCTCCTGCAGTGATTTTGAAGGTGGCTCCGACGAGATGAGAATGTTAGATAATGTTTTTAGAATGAGTGGAATGTGTTTTGATTTAGGAGTTTATATATGATTGGATTTAAGAGTTATACAATATGAAGAATTTAGGGAGTTATACAATCTAAAGGGTTTGAGGAGTTATAGAATTTAGAGAGTAAGAGAATTAAATTAGAGATTTAATATAGATAATTCATGGAAAAGATGAAAAGATGGGAGTTAGAGAAATGAATAAGTAATGAGTTGAGAATATGAAATATTTTAATTTAATTTAGATATTTTTAATTTTAGAGTTAAGGATGAGAGTTTAGAATGTGAAAGGTTTGGGAGGTTTTAAGAGATGAAAGGGTTGAGAGTTACAAAAAAATGAAAAGTTTTAGTTAATTAAAAAGTTTAATTTTGAGAATTAAATATGGAGTGTTATAGTTTAAATAATGAAAAAGATGAAGAGTTTGGAGTTGGAGAAGATGAAAAATTTAGGAGGTTAAAGAAAATAAAAGGTGTAAGAGTTAAAGAAAAAAAAATGTTATATTTATTATTTGTTTATTTTTGTAATTATTTTTAGCTATAAAAGATGAAGGATTATTACACTATCATAAAAATTAATTGCACCAATTAACTTGCATAATGATATTCAAAAATGGAATTCTATCTGAACACGACAACCTCTTGGATTCGATATCCTCTCTAGTGAATTTGGGAGTTTCCAAAGCAGCATATGCATACCGTCAGTTTTACGCGAGTTTCCAAAGGAGCACACCACTTTTCCTAGTGAGCCTAAATTTCCTAGAGAGCCCACATAAAATTTACAAAAAGGAGGATTTTCCTAGTGAGCACACTAAATATTCCGAAAATGCCCTTCACCTCTATTTATCATCCTCCTCTTCCTTCTCTCTCCCATTTTTCTCTCTAATCGCCCAACCTAGGGGTGAGCATCGGTCGGTTCGGTTCGGTTTTTTCGGTTCGGTTTTTTGAAAAACATACTCAACCCTTCTATAACCGAAACCGAACCGACCAAATTCAATTAGAAACCGAACAGAAATTTCGGTTCGGTTCGATTTTCGGTCGGTTATCGGTTTTGTGGGCTTCAGCCCAAAAGCATAATTTTTTTAAAAAAAACAATTTCGGCTACGGAGAGAGTGGTGATCGCCGATCGGGCTCCGGGGATTCGGGCGAGGGGCAAAGGGGCGAGGGCTAGGGATTTGGGAAATTGGGAATTAGGCTCTCTCGGGCGAGGGATCGACTGAAAATTCGAGCCCTAGAATTAGAGGTAGTTAATTGGGTATTGGGTTAATGGGGCAACGGGTAGGTTGGGATAGGAAGTTCGGTTATTTCGGTCGGTTTCGGTTGGCGATTTCGCCACCGAAAACCGACCCGAAAACCGCCTAAAAGTTCGGTTTTAAAAACCGACCCGACCCGATAACCAAAGTAACCAACCCGATTGGTTCGAGTCGGATCGGTTTGTCGGGTTTTTTGATTTTGTCGGCAAACTGCTCACCCCTAGCCCAAACCCAAAAAATCCTAACCCTAACTTCTTCTTTCCCTTCCTACTTCTCCTAATCCTCTCTTTCTCCTTCTCCACCTCCTTCTCCTTCCAAATCTCCCCCTCTCTCCCGTTCCTAAAGCCGAGGTCGTCGCCGCCGTCGCCCATCTGACGCCGCCGCCGACCTGAGGTGGTTGCCGCCGTCGTTCTCCCGCTGCCTTCCCGCCATTACTTGGTGAGATTTTCTAATCTAGTAATATTTTTTTAATTTTGATTTTTTTTATTTTTGGATCAAATAACTCTTCAATATTAGGGTTTGGTGATTTTATTGGGTTGGAGAGGAGGAAAAGGGGAGGAGGTAGCAAATTTGGTTGTAGTAATTTTTTATTATTTTTAATATTTAGATTATAATTAATAAGAAAAATTAATATTGTAATCCTAGTTGTAAAATATGGGAGATTTAATTAATTTTCTAATCGTGGACGTTAATATTAAATTTTATTAGTTAATTTTGAAGTTTGATGGTATTGTCCTAATGGTTGATTAAATAGTAAAAGACGATTTCAGTGTCTTTAAACTTTAATATTACACTATCTTGTAGTAAATAAAATAGAGAAAATATGATATTTGTAGCAAATTTTACTTTATAACTACTTGCTTACACATAGAGAAGTTACTGTTCTGATAAATAATATCTATGAATAAAATATTTTTGTATTCCATAGATGGATCCAGCAGAATCTTCTCGCGTACGACCAACTGCCTCGTTAAGGAGGAAGAAAGCAGCATCTCGACCACAAATCCGTCGCCCGATACGAGAGAGAGAGATTGAAGTTGCTGTAGATCCTGAATTAAATGTAGAAACTCCTAATTTGATAAGAATGATAGTGCAAGACTAGAGGAAGGGAATAATGATGCAGGAGGCTCTCAAGATGATCTTCAAGAGTCAATTTACCGAGATCCAGTTGATTTATCAGTATTGAAGAGTTTCAAAATGCACGTTGTTTTCTTCGTCTTAAAAGATGAAGTAATTATTCCCCGTAAAAAACCATAAACCAATTATTGTGTGTGCATATATTATGACTATATTATATATACATGAACGAGATCTAGTGCGATGTATTAGTCAATTGAGAAAAATAAGTGTATGGCCATTGACGACACCGCAGCCAAACACCCAATTCATGGAATTAGTACGTGGGTCTTCATTATATCCATTGGTCAAATGCTCCTACCAATACATTAGCATTGTTAAGCTTAGCGCATTTGTTGAGAGATAACATCCTGAAACAAACGCATTTCATATGTCGTTTGGTGAGATGACGATTTCATTAGATGATGTTTCCTGCTTGCTTGGCTTGCCTGTAACAGGAAAATCCGTGTGCCAACAAAAATCAACAGCTTCACGTGAAGCTGCTGACATAATTACTCATCCTTGGGCGTTAGTTATTCTGAAACGTGAAATGAGCTTAATACGAAAGGCGGTGTATCGGTTCGACTTGATTGGTTAAGAGAAAATTTTTGCAGGGTAGTTGACACTGACACTGAACATAGGATCGGTGTGCTGCAAGGGCATATCTACTGTATTTTCTTAGTTGCACGCTTTTTGCGGACAAGAGCTGTACGAGAGTGTTTATTGATTACTTACCATTGCTTCATGACCTCGAAAATGTTCATACGTTCGCATGGGGTGCTGGGGCTCTTGTATGGTTATATAGGCAGCTTGGGCTTACTTCTCATGCTAACGTTGCTCAGATTGTCGGGTATCTCACATTACTACAGGCTTGGATTTTTTCTCATTTTCCCACCTTTATGCCAGTGTCAAACCGATCCTTTACCGACGGTGAACCACTTGCTTGTCGTTGGTTTAGCAGACTATATCATAATGTCTCTCAATCACATGTGCAGTCTATTCGGTCCAGTCTAGATAAACTCACCGGCAAGCAGGTAACATATTGCGTTATTTATGTACTTATTTAGTTTGCAAGTTACATGTTGGTAACTAATGTAGTTCTGTGTGCTTAACAAACTTACATGTAGTTTGGGATCCATATAGGAATTATAGAGAAATATATCTTTTCAGAGAAATTACCTTTTATATGGGTATGTTGAAGATGTGCAATGTGATTGAGCCTTACCATCTGGTGCGTGTACTAAGGCAATTTGGTCGCAAACAGTACGTTCCGCCTCTACCATTCTCACCGTTACGTGAAGTGCGGGGTGTAACAGCCAATATGTACGTGGTAAAGTACACTCACATTGAGCAGAGGTGAACTAATTGGCTAGATCACGTATTGCATCAAGAGTACCATGGGTGCATTGCTGACTACCTATCCGATTGCACGTCTGATTATATTCCATGGCTATCTAAAGTTTCACAGTGTTTTCTTGGAGCAGCAGCAGATGAACCCCATATAGAGGAAGGAAGTCAATCAACCCGCCTGGATGCCGTGGATGAGATAATCTCCATATATGTTCTTTATTTTATGTCCCATATAGTACCAAGTTTAACTGATACCTTTATTTTTCCTAGACAATTCTACAGAGATATACACGCACAGTGACTATAATAGATTCATTACTTGCGAAAGGGGAGAAGGCATTCAAGAACCGGCATGAGATGTTTTTTAGTGCACTTGCGAAAATTAAAACCGTGATAACTGGTTGCACTCGACCAGAAGAACAACCAGAGGACAGTGCCGGCCCTGGGCAGGTGCGGACTGTGCACCTGCCCAGGGCCCGTAATCTAAAGGGGCCCATAATCTTCAGATTGACCAACGGCTAGTTTTTTTTTTAATTTTAATTTATTTTTTCAAAGTTCAAACGGCTTGTTTTTAACCCAACAGCAGACTCCATTCCAAAACAAAATCCACACTAAACCAATATCTCCTCTTCTCTCCCTCTCTTTATCTCTATAAATATTTCTTATTATTAGGTTGTCGAATGTGTTGGCTCCCAGCTATTCTGGCATTCTGCTCCTTGGTTCTTTTCAAGGTGCTTTTGTTCTTTTTTCTTATATAATTTTATTATATTTTGTCTCAAAAAAATATTTTCTCAAAAACATTTGTCTGGGAGTAAAAAAGAAAAAAAAGAAAACAAATAGAGCAGTTAATACAATCACAAAGGGGAGTTATGGATAAATTTGTTAAAATAGCAAGTTGCTCTAATGAAAATTTGGATGGATTAAGTGATGATAATGTTGAAAATTCAAATAAAAATGTAAATGAACAAAATCAAAATAATGAGGATATTGATAATAAAGGTTGAATGGTTTGGCTATTTTATGTATTGAGAAGGAAATGTTAGACAGTATTGATCTTGATACTATTATTGAGAATTTTGCATTTAGGAATACCCGAAGGAATTGCTTTTTATGAATTATGATTAGTTTTTGTAATGGCAAAACTACTAAATTTTAATTTTGGTAATGAAAATATTTATTTAAAATTTTAATAAGACTTGTTAGGGCCCCTTTCTCATTTCGCCCCGGGCATCTAAAACGTTACGACCGGGCCTGCCAGAGGAACAAGCAGGTGAACAAGCCACTCTTGATGCACCCGATACAACGATAATGACTCGAATCAGAAGCAGACGTTAACCTCCGAGGAAGATACGGAGACAGTGATTATGTTATATTCTAGATGCATTGATATCTCAAAAACTGTAGTAGACCCCTTTCGTTAAATGTGCGACTATTATCATGTATAGTTATGGAAGTTGTAAGACACTCGAAATGGCAAGTGACAGTGTTTTGTTTCAAATATTTTTACTAATTTTGATGAATATTTGCTCTTTGTTTGTAATGAATCAAAATATTCTACAGTTGCATGTTCAGAGCTTATTTGGTTTATTTGTATATGTTGCAACCGAGTGACTGTTATGCTATTTTGGTGGAAATGCTTATTC
Source organism: Dracaena cambodiana (assembly GCA_036321105.1). Lineage (NCBI taxonomy): Eukaryota > Viridiplantae > Streptophyta > Magnoliopsida > Asparagales > Asparagaceae > Dracaena > Dracaena cambodiana. The sequence continues at coordinate 55,976,377 of JAYEPQ010000005.1, read as the reverse complement.
CTGGTTACACTCCGGTTCATCATTAACACAGAATGAACATTGCTTGTGGTTTAAACATATTCATCTATATCAGTGTTTTAAACATATAACCCCTTTAATTTGTCAGGGAACTTATCTTCTCTGTTTTCTTTCTTCACTATTTTTTTGTTGTTTGTATGTGTGTCTTTGCTCGTTTTTTGTTCTTAAAGTGATATTAATGTATGTTTACTAATGATATATCAGACTATTTCGTATATTGAGTGGGTATCAGGCGTCCAGACTGTAGACCTGGACAGGGAGTCCTTGTCCGGACTGGCAGTTCGAACAGAAAATGCCTGTCCGGACTGGCAGTCCGAACAAGAAACGCCTGTCCGGACTGACAGTCCGAACAGGAAACGCCTGTCCGGACTGACAGTCCGGACAGGGTCTCCCTGTTCGGACTACCAGTCCGGATAGGTAGTACCTATCCGGACAAGGAGACCCTGTCCGGATTGGCAGTTTGGACAGGGACACTCTGTCCGGACTGTCAGTCCGGACAGTTGTTTCCTGTCCGGACTGCCGGTCCGGACAGGAGTCAGGATAGAGAGATTCATTTTTTTACCTGATTGGGAAGGGGTGTGCAACATTTATATCAATCGATTCAACTTCGGTTTACCGGATAATATATACACAAAATTACAAATTAATAATGAAAATGAAAAAAAAAAACCTTACCTATGGGAGCACCTTACCTGTACAGCATTTGTGTGGATTTCTAATGAAAAAAAATGCAAAAGGAAGAAAAAAATCGGTTTTAAAATAGCAAATTAACTAAAAAAATTGTCGATCAACTCAAATAAAATGGATTTTTGGCTTAAAAAAAATAAATCAAAAAACCTTACCTGTGGCGTGCGGGAGAGTTCGAGGACGCATGAGGAGGAAGAAGGGCAAAATGGGACAATTTTTCAAGGGCAAACTTGATCTATATGAAGAGTTATTAAGTGGGCTAACTAGGAAAAAAAAGTGTGCCCCTTTAGAAGTTCCCAGTTTTACTAGGTCCATTATAACATGGGTCCGACCCACGAGCAAATCCAAACCCGAATTCGAATACTACTCCTCAATTCTCGCTGGGAGTTTCCAAAGGAGCACACCATTTTTTCTAGTGAGCTCAGATTTCCTAGTGAGCCCACATAATCTTTATAAAAGTGAGGATTTTCCTAGTGAGCGTACTAAATATACCCAAAATACACTCTCTCCCATATTTATCTTCCTTCTCCCTCTTCTCTCCCATTGCTCTCCCTAACCCTCATGCCTAAACCCAAAAACCCTAAGTTCTTACTTCCCCTCCCACTTCACCTAATCCTCTCTTTCCCTTTCTCTACCTCCTCCTCCTTCCAAATCTCCCTCTCTCTCGTTGTTAAAGCCGGCGCCGCCGAGCTCTCGTTGCCGCCGCCGATCTCACCCCTCTGCCGCCGCCTATCTACCGTCGCTGTCGTCTCACTGTCGTTTCTTGGGTTGAGCTGGGTGAGATTTCCTAATCTAGTAATTTTTTTAAAATTTTGATTTTTTTATTTTTGGATCAAACAATTGGAGATATTTTGATTTGGTGATTCTGTTGGGTTTGAGAGGAGGAAAAGGGGAGGAGGTAGCATTTTTTTTTTTATTTTTTGATATTTTGATTATAATTAATAAGAAAATAAAGTATTATAATGCTAGTTGTAAAATATGCGAAATTTTATTGGGTTTTTGGAGATGGAGGGGTTTTGACAATAAAATTGATGGAGCATTGGATTTTTGGAGATGGAGGGTTTTTGATCATAGATGAAATTTATACTTTGATTATTATTATTCGAAAAATTAAATATTGTAATGCCAGTTGTAAAATATACAAAATTCCATTAATTTTCCAATCGTGGACGGTAATGGTAAATTTTAATATGTCTTGAATTTTCTAGCATTGTCGTAATTGTTGGTTAATTAGACAAAATTTTGAAGTCAAAATTAGACAAAATTTAATATTTGTACCAGATGTAATTATGTAACTACTTACTTACACATAGAGAAGTCATTGTTATGATAACTATTATTTATAAATAAAATTATACGTATTAATATTTTTATATTTGTATTCCATAGATGGATCCGGCAGAATCATCTTGCATACTACCAACTGCCTCGTTGAGGAGAAAGAAAGCAATATCTCGGCCACCAATACATCGCCCGATATGAGAGAGGAGATGAAGTTGCTGTAAATCCTGAATTCAATTTAGAAATTCCTAATCTACTCAGATATGAAAGTGCAAGGTAAAAGGAAAGTAATAATGATTCAGGAGACTCTGAAGATAATCTTGAATGGTCAATATATCGAATAATGGGCTAATTTGTTCATGATTGTCATTATATGACTTTACATTGTTATTTGAATTTGAGTTTCGTATTTATGTGTTATTGATGAAATCTCTAGTTTGAAAGAGATAAACTTTGCATACAAATTTGAGAGATAAATAAATTCTTTGTGTTTTTTGCATAATAAATTCTTGGATGCAATTATATTTTGATTTTTTCATTTAATAGGTTTCTATAACAAAAGGGTCTTCAAGAAGCGCAATGAGTGTTGTTTAATACTCTTGCGAAGATAGAAACATATAACATGTTATAGATATGCTATAGACTTTTTTTGATAAACTTTTTTTGTATTTGCTTTATTATGGATATTATTATGAATTTTTGTGCCTTATTGTCTCCTTTTACTTTCTTGGTTTCCAATTGGTTTTATCATTATGTATTTCATCTAATTTATCTTTGAATTGGAAAGAAATAGTGACTAAGGAAAAAAATTTGTTTGAGTCGGGAATTTAATTTGATTCGCAGTAATTATATTTGTAATAGTTGCACAAGAAAATATATTTATTTGGAAAAATAAAATAAAGTAAAGAGAAAATGCAAATAAAGAAAATGCACAAGAAAATGTATCATTATGTGTTTCATCTAATTTATTTTTGATTTGGAATGAAATAATGACTAAGGAAAAAATTATTAAATTGTTTGAGTCCGAAATTTAATTAGATTCGTAATAGTTACATTTGTAATAGTTGCATAAGAAAATGTATTTATTTGGGAAAATAAAATAAAATAATAAAAATTTGCTATTGTCAGGAATCGAACCCAATGCACTCACATGTGAGATAGAAATACTCACTACTATACTACAACAACTTCATGAATACTCAAATGAAAAAAAATTATTTATAACTATTCAGACTGGAAGTCTCGGACTTCCAGTACGGACGAATTAATTTCGTCCGGACTGGAAATCCAGACAGAAGTGTTCTGTTCGGACTTTCAGTCCGGACGAAATTATTTTCGTCCAGACTGGAAGTCCGGACAGAAGCCGACTGTCCGAACTTCTAGTCCAGACGGATATTGGACCGTCCGGACTGTCAGTCCGAACTTTAAGTTTTTTTTGGTTCATAATTTTTTTTCAATCCGCACAGTTTGTAGGATTTTTGAGTAAGCAAAAATCTAATAAAATTAATTTTCAAATTTAATTTATGAGATAATTTAATATAGGAGAAGATTTGATAGATGGTTTTGGATTTTAGGTTTTTTTTTTTTTTTTTTGGTTTAACTGAACTATAGTTTTAGAAGAGAGATTGAAGAAAGGGCATTTTAAACCAAAGAAATTGCAACAAACTTGTAATATATATGAAGTTTGGGGTATTTACTGGTTTGTCCCTCAAATCTTTAAATATTATGATTTTACCCCCAAAATCTTCATATTTATAATTTTGCCCTCCAAATCTCATAAGTTACAACAATTTTGCCCCCCTCTCTAACTTTCCCTAACACAGTTAATTTTTTGACCATTTTACCCCTCATTTCCTCTTTTATTTTCCTCCTCTTCTTCTTCTTATTTTCTTCATTATTTCTCCTCTCTTCCTCCTCTCTTCTTCTTTTCTTTTCCTTTTCTCTTCTCATTTTCTTCATTTTTTTTTTTACTCTTTCATGTTCATATTTTCCTCCTCTCTTCTTATTTTCTTCTCTTTGTTTACTTGAGATAATTGATTTGGTGAACTAGAGGAAAAATGCATGAACATGAAAGAGTAAAAAAATGAAGAAAATGAGAAGAGAGGAGGAAAAGAGAAGGAGAAGAGAGGAGAAAGAGAGGAGAAATAATGAAGAAAATAAGAAGAAAGGGGAAGAGAGAAGAAGAAGAGGAGGAAAATAAAAGAGGAAACGAGGGGTAAAATGGTCAAAAAATTAACTGTGTTAGGGAAAGTTAGAGAGGGGGGTAAAATTGTTGTAACTTATGAGATTTGAGGGGCAAAATTATAAATATGAAGATTTGGGGGGTAAAATCATAATATTTAAAGATTTGAGGGACAAACCAGTAAATACCCATGAAGTTTTTAAGTGGGCTCAATAGTAAAAATGGTGTGCCCCTCTAGAAACTCCCGTCCACGCTTATCCGTACACAACAGTAGTTCCTCGCAAACAGCAAACATCAAAACCTACGATCACATTCTCCACCAACTCCAGTTTTGATGACGTGTCAATTAATAGCCACACAGATTATAGCTCTCAACCTTCTTGCGCAGCGGATCCACAATTTTATAAAAGATCTCCCCTCTCATGCGCACCGCACGTGCTCCGCTTTTATTTTCCTTTGTTTTTTTATTTGAAAGGAAAAAGAAAATCGCCACCCCAATCCTTATAGAACGCAAATTCTAAAACCCTAATTATTATTTATTTACGTTTGGTTAGCCCCTTGTCAAATTATCTGGTGGCTCGCGATTGGGGGACTGCGCCGCCCCGCCTGGAGTAGGTCTCTCCGCCGGCGAGCGCGTGAGTCTGTCGATCGCTCGCCTCCCCCTCTCTCTAGCTTCCCGATGTAAGTATCTCTCTCTCTAGAATGGTTTTGATCTAGGGTTTTAGTTTTCTTCTGCAGTTTCTTCGATTCTCTGCGGCTGTTGATTCGAAAACTAGTGTAAAAGTTTCTATTAGGTGAATATGGGTTTTATTAGAGTTCGTATTGGCTAAACCCTAAACCCTATACCCTGAGTATGTGAATAAGTTTGTTTTTTTTGTTTTGATTAGGATTCCTTGTTTTTTTTTTTATTAGTATCTTAACTAAACCCCGAACCCTGAATTTTCTACGAAATTCAAGAACGAAATTTATAAAAAAAATTATGTGAAATTGACCCAAATAAATTGTGATTGAATATATAACGGTATGCAAAGGGAGTCTCACTCTCTGAAATATATATTATTTTATAATTCTTATCTATTTATTACTATTGCTTTTAGGGCTGCCTTGAACTTGAAGTGTTTTTTTCCTAAAAATTAGTTCTAAATTTAAAGCTCAACAACTTAAAGTTATGGGTCTACAATGCTATGATTATTTTTATATGTAAAGTTTGTACTTACCTAGTATTGAACTTATGAGATTAACGGTGGAGAACTGTTTTGTGGTGCAGTATCATACAGATTTAAGCTGATGAAGCAGCATGCTTGTTAGATTTGACTCTGTGTAGCAAACAACAAAAGCGAGTTGCCTTAAGTATTAAATAGTAGAGAAAGTTTACATTTGGAATTAGGGCATGCAGAGAATTTGGTTTCTGTGCTAATCTAGATTATATTCTCTGTGATGGTGTTATACAGCATCTTGTATATGATGGTCGAAAGGCATGTGAGGGGCACCTTAAGTGCAGCAATGAAGCCTTCATCCCAATTTATCTAGGGTTGAATACATGAATCTTTTTCTTCCATTCAGTTTGTGTTAAGATCCACTGCAGTAAAAATTCGCAACTGTCATCTCCTTAATCGCTTTCATCCAATTCACTTAGGCTAATCTCTGGTCTCATTAATAATTAATTACAATTTTATCACGTCTTTCACTTGGTGCACTCATGAGCCTTCATTGAACAAATCCATAATTTCTTTTATTGATTTTAAATGCATTTGATATAAAAGTGTGAATTCTAGCTCTGTCTAATCTGGTCTTTAGCTAGGTGTTTGCCTCATAGTTAGTTACCAACAGATAGTTCTCCTGAATGCTGAAATGTTCGACCATGAAAGTTTTTACTCTAACCTGGTCTAATGAGCTAATAACCAATTATTTTTGCTACCAAATTGAACTTTTTTTATCATTCTTTTCTTCCTTTTACTGATTATTTATATGAGATATGTGTTTTAGTTTGACTATGGCTTAGCTGAAGTAAACAATTAATATGGAATTATGGATGCATGATGTTAAACAAATTTATATTGTGTTTCAGGTATGGTGCATCCTCCTGTCTTGCTACTTGCCTATTTACTTAATATTACTTGGTATCAGCAACTTCCTTGTGCATTAAGGATATATGCAGGATTTATCATAACGAAGATCCAACTGATATGATCTCTGAAGTCGAAGTAATAAATCTTCCAAACGTTCCTGTTCAGTGTATTGACCTCTCAGACATGCCAGTCCCTCAGAAGATTGTGCTAAAGAGGAAACTCAAGACTGAGCTTGCTCATGTGAGAAGCAAAATTGAAAAGATTGGAGGAGTCTATGACAGTTTTTTGGTAAATGAGTTTCATGGGAAAGATCACATAATACTAGAAGAAGCTTGTTCCAGTGACAAGAATGAGGACATGATGAGTAGGAAGAGAAAATTTCCTGAAGTGAGTAAACGTCACAAGGATGCTGGTATTATTTCTTACAATGCGGGGGATTTTGTCATTGAGAAGTCTGAGGCTATATCTACTGTGACTGGTGCTTTCGGAGGTGACAGTCCTGGAAGATTGGACAATCAAAATGAGAAGGGCCAAAAAATGGACATTTCTAAGATAAAACAGTGTTGTAGTGTTTTGATGATGTTAATGAACCATCAGTATGGTTGGGTATTCAATCAACCAGTTGATCCGGTAAAGCTGCGTATCCCTGATTACTTTACAATCATCAAGAAACCTATGGACCTAGGCACAATTAAAGATAAACTTGAAAGGAAGTGTTACTCAAGCACCCATCAGTTTGCTGCAGATCTGAGGTTAACATTTTCCAATGCAATGAGATATAATCCTCCTCAGAATGATGTCCATATGATGGCGAAGAATTTAAACAACATCTTCAATGCAAAGTGGAAATCGTTGGAGTTCAAATGGAGAAAGGAATCCCCAATATCTTCGCAGCAGTCAGTAAGAAAGATTACAAAAAAGCGTGCTGTAGTGTCAGACCAAGTCCTTCAGAGGATACCTTCATGTAATTCAAGTACATTATCCTGCAAATCTCTAAGTACTGCAGACAAACTGAAGATACAAAATAGTTTGGAATATTTTTCAGGAAGACATATGCCTCCGCTACTATTAAAATTTTTGCAGAAGACAGGTCTGCTTGAGCAATGTGAAGACAGAATTAATCTGGACAAGGATGAACTTGATGAGGCGACTTTGTGGGAATTGCATCAGATTTTAAGGAGTTGTGGGGATGCAGGACCTGCAAAAGTAAGTAGCATTAGTGCAATTATCTGGTGCTTTGTATTAGTCGGCATGCTTCAATAAGGTGTCCGATTCCTGTTGGCTTTGTTTATATGAAAAATATAATTTTTCGAGTATATACAGTCTGCAGATTTAGTGAGAAACTCACAAGACTTGATGAAGGCCTTTTCCAAAGGTATGTTGGCAAGATCCTTGGAGCAATATATGCTCATTTCTGCTAGGTAACAGTGACTCTAACTCATTCATCATTTTAGAGTTAACTTATGAGAGAGTTGTAGGCACTGGTGGAACTAGGGACAAATCTGGCTTTACCAACAGCAGAGTACGCACAACCCCTTCAGCTTGTATAAACAGCAGTCATCCATGTGGTATTGATTGCCCTTGCAACCAGCACAACAATTTTACACAAGCTACATTTAGTGGTTAGTCTCTGTCCCTATTCTTCTGCTTCTGTTATATTGATGTTCCCGTTTCACAAGCTTTTGCCTTGCTCTCTCTCTTAGTGTGGCTATAGTTATCCTCTTTTAACCCTATGTACTTATGTCGTATCTGTCATTGCAGATGGTGATTCTGATAGATCATCTTGTAGACAGAATCTTCCAAGCCAGTCCACTGCATCTGATCTGGTATGTGTATGTTCACATGCCATCATTGTTTTATTGTATAACTAGGTTGTTTACTATTGAGACCCTCTGCTTGCTTTGATTCGTAGGATGGTGAGAACATTTCAGGGGTGCAGGGACACAATGACAGCTCTGATACCGTTGGAAGAATAGGTATTTAACTTCAAGTAAAGATAAATACAGTTATTTTCTTTTCAGCTGCTGGTTGCCTTTTTTTGATGTTCATGGGTATGCAGGCACTGCAATTGTCGATTTAGACAGTGGTCAGCATACTTCTTACCCTTCTAGTCCAGCTGCTGCTAGTCCTCTGAATGGTTCTTCCTGATTATATCCTTTCTGTATTTTCTCTGTGACAATCATATAAATTTCTTTAGTTAGTTTTTTAGGTCGTTGATTAACTTCAATTTTGTTTATTTCATGGCATTATGAATTTTGTATAGCTTTTCTGAAAATTTCTGTTCACTTGATGCAGAGCTTGAGTTTCCTTGCGAAAACCATCTGTCCCCATCCAGAGCACTGCGAGCTGCAATGCTGAAAAGCCGATTTGCTGACACAATTTTGAAGGCGCAACATAGAACACTTCTGAGTCATGTAACCTTCCATCATGACGAACTCCATCGTCTAATTTGTCTACTGGGTTGAGTTCACTTTGAATCAACCTCGTCTTTGTCGGGTAACCTGTGGCTAACTTGTGCTATCTTTTCTTCTTAGGGTGAGACAAGTGACCCAAAAAGGATGCAGCGAGAAAAGGAGAGGTTGGAAAAGAAGCAGCAGGAAGGTAAATAAAAATATAATATTTATCTCAATTACTTAAGAACATGCATAATTATTTATGTATAGATTTTTAGAAGAACCTTGATAAGTTCAATTGTGCTAATGTGACTGCCTGTCAGAGATTGTACCGATGTAGGCTGAACATTTATGGTATTAAAATCAGCAATATCGGCATATCATTTTGGCGATATCGTAAATGTCGATAATATTGGACCGATATTGTATGGTATATCGTATGGTATATCGTGTATTGTATGCCTAAAAATCCGATGTGCATATGCGACATATATCAGTATCCATTGATACTTAAAACCTTGGTTTATTTATTTTATTTGTTGACATTCGTGCTGTTTTCACCTCCTGTACTCACACTGATTGTGCTATAGATTACTAGCAAGACTGTGCATGACTCTGAATTATGTTGAAGAATGTTTACAGTTGTTTTTGTGTTTGTTTGTCCCTTACGTTCTTTTTCTTGATGAGTTACTGAATCAGAAGCAAATTTTCCGTTAGATAATATATGGATAACATGCAGTAACTATCTGGATGGTAAAATTAGAAAATCAACTTTTAGTCATGACTCAGCAGACTTTTCCTATATAATTCGACAGCTTTATATATTCTTTATTTCAGGAACCAATAAATTATTTGTTTTTGGTGACCAGTCTCTGCATCTAGTTATGATACAATCTATGACATGCTTGCACATTAGCACATCATATTCAGGCGATCCTTCTTCTCCATAACTGACCCCCATTTTGATAGGAGGGTTACATACTTATGTGATGATGTTGACATTCTTACAACTCTCTACATTTCCGTAGAAATTTTGTCTCATACAACTATTAGAACCATGTGGCTTTCTTTAAAAGCCTCCTTTAAGCTTCACCTGTGTGTACCAAAAGACATTTGTGAAATTAGGTGATGGTTAGCGTACCTCCAATGGTTTAATCAAGTGACCATAGTATTCGGACCTTTTGTTCATTTCTGTTTGTGCTAGTTAGCTCTGGATTTGGTACATTGTATTTTTATAATTTTCAAAATATAGAATAAAAAATTGACTGAGATTGTTGTTAACCATTTTACATTGACCAGTGAAACAATAAATGTGAGGTTTAGGGCTGCCTATCGGGCCGGGCCGGGGTGCTGTGCCGGGCACGGCACGGTTGCCCGGGCTCGGCCCGGGCTCCGCCCGCCGGCACGGCACGGTTGCCTGGGCTCGGCCCGAGCTCCGCCCGCCGGCACGGCACGATTGCCCGGGCGTAGGCCCGGGCTCGGCCCCACAGCATGGCGGGCCCGTGCCGTGCCGAGTCCGTGCCGGCCCATGTTAATTAAAAACAAAAAAAAATTAAAGAGGATTTTTAGTTTCATTTAACGAGATTAAACAAGAAGTAATAATAATAAAAAAATATTATATTATATTTAATCTCATTACATTCATATAATTGCTCTATAAATCTCTTTAGAAGTTATACAAACCTCGAAGAGAGGGGAGAGGACCCTAGCCGTCACCCTCAACTTGTTCTTAATATGTTTTCTAAGAGATTTATGAGTTAAAAATTACAAAAAAAAAATTGAAAATACATGAAAATCCTTACAAATTTAAATACTTTTAATCATACTTCATTTTCTTCTGGTAAGCCTAAAGTCTCTAGTACAACTTCATTAGTCAAGTCTTGTTCCCTATCTTCTGCGTCATACCAATCCTTTAAGCAGACACACATATCCAATATGTCCGACGCCCTTGAGGTTCTCAACTCCGTGAGCATTCTACCACCTGCGCTAAAAGCAGACTCCGATACTACAGTAGACACCGGAGGAGTTAGTAGATCACGGACCATGTTGGAAAGCACGGAATATGTTTTTTCCTGTGATTTTCACCATGCCAAAATATCAAAGGATTCATAATTTTCAGGGGATGCGTTATCTTCATAGTTAGCTCTCTCTAAATAATAATGTAATTCATTAAAATATGTACTAGTTTGTCTTGGCTTTTTTCTGTGAAATACAGATGATATTATTGGATTACGAACCCTAGTAGATGGTTCTTTTATAGTTTGTGTTGACACACCATACATATCTTCATATGTTTTATACATAATATCTAAACATGTTTTAATATCATTAACTAAATCTCTCACATTATTTTCATAAGACATATTTGTATAAAATAAATCAATTAATATTTCAATTCCATCTAACTTGCAATGAGGATCCTCAACAGTTGCAAAATATAATAAGTATGGAAATTTTTTAAAATATTTATTAAATTTACTTTCCATAGGTTGAACAATAATTTCAAGTATATGGTGAATTCTACATTCATTAAAAACCGAACTAATTTCGGTTAGATAATATAATGCAATGTGTGTAGTTGGGTAATAAGTTCCTGACAGTGCTCTAGTTGCAATTTCAAATTTGCCTAAAAACTTAAAAATGCAATGTAACTGGTGCCATTCATTATTATCTAAACTATACATTGGTGACTTCATTTCATTAAAAGTATTTATTACATTTTTATACTTACTAGTTATGTTTAACATTTTATATGTAGAATTCCATCTTGTTCTAACATCTATAGGAACAATTCTATGTGATATTATCAGATTTTTACATATTTGTTTAAATGCTTGTCTTCTTGGCCTACTATTTTTAATAAAAAGTAATATATACTTAAGTTTCATTAGTGAATCATTTACTATTTTTAATCCATCTTGAACGCATAAGTTTAGTATATGGCAAATACACCTAACGTGGAATAATTTTCCATCTAGAATTGGTTTTGTAATATTTTTAAGAATTCTAATTGCGGCCGTATTTTCAGAAGCATTATCCAAAGAAATGGTAAATATTTTTTTATCTATTCCAAAAGCTGAAAAAAAACTTAGAAGGGATTGTGATAAATTATGTGCATTGTGAGGAAATTCAAATACCCTAAACCCTATTATTTTTTTTCTGTATGCACTATTCTTGATCTATATAGTGTGCCGTTACGCATAAATAATTAGTCATATTTTTAGCTTCCCAACAATATGCAGTTATAGCAACTCTAAAAATTAAAGAAGTAAAAATATCTATTAAAGTGTCTCTCTGCTCTTTATATAGTTTGAACATGTCGGATGTAGATGTTGAACGTGGGACTTTTTTATATTCGTCAGTAAATGCTGATTTACAAAATCTTTCAAATTTGCGATTTTCCGAAAAAGTAAATGGTTGTTCGTCATGTATTATAAATCTTGCTAAAAGTTCTCTTGTTTTAATTGGATCATATTTACGTATACCTAATGATCCACCAAATGTGCTTATTTGTGTTTGATGTGGTATATTTGGTGGGTGAGTTTTTTCTAGGTGTCTTTTAAGATGACCCGTTCCGCTACCTAAAAGAAACGAATAAATTTTATAACAGTATTTACACTTAGCTTTCCTAAAACTATTTTTTATTATTTTTTCAAAATGTTTCCATATGTCCGATCTAGTAGCCCTAGTAGACGTGGTAGTTTGTGTTTCAGGTATGGTTGTATCAGTTGGTTCTTCCTCAGATACATAAAATGGTACTTGAGGAGATTGTTCTAAGGGTTGAATAGATTTCGATATTTTTCATCAGTTAAAAATGGAGTAAAAAAACTCGTGGCTTGAGAGCAAGAAGCGCCAGATGAGTTTGGATCCATTTTAATAAAATCCCAAAAAAACAAATTAAAATTCTCAAAAAAACTTTAAATTATAAATACCTGTTAACCGGTGAACTATTTGAGAAAGAGAGTGAAATATCTAGCTAGAGAGATGAAGCTGAAAACCGAAATAGCGAAGAAAACCTTGCTTCAATAAGAAAACTTGCTTGGATCTTGTTTGGGAGACTTGCTTGTTTGAGACTTCTTGATCACTTGATTGAAACTTGCTACTTGTTTTGCTTGAGACTTCTTGAGAATTCAAGATTTTAGAAGATTTTTGAGAATGAATTTGGTTGTATAAGAATGATGAATTGTAGTAGAGGAGATAATGAGGTATTTATAGAGAAAGAAAGGTTTTAATTTGCAAAAAAATTTAGAAAAATCCCCCCCAACGGCTATTTTGACCGTTGGGGGGGAAAATCTGCAATTTAAAATTGCAAGAAACTCCCCAACGGCTATAAAAATAGCGTTGGGGGGCTATTTGCAAAAAAAAATTGCAAACGCCCCCCCTTTAATTTAGCCAACGGCTATTTTTTTAAAAAAAATAACAAACCGTGTCGGGCACGTGCCACGGCCTCGGCTCGGGCAAGGCCCGAGCCGAGGTGCCGGGCCGTGCCCGGCACGGCACGGCTCACCCGTGACGTGCTCGGCACGGCACGGCTCACCCGTGCCGTGCCGGGCACGTGCCGGGCCGGGCGTGCCCGTTTAGTTGGGCACCCCCGGCCCATTAAACAGGTCTAGTGAGGTTGTTGTTAACTATTTCACATTTTGTTGAATTACTGGTAAGTTTTATGAAGTTGTCATCCTAAATTAGTCCCTAAACTATCAATATCAGTAAAATCTATCATGCTAAGTATTATGCTGTCAACCCAGTAATATCATTCCAGTTTTTCATTTGGAAATACAAATAAAGGGAAACCGGAGTTGGAGCAGGCTATTTTAGAAGACAGTTACAGTCTGTTAAAAGAGATATGGCTCTAATTTTTCAAGTTTCAGTCAATGCCAATATGCATGCAAATAGCATATCATATTTTGAGGTAGCGGATGTGATTAGAGCCCAGTTGGTTTGATATTCCTTATATTTCCGATTTTACTGAATATGAAACATTCTATATTTTTTATTATGATACCATAAACCATCTTGATACTGATTAGGATATATATAAAACCTTGTTTATCGGATATTAATGAGATTGTGGATAGTACCCAGAGATGCAAGTAGACCCTAATAATACTTTTACTTTCTCCCATGCCAAGATCCAAACATTCAGTACCAATACTGGTATTAGCAGGTATTTTAGGCATTGATATTAGCAGTTTTCAACTTTTTGGTGTTTTGACGATTTTAAATTGGAGATCTTGGATTCTTTTTGGAAATTTAAATTGAAGAGTTAATAAAAGTATCCTTAAAATAGCAAAACCATTTAATTGAGTGGATTTTCATTTTAAATATTTCACTGTAATTTAAAATATTGTAAGTCGTAATTCTTGATTAGTAATCTCTATATATGTTACATATGTAGAACTTCATAAGTTCATATATTTTTTGTTCTATGAATACTTTCATAACGAAATTTTATTTGTCCAAGTTTGGTGGTTTTCTAGCAATATATTTATTTTTCAGAATTCTGTTGCATTTGACGTTAACGGCCTATTTTTATTGATTTTTCAATGCTTCTATGTGTAATTTTATATGATTATGTAACTATAGTACCATTTGAAGTCTAGTATAAGCACTACCGTTCATTGATTCTTCAATACTCTGGATTTCATTTAATAGTTTATATTCATTTTTAGTTGCACTACATTTAAACTCGAGTTCTAATTAGTATTCTCATGTTCACTAGGTTTAGAAAAAGAAAACCCAAATAGAAAGTATAAACTTTCCCTTTTTTTCTTTAGATTTTTATTGGCTGACAGCAGGATGCAGCTCATTTTTCCAATTCTTTATACAAAATCTTGATGTGAAGGGGAAAGGGAACCTTGGAAGTTGGAATTAGAGCTATAAAACAAGCTGAACAGGCCAAGCTTTAGGCTGTTCATATTTGTTCATAATTTAAATGAAGCTAGTTTTTTGTTCAAGTTCTATTCATTTAATTATGAACAAGCTTGAATGAGCTGTGACAAGTTTGAGCCAGGTCAAGCTTTAGTTGAGCTTATGCAGTTCGTTTATTATCAAGAGTTAAAAGAATTGAGAAACATTCTAGTGAATTTTCGAGAATATATTGCCTCAAGCTTTTACTATGTTGTTAGTGAGCTAATAGTCGAGCTTTTCCAAAACATTTTTCCTCCTTAATCAAGTTAAGATTAATAAAATAAATATTTTTGAATGATTCAAAATTAAATAAGAGCTCAAATAGAGTCCAAATAAGCCCTAAAAAAAGCAAGGTTGAACCGAGTGAAAACAAGCCAAGCTCAAACACAACCAGCCTCGAAACGGTTTTGTCCATTATTCATTCATAATATCAAACAAAATTTTGTTTTCAAGCTTGGTTCGTTAAGTTATTGAATGAAATTGAACAAGTTGTTACCTAGCTGAACATGAGCCAAGTTTTGAGCTTTATGAGCTTTTTATTGCTCATATTGTCAAGTTAGAATTTCAACTACGTGTTATTCACTCTTTTATGTTGGCATTATCCTACTGCTTTCACCAATTTCTTGGTCATACTGAGGAGAATCTAGGAGTTTTATGCTCATCTGGACACATGCACTATTTTTTTTAAAATAGAAATATGTGTAGATTTTTGTAGAATAGTTGATGATTCTAATAGTTTTATCTAGAAATAAAAACTAAACAAAATGATATAGGACTACAAGTGATGATGCTCTTCTATTATTTTTTTCCTGTTGATTTCCACCAGAAAAAGCGAGGATTGAAGCCCAAATCAAGGCTGCTGAAGCTGCAGTGCGAATGAAGGTGGAGGCTGAGCGTAAATTGCAGCGGGAGAGAGAAAGGGAAGCAGCACGCTTGGCACTTCAAAAGGTCCCTTTTCAGTGTCATTTGGTCCTCAAAATGATTCTCTTGCTGTTTTTTCCCTGCATCATCAAACTTTGGTCTAATGCAACTCACAAATGTTGCTTGATCCTGCCAGATGGAAAAAACTGTGGATATTGATGAGAACATTCAGATCTTTAAAGAACTCGAGAACCTGGGCTATCCTCAACCTGTACGCCTTGATCTGCCTGATGATATGTCTGAGAAGTTTATGGATGTAGTTGATCAGCAGACTGCTCTTGCGAACCCGTTAGCGCAGCTGGGTTTGTTTATGAAGGAAGATGATCTGGATGAGGAGATTGACAATTGGATCTCTTCCTCAGGAGATGCTGATGTGGAAGAGGGGGAGATTGGTTCGTCATAGCCAAGGATCAGATATTTTTCCTGTGTTTTTATTTAACTGTTTTGGAGATTGTTGAAGAGTGTGTCTATAGTTACAAGTGTGGATATTTATTTCGTTGATGCAGAAAGGAAACAATTTGTGTAATTTTTTTTTTTCTTCCTGAAAGTTGTGTGCAGCTGCTCTTGGTGGCACTTGCAGAGCTAGACTGCTGTTAGAACTGATGTATTAACTTATGAAAAAGAGATGAAACAAGGTTGCCCCTGTCCTTGTGGTTTTGTACATAAATGACACCTGATTACATAATCTTGTTTTATTAATAGAGACTACAGTATAAATTTGGTTTGGTGCCCTAGTTTAATGACTAATGATTGATATTTTGCATTCTATAGCTGAATGATCCCCATAAGAAATTAATGTTTATCTGCTTGTAGTGTGTGGGCGCGTCTGGGAGACTATAATGTTGTGCGTCTGTGTGTTGTTTGTGTGCTGTATTGTGGTCTGTGTGTTGTTTGTGTGCTGTATTGTGTGCGTGCATGTGTGCTGTGTGTTGTTTGTGTGCGTGCATGTGTGTCTATGTGTTGTTGTGTGTGTCTGTGTGCTGTGATGTGTGCGTACATGTGTGTGAGGGGATGTGTATGCATGTGCGCGTATGGGTGTCTGTGTTGTGTGTGCATGCATCTGTATGTGTTGTGGTGTGCGTACATGTGTGTGAGGGGATGTGTATGCATGTGCGCGTATGGGCGCCGTGCATGTGTGCATGCATGTGCCGTGCATGTGTGCATATGTGTTTGCATGTGTACATCCATGCATATACTCCCATCACTGCATGCATGTGTGCATCCATGCATATGCTCCTATTGCTGGGTTTGTGCTGAGAAGCAAGATACAGTGCAGTCCGTTTCTGTCCAGTTTAAGGTTAGCCTAACATCGTTTAAACAAATAGATTTAACTAGCAACGCATTTGGAAGAGCATGTTTGTAGAAGAACCGTAGGTGGCCAGGCTTTGAGTCAGGAGTTATTGCCTCTTTTTCTTTTTCCTGTATGAGTTATTTCCCAATGAACATAATGCATAAATCAATGTGGGAGAAACAAATAACAGGGTGATTAATGATAAGAGAGAGTTTGTCAATAGTATGGGTATTGGTAAGTGATAATAAGTGGGAAGGTGAAACTAGAGAATTATTGAGAATCGCCCAGAATCAACCTCAAGCCAACCAGTCGACCAACTGCTTGTCAATGCTAGGACAATACCGAGTATCAACGCTACACTTGCTTAGACCTGGACATGATGAAGCAGCAGGTAAACCTAAAACATTAAAAACAGCTAATTGTAGATTCAAGAACCAAAGGTTAACTTTGCAATGAGTTAAACAAACCCAGAGATCTACTGCAAGAAAATTGAGGGACACAACAATCATGAAACAGGAACAGTGTCAGGAGACAAACAGTTCAAGATGCATGGGACTGTAGATATCAAATAGCAGACAGGTGCAAATAAAGAACTTGTGTAATCAAAAATACAATACATGCTCGCTTAAACAGTTTGACAAGACCAAGGCACAAAAAGAGAGTTCAATTACCAACATAATGGAAAATCATCTTGCCAACTGAAACCAGAATAGCAAGCAATACTCATTTATCATCACCATCATTATTGAACCCTATACCCTCACCAGCATGAAAATACCGCAGTTAGCCTCCACCAGATCCATATTTCTTGCCAAAGAATATCACCTGCAGCTTATCATAACCAGCAAGAACACCAGCGCCTGCAACTGCACGCAGAATGTTTGCACCTGCACCCTTGAAGAGGGACTTGACACCTTCGTTTGCAACAATCTGTTTGAATGCATCCATCGAACTGCTGTACTTGACTGCCTCGCCAGATGTCATCATCATCCTTCTACGAACAGTATCAATGGGGTAGGAAGCAAGACCGGCACCTATTGTAATTCCCCATCCCAGCATGAAACTGGCAAAGAAATTATCCTGCAATCAAGTACAACTTCTAGTTGATATTTCTTGTTTTTTTGTTCTTTTTGTACTGTAGTCAACTAACATAATCCATTTTCATTAGAAAGAACTCAAAACAGTACGCGAAACTATGCAATTACTGGAAATTTGAAGCTTCACGTTTGCAGCCTTTGTTACCGGGAACTTGTGTAATACTAAAAAGAAGTTTTACACATGAATCCCACATCAAATACTATTACAGTTAGGGATGGTAATGAACACGTCCATGGGTCAATTTTTGGCCCGTCCTATACATAATTTTAAATTAAAAATATTTTTTTTTTAAATTCAAAATTTTGTATAGGGAGAGCCAGAAATTGGCATGTGAACGTGTCATTTACCATCCCTAATATTTAGGGTGCAGCTTATTCTCTATCCTCAGACCTTATTATGGCTACAATTCTTGCACCAGTCCAGGAGAAAAATAAAGATTAAAAAATCTACAATACCATAACTTGAATGAGTTTGAAAATTACTTTTGAAGAGAATCTCTAACAATATGTGGGAGCAGTATAAACATGAACCGCCAGTGTATGGAAGCAAACAGTACACAAATTATGGCTTTACTTTTTACAGTTAAAAATCATTTTTTTTATAATCACGCTCGTACCTACTTTTAGCTCAAACTTTTACCAAAATTAATTATGCAGAATTTTGCCATGTAAAATGCTGCTAGTATGGAACGTGAAACATCAACTTATTTTTCTTTACTAACCTGCAGAGAACCAACGAGAACCACTGGCTTCAGCGAATCATACATCCCAAAGTAGAGCCCTCGATAAACAATGATACCGACACAGGAGATGTTAAAGCCACGGTAAAGTCCAGCAATGCCATCAGATTTCAGGGTTTTCTTATAAACATCAATTAGACCATTAAATTGCCTTTCACCTCCCTTCTTAGCAGCCTTTGCATCATTGGCTAGCCGGGTCCTAGCATAATCCAGAGAATACACAAACAGTAGCGAAGAGGCACCAGCTGCACCTCCAGATGCCAGGTTACCAGCAAACCACTTCCAATAACCATCCTTGTCTTTCTTAAAGTTAAACAGTTTCTTGAAGTAATCCTTAAAAGCAAAGTTCAGGGCCTAGCATGTAATTGAAAAAATGGAATTATCAAGACTGAAAAATATTAAGGCAAAGACAAGTAAAAGGCAACACAATCAAACTCATTTACCTGGGTTGGAAAATAACGGATGACATTGGCAGTGTTTCCTCTCCACAATGCAAGAAACCCTTCATCTCTGATTGTGCGGCCAAAACAGTCTCCAATCCCTTTATAGGGCTCCGAGAGCCGACCAGCCTTAATCATTTCATCCTGGTTCTGAATCAAAAGCTTAACCCTTTCAATGGGAGCTGCAGCAGTTTTGGAAACAGCAGCAGAAACTCCTCCCATCATGAAATCTATGAGAAATCCAGCAGCACCTTTCTCCTTGGGAGTATAAGCATGGACATTGGAAATTGGTGAAAAAGAGGAAATGGCAACTGCTCCACTACTGCCCTGGTACCGTTGCAACAATATACCTTGAAGGCCACCATTGGAGAAAGTGCCTGGAAAGTTGTGGATGGTGTTGTTCCTCGCCTGGGAATAAGGAGACAGCTGAGGGGAGTAAGATTTCCCGTGGATCTTTTGAATTATTGATGGATGGTGCCACTCATCTGTCATTTCTTCGCACCACTAGCTGACCTATACAAGAACAGCAGTCGAAGATAATTAATAAGCAAAGATAATTACTACATACAATAGAATCTAGTAACAAAAGATCAAGCTGCTGAAGTTCAACAACCTGGAAATAAGATGAAGGCAATCCATCTCAAATATCTTCTATGCAACAAACCATTAGCTTCACACAAGGAGATGAAATTATAAATTTATAACTACCATTTTAGATGGAAGACACACTAAAATGCAATTACATGAATAGTCATTACAAACAGTGAGGTTTTGTGATTTGGTGTGGAATGATACTTTTTAAACAATAATATTTACATATTGCAGGTGGCAGCTCGAGCATTTTATGAAAGCTAATATTCTGCAGGACAACCATTTGTCAGAAAAATCTAGTAGGTACAAGTGTGGGTACTAGTCTCACCACGACTAGTTTTGATCATCAAGATATTAGAAAGGAGGATGACCTGACCACAGATGGCACATCCAACAAGTTCACATTCTTATAAAACGTACGCAAACTATACAAGCTGTCACTGTCACCAACTCTCATCAATGCAAGAAATGTTAGGTAACAAGGATAACATCATCTGAAGATGATTGGATCACAGTAATATATAAAACCAACAAAAATTGCAAGCGGTTTAAATTAATTTTGGTTAGCCACAGACCGGAACCCATACACGAAGTATTAATGTCAGTTCAATCATCTAGGAATGCAGCAAATAAGGAAGAAATCTTCCCAGTTAGAAATAAGGCATTAAATTCCTAATCTGGAGCGGCTTTATGAAAACTACAGTACCATGCAGATCTCTACAATCATGTGTCCAAGTACAAGAATGTGATTCAATACAACATATATCTGCCATCAACTTATGATGTACCTGCTAGTTTCGCAGAGGTAGAAAACCTCATATCTTAACAAGAGGAAGGCTTATCTCAGGCAAGCAGAGCATACTCAAACCTAAAGTTCCGCTTTGGGGAACATGGGCACAAATCTTCAGTTAAAGGTGAGAAAAAATAGTCGAGATTTGCTTATTCGTTAATCAAGGTGAACAACCTTTGTTTAAACATGGTTAACATGATAAACAAATAAGATTAAAGCTGATCACCGTGTTTTTACTAGTTTATGCATGCACGGAGTTCAATACCAGCCTTGATTCAACTTGCCTGCATTGATTATCTTTTTTAATCTAGGCTAAAAGGTATCATAATTTACTAATTTGCCAAAACTTCAATAAGAAAATTATGGGCACCACAATATTTATTGTAATTTAAGCAGGGTGTGTATCTAAATTTTAGGCTCAAGGCATGTCATAGTTAGCCATTCAAAATTTGAGTCACTGTTTCGCAGCAGGTCTTCAAGGTAATTTCCTCAAGAAATCTAAAGGGATTGACACTAGGGAAATTTTAAATGAGCACACCCAGGCCCGGTCCTAACGTTTTAGAGGCCCGGGGCGAAATGAGGAAGGGGCCCTAACAAGTCTTATTAAAATTTTAAATAAATATTTTTATTACCAAAATTAAAATTTAGTACATAGTTTTACCATTACAAAAACTAATCATAATTCATAAAAAGCAATTCCTTCGGGCATTCCTAGATGCAAAATCCTCAATAATAGTATCAAGATCAATATTGTCCAACATTTCCTTCTCAATACATAAAATCGCCAAACCATTCTACCTTTCTTGTGACATTGATAACCTCAAATAGGTTTTCAGCAATTTCAACTTTGAAAAACTTCTCTCTGCTGATACAACAGTCACAGGTACTGTAATAAGATTCGATAAGCAATGGAAACATTCGGATAGCAATCTGCAATTTTGACATACTCAAGAATTTCAACTGATAACATTGACATATTTGGCAGAGTCATCTTCAACACTTTTAGTTCAGAAAAAAATCATCTAAATCCAAATCCGACACATTGTTATGAGAAAAAGTATTGGCAAAATTAATACAACACTCTCTTAATTCATTATCATCCAATGACTTCAACTTGTTTGAATCCAATAAGAATCCAAAAATATTTTTAATTGCTCAAATCTATTATTCAATGAAGAAATCGCCATATCAACAATTACCAAAAAATAATTGACTTTAAATGACTCCTCTTCTGATTGCATTTCCTCTTCATTATCATTTTCATCAAATTGTCTTTTCCTAATAATGCGACGTCTTTATTGGAAATGTAGGCTCTACATTCATCTCACATGCAATATTTTTGGCAGTATTTATACTAGATATAAACCCTTCATTTCTATATTTTTCAAAAAATTCCATTACACCTTCTAATTGATTCATGGTAGCGTTAATGCACATAGATTTAGATTGCAGCTTTTTACTCACCATGTTAATTGCAAATAGAATATCATACCAAGTAAAAACTCAAAACACTAAAGTGCACTAACCAAACTTTCCGCTTCACTCTTTGACTTTGCATCATCACAAGATTTTGATAACTCTGACAAAACCAAGCTTATTTGAGGAGCTTGAAATCTAATAGCTTTGACACTTTTTATTCGACTCTCCCAACGAGTATTGGACAAAAATTTCACAGTTATGTTTGAAATATTATCAAGTAAAACCTTCCATCTTTTAGGAGAGCTAGAAAATAAAATATATATGCGTTGAACAATCCCAAAAAATGAAACAGCTTTAACACAAGAATGCCATATCACTAAGAGTAAGATTAAGACTATGACAAGCACATGGCATATATAACGCTCTCGGATTTATTTCAAGTAACCGGTTTTGAACCCCTTGGTGTTTTCCCTTCATATTAGAACCATTATCATAACCTTGACCTCTCACATCATCAATATCAAGATCAAGAGACCAAATGCGCTTAATAATTCATTGAAGAGTCCCAAACCGGATGTATCATCCACCTTTAAAAACTCTAAAAAGTACTCCTCTACTTTTATTTTGTTACTAGACATATTCACACATCGTATTACTAGACTCATTTATTCTTGATGGCTCACATCGGGAGTACAATCAAGAATAACAGAAAAATATTTAGCCTCTTTAATAAATCTTATGATGGAACTTTTAACACCATTGGCCAAAAGAGAAATTAACTCATTTTGAATTTTGTGACCAAGATAATGAATTTCATGATTTTGAATGCGTCTAACATGATCTTGCATTATCACATCAAATTCTGCAATCATCTCAATTAATCCCAAAAAATTACCATTACCATCTTGGTAAAGTTTCTCATTAGATCCTCGAAAAGTCATATATTTAGAAAGACATTTCACAACAGAAATTATTCTTAATAAAACTTGTCTCCAACGCTCTTTCTCCTTCATAATTTCTTGATGTAAATCTTTATCAATTATTTGATTTTTGCTTAATCTTACTCTTAATTCATTCCAAGATTCCATGTTGGTCATATGCTCAATACTATTCTCATGTTCTTTGAGTCTTTCACCAAGATGCCTCCAATCTCTAAATCTATTAGTTGCTAATGCAGTTTTATTATTATTAGATTTAAACAACTTACAACAAAAACAATATACTTTATCCACATGTTTAGAATAAACCAACCATTTTCGATCACTAGTCTCTCCATTCCTTAACTTCCTAGTATAATAACCATATGAAAAATGCCTAGATGTGTTATCTAAAGGAAACACAAGATTCAATTCTCTAATAGGCCCTTTTTTAACCAAAATATCTCTTGATTTATTATCAAGATTATCCCAATTTCTAGGATCATAAATATCAAAAGAATGGGTTGGTTGTTCATCAACTATTACATTTTTAATAATAGATTCATTTGGTACATCATTATGCTCATTCAAATTATCAATATCCTTATTATTTTGATTTTGTTCATTTACATTTTCATTTGAATTTTCAACATTATCATCACTTGATCAATCCAAATTTTCATTAGAGAAACTTGCTATTTTAACAAATTTATCCATAGCTCCCCTTTGTGATTGTATTAACTGCTCTATTTGTTTTCTTTTTTTTTCTTTTTTCACTCCCAGACAAATATTTTTGAGAAAATATTTTTTTGAGAAAAAATATAACAAAATTATATAAGAAAAAAGAACAAAAACATCTTGAAAAGAACCAAGCAGCAGAATGCCAGAATAGCTGGGAGCCAACACATTCGATAACCTAATAACAAGAAATATTTATAGAGATAGAGAGAGAGAGAGGAGGAGATATTGGTTTAGTGTGATTTTGTTTTGGAATGGAGTTGTTGGGTTAAAAACAAGCCATTTGAAAAAAAAACATTCAAAATTAAAAAAAAAACTAGCCGTTTGAAAATTTTGGGCCCCTTTAGATTGTGGGTCCTGGGCAGGTGCACAGCCCGCACCTGTCCAGGGCCGGCTCTGAGCACACCACTTGACTTAGTGAGCCCACATGTCTAAGTCGGGGATTAGTCCCCGAACGATTTTCAAGCCATTCAGAAACTAATTTCCGACTGGGACAGAAAATATGGTCAAAAAAGAAATGACAAACTTGTAACTTTTTTCAACTTCAGGAGGTAGGGATGATAATGGATGCGTCCACGGGACAACTATTGATCATCTCTATACAAAATTTTGAATTAAAAAATTTCTAATTCAATTTTTTTTATAGGATGGGCCAAAAATTGAACCACACCATGCCTATAGGAGGTGGTGCTCACTAAGTCAGGTGGTGTGCTCATCTAGAGTTTCCTTTGACCATACTCAATCAGCCTTATACAGCCATAAAGAAAAGAAAAGGAAAAAAATTCAAACAACACAACAGACCAACATTTTAATGTCCACGACAGAATATACCTAATATAAAACATTAGACAGGATTTGTATCAATATAAATGAAGAAATTTTCGAGTTCATGCTTTTACTATTACAATAACAATATGCAACCAGAGCCGACCCTGGGCAGGTGCGGGCTGTGCACCTGCCCAGGACCCACAATCTAAAGGGGCCCAACATTTTCAAACGGCTAGTTTTTTTTTTTTTAAATTTTAAATGCTTTTTTTTCAAATGGCTTGTTTTTAACCCAACAACTCCATTCCAAAACAAAATCACACTAAACCAATATCTCCTCCTCTCTCCCTCTCTTTATCTCTATAAATATTTCTTATTATTAGGTTGTCGAATGTGTCGGCTCCCAGCTATTCTGGCATTCTGCTGCTTGGTTCTTTTCAAGATGTTTTTGTTCTTTTTTCTTATATAATTTTGTTATATTTTTTCTCAAAAAAATATTTTCTCAAAAATATTTGTCTGGGAGTGAAAAAAGAAAAAAAAAGAAAACAAATAGAGCAGTTAATACAATCACAAAGGGGAGCTATGGATAAATTTGTTAAAATAGCAAGTTCCTCTAATGAAAATTTGGATTGATTAAGTGATGATAATGTTGAAAATTTAAATGAAAATGTAAATGAACAAAATCAAAATAATAAGGATATTGATAATTTGAATGAGCATAATGATGTACCAAATGAATCTATTATTAAAAATGTAATAGTTGATGAACAACCAACCCATTCTTTTGATATTTATGATCCTAGAAATTGGGATAATCTTGATAATAAATCAAGAGATATTTTGGTTAAAAAAGGGCCTATTAGAGAATTGAATCTTGTGTTTCCTTTAGATAACATATCTAGGCATTTTTCATATGGTTATTATACTAGGAAGTTAAGGAATGGAGAGACTAGTGATCGAAAATGGTTGGTTTATTCTAAACATGTGGATAAAGTATATTGTTTTTGTTGTAAGTTGTTTAAATCTAATAATAATAAAACTGCATTAGCAACTAATAGATTTAGAGATTGGAGGCATCTTAGTGAAAGACTCAAAGAACATGAGAATAGTATTGAGCATATGACCAACATGGAATCTTGGAATGAATTAAGAGTAAAATTAAGCAAAAATCAAACAATTGATAAAGATTTACATCAAGAAATTATGAAGGAGAAAGAGCGTTGGAGACAAGTTTTATTAAGAATAATTTCTGTTGTGAAATGTCTTTCTAAATATAATCTGCCTTTTCGAGGATCTAATGAGAAACTTTACCAAGATGGTAATGGTAATTTTTTGGGATTAATTGAGATGATTGCAGAATTTGATGTGATAATGCAAGATCATGTTAGACGCATTCAAAATCATGAAATCATCATCATTATCTTGGTCACAAAATTCAAAATGAGTTAATTTCTCTTTTGGCCAATGGTGTTAAAAGTTCCATCATAAGATTTATTAAAGAGGCTAAATATTTTTCTGTTATTCTTGATTGTACCCCCGATGTGAGCCATCAAGAACAAATGAGTCTAGTAATACGATGTGTGAATATATCTAGTAACAAAATAAAAGTAGAGTACTTTTTAGAGTTTTTAGAGTTTTTAAAGGTGGATGATACATCCGGTTTGGGACTCTTCAATGAATTATTAAGCGCACTTGGTCTCTTGATCTTGATATTGATTATGTGAGAGGTCAAGGTTATGATAATGGTTCTAATATGAAGGGAAAACACCAAGGGGTTCAAAACCGATTACTTGAAATAAATCCGAGAGCGTTATATATGCCATGTGCTTGTCATAGTCTTAATCTTATTCTTAGTGATATGGCACATTCTTGTGTTAAAACTGTTTCATTTTTTGGGATTGTTCAACGCATATATACTTTATTTTCTAGCTCTCCTAAAAGATGGAAGGTTTTACTTGATAATATTTCAAACATAACTGTGAAATTTTTGTCCAATACTCGTTGGGAGAGTCGAATAAAAAGTGTCAAAGCTATTAGATTTCAAGCTCCTCAAATAAGGTTGGCTTTGTCAGAGTTATCAAAATCTTGTGATGATGCAAAGTCAAAGAGTGAAGCGGAAAGTTTGGTTAGTGCACTTTAGTGTTTTGAGTTTTTACTTGGTATGATATTCTATTTGCAATTAACATGGTGAGTAAAAAGCTGCAATCTAAATCTATGTGCATTAACGCTACCATGAATCAATTAGAAGGTGTAATGAAATTTTTTGAAAAATATAGAAATGAAGGGTTTGTATTTAGTATAAATACTGCCAAAAATATTGAATGCGAGATGAATGTAGAGCCTACATTTCCAATAAGACGTCGCATTATTAGGAAAAGACAATTTGATGAAAATGATAATGAAGAGGAAATGCAATCAGAAGAGTCATTTAGAGTCAATTATTTTTTGGTAATTGTTGATATGGCGATTTCTTCATTGAATAATAGATTTGAGCAATTAAAAATATTTGAAAATATTTTTGGATTCTTATTGGATTCAAAAAAGTTGAAGTCATTGGATGATAATGAATTAAGAGAGGGTTGTATTAATTTTGCCAATACTTTTTCTCATAACAATGTGTCGGATGTGGATTTAGATGATTTTTTTTCTGAACTAAAAGTGTTGAAGATGACTGCCAAATATATCAATATCATCAGTTGAAATTCTTGAGTATGTCAAAATTGCAGATTGCTATCCTCATATTTCCATTACTTATCGAATCTTATTACAGTATCTGTGACTGTTGCATCAGCAGAGAGAAGTTTTTCAAAGTTGAAATTGCTGAAAATCTATTTGAGGTCATCAATGTCACAAGAAAGGTTGAATGGTTTGGCGATTTTATGTATTGAGAAGGAAATGTTGGACAGTATTGATCTTGATACTATTATTGAAGATTTTGCATCTAGGAATGACCGAAGGAATTGCTTTGTATGAATTATGATTAGTTTTTGTAATGGTAAAACTATGTACTAAATTTTAATTTTGGTAATAAAAATATTTATTTAAAATTTTAATAAGACTTGTTAGGGCCCCTTTCTCATTTCGTCCCGGACCTCTAAAACGTTAGGACCGGACCTGTATGCAACTAGATGATACGCTAACGCCCAATGAGGCTAGCCACTATCAAAAAATTCGTACTTTACAATAATCTTTTAAACCCACTGATCTTCACCTATATATAATATATATACTTTTTGCAAATAAATACTTGCTATTTTTTTTTTAAAAAGAAATGATCTGCTGCCATGTTCCCTTACCGCGTTGCTTATACTACTCTAAAATAGTTCTGAGGTTCACTTAATGCGTTGTTTATACTACTTTTGTTCCAATTTTCCTTTTTTTAAAATTTTAGCTATGGCTTAGTCATAGATCTTCGTTACTACGTATTTATTTATCCATCAAGTAATTAAAATAAGCTAAAAATATTTTTAAAAATGCAATTTTGTTTATATTAGATAATTATTTAGTTAAATATGTATACATGTCGAAAAAATTGATAATCGATTCCCTTTTTTTGCTAAAATTGAGAAGACTAGGGTTTCCGAAGTTGCATCAATCCAGCGAGAAATAATGTAAATCTAAGGATGAATGAGAAATTTTACTAATTTAAGCAAAGAAACTGAGAATCTTATGTGTAATTGTTGATTAGAGAGGGGAGATGTTATTACCTTAAAAAGGCCGCCGAGATCCGATCTCTTCGGATTGGGAGAGAAAAGGGGAGGCGGAACTTGGGGGTCTGAAGACTCTAAACGCGAGATCATTTATGGGAAGAGAGGGAGAGGGGGAGATGTAACCCTACCTTTGCGGGGAAATTCTAAATGCGCCCTTTTTTTGCTAAGTGAGCCACCTCAATAGCTTAAAAGAAAGGGAATTTCTTGATGGGCACAACTTTTTTCCTAGTGAGCCCACTTAAAATCTTCCATTTATTTACTATTTTGCCATTAAAATTCTTGGTCAAAACTGTCATTCTTTCATCCTCTCTTTCATCCTCCCATCCATCCGGAACTGTTAGCCCGGATGGATTGACCTGATCCGGACTGGTTAGTCCGGTTTAGGCCAATCCATCCGGACTAACAGTCCCGAATGGCTGGATCTGATTAGGAAGAGCGAGAGGGAGGGGGAGGGGGGAGAGGCGGGGCAGCTTCCGTTTTTCTCAAAAATAGAGAGAGTGAAATTTAGAAGAAGAAGAAGATGATGAAGAAGAAGAAGAAGACGTTGATGAAGAAGAAGAAGAAGAAGAAGAAGACGATGATGAAGAAGAAGAAGAGGCAGCAGCAGCAGAAATCAATCGGAGAGAGAGAAAGATAGATTAGGAATTTTGATGTGCTCACTAGGAAAATCCTCTTTTTAAAAGAGAGGGTGTGCTCACTATGAAAAGTGGGCTCACTAGGAAAAAAAACTGTGCCCATCTGGAAATTCCCAAAAGAAAAGCTATCAGTTTCATTTTTTTTTAAGGGGTATTTACTGGCTTGTCCCTCAAATCTTTATATATTATGATTTTGCCCTCCAAATTTTCATATTTAGAATTTTGCCCTCCAAATCTCATAAGTTACAACAATTTAGTCCCTCTCTCTAACACAGTTAAATATTTGACCATTTTACCCCTCTTTTCCTCTTCTATTTTCCTCCTCTCTTGTTGTTCTCTCTTCCTCCCCTCTTCTTCTTTTCTTTATTATTTCAGGGAGGAGAAACTAATATTTAACTGTGTTAGGGAAGAGAAGAGAAGAGAGGAAGAAGAGAGGAGAAAGAAGAGAGGAGAAATAATGAAGAAAAGAAGGAGATGAGGAAGAGAGAAGAAGAAGAGAGAAGGAAAATAGAAAAGGAAAAGAGGGGTAAAATGGTCAAATATTTAACTGTGTTAGAGAAGGGGACTAAATTGTTGTAACTTATGAGATTTGGAAGGCAAAATCCTAAATATGAAGATTTGGGGGGCAAAATCATAATATATAAAGATTTGAGGGACAAACCAGTAAATAACCCTTTTTTTAAACACTAAGTTACTATTGTCTTTTTCCTTAACTAGCCGCTCCTCCATTGGGAAAGTCTAAATGCGCACCACATTTTACTTAGTGAGCACCACATCCTATAGTGATTTACAACATACTGGAAAATGGTGCACACTAAGTCAATTCTGGTGCGCAATTAGAATTTCCATCTATTTCGAACTTCCCAACAAAAGAACACATTAAACGCTAAATCCTTACTCCAACTCCAGCAGCTGCGAGTTAAAAATAAAGATTTGGGTGAGGAATGGGAAAAAGAGCGGGCTCAGTTAGTACTTTTGGGTGGGCTCACTTAGAAAAAGGGCTGGGTACCTACAAAAGACAGTATAACTACAAATTAGCCCTTGTACTACTCTTACCATTACAAATTTTAACTAGTAGTTTCAGCTGGGTCCAATAGGCCGGTGATTTTTTTCACATAACCTGATCTTGGCCCATTATAGAGTGAGATTATGAACTTACTGAAAAAGGCTGGGGAAATTGAGACATCCCAACGAGTTTCCATTTTTTACTTTCAGGTTCTTACACAACTTTTATTTTTTGTCAACAAACAGTTAATATTATGTGATTTGATAAGGTGTAGGTCATTGGCTCAAAATTAAATTAGCCTGTTACACTTGCCTCACAAGAACAGTTGAGAGCATGCAAGCAACTAAATAATCTCAAATATAGCAAGCATGCAACACTGTTAGGGGAAGGACATTTATTTACATATACATTTTCTGGAAAATTATGAATCTGATGCATTCTTTCTTTCAATTTATAACTTGCATTCTCTGTAATATAACATAAATAAACCCTACTACTATAACTATCAAACCTATAATCAAGAAGAATCTACTCCCCCCACCCCATCAAGCCACATTACAACCTGGTCGATCGTCGGCCTGTGCCTGGGATCAGAGCCGATGCACCTGCACGCCGTCTCCAGAACCACCATGAGCTGCCTCTCGTTAGCCTTGCTCCATATCACGGCATCGAAAACCTGCTCCTCTGTCCCCTCGGCCTTCATTTGCAGCACCCACGAAACCAAATCCCTGCACCCTCTCCCTTTGCACACGTCCACTGGCCTCCTCCCCGTCAAAAGCTCCAACAGCACCACCCCGAAGCTGAACACATCGCCTCTCGGAGTGGCCGTCAGGGTCTGGCTATACTCGGGTGGGATGTAACCCAGAGTGCCAACCAAGTCAGTTGTGACATGAGTATCGTAGGGCCTGATCAGCCTCGCGAGGCCAAAATCTGCTAAATGGGCTTCCAACCTCTCATCAAGAAGAATGTTGCTAGACTTCACATCTCTATGTATGATGTTTGGCTCGCAGACTTTGTGCAAGTAAGCCAACCCCCTTGCTGATCCCTGAGCTATCTTAAGCCTGGAGTCCCACCTGAGAAGAGAACCTCCGTCTGCCTTCTCGTGAAGCCAGTAATCGAGGCTGCCATTCTCCATGTAAGAGTATATCAGAAGCCGCTCATTGCCATAGCGGCAGTAGCCTTTCAGCGAGACAAGGTTCTTGTGCTGGGCTCTAGAGAGGGCTTCCACCTCAGCTCGGAACTCCCTTTCCATCTGACCACAATCACCGGAGAGCCTCTTGATCGCGGCTTTGGTTCCATCGGGGAGGTAGGCCTTGTAGACTAGCCCGAACCCTCCACACCCGATGATATTTGCCTGGTCGAAATTGTTTGTGGATCTCAGGAGGTCACTGATGGTTAACTCCTTGCTAGTGTCTGAATTCTGAAAGAAGAGAACAAGTTTCGATCCAGAGTCAGAAGGCCGATGTGCCCCTTCTTCCCCCTCATCTTCTTCATAAGACGGATCTACAGCCTCTCTCCTCGACAAGTTGAGCAAGAGGATGACCAAGAGAACAGCAATTCCCGCACCGATACTGATAGTGATTCCAAGAATGCTGCGCTTCCCAATCCGACCACTCATTTTTGAAGAGATTTCAGGAGTCACACCGACAATGGCAGCAGTCCTATTGCAAGGACCTGGTGTTCGACACAACCCCAGATTGCCATCAAAGCTTGAATTCGAGAAGCTAAAGAACTGCCCGCCTGTTGGAATCTCTCCCTCCAACCGATTATGTGCTACGCTGAACTTGGACAAGAATGTGAGCTTGCTCAAAGACTGAGGAATAGAACCGTTAAGGTCATTGAAAGAGAGGTCCAACACCTCCAAATTCTCCATTTCCGAAATGGCGTCAGGGATTGTGCCTGAAATGTTATTTCGGCTCAGATCCAAGACATGGAGAGCCTTCAGCTGCCCAAACTCCGGCCAAATTGACCCATTAAGCCCATTGTCATTCAAGTACAGAGACGGAGGGAAGCTCGAAACTTGGTTGTACTGAAGCCCAAGAACACTTTGATTTCGCCTGACATACAGAGGCATGACTATCGAGCTCCCATTCTCCGACCTCTGTGCAAGAGTGAGGCTCCTCAGCAGAGCTAAACTCTTCGGGATTTCGCCGGTGAGAGAATTGTTAGACATATCCAAGTAGATCAGATCTTCAAACTGCCCGATCCACGAAGGAATGGTACCATGGAAATAATTCCACGACAAGTCCAACACTTGCAGCTTCTTGCAGTTCATCAACCAAATGGGGACTTCGCCATTGAGACCACAGTTGCCAAGAGCAAGAATTTGAAGACTCGGGAACTCGATTGATAGATTTGTAACCTCTTCGCCTTGAAAGTTCTTGGTGAGGATCAACATTGTAAGATTCTTACACCTTTGGAGCACGGACAATGCCCCAGAGATACTATGGAAGCTGTTGTTGGACAACGAAAGAAACGAAAGCGACTCAAGGTTTCCAAATTCGACAGGAATTTCACCGGACAATCCATTCTTGGCCAGGCTCAACGTCTTCAATCTCTGACAGTTTGAGAGGCTAACAGGTAGAGGACCGTTCAAATAATTACTGGCGAGATCGAGCGAAGCGAGCAAAGGCAAGCCAGAGAAATCAAGATCCAATTGGCCCACGAGAGAATTATTCCTCAGGTCAAGATCTCTAAGCATCGAACACAGAGACAAAGACCGCGGTATCTCACCGGAGAAGGAGTTTGAGGGAGCGATCAAACTCTCAAGCAATGTCAAGTTACCAAACACATCAGGAATCTGACCAGACAGCCGATTCTCCGACAAAATCAAAGATTTCAAGCTCGAAAGCTTGCTCAAGTTCAAACCCAAATCGCCCGAAAACTCATTGAATGCAAGCGACAACCTCTCAAGAGAAACCAAGTCAAATAGCTGATCAGGGAGATTACCTGAGAAAAAATTCGACTCGAGATTCAGTTCTTGGAGGGAAGCACTGCAATTAGCAAGCGCCTCGCCAGGGATCGAGCCCGAGAGCAAATTCGTAGAGAGATCGATGACCCGAACCCACTCCGACCCAATGCAGATATCAGGCCCAATCCAACCAACCATGGAGTTGTTGCTGACATTGAAGAACAACAAGTTGGGCAATCCAACGCCAAAATCAGCGAATGACCCGTTGAAGAAGTTGGAAGAGAGATCCACCATTTTGAGCGCAGGCATGGAGCCGACGGCGGTGACCGGGCCTGAGAGGGCGTTGTGGCTGAGGTTGAGGAGCTGAAGATTGACGAGGTTGCCGAGCTGGGCCGGGACCCGGCCGGTGAGAGAATTGCAAGAGAGGTCCAGAGATTTAAGATGAGAGAGGTTGCCGAGGGAGCTGGAGATGGGCCCGGAAAGGCCCAGATTGGAGAGGTGGAGCTTGGTGACTCTACTGGAGGAGCCATTGCAGTAGACTCCGGCCCAATTGCAGCAAGGGGTTGCTGGAGACCAAGTTGGGATGAGGGAGCCATTGCTGAGATTGGTAACAAAAGACTGGAGAGCCTCGAGATCACTAGGGTCACAATATGATGATGATGATGATGAAGAGACATGAATTAGAGAGAAGAGAGAGAGAAGGAAACAGAGAGATGATGAGGATGGAAAGGCCATTTGGGTCTAGTGAAAGATTGAATCAAAACCCAGATAATGGCTAAAAATGCTCACTTCCATTTGATAGAGGAATTGAGAGGCACATATTTTGTTGGATTTTTTTCTCTCTCTTTCTCTCTCTCTTTTTTTTTCCCTCCTTTTTAGGGGTCAAAGAGGGAGGAGAAAGAATCAAAACCCAAACAAGTGAGGAGAAGCTCAAAAGAGAAACAGAGAGTAATAAATAGAAGAAACAAAAGATTGAATGCTCATCTCATTGGGGGGAGAGAGAGAGAGAGTCTACTCTCTCGCTAATCTCTCTCCTGTGGACCGAAGGATTGATATTCAAAGGGCATTGAGTTTTGGAGTGGAGTGGGGTTCCCAAAGGTGGCCATTAATGGGAAGCTTGAAGCTTACACAAAGATTGTGGAAGAGGGGTTTGAGTGAGAATTTGGAAAGATTCATCTTGAAGGATTTATTGTGTTTCTTGAGTATGGGCATCTGTGGGCCCAGTGGGTTTTTGAGTGGGGGCTGAATTTGGAGAGTGGAGTGGGTGGGGGAGTGATTGTTGTCTGCTTTGGTCACAGGGATTGCCTTTGCCTTGGCCCTTGGACGTGGACTCTCTTTTTTTTTTTTTTTTTTTTTTTAAATGTAAATGTTTCTGTTTGTCTGGGCCTTTGCTTCTTTCGGCTTTTTGGGTTTAAAACTTGTGAGTTTATTAAATGAAGTGGGTAATTAATGAGAGGAGTGATGAGTGGCATTGGTTGGGATTTGGTGGGGTGTTTGTGACTTTTGTCAACGGTTCAGCGAGGAGCGGGGAAGGGCTTGGGCTTGGGCTACGGGCTGGATCCTGTTTAAGGGCTGGTTCAAACTGGTTACATTACATTTTGTCTCTCCTCTCCTCTTAATTTATAAGAATATTAAGTATCTGCTAACTGTGTTATCAGTTATCTCCAGTGACATTATCTATGTTCTGTTTGTGAGAAGTCACGTTTTAGTTTTCTATGATGACTCAATTTAAATAATATTATAAAATATATGTGTGTGAATTTGACTAGAACAAACTGTATACGGTAGTGAATTGAATATCCAGTCATACGATAGTAACTCAGTTTGATTTTTATGCACAAAGCTAGAATCTGAACTAATGGACAAAGTGCATCCGAGTAGGATTTAGACCTAGAATATTAGATCTTAATCAAATTCTAGTCAAGGGCTTGATTTACTCTGCTTATTCTGGTTGTAGCAAAAATGTAGCTCTAGTTATACATAACCTTTTTTGCTAAAAGAAATTTAATCAAAGACTGTTGCTTTAATTGGTGATATCACTAGCTAAAACAAAGATTAAGAAACTAAATCATATAATTTTCTACGCTCAGAACAGTCTCCTTCCTTCTCTTCTAGACTACTACTACTTCTACGGTGCTCTACAGCAGTATGCTAGCAGTCACGTCCAAATTAAAACAAAGCTCCTCGGATCACTTACATTCAAAATCTTGGGTAGTATAAACAAATGAAACTGAGATAGCTGACCCAACTTGCTAGAGATTAGGTTAGATTAGGTCTCTCCCCACTACAACGATTGTTGCCCGCTGTTTTATTTTTTTAACAAATTTTTTAAAATTTTCCCAAGTACCAACTCACAACAACTACTACTAAATACTAGTCTTTCTTTCAAAATACTCCTAACTTAAACAAGCAAATATAGAACTCCATTAACTAACTAAATCTGCTCCCATATTGCCCAACACCTGTCCACATGGAGGTAGAGTTGGGTTCTTGAGGTGGGCACGTGGGGGCCACACATCTATGAGAATGGAGAGTTCACATGCAAATGCAAGCAAAGAGACCCTTGGAAAGGGGAAGAAGAAGAAGAAGAAGAAGACGAAGGGCTAAGTTGACCCGGGAAGTGAGGGGGGTGTTGGGTCTGTTCACTGACTCATTTAGTGGACTGGCCATGGATGATGCACTGCACTGCTCACTGCCCCAGTGGCAGTGGTTAATGAGGTTACCTGCAATTCACGCTATCCAGCACGCCACCCCGTGACCCCTGCTTGGTTCTTGCAAATGAACTGCACAGGCCCCCCTCGCTCCTCCTCCACAATTGCGTTCTTAAAAAAATAGTTTATC
Organism: Dracaena cambodiana; assembly: GCA_036321105.1. Taxonomy (NCBI): domain Eukaryota; kingdom Viridiplantae; phylum Streptophyta; class Magnoliopsida; order Asparagales; family Asparagaceae; genus Dracaena; species Dracaena cambodiana. Next base: position 55,941,028 of record JAYEPQ010000005.1, on the reverse strand, counting down.
TCTAAATTTTGTAACTTCAAATATCTCAGTCAAGTGAAATTTTTACATGAGAAAACGGAAAATTCGAAAAAAAGTTCTTTGACTATCGTTTAGGTGGTCCAATACAATTATTACACGTGACATTATTCAAGATAACAAATAAAATAAGTCGCTTAACCACTTTTTAAGTGACGCCACATGTAATAATTTTATTGGATCACCTAAATGACAGTGAAGGAATTCTCTTCACGTGTAATATTTTGCTCATATATATATATATATATATATATATATATATATATATATATATATATATATATATGAAAAAACAAAAAATTCATCGGAGTTTCTTCACTTGCGTTTAGATGATCCAATACAATTTAAGATAATCTTTGAGTAATGACACATGTAATAATTTTATTGGGTCATCTAAGCAGCGGAACTCCCTTCACTGTCAGCGAATCTTCCGTTTACTCTCTCTCTCTCTCCATATATATATATATATATATATATATATATATATATATATATATAGAGAGGAAACGGGAAATACACCGACGGTGAAGGGAGTTCCTTTACCGCCACTTAGGTGGCTCAATAAAATTATAACACGGGGCGTCATTCAAGGTAACAAATAAATGAATTCTCTTAAATAACACCACGTGTAATAATTTTATTGGGCCACTTCTTGGGCCACCTAAGCGGCGGTGAAGGAACCGGTGTATTTTCCGTTTTCTCATATATATATATATATATATATCTGAAAGCGTTACAAAGCAATATTAGCTTATCCAAGGTAGTTTTTAGCCGGCCAAAAAAAGATAATAAGCATACCTTCTTCCCAAAATTAGCTTACTCAAAGTAAGAAGTGGCTCTGTTAGATAAAGTACCAAGCCCCCACTTGCGGGGCCCCTAGGTCTTTCAAATGAGGAAACAACTGATCCAATTCAAACAGATATTAACAATAAAAAAAAGGCAATAAAACTACTACAAGTATATTACTAGCATCGGACTATTCAGTAAGAATAATGAAAAAAAGAAAGTATAAGCATACCTTCTTCCCAAAGTCACCCAATCCTTAGTCGAGCATCAGATGCTTGCACTAGCAATAAAACTTGCAACTACATGATAGCATTGTAGGCATGCGAAATCAAAGTTTAATAAGAGAATCATACTGAGCCCTGAAAGTTCTGAAAAGAAAAGAAGGGATGCTGTCAGGCACTCTGTATAGCATATTTTGTAGAGATTGAAATAGAAGAAAAACATTCAGAGGATAAAAATAGCATACTAAAAACCTATTCGGTGTTCACAGGGAACAAACAACAAATGGATAAGGAGAACATCAAAATATGCACAAATTATGAACATTGTGGTATTGCAAAATTGTAATGAATGAATAGCAGAATAAAAACAAACATGCTCCAATTAAGCTGGACTCCTTTATTCACTCATTCACATTTGTCACGTCTCTTTCTGCTCGAGTGCGACAACACCTTGCTCCCATAATCAATTTGAAACCTCCATCTTCAGTGATTGCCCAGTAATCGAATGTGAAAACCATCAGCACTACATTAAACTACAGAAAAAGTAAATCTCTAAAGCAAAAACTTTTCAACCTCAAGTTATTTCAAAGTACATCTATGCATTTCATTTATGTTAAAACAATAATTTTAAATTTACATAAGATTTAGAAATCAAATAACAGAACAAAAAATGAATATATCATATATAGAACCATCTCAAATGAAAATTGATGGTTGACATGGTTATCTTAGAGAAGGTCATCAAGCTGCGTATGCAAGTCTTGTATGGACACCATGCCAATTCTCTGCATTTCTTCCGCAGAGTAATCAGATTTTATCAGTGACTGCAGTTGTGCATGAGCTTCCAGAATATTTGTCCTGTGGTACAGGAAACAAAAAGCAGTGTTACGCTCCAGGAACACCATTGATACATGCTATCTCAAGAAGGAACCCAATGGTATCCAATTGCTGTGACAGTGGCCATATCAAAAAATACCACAATAAAAATATACAGATAATGATGATGATCATCATACCACCCTCCACCGAGAAGCAATAGAGAACTACATATAACTAACCAAGCAAACAGGGAAGACATGTCGCTAATCCAACGCTTGGAGCTAATTTAACTTCAGAACTTTATCTATATAACCTAGCCAACCAAGGAAAACATGTCGCTAACTTAATCCATGCAGCTAATTCAACACATAAAATAATCTTCTGAAGACCAGTGAATCATTAGATAGCCCGACACTGAATCATAGCACCCAAAATTACTATTTCCAGATAAAATACTAGGACCTTAGGGAATTGATTTTGGAGAGACTGTTAACAGATTGCAAGTTTGCATACATCGAATATAGTCCATTTCATGCCAGAAAGTGTTTAAATTTATTAAGCAATTACATAATTCAAGTTTTTTGAGCTTAAAATTTCAAGCCCTTTGAGTTTGACTTCATCGAAGAGAGGTCGTAAGGTGCACAGAATTGAATCCCCTTGATGTTACATTTCAAGGAGCAAATGGCAGAAAATACTAAACTAAATTACAACGTCGTCTGTTTCTTTCCATTAATTTCACTGTTTGTTGTTGTCGAAACGAGTGTTCATTCGTGTGACCATGCCACTAGACCTCTCAACATATCAGGAGATGCCTTTTCACCACTGTTCATGAAAAGCAGGAGCCTAACCCATACTCATAAGCACTTTAGTTTTCCATCGAAAAATTTAGATCATGCAGAACAAAATCCCTTTCATAATTTACAGCCCATCACAGCTAAGAACAAATTTTCTAATTTGTATTTGCAAGTATACTATGTAAATTATCAAATGATAACATAATGAACGCTTCATCACTAAAACTAGAATTGAGTGCCACAGAAACAAATTTTTTCATTTGCATTTTGGAAGTATACTATGTAAACTGTCAAATGATAACACAATGCATGCTTCATAACTAAAACTAGAATTGAGTGCCATGGATAACTAATGTAAGAACTCTCACTTGATTGGTTTGAACAAGATCATCCGAGTGGATGGGTTCTCTAGATAGAGCTTCATCTTGGTCATCACATTTGGCAAATCTTGCTGAATAGCAAGGCTAACCTGTTCCCATGGTATTTACAATATTAGCATCAATGAGTAAACAACCAAAAAGGAGAGATATATTGCATACCTTCTGAATAAGCTCAGCCACTTTATCCGGAGTAGCAAAAGCTTGTTCCTTGAGGGGTTTTGCCAAAACAGAGTTCAGTTTCGGATCCTCCCTACCAGAGGATAATGCATGTTTTACAGCAGTTACCTGCGAAAAAAATCATTTACCTGTCATACTTGCAATAGCTTAATATAAGAACGGATTAACAAATCGAGAATTTAAGGTACTTAGTAGGTCCAAGTTACGATGCCCTCAGCAGCCTAATTGGAAAGATCACGAGGAAACTAAATCAGATGCTATAATAAATAAGAAGTATGTTTAGTCAGCCTCAAAAGGATAAGTCAAGAGCCCTTGTCCATAGGCCTATCTTCCCTTCAACCAATGTTGGAACTATCAAAAATTGTCTAGACATCTCGTTCATAGCAAAGAGATGCTACCATGACCATATTCGAAATGAGTAGTTTAATATGATTCATTCAAATTCTGAAGGATTAATTGATTAAAAAAAAAAAATCTCCATTGAACTTTAGAAGAAAGAACATGATCATATTTACATGTTAGCCAAACAGTAAAATTCGATTACCTTGGTTACAAATGAAAGCATGGGGTCCACAACTAACTTTGTGATGGACATGATGAATTCCTCACACGTCACTTTCAGACTTTTTTCTAATTCCTGCAAACCAAAAATATTCAAATAGTAACTTTTCCAGTCGGGCTACAAGAGCCCAAGTTCAACGGCTTGTTCAGAAACCAACTTCCAAACATGTCTGATAGTACAGAAAAATTAACCACTAGTTGCATTAATTGCTTTAGAAATATTGTCCGATGCAAATACAATTTTTCAAATGGAGCACTTAAAACACTGACATTACAATTTAGTATATAACAATGTGCAAGTACAAAGTGAAGGAAAATAGAAGCCGTCCAAATTTAAAATCAGCAGCTGGCAACCAGATAACACTGACATTACAATTTAGTATATAACAATGTGCAAGTACAAAGTGAATAAAGTTTATCTAAAGCAGCAATCCAGATAGCAACTGGTTGATTTTTAAAAACCGAAAAGAACCTATTGTAAAATATGTGTATGACCCCAAGTATTAGGCAAGAGTGAAAAGAACTTTTAAACTGTGATTATTAATTATCTAAATAACAGTAGCAGTTCAAATTTCAAGATTGCAGGATGCAGATCAACATGTAGTACCAATTATAGGGTTCAGAACCATTTAATACATTATAAATAAAGCAGGAAAAAAAAATTTAACAGAAGCAAAAAGAACTATGAACTGAGATTATTAATTATTCAACCAGAAGCAAAAACGACAAACAAGTAAAGCAATGGTGTCTACAGGCCGAAGAAAGCATGAAACAATAAATTTTTTTTTTTAAATTGTTAATCTGGTCCTTCACTGTAACATATACATGATTTTCAATGACAAGACAGAAGAAGATAGTCCAATAACTTTTGAAGTCCGTAATTAAAGCTCCTAATCACTGAACCCTGGAATCCCGCTACTAATCTCTGAGAGTCTGAACTCTGGAATCCCGCACTAAAATAAAAGAATACACTAATCATAATGGCATTTTTTTTTTTTAAATGCACTGTGTCAAAAATCCACCTTATTCTCTAGAAATTCCTTATAAGGCTTTTCAACCTCTCCCGACTGAAAACAAATTTATTAGCAGGGCTGAAGTCTATAGAGAGCTACTCAACTGAAACAGTCCTGACTCAGGTTGGACACCATACAAAATGGCCGGGCCCAAAGGCCTCCTTTGCATTTGAATATAATGAAAATTCACAGACTTACATAAGGCAGTTAAAAATTTAAGGATTGAAGCATCATAAAGTGAGGATTTGATGGGTCCAAATACACCACAGTGATCACATTGATAAAGAATTCAATATGACCAAATAACACTCATATTCTAGAGCAGAATGCATCAATATGACCAAATAACACTCATATTCTGGAGCAGAATGCATCAATATGACCAAATAACATTCATACTCAGGAGCAGAATGCATCAATATGACCAAATAACATTCATACTCAGGAGCAGAATGCATAGAACAGCCCAACCACTACACTATGATAATAGCTTATATTTTAATCTAATTTGTCAGTGCCCATGGGTTTAGGAGTTAAAGTTTTAAAATGACTTACAGATAGCTAATGTTAGATAGCTGAAAAATTATAGAATTACGATTATGCAGACATGTACGTCAATTTATAGCTGATGATCTGCCCTAAAATTTATGGTTTGTTTCTTAAACTCAAAAGCTGTACCTATTTCCTCTTTGTAGCATATGTTTGAACTATTTTTAAAATTATAGAATCTATATCTCAACGTAGTACAGAATTTGTCCCTTTTTTACTTTTCTTTGTCGTAACCTAGGACCATACATAACTCTATCCCCTTGCTTTCCCAACTGAACCAGGTCTCATTGTGACTTTCTGTCATTTCAATATGACATAATTTTGTTTTTTCTTTGAAGTAGCCAAATCCTGAAATGCAGAAGCACTTAAATTGCATTTTCCAGATCAGGATGCAACAGAAACCCTAACCAGAAATATAAAATATTGTAAAGCATATTATAGAGTTTGCTAGTAAGTATAAATCAGTGTAAACTAAAATGACCATCTGACCTTTCTGGCATCTATCTGACTTTCAAGAACCCGAGGAGAGAAGCTATGAGCCAGTGAGGATGATCTTGACCAGTCAAACAAAGAGGCTTGACCTCTAAGAATCCTCCTTACATGCTCCTGAAACAATTGAAAACAACAATTACTCAATTACCATAAACCTATTTTCCAGTTTTTATTCAAAGTACAGTAATCAGAATAACCACGCCAAAGGATAGAACATAAAATCACCATGATCAAATAAAATGAGAAGGAAAAAGGCATACTGATAAAGAAATGCTAAGGAAAACATTTTTGCGGCCTAACAGTCGACCAGTGGTGCTTCTAACTGGACAAAACCTGAATTTCTTAGTTAGTTTACAAGAAGCATTAGAAAGCACGCTCACGCGCACACGCACGCATGCCCACACCCGTACACACGCACGCATGCGCACACATACGTATATATATGTATATATAGGTATATAAGCACATATATACAAATACGCATATGTATATACATGTATATATACATATGTGTGTGTATCAACGTGATCGATCCGGAGTAATTCTCTTTTGGTTCATATAGCCTACTCCAAATACTTGGGATAAAAAGCTTAGTTATTGTTGTTGTTACACACACACATAACATAACACCTCCCACTAGGAATCTGGATAGTGGAATGCGGCAATATATTCTCGTAAAAATATGCTATGCTTCCAGCACAATACAATAGTTAAAATAATTTATAATTACCACATATTTCTCCTCAAAAAGGAGAGCCACAATTACTTTATGGATTTATGCGAATCATTATAAACTACACTAACTCTTTTCTTAAATCCAATGTGGAAGCATTCGAACAAAGGATATTACATCCCCTCCCCCTCCCTCATCCTCATCAGAAAGACACAATAACAAACTAATATTTTACCAGGTGATGTGAGATTCTAGATGTGGTTCCCATAAATTCTAGAGGTGGCCCCCACAATATTCGTGTGACATGTAACACTTAGTTTCATATGACACTTAGTTCCACACACATTTGACTGGTACCTAACTCTAATACTGTTTGTAAAGGCCCTCTAATCAGAATATGGATAGCGGAAAGCTATCAATATATTCTCGTAAGAATATGTTAAGCCTCCGGGGGAATACCAATAGTTAAAAAGAGTTTACAATCAGTATTCTAAATATCGGCCGATATACTGGTATATCGGCCGATATACTGGTATATCGGCCGATATATCAGTTTTTACGAAGAAACGATACGGGATGTCGATTTTTTTATCGCATCCCGTTTTGGACCGGTATTTGCCGATATATCGGCCCCGTGGCAATATATCGGCCGGTAAACGGTATTTGAAATATTAGCCGGTATGGGTAGTTATTGATTTTTTTGTTAACGGGTTGCGGTTACAGTTGAAACCCGTTAACCCGTTCGATAGGAAACAAATAAAATCCGACTCCACCCAAAAATCGCGACAAAAAAAACCCTAATTTTCTCCGATTCGTTCTCATCTGCTCGATCTCGTCGCTCGACTAATCTCCCCCCATTGTCGTCGCCATCGCTCCGTCAGCTCTCCCTCGAGCTTCTGACTCGTTTGCAAACCCGTTTCGCTTGACCGATCTCCCTCGCCGTCTCTCCCGAGTCCCGAAGGCCGCTCTCCTTCTCGCCGTCGCTCTCTGCTTCCATCGCCGGCGATCCAACCTGTCCCTCCTCTTGCGTGCCTTCCAACATCACCGACTTTCGATTTTGGTAAGTGAATTTTCCCTTTGTAAATCTCTTAATTTCTATATTTGGGCAAAAATTTGTTAGCTTCTAGTTCATCTAATTTTCCTGTAATTTATAGTATTTGTTGGATATGTTAGGGTTTGAAATTTGAATTATAGGACAACGTAGTTTGGAATATGTAGTTTTAATGAAATAGATTATGTTTAATACACTTTGATACATTTTGATACGCACATATTTGATAGAAATAGATTATATTTATTTATATTAGTAAAGGCTTGAATTCTTAAATAGATTATGTTAATCTAAATTGAGTGCAACAATTATTTAGCTATTTAATCAATTATTTTTTTGTCTTTTTTTAATAAATTTTGGACTCTGAATCTAGCTAGAAAATATATTATAAAGGTTTCTAGCATGTTTCAGATAAACTCATTTAAAAAGCAATGTTATAATTTAATAAATTATATCACTTTTGTATTGTAGAAATAATTTTCTTTTTTCTTGAAAACTTATTTTTCTTAATTTTATGATTATATGTCACTTTGTGCATATGCGAACGTTCTAAACGGTATCTGCAAATTCCTAAGTTTAATATAAATAAACCAAGATAAGTACCATAAACTTCATTTATATGTTTTAATATGTTCTATATAGCCATTTATATGATTATTCTTTAACCGGTATGACACCGATATGACACTCCGGTATTTAGAGTTATATCGCGATATCCCGCCCGGTATCCGGTATGTAATTTGGCTGACCGATATGTGACCGGTATCCGATATTTAGAACACTGTTTACAATTCATTCGAACAAAGGATATTACATCCCCTCCCCTCCCCTCTCTCCTCTAGGATCTGACATTCTCATCGGAAAGACACAATCAATGTTTAAAATAGCGATAACGATAACATAACGTTTTGTCTCTGTTATGTTATGCCGCATATAGCGTAACACATAACGTAAGTTACGCAAATTTTTATTTATTTAACTAAAAATAAATATAAAACTATATAAAATATTTTTTATAAATTCAAAAATAAATTTAAAATATATTAAAAAATATAAAGCCATTTTCTAATATATAATATATTCTAATTTTATATTAAGTTTTACAATAATTTTCACATTTATCTTCATAAATTATATTAAGTCTCCAACCGTAATTCCAATCATCATTTAAACAAGATAACAAGATTTTAATTTTTTATTTCAATCCCAGTTATTAGCATTGTTGTAATTTATATTATGTAATATTCAATTTATCTTATTTAAAATTGTTGATTTTAGTACGGTTAAAAATTCAATAAAATCAACAAGTAAGATATTTCAGCAACCGGAGAGGATTTATAACAAGCGAATAAGGAAATAATCACAAATTAACAAGTTAGCAATTCCACAAATAATTACACAAGCTAATAACTAATCAAGAAAATTACAACAATTCGTTAATAAACAAAATAATAATCAACAACAATATAGAAATTACTAAAAAAATAATTGTAAATAACGTAATATAACGTAACTTAACGTAACGTTAGGTAATATAACGTCAAATAACATAAAAAACGTACTGTTACAGTGCATTGAGTTATTTTCAGTTGTTAAGTAGCGTTGGGGTCCCATTAGATTACGTAACGCAATATAACGGATTCCATAACGTGTTATTTTCAACATTGGACACAATAACAAGCTAATATTTCACCAGGTGATGTAAGATTCTAGATGTGACTCCCATAAATTCTAGAGGTGGCCCCCACTATATTCGTGTGGCATGTAATACTTAGTTCCATATGACACTTAGTTTTACACACTTTAGACTGATATCTAACTCTAATATCGTTTGTGACGCCCCTCTAATCAGAATCTGGATAGCGGAAAGCTATTAATATATTCTCGTAAGAATATGCTAAGCCTCCAGGGGAATACCAATAGTTAAAAGAGTTTACAATTACCACAGATTCCTCTCTCAAAACAACTAGTTATGATTACTTTATAGATTTATAGAAACCATACTACACCGGCTCTTGTCTCACATCCGATGTCAGACTATCGAGCTAGGGGAATTACATAAAGCATCAGCAGCCATCTGACTGGACAGAATAAGCACAGACATCCAAGATCCCTCGATAGAAGGAAACAAGTGTTAAAGCAACTAACTGTAAAGCACTTATCACTGTAAGGGAAATATCATTCTGAACTCACCAGTAAATGAGAGAAATCCAACTCCTTGTGCGTAACAGAAAATTCAATATCAAATGGCGCAATCTGATCAGATTTGGGAGCAGTAATAAGTTAACTTTTGCATCAAAGAAATCAATATCAAAATTAAATTATGAACAAATTTACATTCGCCATAAAAATAAGATGACATATTACCTGTTCCCTCAAAATAAGGAGATGTTTAACAAGAAATAGCTGTCCATCCATTGTAGATGATCTTTTAGCAACAAGTTTACTTGCATTCTTCAAATCAGAAAAAAACCGTTTTAAGAAAAAAGTCTGACAAACACCGAATGTTTCACAACTTTTCAGTCAGCTGATAACACCCTTTTATTCATATAACAAATAATTTAACGCATCCTGTACGAGAAACTTACCTTATTACCTTCATGGAGAATGTTGATACAATTTTTTAATTAATAAACACTGACTTAAGCACACAATCAGTTCTTCTTAGTATTCAATCTATTTATATGTTTCTACTATAAAAAAGCACAAATCTAGCCAATAAGTAACTTGTCATCTTTTAGTTACTCCATGAAATATTTAATGGCTCAGACTGGACATTCCAAGAGAAGTTTCTGACATATTAAAAATAAATGGGTAGGCTGTATGGAAGAAAGAATACCTCCATGTTTCATTATTTTGCAGACAATATATTATACATTTCTTGAAAAAAAAAAATATATTTCCAGTACACAACTTCATAGTGTCAAGTACTGCAAGGAAAATGATATTTTGATTATCAAAGAAGCATACAGACCTCAGTGCTTTCTCAAAAAATTCCCCAGAATTAAGACATCTTCAAACATGAAGGTAATTAGAGTTCTAAGCAGATGCACCCAACATGAGATCATAATATCTGAAGGGAATAACAGTAGAAGAGGGAAGCCATAAAGGAAAAATTAGCCTTATGACAGCATCAAGAGCAAAGGGCAGCACAACTAGCACGAGTGCAATTTCAGGTGGAATGAGGAAGAAATATTTCGGTGTGTGTGATGTTCAGAATATGAAGACAAAAAGGAAAATAAATAATCCAGAGTCAACTTATTTGACTGATAGAGGAGATTATTGTGCTGATAATCATTATGATTATCCAACTGCTATAGTGCTATTAACTCCTTATGTTTAAGAATGTTACTCAAAAAGATAGTATATGTTATACTTTGAACCTTAGCAGTGTCATTATATCAGGTAACAAATATCATTGGAAACAGTAAACCGCGAAATAGTCAGCCTTGCAGTTAAAAAGAAATTGTTGCAAATTTGTTTCAGTTGAGTTAGACCACTTTAAAATTGGAAAGGGGAAAATTTTATGACAAAAAAGAAAATAACAGTGTTCATTCTTGATGTTGATCCTACTGTCATTACAATGAAGTTAGATGCTGTCAGAGAGAAGGAGAAATCATAATAAGTTTACTAACCTGTATGGAGATTGAGCAGAATTCTACTGCTTCCTGGGCAGTGCAAAACAAGGAAAAACATCAGAATTGGCGTGCATTCTTACAAGAAACCAAGCAAAAGAACCATAGGACAGCGCACCTGAGCTAACCCAGTAAAAACTGCAGGTTCTAAACAATGATACAACTTCGATAGGCAGGACACTGTTTTCTCCAATGGTGGATACCAGGTTTTGAAGATATCAGAGTTATCATCAACCTTTAGATAAAAGAAAATAACAGGAATTATGATTGTCCTGATTGACTTAAGGATCCTAAAACTATTGAGAAATACAAAAACAGTTCTTGGAAAGTAAGAAATCAGTATCACCACACAGCATTACTTCTACTCAACCTATAAATAAATATTAATTTCCAGAAAGGAAACTAACTCACCAACAACTTAGATAAAATTTGGTAACTACTTGGACAGCCAATAGATGTTACGTATACGTTATTAAGTATGGATTTAATATACAAGGGGACATAAACTATAATCAAAAGCTGGCTGAAAAATACAAGAGGAAAAATACACCATGAGCATGTTACTGACCGTAGCATCTGATGTCATCTCAGTTGATCTCTCCAGTTTGGCAGGGTAATTGAGATCATCCTCGGAAGGGCGATAATTTGCAATCTGTTAAAGGATAAATGATCAATATGAAAGGAAAAGATGGTAGACCAATGGAAACTGCATTAGGCAGTAGAGTATATAAATGATTCAGTAGTTATTTCTCCATTTCATCCAAGGTAATTCATCTCCCAAGCATTTTTAAAGATGAGAACAAAAAGCATGCAGAATCAAGACTGCATTGTTTGGGTTAATTTTTGCATTTTTCAACAAAGCCCAAGCGGAAATACAATACACACTCTGTGTTTTGAGATAGAAAACAGAAATACTTCAAAAAAATAATAATAAGAGAAAATCGGATAAAAGACAATGAGAACTAGGAGTAGAGAAAAGGATTGCAATGAATAGAAAAACTCCCATAAAAGTTGAAATAACTATTGATAAAGCAAACAACAATAATGCTAAATATGTTGGGGAAAACTGTGTCTAGGGTGTCATTTTAGGTAACTACCTAAGAAGGCATCCTACAACTACCCCGTAGGATATAAGGACCTTTGCCCTGTTCATTGTGATCCTCATATCTTAAAATGGTGATGTATAAAAAATCATGCATTTTCAACTTTTTTATTATGCACTGAGTAGAGGAAAATGAACAATTTATCAATAATTGAACAAATGAGGACTCTTGATCAATGATAAAGAAGTGCCTAAATCACATGATTTTTTATATACCACATATTTAAGACATGGAAATCACAATGAACACTTTGGACCATTATTTATATGTCCTACCTTAAAGGAGCTTCCTTAGATTGATTACAATCTAAATTGTCGACCTAGACACGCTTTTCCCTGATGAGGACCCCTAGGAAGGTCATAATACCAGGTTAAATTATCTTGACAGCAATCAATGGAGCCAACCAACATATGATGTCCCCCTAGTAAGCCCATAACAGTGTGCACGTGAGCAGTACTGCTGGAATCATCCAAATAAAGTGCTTATGGCACAACCACACGCACAGAGGAAAGAGATAAACTATCAAAAAGGTGAACCTACAATATGATATTTATTCTATGGATTACATTTTTCCCTTATTCCTTCTAGTAAAAGGTGAGCTTGCATAACTAAGTGCGCCGAAGCACTAATTCTCCAAATAAACATGTTAATACTATGATGGATTGAAATGGATTATAGGATAGTCCACTAGTTCTGCTTATAAATTATGATTTGATCAGTAAACTCTTGAGATAAATTTCCTAGAAGAAATTGCACCACTTGTTATAACTTTTGACAAGTGTTTAACCACACCAAACCAAGGACAAGTATAAAATTAAGCCTAGAGGCCGTTCTTCCAATAAAACAAAAGGGGAAAAAATGAAGCTAAGTGAAAGGGAAAGGTGAATGAATTGGTCTAGGAATTTTAAATGCTGATAAATAGAGCACAAAACTGCAAATCATGTCAGCCAGCAGCAGACTACAGAACTGACCAGCCAGCTAAAGCTTCAGACTTGAACAGCTACCCAGCCAGACGAGGCTGGGAACCCATCGCTGTGACACCCCACCCAAGTGAATAATTAAGCGGTGATAAGAGCAAAAGAGATCTCTATAGCTCATATTTTTGAGGCAGGAATTGTGGAAAAACCTCTATTATTAACTTATTATATTATTTGTTTATGGTTGTGATAGGGGTTGGGCTATTTCTGGATGGGTAAACTCCTGGAAAGTTCTTGCTCAGGGTATTACACCGCCACCAAAGATGTAAGCTGGCCAGGATGTGATTTCAGTCACAGCCAGATGAGTGAATAATCCCACATGCATTCTGCACTATTAGAGAAGATTGTGGCAAAAGTTTGGTAATGATTAAGCCTGAGCTGGTGTAGTACTCAAAAGGCAACCAGAACTCTTTATTTACATTGAAATAGTCTCAGAGGCAGCACCTTATGCACTCTGAATGGCTTCTTTTCTGCAAAAGACCTTATGCAATTCGCCTTCTTACCAACATATTTAAAAGAAGGCAAATAGTCAAATTTTAGATTATGCTCACAGAGAAATGGGTAAATTTCAGTTCGCCCACATGATTTCTCCACTGTCATGGGGATGCTACTCATGAGGCCACACATGGAAAATTAAAGCACCTCTTAGAGTTGCTATTTATCAAGTGGACCTGCAAAGTAGCTGTCTTAACAAGAGAGAAATTAATCAAAAGCAAGCCGTGGGAACTGGACTAGTTGTTCTATGATCACCTAGCACGGAATCTATACATGAAGGTTTAAAATATCATAATCAGTATGTTTAATGGCCTTGTGCTTTCCCTCGAACAAATTTAATCGGAACCAATATCGGTAATGGCCAACCACTTATGATTACCAGAATCGGCAATATTATAAGCATTGTATTCCGAATTAGACTGATATTATAGTATATAATCTATAAATATATAGACAGAGAGTAAGAATAATGGACATGAGCCATCGCCTCACATAAGTTTCCTGAGCTGTGGTTCATTTCCACTCTCTCTAATATTTAAAAAAAAATCTTTTGGATTAGATCTTGATACCGTAGGGTTAACTCATACCCAATTTCTTAAGTTTTAATTTTGATTTGGTCTTCCATCAAGTAGACACAAAATAAATGATTTTCGATAAATACAACATTTTGTATCCACATGATGAAATGGTAAATAAACTAAACTCATGGAATTTGATATGAAAAAAGCTAAAGAACGTAGAGATCATGATCCTTAAATAAATTGGAAAAAAATAATAGATCATTACTTTTTTACCGCTGACTCACATATAGCTCAGCTGGCGGCTCATATATATATATATATATATATATATATATATATATATATATATATATATATATATATATATATATATATAGTACCTCAAAATCATATACAATATATGTGATATATATTAGTACTGGCGCATATTCAAAACCATTCTACACATAATACTTTTAAGTTTACGCTAAAAAAATTGGCTAAATACAAGTAAAAATTGATCAAAATAAAAAAAGTGATCTATAGAACTCCTATATGAAAAGTGAGGATTAAACCCCATTTTGTAAGTGTATACACGTAGCAAAGCTTCATAATTTATTAAAGAATGGTCTAGAAATTATGCCAGAAACATCCTAGATATATGTAAAATATACCAAAATAAGAAAAAAAAAAAAAAAAAAAACTCCATAGGATTCCTATAACTATGAAAATTGAGGGTTAAGTACCATTACCCTTTACAAAACTAATTGATTGGATCACAATCAAATAAGAAAGTATCATAAAAATTATAATACTCCTTATTTCGTATAGAATTGAAAAAAAAAACTAAAAATTGGAGTTCTCCTTCTTCAGTAATAGAATGTCTTGTTTAACATATTAACCACCACCAAGATTATGGCATCGAAGGCATGCGGCTTGTGGCTTGCTTAATAAGTGAAATAGAAAAAGTCCCATAGTCAACTATTGTAATACTAAAAAGACATGCGAGATAATATATTGTAAGAGTATAAAGATGAAACTTTACAGCAAAGTACCTTTGCTTATAAGAAAGTCAAGTGATTGACTATGATTCGTATATCTCTGGTACTCAATGCCTATTGATAAATCAATGTTGACAAAGCAACCAATCCTAATGAAAGCAGGCTTGTGTAGACAGGCTTGAAGGGACCTAGATAAAAGAAGACTGTAAGGGACTGCAGAACCCTATAAATGAAGAGAAGCAAGACAAAAGGACCAACCCTAGCACCTTCACTTAGACGAAGAATATGCTACTTCTCTCCGCACCAGACCGTCGAGTCGAATTTCGTATCATGTGCAACATCCATCAATGATAATTCATTAATGGCTCTACAAGATCACAATATGAGTACTCTTAATATTCAGTGACGGCACTTTCCATTCCTGAGTTTTGCCTTGTAGTAGAGTAGCTAAGAGTTTCTGGCGATTGAAAAACGTAAGGCCTTTGAACCATCAGGCTCTTCTAAGCTTTGGGGGACGTCTTCCGTTTCCCTTATCATGCAAGCCACAAGCCGCAAGCCTCAACATCCTGCTGCTCATGGTGTTTCACGATCATTATTCGAAATGAACGGATAAGTGGTGGAACGTGTGGAACCACATATTGGATCACTCCAGTGCAACACGGAGTTGATGCTGAGTAGGCTCCTATGCCTCCTGCTATGCCCTCCGCAGTCCCTCGACATGGTGGGGATTTCGTAGCACGTCATGAGCACCGAGCAAAAGGGCGCTTGAGCAACTCGAGCAAAAGGGCGCTTGAGCAGCTCGATACTTTTGGATAGGTCTCAAAGGACGAAGGATGTGAAGGTGGCATAAGCGAAATCAAGGGTTTTCCTTATACCCCGTGGCTGAGAGTAAGCAATCCATCCCCCTTCATTCAACATATTTGTGGTTAAGTCACTAATTTTGGACTAGGAATTAGTCTTATTCTCTTTTTATACTCTCAATTGAGGAGAAATCTTTGCTTTTAAATGCAGTTCCAGCTTTGCTGGGGGAATGAGTTAGCCAATCCTCTTCCTCTTGACTACCTTTCTTGGGATGATGGATGCGAGATGCTTGAAAAAGGTCTTCACTCTCTCAAGAGTGCATTGACCTAGAAAGGGGGACTTGGTCCCGCACTTCCTTATTAAAGAAGGAAGACTTTGTCCAGACTAACTTATCAATGATGAATCATGAATGTATACATGTGAATTAAAGAATGTTGAGCTATGCTAGAAATTTGCAATTACGTGCATAAATTTAATACCAAAATAGAAAAAACAATCTCCAGGAAACCTAGTTATGAAAACTGAGGTTTACAGCGCACTTAATGAGTGTATAAATGAGGCAAAATTTTGTACTTTATTTATGAATAGTTTTAAAGTTAAGCTAGAAATGTGCTAAATAAGTGTAAGAATATACAAAAATAAAAAATATGGCCTATAAGACTCCTATAACTATGAAAATTGAGGATTAAATCCCATTTGATGAGTATATACACGTGGTAAAGTATCATATTTTATTAATGAATATTTTGGAAGTTAAGCAAGCAATTTGCTAAATACGCATAAAAATATACCAAAATAGGAAAAAACAATCTATAGAACTCCAATAGTCATGAAAATGGAAGGTTACACCCCACTTATCTAGTGCATACCCTGGCAATGTTCATACAATATTAAATGTATGGTTTGGAATTTGCGCTAGAAATTTGCTAAACATGTTTAAAAAGGAACAAAATAAGAAAAATAGTCTAAGGACTCCTATAGCCATGAAAATTGAGAGTGAAGCCACATTTGACGAGTATGTAAATGTGACACACTTTCATATTTTATTAAAAAATGTTTTGGAAGTTACACTAGAAAATTGCTAAATACGTGTAAAAATAGGCCAAAATTAGAAAAGAAGTGTATATGATTCCATAAGTATGAAAACTGAGAGTTAAGCCCATTTATTGAGTGTATAGACGAAGCAAAATTTTATTACTTACAAAAGAATGGTTCAAAAACAACGCTAAAAATTTGCTAAACACATGTTAAATATGCCAAAATAAGAAAATACTCCTATAGCTAGGAAAACTAAGGGTTAAGCCCCATTTATTGAGTACATACACATTGCATAGTATCATATTTTATTAAAGAATTGTTTGAAAGTTATGCTACGATTTTGCTAAATACGAGTAAGAATATGCCAAACTAAGAAAAATAGTTTATAGGAATCCTATGGCTATGAAAATTGAGGATTAAGTCCCATTTAGTGAGTTTATATAAAAGCCATAATTTCATATTTTATTTAATGAATGGTTTTATACTACAATGTGCTACATACAAATAAAAATAGGCCAAAATAAGAAAATCGTTCTGTAGAACTCTTATAGCCATGAAAATTGAGGGTTAAGACCCATTTGTTGAGTGTATATAAGTGACCAAATTCATATTTTATTAAAGAATGATATGGAGGCTACACTAGAAATTTGCTAATACGTGGAAAAATATGCCAAAATAATAAAAACGGTCCCTAGAACTCTTATAATTTAAAAATAAGGGTTAAGCTCCACTTAGTGAGTGGATAAACATGGCAAAGTTTCATACTTTACAAAAGAACGATTAAGAAGTTACTCCAAAAATAAGCTAAATTCGAGTAAAAATATGCCAAGATAAGAAAAGAACTCTATAAGACTCCTATAACTATGAAGATTGAAAGTTAAGCCATATTTATTGAGTGTATATGCGTGGCAAAGTTTCATATTTTACTAGATTAGGAAGCTACATTAGAAATTTGCAATATATGTGTATAAATATGCCAAAATAGGAAAAGAGGCCTATAGGACACCCATATTTATGAAAATTGAGAGTTAAGCCCCACTTAGTGAGTGTATACATGTGTCAAACTTTCACACTTCATTAAATGGCTCAAAGTCAGCTAGAAATTTGCTAATATAAAAATAAGCAAAAAACTTTAAAAAACAGCCTATACCTATGAAATGAGGGTTAAATGCCATTTGATGAGCATATAAACATAGAATTTCACACTTTATTAAGTAATAGTTTGGAGTTACGCCAGAAATTTGCTAAATACATGGAAAAATAGCCCAAAATATGAAAGGATTTCAGAAAATTTATAACTATGAAAATTGAGAGTTAAGCCCAATTTAGTGAGTGTATACACGCAGTAAACTTTCATACTTTACTATTAAATGCCTAGGAAATTATGCTCAAAATATGCTAAATACGTATAAAAATAGGCCAAAATAAAAAGTGATCTACAGGACTCCTGTAGCCATGAAAAATGAGGGTTAACCATGGTTTGGAAGTTACAATGAAATTTGCTAATTACGTGTAAAAACATGTCAACACAAGAAAACGGTCCATAGAATTCCTGTAGAGAGTTGAGGCCCATTTAGCGAGGGTATATAAGTGTAGACTCGTTTATCGGGTCGGGCGGCTCGTTGGGCACGGCACGGATGGGCACGGCCCGGCACCTCAGCTCGGGCCGTGGTCGGCCGTGCCGGTGGCACGGATCGGCCCAGCCGTGTCGGGCTGTGCCTGGCGCGTGCCAGGCATGGCCCAGCACGGTCGAAATTTTTTTTTTTTTTAAATATAGCCGTTGGGGGTGTTTAGGAGGGGTTTTGCAATTTTTTTTGCAAATAGCCCCCCAACGGCTATTTTTATAGCCGTTGGGGGGTTTCATGCAATTTTAAATTGCGGATTTTTTCCCCAACGGTCAAAATAGTCGTTGGGGGGGTTTTTGTAATTTTTTTGCAAATTAAAACATTTCTTTCTCTATAAATACCTCATTATCTTCTCTTACCATTCATCATTTTTATACACCAAATTCATTCTCAAAAATCTTCTAAAATCTTTAATTCTCGTCTCAAGTAAAGCAAGTAGCAAGTTTCAATCAAGTGATCAAGAAGTCTAAAGCAAGTAAGTCTTCCAAATAAGATCTAAGCAAGTTTTCCCATTGAAGCAAGGTTTTCTTCGTTATTTCGGTTTCCAGCTTCATCTCTCTAGCTAGATATTTCACTCTCTCTCTCAAATAGTTCACCGGTTAACAGTATTTATAATTTAAAATTTTTTTGAGAATTTTAATTTGTTTTTTTGGGATTTTATTAAAATGGATCCACACTCGTCTGGCACTTCTTGCTCTCAAGCCACGGGTTCTTTTACTCCATTTTTAACTGATGAAAAATATCAAAATTTATGTCAACCCTTAGAACAACCTCCTCAAGTACCATTTTCTGTATCTGAGGAAGAACCAACTGATATATCCATACCCGAAACACAAACTACCACATCTACTAGGGCTTTTAGACCAGACATATGGAAACATTTTGAAAAAATAATAGAAAACAATGTTAGTAAAGCTAAGTGTAAATACTATCATAAAATTTATTCGTTTCCTTTAGCTAGTTGAACGGATCATCTTAAAAAACACCTAGAAAAAAATCACCCACCAAATGTACCACATCAAACACAAATAAGTACATTTGGTGGATCATTAGGTATACGTAAATATGATCCAATTAAAACAAGAGAACATTTAGCAAGATTTATAATACATGACGAACAATCATTTACTTTTTCGGAAAATCGCAAATTTGAAAGATTTTGTAAGTCAGCATTTACTGACGAATATAAAAAAGTCCCATGTTCAACATGTACATCCGACATGTTCAAACTATATAAAGAGCGGAGGGACACTTTAATAGCTATTTTTACTTCTTTAATTTTTAGAGTTGCTATAACTGCAGATTGTTAGGAAGCTAAGAATATGACTAATTATTTATGCGTAACGGCACACTATATAGATCAAGAATGGTGCATACAGAAAAGAATAATAGGCTTTAGGGTATTTGAATTTTCTCACAATGCACATAATTTATCACAATCCCTTCTAAGTGTTTTTTCAGATTTTGGAATAGATAAAAAAATATTTACCATTTCTTTGGATAATACTTCTGAAAATACGGTCGCAATTAGAATTCTTATAAGTATGACAAAACCAATTCTAGATGGAAAATTATTCCACGTTAGGTGTATTTGCCACATACTAAACTTATGCGTTCAAGATAGATTAAAAATAGTAAATGATTCACTAATGAAACTTAGGTATACATTAGTTTTTATTAAAGATAGTGGGCCAAAAAGACAAGCATTTAAACAAATATGTAAAAATCTGAAAATATCACCTAGAATTGTACCTATAGATGTTAGAACAAGATGGAATTCTACATATAAAATGTTAAACATAGCTATTCAGTATAAAAATGTAATAAATACTTTTAATGAAATGGAGTCACCAATGTATAATTTAGATAATAATGAATGGCACCAGTTGCATTGTATTTCTAAGTTTTTAGGCAAATTTGAAAATGCATCTAGAGCACTGTCAGGAACTTATTACCAACTACATACATTGCATTATATTATCTAACCGAAATTAGTTCGGTTTTTAATGAATGTAGAAATCACTCTATACTTGAAAGTATTGTTGAACCTATGGAAATTAAATTTAATAAATATTTTAAAGATTTTCCATACTTATTATATTTTGCAACTGTTGTGGATCCCCGTTACAAGTTAGATGGACTTGAAATATTAGTAGATTTATTTTATACAAATATGTCTTATGAAAATAATGTGAGGGATTTAGTTAATGATATTAAAACATGTTTAGATATTATGTATAAAACATATGAAGATATGTATGGTGTGCCAACACAAAGTACAAAACAACCATCTACTAAGGAAATTCGCAATCCAATACTGTCATCTGTATTTCACAGAAAAAAGCCAAGACAAACTAGTACATATTGTAATGAATTACATTATTATTTAGAAAGAGCTAACTATGAAGATAATGCATCTCTTGAAAATTATGAATCCTTTGATATTTTGGCATGGTGGAAATCACAGGAAAAAACATATCCCGTACTTTCCAATATGGCCCGTGCTTTACTAACTCCTCCAGTGTCTACTGTAGCATCGGAGTCTGCTTTTAGCGCAGGTGGTAGAGTGCTTACGGACTTGAGAACATCAATGGCGTCGGACACATTGGAGATGTATGTCTGCTTGAAGGATTGGTACGACGTAGAAGATAGGGAACGAGACTTGACTAATGAAGTTGTACTAGAGACCTTAGGCTTACCAGAAGAAAATGAAGCTTGATTAAAAGTATTTAAATTTGTAAGGATTTCATGTATTTTCAATTTTTATTTTTATTTTTAACTCATAAATCTCTTAGAAAATATATTAAGAACAAGTTGAGTGTGACGGCTAGGGTCCTCTCCCCTCTCTTCGGGCTTTGTATAACTTCTAAAGAGATTTATAGAGCAATTATATAAATGTAATGAGATTAAATATAATATAATATTTATTTTTATTGTTATTACTTCTTGTTAAATCTAGTTAAATGAAGCTATATGTTTCCTCTTTAATTATTTTTTTTTTGTTTTCTAAAAAACTCGGGCCGGGCCGGCCTGGCCCGGGCACGGGCCCGCCGTGCCGTGCCCGGCATGGCACGGCGGTGCCGGGCACGGCCCGATAGGCAGCTCTATATAAGTGGCAAAGTTTCATACTTTGTTAATGAATGGTTTGGAATTTACACTAGAGATTTGCTAAATGCCTGTAAAAGTAGGCCAAAATAAGAGAAGTTATCTATAGGACTCCTATAGCTATGGAAAAATGAGAGTTAAGCCCACTTTTGAGTTGTATACGCAGGGCAAAGTTACATATTTTATTAAAGAATGGTTTAAGAGTAATACTAAGAATTTGATAAATACATATAAAATATGCCATGATAAGAAAAGTGATCTGGACTTTTATACTTATGAAAATTGAGGGATTAAGCCCCATTCATTAAGGGAAGAGACGTGATAAAGTTTCATATTTTATTAAAGCAGGGTTTGGAAGTTACATTAGAAACAGGCTAAAACCGTATAAAAATAGGCCAAAATAATAAAAGCGGACTATATGACTTTAATAGGTATGAAAAGAGAGTCCTATTTATTGAGCGTATATATGTGGCAAAATTTCATATTTTATTAAAAAAAATGGTTTAAAGTTATGTTAAAAATTGGCTAAATACGCGGAAAAATATGCCAAAATAAGAATAACGGTATATACTACTCCTATTGCCATGAAAAATTGAGGATTAAGCCCCATTTATTGAGTATATATATGTGGCAAAACTTCATATTTTATTTAAAAATGGTTTAAAGTTATGTCAGAAATTTGCTAAATACGTAAAAAAAAATATGCCAAAATAAAAAAAGTCTATAGGACACCACTAATAAAAATTTAAGGTTACACTCATTTTGTTGAGTGTATATTCAGTGCAAAGTTTTATATTTTATTATATAATAGTTTGAAAGTTACACAATAAATGTGCTAAATACATGAAAAATATGTCAATATAACAAAAATGATCTCTAGGACACCTATAGTTATGAAAAAATTGAGGTTTGAGTCCTACTTAGCAAGTGCTTGCACATTAGCGATAGAGAATTCTTCAATGTCATACTATGCCTACCCTTGCTCCACGAAAGAGCTTTCATCTTCGGGAGATACAAAATTTCATACTTTATTAAATAATGGTTAATATGGGCCCGCCTCACTACTCCCCTTCTTTTGCTCCATGGCTGAAATAGGCCTCTTCTTCCAATTTCTTCTGCCCAAAAGAGAAAGAAAGAGTACAACTCTGTTTACCCATGACCGTGGGGCATTCTGCTAGGGAAGATGCTATAGCAGTATGTCGTGACACCAAAAACGTATACACCCACACAGGTTATACACTAGGATGTTGTCCAATTATATGTAAAAGATTGATGTGAATAATCTACTGCAAAGTACAATATCAGTGTAGCGCTTTACAGGTCGTTCTCACAGGGATCTCTAGTGTTTTACTATCTTGCTAATTCCTTAGTTCTATCAAATTAACTATGAGATTCTAGATTGAAAAGATTAAGTTTAGTTTCCTAAATTTAGCTTAGAATTTCGAATCCATTAGAATAATAGCCTAACAATGAATTATCTCTTTCTTCCTAACTTTTTAATCATGCATAATTAAGTAAAATATTAAAAAGGTAATCTTTTTAATTCTATTTTAATTAAGAGTCCCTAAGTATGACCTATCAAATGACGTACAAGCATAGATCATCAAAAATAATATCTTTCTTAAAAACAAATTATATCTAGTAGATAATCTTATAAATAAAAGTAAAGAAATAAATTTTAAACCCTAATCTAAGCATAGATTATCAAAAAACTAGTTTAAGTATAACCTATCAAAGAAATTGGATCTACAAATTTATTTACCTCAATTTATTTATAGGAAAATCTTGTTAATAATTCTATAAATAGAAACAAAAAATATGAATTCCAAATCTCATCTAAGTATAGACCATCACAATATGAATTAAGTATAATATATCAAAGATTTATGATTTACGAAGTCTTATTTTTATTTTATTTATAGAAAAATCATAACTTTATTTTTTTTTTTTTTTAGGAAGAATGTGAGATAAATTCATGTTAGATCTATTAAACTAATTTCATCTATATCCTAGAACTAATGCAAATTAGTTCATACTGCTAATTATCAAGATCCTATTTTTATTTATGAAAGCCATGAAAATTCTAATTATCTAGAAAGCAAGATAAATCTAAACTAGAAAGCAAGATAAATCTATACTAGAAAGCAATTAAATTATCCTAAAAAGCAAATACACTAACCTAAAAAGCAAATAAATTAAATTACCTAAGAAAACAATGGTGATCAGCAAAGAGTCACCTCTAGAGTTCGGTATTGTAGTCGCCACCCATCGACAAAACTCTAATTTTTATTAATTTAAAAAGCGCATCCTAAATTATATGAAACCTTAATTTACAAGGATACGGCCAATATAGGCCTCGGAATACCAAATCCTAATCCGATTACAACTGAATAGCTACAAAATTACAACGAAGCTCTCAGAAAAATCCCAGTTATAAATTCACAAGTCTTGCTGCTAAATAGCCGCGTTGACCGCCAAATAGCGGATCTTTTAATTTTACTAGAATAGTCCTAATCCTCGTATGAGCCAGCAGAAGAAAATTCAGTGTAAGTGAGGCCCAAAGTGCTGCCAGATGGCAGCAAAAATTACGAATTTGCCCCTCTGCTTTGCTGAGTTTTCTAGCTTCTCTATTCTCTTTTTCATGACTGGATTCCACTTTGATGCTCTGTAGCTTTGTCTTATTGTAGCTTTATTTTTTTTTTCTCTTTTTGGATTTGGTTTCCTAATTTGTCTCTGAATTTGTGCCATATCCTTGTAGGAATAAGTTTAACCTGAAAAACACACTAAACATACCCAATTAGCATTATTTATATACAAAAATAGATAATATGGAGACTATAAATATGCAATATATGACACTTATCAAAGACTAAAGAACAGTAATAGCTAGCATTTTCTATGGAGATAAAGGTATAAACTAAATAATTAAATGAATGAGCTTTTGCTAAGCACATTACTAGAATTGGGTAGAGGAAGTTCCTCTCTAGTGCCTCACAAGTTCAGCCTGAGTGGGTCAGGGAAGAAGAAGAAAATGGAGGTTGATGCACAGGAGTAAGGCAATGGTGGAACCAAAATTGAGGAAGCACAAAGGGCGTAGTGAAGAGTAATGTAAGAGTATAGAGAGAATAAACAATAAAAGTGAAAGACATCTCTCCCTCTACCTCACACTCAAGCAACAACTCTACCAAGTGGCTCTTATTATAAAGAACCCCGGTCTAGTAGGATTACTCAACCCAAAACCATAATACAACCCGACTTGAAGTTAGGTTCAGATTCCCTGAATCGTGACCAATCTCGTTCAAGCAACAAAACTTCCAAGTGGCCCTTATTATAAATGAGCCTAGGTCTAGCTGTATTACCCATACCCAAAACCTTAACGCGATCTAATTTGAAGTTGCATCCAAAATTCCTAACCCAAAACCAGATGGAAAATATGGTTAAAAGCTCAATCTCATGCGGGCCCAAAACATTCTTAGGCAGGCACAATTTAATATCGGTAAGACTAGACTTGCACCCGTCCCTAGAAATTAACTGGTATATATTACTATTAACAAATAAATATGATGTAGATAGAGATTTAATGTGTATACAAAGTCAACGGTATTATCTTGGTCAATCAACAAAAGGATAAGTAACAATTATCGGCCAAAACACCAGTACAGTTGTTATTTTCCCTACATGAATGAACTGATTTCAGCAATGGCTGTCTACATTATCACCAAGTTTACAGATTACATGCACAGAATAAGGTTGATCACATTAACACAAATGAGGAGGTGACACGGACACACAAAATTTCTGGATATTGTTACACTTCGCAGTTCAATCTTACCTAAAAGGATCTAAAATCCTACAGGAATCACAAACAAAGCAACTTGAAAACTTTCAAAGCCCATACAGAATGACAAAAGTTGAGATTTACTGAGACTCCCATTTTAGAATCATCATTGATGCTATAAAGAATCACCTTCCTAAAAATACACTTACATTTATTCCATTATTCTCCGGCTATGCAGGTTTCTCTCTTTCACAAGGATTAAAACTTATTTCTATTTTTAATAAAATAACCACGGTGAGTGCTCATAATAATAGATGAAAGAAAATTATCACTAATGGAAAAGATATGGTTGTCGCAAATGGAACAACACACAGGTACGAGTGAAGCACAAAAAGTGAAATCTATACAGCCTAGAACTAATAAATTTCCTAGGAATACCTGATCACGAATGTGTGTCCGAGCACAAAATGTCAATCTCTCATGAATGTCTGCTAGAATTCTTTGTAGGGTGGGCCTTAATCCAGCAAGTGATTCGCTATGTCTACTTAGTTGTTCCCCAAGAACTTCAACTTTCAGGATGTCAGCAAGTTCACAGAGAGCGTCAAGATTTGCTTCATGTATCAGTTTAGGGCGTAATGTATCATACAAATATGTACACCTGCAAGTTTCAGAACATGAAACTAATAAATTATCAAACAATACAATAGCCCTGAAGGAGGTCTTTAAAGCTTGCAAAAAAGAATTAAAATATGATTCTAGTAAAATTTGAAATTCCTAACATTATAAGAAAGGAAAACAACATAAAGTCACAAGGTTTAAAACAAAGAGAGAACCATGTAATATGAAGGCCTCTAATAAGCCCAAAACTTTTTTACAAGGGATAACTTCTCGATCGAAAGGTTAGCATAAATGACAAATTACATTAATGTTGACTAAACTCCTGTGAATCAATTAACATTTATAAAATATCTTAGTGGAAGTGAGGCACCATAAGATACATAAATTTTTGTCCATACATGAGAATGTTGTAAAAGACAAACAACTTTTACGGTTTTAGCCATAGCTAATGATAAATTTTCTAAAAATTTAAACTCTACCATAAATAACCATGTAATTTCCAATAAAACCGGTAGACAATGATCCAATTTAACTAACAATACAGTAAAGAAGGATACTTGTTTAGACCTTCATAATCATCTTGATGTAAATCTTTTTCACAATAAAGTGAAAAGGGACAATTGAGTAATTCAATACTTAATGAAATTTTACAGCCAGCTGTCAGCCTGATGGGTAAAAAAGAAACCCTTGAGCTAAATGAGATTTTCCTTTGGCATTTACAATGCTTACAAAGTGACTTTTCTGTGGAACAAGAAGAACATTTTATGAATTTAAAAAAAAAAAAGGAGCAGCCTAAATTAGTTGTTGGTTCATGTAGCCTACCCCAAGTACTTGGAATAAAAGGCTTAGTTGTTGTTGTTGTTGTAAAGGAGCAGCCTAAATTAGTACAGGAATATAAAGTTTTCCTTAGGAATGTAAGTTTCAGTTAAGCAGGAAGAAAAATGCAACTCTGAAGCAGGCGGCGAAACTCACAGAGGGTCTATTAAAGGAGCCAAACTGGAGACTTCCTTAGAAGAAGAAGGAAAAAAGTGATCAAAGAGTTGATGCTCGAGCTGACAGACCTGATAATGAAAGTAATGTCAGCAAATCATTGCATAAAATTATATAAAAAGAGGTGCACAATTATCATTCATCAGTACTTCAGATACAATAATTATAATTATAATTATAATTATAATTATAATTATAATTATAATAATAATAATTATTATTATTATTATTATTATTATTATTATTAAAAAGGAAAAGAAGGAACACATGCACACACTCTTAACGTGCTCAACTGAACCCAAAGTCTTGAGCCACAATCAATTATTAAAGTCCTCCCAGGAAGAGAACGTGAAGCAGTGTTCTTTCCTAAAGCAAAAACAATAATATATGGACACAGATGAATGAAACATGAATGCATGTACACACAAAAGAGAAACCATGTAGCTTGTACTTTAGTTTCCATGTGAAAGACATATAAACATAGAACAGATGTCAGTAGAAACAGTTCGCAGTTCCCTTGTATGGAATTTGGCCTTCTTCGATTTTGCACTATAACTGAACAAACCATAAATAAAAATAAGTGATATGAATCACTTTAAATTTTACACCACAATGCCCATAATCAAATTTCTTCTACCATATTCCTTTAAGTCTTAACAATTTTAAGAAACATTTTTTTCCCTTGTGAATCTCAAAGAATAACCCTATACCCATCTGTGATAACTTATTTAAGCTTAGATGATCTAGTTGTATTGATGGAATGTCAAGATAACATAACATAAACTTCAGGTATTCTAGATATTCTACAACCCCTACAAGACAAACTCACTTTGAGAATAACAGCAGAACAAGAAAGATAGACTAACAGCAGAACAAGAAAGATAGGCTATGTCCCCAGAATGATGAGCAGTTAGTAGTTACATCCAGGGCACTAAACATGTACTCACAAAAATTAGCAGTTTGCTATGGAGCTCTGTGATTAATGAATTTCTTGAAAGAAAGATAGGAATAGAGTGGGTTGTGCCGTGGTGTGGGCCTAAGATACTTACCCTGGTCTAGGCACTAGACATGATACATGTAATGTATGAGCCTATTATTTTATTCCCATGTGCAGATCCTATGGGTACAGGCCAGAACATATGTGAATATATTTGTTCCCAGATTAGGAAGCCGATCCACGCACAAACTTTAGGCAGATCGACCCATGCATAATCTGGGCTGAGTTGTTCATTCCTAACTGACCTACTTGCACTTAATTCAAGTTACCATAATATGATAACAGTGTTATATTAACATGAATATAGGTTTTGGTTTGTAACTCCACTTGTGTCCTACCAAAGGCCTGCAGCATAGGATTAGACCATCGTACCTTGACATGTTGCACCACGGGCTGTGTCGTGTTATGTGTAGGTAACTCCAGGCACAACCAGAGATTAAAATTGGCATCAAGTTTATACAGGCATGATCCATTGTACTGTTTATTAAACCCATGTACCAAAAGAACTCAAGCTGGTCCACAGACCCCACTTCTAACTCATATAAATAAACAGCCATAATAGTAGTTAAAAATAAACTTAGTAAAATACAAAACTCATATAAGAGGGGTTGCAACCTATTTTTGTACAGAATCTGAATTCTATTTCAAATTTAGAATTCACTTTGAATTATTATTATCTAATGGGGACCTTTGTTCTATCATGCGAAAAAAACTTAGGAAAACTGAGATGATGGATTTTTTTAAAAGCAAAGGAGATCTTTTATTAGAACGTCTTAGGAACAGAAGGTTCCATTCTATAATCGTTGCCTTTTCCTCATTTCTAACGATTACCTTGTTTCTTATGATCATTTAATCAGAGGCAGCTTATTCCACCTTCGTCCAGATTATGGAGAACTACTCTTTACGCTATGTGTTCTATTTCGACAGAGGTCTACATTATATATTGACATGAAATAGGTTATGTTTGCCGCACATGTAAACCTTCAAATTCCTGAAGAATTTTTGAGTCATAATTGTTCTCAAGTCTCAAAGTTAATATGCATTTTAGAACCTATTCTAGGGTTGGAGATTTCTGATGCAAAACATCTGTGACTCATTCAAACCTATATTCAGTTCCAAGTCATTAGCTCTGATTAAATTCAATCTAGAATAGTGAATAAATAATAATTATAATAGATATACACAGGCTGAACGAAAAATTCTAAGCTTACCATCAATCTGACATCTTTTAGTCAAAGTGAAAGATTGTGGGAGTGAAATCTAAATGCAGGTGTGTTAAGTGGCTCAGTTCCATGGCATATGAAATTGTCAGACTTCTATCATGTAATATCCGAACAAACAATATACATACAGATCAACCTTCCTACAATATTTGAAATGAAAAGTCAACAGGACTCCCCAAGTCAACAGGACTCCCTGCCTTTTTTTCACTACAAAAAAAACCACTCTTTTAGATAGAAAGAATTTTGAGTCACCTGCACCAGGTATGCACATCCAGACCTAGTCAATGATGGCAATGCCTCTTTCTTTGAAAACTCAGTGATCCGATGCTGCACTATACTTTTTATCTAAACAGCAGTTGTAAAGTTCCCAAGAAAGCAAAAATTAAGTTACATAATCAGAAAGAAAAGGACATTGATGACTTCTTAAACAAGAAAGCAGTCAAAAACCTACCAAGTATAGCCTCTGTTCACAATACAGTTTGTGGCATTCTGAAAGAACCTGGACATATTCCTTCCTTGAAGACCTACTTTCAATTTCTTCCAGTAAAGGTTTGAGCTGTACATATCAAACTTCATTAATGTACCTCTCTCTATATAAGATTCACAAGCTAATGCAAGAAAGAAAATCTACTATCATGATTTCTCTGGTTTGTCTAAGAATTTGATTTTCCATAAACAATTTAAACCATAATCACTTCAAATTGGTAGAAATTATGTGCGTTTCTAGTGTATTATAACTCTGATAATTAAAAAGAGAAAAAGAGATAAAAGGTTTTGACGAAGAAAATAAAGAAACCATACTTCACTAGCTGCAGCCTTAAAACGAACATATATAACAGAAGCTTCAACGCCCTCCGAAAAAGAGGTTTTGCCCGAACCACTGTCTCGAATAGCAGCTTGCACCTGAATAAGAACAAGAAAATGACAAAATAAGAACTGTGGCCTTGGATTAAGTTTCCCCCTTAAAGATGCATGTAAAAATATATCACAAAAATACCTGGGAAGAAGCGCCTTTCAAAACTGAAACCACATGAGACCGAATCATACCTAATGCTCGTGACTATACAAAACAGAAAAAAGGGTAAGCATTTGCTGTCTCAAGTCCGAGAACAGATTTTTACTGCATCAAGAAGAGGATATCATATTATTAAAGATAATTCTCAAGTACCTGGAGTTGCCGAAACTTAACCAGGTAAACGCCAGATTCTGCATACTGTGGGTTGCTCTCAACATACCTAGGCTTCCGTCCACAAAAGATAATTAAAGTTTGCAACTCCTTGAAAGTACAGTTCAGGAAAATAAAACAGAAAGAAAATAAGACCAGAAGTGATCTAGACAAATCTTACGAGATACAGTTGTCAAGTCGTTTCAGCAAAGGAAGGAAATGCCCACTCCCAATGCTCATATTTGCAGAATAGAAATTTGTAGAGACCTATACACGTGCATACAAAAAAAAAAGGTTAAATATAGGAGAAAAAGATGACCTTTTGCAACATAAATGATGAAATATATTTACATATGAAAAACCAAAGGAGACTAAGATGACACCGATCACGTAGGAAACAACTCATTAGCCCATAACCATTGTCCTAAGAATTGAAAGTAAATTGACTTGATGTAGCATCCACAACACTGCTTAAGTGTCCATTATTAAGTAAAAGTAGGGGGAAGTGACTTCAACTGCATAAATGTCCATCCAAAAGACCATTGGTTTTTTTTTTTTTTTGCCGTCAGCATTGTTGTATCTTTTATGCTATATCAAGCCACTACCATGAGGTTTTAATTTATATAAACTACGATGCCGAAGCAAAATACTTTTCTATATATCTTAAATTGAAAGGTGTGTAAGAAATTACTGTGAGATGATATACAACATTTCAGGGGCTTGCAATCGCTTTTTAGTGGACTGTCCCTCATTCTGTAGGTGGGCACCCCTCAATTAAATTAACAAAGCAGCAATTACTTGATGTAGGCTAGAAAATTATATGAAGTTATTGAGCAGTAGAAGAAGAATAAATAGATCTACATATAACTATTTCAGTTAATTATTGTTTACACATCAGTTATAAAATTCCATGACCTGAATTTGGTTACTATTTATACTGCATTTGGAAGCTTTAACATATAAAATCAGATTTCTTTTTAGTTTTTCACAGGTTCAGAAATATGATTGTAGGAATCATAAATCTTAATTGAGTGTTTGTATTGAAATTATTAAGATAGAATAGGAATAAAACAATGCACACACTAGAGAAGCACGAAATTTGAAATTTCCAAGGGAAAAATATTGTCTAGGGTTTCTCCTTAGATTACAATCTAAGGAGGCAGCCTATAACTTCGACATAGGACATCAAAAAAGACATGCAAACAGTTCAACGTGATCCCTATGTCCTAAATATGGTGTATAAAAAGTTATGTGATCTAAATTTATTGGTACCAGAGCTTATATAGGCATGCCATTTATTTCCTAACATATCCACTCTACTACAATGCATCCTTCAGTTATGAATGAGTCAGAGATCATTGACATTTTAACTACTTAAGTAGTTGATCTGCTAAAAGGGTTGAAATTCAGTCAATGATCTGATTCAAACTTTAATCATTTTGAACTACTTAAAGGTAAAATAACTTGTAACAGAGAGACAAAGCTACCAAACCTTACATTCTCCAATTCATCGAAGTAGTTGAGTTTACTTCGAAGTGCCTCGGCAAAATCTATCAATCTCTGCTTTTCCAGCAACTGCACATGAATATGAAAATAAAATGTACATAGAACAACTTATCAGTGAAAACACATATATTCATGGTGAATCACTATTACCCAACTATTAAAAGCAGGTGATCTGTGTGTGTTTTGTTTAAATATTTATAGCTTCAAAAACTATAGTGGAAGCAAAGGATATATATCCATAAAGCCTAATTGTCTGAAGAATGCTATGTGCACGTTTAGGATTATTTCACCAAAATGACAGGATTATAAATACAGCAAACAATTATGCTGTAAGGAAACTTGTGTTGCTCAGTAACAAAGGCTGGACTTCAGGTGATCTACCTGGGCCAACTGGCTTTCAGATCCTTGAGGACTCTCAATCTGTATTGCTGTAAGGAAACTGAGCACAATAAAGGCTTAGGGAGATGTTGGGTTCAAGGGGGAGCCAATCATATTTGGCTACATATTCAATAGGACTAAGACCTATATTGTGTAAAGTTGGTCTAAGACTTCTTGTAGAAGCCTTCTTAAGAAGCATTCCCTCCCTTACGAGAATGGCTTACAATCCGAGAAAGAGAGTGGGTTGGGTTCTCTTGTTGGGGCAAAAAAGAACAAGTCTTCTTCTCCCTATGATTCTCCAGAGACAATATCTACGTTTAGGAGCTCCAGTGTCATGAATCAAGGGGGTTGTAGTACCAACTAGTCGTAGGTTTTACTCTAGCATCAAGGTAAAATCAAAATCCTAACTTTCTTTAGTTCCACTGCCTGTTAGATTAGATTAGAATGTTCAAATAAATATAAATATTTAATTGTTAATAGCTTTACCAGAATAAATGCAGGTCTAAAAATAATGGACATGAGGAAAACTCTGAACTTACATTATAAGTGGACATTATCATGCTAAGGGCATTAGATAGACTGTTAAATGAAATTATCCCACAATGTTAATAACAATATATGATGCAAATTGCAATGCTTCTTCTAAGAGGGTGATGTACCAATAACAGATACGTATCAGATGTGATTATTCTTGGATTCTTTTATAAAATACGGTGGGTATGTAGTTCTAAAATAGTGTACACATGCACATTAAATATGTTTCAGGTGTGCTCTAACACAAATAGGTACAATGATAAATTTATAAATTATAACTCACATTCTTACTCTATTAAGTCGTAACAACTTATATTAGTTGAATTATAATAGTTTACAATATACATATTAAAATATTATTAAATAATGGTATTCATGGAGTATTTGTATATGCTATATTTTGAGATTTTACATACCGCGTATGCAATACTTGTACATGTATACATTAACCTAGATGACGGTGTATAGAATAGAAAGCATACAAGAAGAAAGAAGTGCTTACTAGCCGATCACATGCATCATGCAAGGCTTTAGTTTTTGTAGCAACAGTCTGGTGTAGCATTTGTAGCTCATCAAATAAATTGAGAGTATCATCGACCTGCATTAGTATAAAGGAAAAGAATACTTAAACCATCTACAAGGGAAAAAGGAGGTATACCTAATTATACTTATTTTTCTACATAACATTATTTTCAGAATATAATTAAAAAAGCTACCTGATTAAGAATTCCATCACAAATTTGAATGCGTTCCACCAATGTATTGACATAAAGATTATACTTCTCCTCAGTCTATTATAATACAGATAAGCAGCAATCTTATTGGCCAAATTATATCATAA
Source organism: Dracaena cambodiana (assembly GCA_036321105.1). NCBI lineage: Eukaryota > Viridiplantae > Streptophyta > Magnoliopsida > Asparagales > Asparagaceae > Dracaena > Dracaena cambodiana. The sequence continues at coordinate 55,907,187 of JAYEPQ010000005.1, read as the reverse complement.
AAAATTCTACAACAAAAAAGAAAAATCATTTAGAACCTAAGAGACAAACCTCTGACTTCATAGCAGATTCCAGATCTGCAAACCATTTATAGAACTACAAACAAAAATATCAACAAAATTAAATATCAGCTCCCATTGCACATAAAAGTTCCTTAATAGATGTAGTTAAAATGAAGTGCTTTCTGAACAATTATTCATATAAAACACTAAACAACTGCATCTCTCATTAAAGTCTATCTATCTTTTCAAATTTAAATCAACCTGATGAGTATTAACCAAAACAGCATCAATAGCAGCAGACTCCTCAACGGAATCACTTGTGGGAACTGATGCATTCATGTCATTGTCCTTTCCTGAAATCTGATCTTGAGACTGAACAAATAAACAAACAAAGATCAGATCAAGAAACGGAATCAACAAAAATCAAGCAAACGAATTAGAAATGATCAGAGATGTTACCAGATTTGGAGGGAACGGGCGCTCTGCGATGGCATTGGAGAGCGCTGCGATCGCGGCGTGCTGCTGCTCCGTCAGCGGAGCGTTCTGCAAAAAAAAATAGGGATGAATTAGAGAGAATTAAGATCAAGAGTTAGGGTTTTGAGGGCTTCTATTTTTGGGTTAAGTACCTGTTCCCAAGTGGAGGCGAAGTTGTAGCCTCTGGAAACGGCGCCGGATTTGGGGAGGCTGGTCGTCGCCATTGGAGAAGACGAGAAGAAGAAGAAAAAGAGAGGAGTTACACTTGAACTTCGTAGTCTAGATCTGAGTTAACTTGGGCAATTTCTAAAGGACACACCATTTTTCCTATTGAACACACTTCACATTAATGCCTTGTATTACATCCCGGACGGACAGTATCATATATCGTCAAGATTATAAATAGTATATTTCTTGTTCGAAATTAGATTTCAAATGGTATTATTTTCTGTATAATAAAGGTAAAATTATTAGGCATCGGACAAGGAAATTGCAATAGTATAAGTGTGGAGCGGCAAAGCACGGACACAAAAAGATAGGAGACTGAATTGTAGAGAGTGGGCTTTGGGAGCATAGTATGCTTACTGGGAAGAAAGAAAAAAGGCATTAGGAAAAAGAGTAGTGTGCACATTAAGAAAAAACCTCTTTCGAAGAGAGGGTATGTTGAAAGTCGGCTCACTAGTGAGCACCATTTCCCCCTAGGGAGTTGCTAGATGTGCCCCATACTTGTCCTAGCGAGCCCCATGTAAATGAGTAACTTTATTTACAAGTTTGTCATTTTAAAATTTGGACGAAATTATCCTTAGTTTTTCCTTAGTGAGCCCCAGTACCTCTTTTCTCTTTTTCCGTTTCTCCTAGTGAGCCCCAGTCCCTTCAACTCTCTTCCACCTTCGCGCGATTGCTCCAGGGGGAAAAAACACGGAAAAAAAAGAAGAGGAAGGAGCGACTCTAAAATCCTAAAATTTCGCAAAAATTGAAAACTAATCGTTTATATGCCATTCCAAACATTATTTTGAAGTTGATGTGATTATTTCCTTGTAAATTTGGTAGGGATATCTTTCTCTGAGAGTTTTTATGTTGACTGAAGAAGATCGAGAACAACATTACAATATTGGTAACAATCGATGAATCTCTTTGTGTAGAGATATGTTTAAAGGATTTAAGGACTCAATAAACATTCTAAGTTAAAGGATGAGTGAAGATGGTGATTTTTAAAGATTTTGGAAATATGTATTGTTGGCGCGATTATTTTATAGAAGTGGAGTCGCAAATGCTGGTCGGGAGAGTAATACCGACCTAGTAATTGTTTGGCCGGGATTATTATCCCGGCCAGTGAAGTAATTTGGTCGGTATTGACTTCCCAATCTGACTAAATTGAAGTGTGTCATATCTATTGAACTTATTAATTTTCTTCGGTTATTATAGATTCAAGAAACTCTTGAAAATAGTAAAGTTAAGGGTACAGACGCTAACGGTGATTATAGTTTGCATTTTAGTACTACTCAGATATCTATAAGAGATTAAATTTATTACCTGAAACTTGATTTACTATTTTAGAGTCTCTAATTAAAGAAGTAATTTTTCAGATTTTTGAAAGTCGAGATGAATTATGCCAGTAGGTTGGAGATATAGGTAGGAAGTTTGGATTTGTGATTATGATTGCAAAATCAGATAGTGGTGGATGTAATAGGTGGGGTCGAGTTTTTTTAGGTTGCAAACGTGGAGGGAAGGCAAGATTGAAAAAATCAGCTAAAGATGATAGTTTCAGGAAAAGTAGGAAGTGTGAATGTCCTTTTAGATTGGTATGAGTTGAGTTTGGGGGGTTCAGAATGGAGATTGAGCGTTAAGTGTGGTGTGCATAATCACGCGCAAGTGACTTATCTTGAGGGTCACTCCTATGCAGAGAGGTTATCAACGAGTGAGAGCTCTGTTGTGGTTGAGTTTTCAAAGTGTCACGTCCGCCCGAGGGATATATTAGTTACATTGAAGCAAAAAAAAACCCGATAAATATCTCTACGATGAAAACTATCTATAATGCTCGGCACAAGTATAAAGTTCTTGAGCAGGGATGAAGAAGTCAGATGCAACACTTATTATGCATAGTTTTTGAGGCGAACTACGTTGAATGGCATCGCATAAATGAAGTTACTAACTCTATAACTGATCTCTTCTGGACGCATCCTAATGGGGTTGAATTGTTACGTGCATTCCCGGACGTGATTATCATGGACAACATGAACAAGACGGACATGTACAATTACCCACTGTTAGAAATAGTCGGTGTGACATTAACAAACATGGCATTTGCCATTGCTTTTGCATTTCTTGATTGAGAAAAGGAGAGTAATTATGCTTGGGCGCTTGACAAACTCTGTGGGTTACTTATTGACAATTTTCAACCCAGCGTCATTGTCACGGACAGGGATTTGGCACTTATTAAAGCCGTGGAATCCATCTTCCCCTCAAGTAAGCATCTTCTATGCAAATGATATATCAACAAAAATGTATTGGCGAAATGTAGAAAATATTTTCAACAACTATCGGACTGGGAGAAGTTTTATATGCAGTGAAAGTATATACTGTCAGATGCGGAGGACTTATACAACCAACTTTTGACATCTTTAAAGAATGATTTTCGACTATGGCCCGATGCGGTTGAGTATGTGACGTCGACATGGTTAGAGCCGTACAAGGAAAGATTTGTTGCGTATTGGATAGATATGTGTTCGCATCGAGACAACATTACCACCAATAGGGCAGAGAGTGTACATGCTAAGCTGAAGAGACAACTCTGATCAAGCCAAGGAAACTTCGAGGCATGTTGCAGCAATATCCATTCCTTATTAGGAATCCAGCTGACTGAGATTAGAGCATCATTTGAAAAGAGTTTGACTATTGTTCCCTGGACCTTCATGTTACCTGAATTGAGGGAGCTACGAAGATTAGTCTCAAATCATGCTATGACTTTGATTCTAAACCAGTCAGAAGAGTTGAATTTGTTGGCATTGATGCGATTGCTTGTGGGTGCATAATTCGACAAACTCATAATCTCCCTTTAGCGCATGAAATTGCAATGTATAAAAGAGATAATCGGCCAATTCCATCAGAATGCATTGACTATCATTGGCGGAAGCTAGACATTTTGCCCGCCACTGCACCACCAGCTGAACGTATAAACTACAAGAAAGATGTTGATGTTTTTGTAAGTTCCTTACTTAAATCTAACAATGATTCAACACATCTAATGATTTGTAAGCTTAGAGAAATATCAAACCCCGTCACTACCACTCTCAACGATTCGTTGGAGAAGTTACTTGCCAGGGAAAGAATAAAAAGGAAGGTTGATAGCTCAACACATTATGATCCGTCTGCATTTGAGTTGGTTGAAGCAGTCATTGATAGTTGCTCGCCAACATTGCAACGTCTTCACACATTTAAAAAACCTGGCCAATGCAAACTACCGCCGAGACGGCCATCAACAAAAGAGGTATTAATTACTTTAGATTTGAAATTTAGTGCCCTACTAATATATAGAGGTTTATTGACCAAAAATACCATCTGTGATGTTGTAGGCTAAACTTGAAGTTCTCGATCCATACTAACACCATGCAACATCTCGCTTGCGATATAGTGTCTCACTTCCAGGATTTTTATTACCTTATGTGGTGGATGTGGGGGATTGTGGATTCAGAGTTATTGCAAACTGTCTCGGGCTGGACGAGGACCGGTGGGCACATGTTCGTAATGATCTAATGGATGAGCTTGACACCAATAAGGAACTGTATTCGTAGATATATGGAGAAGATGGCCGCATATCCAAGCTTATGAAAATTCTCAATTATTTTACCGACTGTCCAAGATCAGATCACTTGATGATAATGCCGAATATGGGCCACTTGATCGCGTCCCAGTATAATATTGTCTTGTTCTTCATATCTAGAGCGATGTGCTTGACTTTCCTGCCACTTAGATCCCGACCACCCCCAGACGTCATTGATCGAAAGGAGATAACAGTGGTGTTTGTGACATCATGTCATTTTGTGTCGGTAATAAATTTGTTACTTTTTCTTGGTTTCGTGTTGCATTATGTTTGATATTGATGCTTAAACTATTACCATGTACACTTTTTTTTTTCCTATAGGTTATTCTGCAATCACAACATCCAATTCCAAATGTCGTTATTAACTGGTATTGCCATCATCTTTCCGATGCTGCAAGTTGGGCTACACCATATCAGGGATGTATTGATGAATTCTAGCGAATCGTATCACCGCTCGTGGCCACCAAGGAGATAATAGAGCTGTAAATGCTAATATATATTAACCATAGCAAGCAGGAAAATGTTGCAACCTAGAAGATATAGCAAGTAAGCCCGAACGGCGAAAGTGATTTGAATTTCCGAATCATTATCCGTGACACCGCTAGATTGTTCTTTTAGCCACTCAAGGCGAACTGAGATCCCCCTTCGTGTTGAGCTTATCTCTAACTTTACTTTGACTTACACCTAGATAATTAACAATAAGGTCTATCGGAAGTGGAGGATCCTCATCTTCTGGAAAACACACAAATTTACCTGTAACTAGTAAGCCAAGTAGGCATGCAACGTCATCAAATGTGATCGTCATCTCCCCAAAAAGCATGTGGAAAGTATTCGTTTCCGGATGTCATCTTTCTACAAATGCTGATATCTCAATACTACTTATATATCCATAGGAACACAAAACCAATGGGTACAATGAGGATTTTTTTTATTAGCTCGACAAACCGTGTATTCGGTTGGCTCAATCTTAGTGGCTAAATAGCTATTTTTTTTATATAATTTATATATCTTAATGGTTCTCTTTTCTAACAATAATTGTTACGTTAGATCAAATTACATAAATATAGAACTTCTAAATATACAAAGTAAATTGAGTTGACATACCTCTTTTTTAGAAATGGAAAAAGCAACACGAGTCTCAAAATTCTTAACGATTGAACGATCTACTGGTCCACCTTCTGTCGACAATGATAATCTCTCTCATGAGCCCCTAAGATCAACGTTCGTAGTCTCATGCGATGTAACTTGTTTCTCTTCAAATTACCGATCAGATTGAATGTTCGGTGTGTTTGTCACATTGTTCGTCCTCCGATTTGGTGCTGCTTTTTCCTTCGGTGATTTCGTGGCAGCTTTCTTTCTCCAATTCGAGACTGTCAGCCTAATTCGAGATGGTTCAGGTTGATCCATCTGCATAAATGTTGAACGTACATTATTTTCAAAATTCCAATAATAACCACACAAAATTGGTCCAATATTGATTTTGGAGACAATGTATTTCTCCAAATTCGTTGAAAATCCAACTATAAAGTATCACAACAGAAAACAAGAAATTTGGAGGTATAAATCATCAAACTCTAAATCCTACTGAAAATTGGATTATCAAACCCTAAATCAAAGTCTAAACGCTAGATCCTACCACTATTGAACAATAGAAGTTCAAAATTGGAATGAGAGAAAGAAAATAGAAAAAATACATTAGCGGTAGGGCTCAATAGTGCATCGTCGCTTTTTTTTCTTCACGGCACTAGGCGTGCTAACAATGACAGGGTCGAACGTCGCTGATGAAAGAAAGAGGGAGAAACAACGGAGTGGGGAGAGCAATTATAACGAAAAAGAGAGTGGGAAGGAAAAAGAAGGGAGATAAGGAATAGTTGGATAATCTAATTTCTTAGTGAGCCTAATTTTTTCTCTCAAATAGTTTCGGGAGCAAACTGAAAAAATTACGGAACTCACTAAGAAAAAAATAACTGGTTTAAAAATACTCTGAAACTCACCAAGAAATTGGGGCTCACTGGGACAAGTTTGGGGCCCATCTAGCATCTCCTTTTCCCCTATGCTGGAAATCACTTTACCGTAGGATGTGGTGCTCACTAAGTAAAATGGGGTGTGCATTTAGAATTTCCCTTTGAAGACTTCCCCAAGTCGAAGGGCGTGCTATAATAAAACCAAACTCTCTCTCAAACCCTAGCTCCCAAAACCCTAATCTCCCTCAATTCGGAGAGGAGGGAAATAACGACGGCAACGACGATGTCAGGGAGAAGCCGCGTCCCACCCCATGGGATGAAGGGGGGCCCACCGCCGTTCCGCGACGACCCCTACGGCATGCCCCCGCCACCTCCTCCCCACCTCCTCGACGATCTCCGCGACCTGGGCCCCCCGCCTCCCTTCGCCAGCGGCGGGTCCCGCGGCGGAGGTGGGCCCCGGACGCTTCCTCCACACGCGCACCCGGCGGCGATCATGGAGGAGAGGCTCGCCGCCCAGTACCAAGAAATCCAGGTGCTGCTCGTCGATAACCAGAGGTTGGCGGCGACTCACGTTGCGTTGAAGCAGGAGGTGGCCGCCGCCCAGCAGCAGTTGCACGAGATGTCACGTGCGGTCGGCGGCGCCCAGGCCGAGAGGGATGCGCAGCTCCGCGAGGTAATGACCATTTTAGGAAAAGATTTGACGGACTTTTGATTTAGGTTGTGGTATTTGTTAAATTGTTGAAATTGGGCGCTGGGTGTTACAGATTATGGACAGATTTCGTGGAAAGTTAATTTTTTTGGTGGAAAATCTTGAGTTAGGTTATGTGTTTGCATAATTGGTCGTATAATGTTTTCATTTTAACTGATGTTTAAGGGAAAACTTTGAATAAATTTTCGGGTGAGGTGGTAGGAGAATGAAATTTCCTTTCGTTTTGATATTAGGTACTTGTAGTTTAGTTATCCCTGAACACTTTAGAAGTAAATTTATTTTCTAGTTTATGTGTTTATTTTTCTTAAGCTGGAATTTCCCTTTCTTTTATAAGGATATGATTGATATAGTCTCTACATAGCGCGCGGCGTTTGTTTTCTTGTTTTTTTTTGGGGGGGACCGAATTGGGGCGGAGTTATTCTTGAATCGAGCTGTTTTGGTAGCTCATCGGGGGTGTGGGGCCAAAGCTCCCAACCCTAAAAAATTATTATTATAGCAATATGAATTCGATGGTGAAATTATATTTTGCGAGCCAATATATAATGGAGATGTAATTTGATGAGTGATTTTAGATATTTGATCTTGATTAATATGTTTGTAATTTTTTTTGAATAACGAAAGAAAATGTACCTGCAAATTATGAAAAGAACCGACTGCCATCCAACGGATTAGAGATGAAGACTCAATTGGGGAAAAAAGTTTTTAGAGCAGTTGGAGAAAGTCAATATTAAAGGGCCAAAAGCAGGCTTTAGTTTTGACTTTTTGGATTTGGGGAATGAACTTATAAATTTGAAGGGAGTAGATTAATAAATTTGAGAGGGTATAGTTGCCCACCCTGGCATAAGGGTGGGTCCGCCCCTACCTAGTGTGTGTAGCCGCCTCTGCTAATTAGGAAGGGGGATTTGTTGGGGTATTACATCAATTTAATGTGTTGCCCAAATACCTCCATGGTCTTCTGTTCTCGCATGTGAGCAAGGGTCTCACATGGGTGAGTTCGAGCCCTGTATGTTACATATTGGCATGTGAACTTGGTTCTAAATAAAGTAGAAGGGATTGATAGGATTACACATATAACTAGGATTTATTGGCTACTTGGGATATAAGTATAGATGGTAGAATCAAACCCTTCAATCCACTACTGAAACTTACAAATGTTGTCAGAAAAAATGTTTCCTTATGTTCGTGCAAATCAGAAACTTCATAAAGTTCGTGCAAAGCCAAACCCATCTCACCGACAGGAGTAAAAATTGTTTTGGTCTCTAAATTGAAAAGCTCTAAAATGCTGAAAAAATAAATGCGGATGGCCGGTATTCCATGTTTTACAACTCTAACAGCATAATAAAGTCCTACAACAACAACAACTAAGTCTTTTATCCCAAGTATTTGGGGTAGGCTACATGAACCAAAAATAAGAATCATGCCGGATCAATCACTTAGATAGTCCTTCTCTATTCATTTCTATCAAGTAACATCTCCTCATTTAGACCTCTAAAATCCATATCTTTTCGTATCACCTCTATCCATATTTTTTTCGGTCTTCCCTTTATTCTTTTAACTTGTCCTACATTGATAGCATAATAAAGTCCTATTTTAATTAATTAATTTTCAAATTTCTTTAAAATAAAGGCTGTCAATATAAACCACCAAGCCTTTTTGGAAGAATGGACCCAAATCTTAATAGGGGAATTCACCATGAACTGCAACGAAACAATTCAGGGAAGTATTTGCAGTTATGGGAGTCTCGCTAACTGGGTACTCTTTCTTTAAAGACCCAGACAATAAACTGGTAACATGCTTGTTATTGGTGGTAGAAAATGTTGCAGTTGATCCAAGACCTCCGAGAAGAACTCCGTTCCATGTTCCTGGAAATAGAAGCGGCCTGAAGATAAGAAAGAGGATACAATCACTCCATGTTTGGCAGAAATATATGTATCGCTTCCAGATTTGTCTCAACCACTTATAATTGTCATCAATGAGACAGTCCTCTGGTAATTCGATCTTGTTTTCAAATAAAAAACTCATCTTTCTTCTCTCTCTTTGAAAGTGGCGTTCGTCATAAACTACCTCATGGTGTTTGAACTTGGTCTACGTATCTGTTCCAGAAGTTCTTTGCTGGAACCCTGACGACATAAAGGAAATTTTTTCCTGAGGCTGAACTAAACTGTGCCATCGTAGCCACCCACATGTCCAAAGTAATAAAGCTTAGATGTCGGGTTCAAAGAATAGTTCACTATAAGGAAAAGGTGAACAAGGTTAGTATTTCAGTAAAGATGAAAGAGAAGACACAAGTGACAGATCACGATGTGATTGACTAGGTGATCACATGGTGGAGATCGGCATGTTGAGTTAAAATTAAAGCTCGCAATGCGATCTGTTGACTAAGTGTCAAATTTGGATTACATGGTGGAGATTCGCGAATTGAATTAAAATTCAAGATCACAATGCGATCCGTTGACTAAGAGTCAAATGTGGATTCCATGGTGGAGATTTGCGAATTGAATTAAAATTCAAGATTGCAATGCGATCTATTGACTAAGTGTAAAACGCGGATCACATGGTGGAGATCCGCGAATTGAATTAAAATTCAAGATCACAATGTGATCTGTAGACTAAGTGTAAAATGCGGATCACATGGTAGAGATCTGCGAATTGAATTAAAATTCAAGATCGCAATGCAATCTGTTGATTAAGTGTAAAACGCGGATCAGATAACAAATGGAGACTCGCTTTTTAAACTAAAACTAAAGATTGCAAGGCGATCTATTGATTAAGTGTCAAATACAGATCACAAATGGAGATCCACATATTGAGTTAAAATTCAAGATTGCAAAGTGATCTGATGAATAAGTGACAAATATGGATCACAAGTGGAGATTTGCATTCCAAGCAAAAGTGTTGGATCACAAAATTATCTTTTCATCAAATGATAAACGTGGATCATAAATGGAGATCCGCGTTTCAAAGCTTAAACGCACCAGTGTTTTGTGACATCTGAAATGTTTAAAAGATTTTAATTTCTTTTAAATTAATTTGTTAATTAATTTTTCTTAAAATGTCCATGGCGACGAATCACCTAAAAAAAAACGAGTTTAACTCGTTAAACCCACATGAGATAGGGGGCTCCTCTCGGACCGTTGTGGGAAAGAAACCGACAGTGGTCGAAGTCTTACTAGAGCCGCCAATAGTTTGAGTTGAGGAAGATGATCTCTTTGACATCTTAATTTTGTTAATAAAAGCTCGAAAGCTAGAAGAATCGAAAAGCTTGAAAGCTTTGAAGAAGAGTTCAAGAGCTAGAAGAATAGAAAAGCTTGGAAGCTCTGAAAATTTCAAAGTTACGGAAAACGTAACTCTTGAAAAGACCTTAGCTCTTTTATAGAAGAATCGGCGGTCAAGATTTATAGCTCAAATCTCAAAGAGATTTCTCATCATTATAACCACAACAGCGTTTTGATTTCAAAGTTTGGGGGCTTTGAAAAGCTCGAAAGCTAGAAGAATCAAAAAGCTTGAAAGCTTTGAAGACGAGCTCGAGAGCTAGAAGAATCAAAAAGCTTGGAAGCTCTGAAAATTTCAAAGCTACAGCAAACGCAACTCTTAAAAAGACCTCAGGTCTTCTATAGAAGAATCGACGGCCAAGATTTATGGCTCGAATCTCGAAGAGATTTCTCATCATTATAAGCGCATCAGCATTTCGATTTGTGTCGAAAAGGCGGCAAAACAGTGACAACGCTTCGTCTAAACCACTCAAAATGCGGATTTGATCTGTATTTTGAAATTTCAAACGCAGAGTTGCATTCACACGCAAACCCGTGAATCAAACGCAGGGTCGCGTTTGAAAGCAAACCCGCAAATTAAACATAGGGTCGTGTTCGAAGTTAAATCCATGAATTTAATGTAGTCACGTTAAAACTATTTTGGATATTGAATCAATTCTATTTTATATATCCAAAGTATTACAAAACACATTCAAAGTTGCGAAATTTTGAAAACTTTGGAGGGGTTTTGTTGACAATTTTTTTGTAAAAAAAAAGAGAAAAGAAAGAAAAAGAGAGATTCACATTTGAAGCCAAAAATGGCTAATATGCGAATCATCAACCAGAGAGAGATCTGCATTTTGAGCCAAGAGAATGCTAAAACATAATCCTCATAGGGTCGCATTTTGCTTTTACAATATTAAGAGATCTTTCTAAAAGTAAACAAATGCGAGTCACTAAAAATGGTTAAGGAGCCAAAACGCGGATTCTCATTTAGAGAGATCCGTGCCATAAGCTAAGTGAACGTTGACGAAAGCTCATATTTTGAGCTAAGTAAAAGATTAAACGTGAGCCTCTTAGGTCGCGTTTTGTCTTCAAAACCTTGAAAATATAAGGTTACTTCTTTTTATCCTCAAACCGGAGCCTCGTCCAGAGAGATCCGCGTGGACCCTTAGGGTCACGTTTTAACCAAAACATGAATTGTACCCACGTCTCAAACGTAGGGTCGCGTTGCAATCTTAAAGGTTTATAAAACTAAAATTAACACCGTTTTAATACAAATGCGCGGATCTAACTGAGAAGCTAACATATTAATCATCAACTGAAAAGAGATCTGCGTTCTGAACTACCTTTGAGCTCATGAGTAGAGCCAAATATAATTAAAACGCGAATCCCAGAGGATCGCGTTTTCACTCCAAAGTGTCAGAATAATGTACGCAAATGTGGGTCTAATCAAATAAAATATGTTGCTGAGAGTTAAAATACAGATCATCAATTATAGAGAGATCCGCGTTCTAAGTACATATTTGGAGGTAAGTATAGCTAAAACGTGAACCTCAGAGAGTCATGTTTTCATTTCAAAGCCTCAAGAGGCGAAAATCATTTTCATTGACACCCAAACGCGGGTCTGGACATATGCCATGCAAGCTGCAAAGAGCCAAAACGTGGATCTAAAGGTTGAGATCCGTGTTTCAGTTACAAATCCATAGGATTTACAATTTTAGTTACAAATCCTAGATATTTAATACAAATTCAAGGGATTAAAGATAAAAAAATAATTCTCAAATCAAGAAGGCTATTAATTGGATAGTTACACTGATTCAAAAGTCTCCAAACTCCTATAAATAGCTAAAGGTTGGGCTAAAAAGGGGTTGGATTATTTTCAATTGAGCACCTGTGCTAAAAATTTAGAGTTCTTTTCAACAATTGCCAACTGCAGAACTTGCATTCGGATCGTCGATGGAGAGTAAAATCGTCCTTTACGGCTATAACAGAACCCTAGCCTTAAACAAAGAGGAAAAACTAAATTCTCTATCTTCTGAAAATGGGCAACGTTCTTATTGTAATCTCTCTTTGAGTTTTTAAATAAAATCCAAATTTATGACAAACAAAAAGGCCATTCTCTGTCTTTCTTGGTTTTCATGAAGTTTGTTATTAAGTTCTTATATCTTGGCACTAGCTTAAGAGAACTCAAATAAAGTTCATCGTGCATGTTGCTGCTAATGACATAGGATTAGTTGACAAAACTAGGACAGAGAAAAAGTAGAAATATGGAGAGAACTTTTGGAATCTAGAAGTCTTAAAATTAATCGAAATGAAATATAAATAGTGCAAGTTAAACTAGTGGTTTAAACATCGGCGGGTTGACATAACTGATCTATTCTTTTTGAACCCTAACCTACAAAAATGGGGAAAGAAATACTTTCATATCGTTTTTGACTGATTTTCTCTGTTATATATCAGATTTTGTTCTGTATGTCATCTTCTCTTTCAGGCTTTGTATATGAACTGATTTTTTCTTGTATGTGGCTTCATTGACTCAAGGCTTGCTGTCGGGTATTACCTTTTTTTGTAGAGTTGGAGTCTTCAGTTAATTTTTGCTCGAGACATTTGAGAAACTTCTACAATCATGTAGATATAGTCAACATATATTCATATGTTGAACGATGGCCAATGTAATTACACTCTAAACAAGTTTTATGTAGCGTTTATACCCTGTGAAAATCTTCTTTAGGATATTAAAGACATGCATATCTTCTTTTGGATATTAAGGATGTCTATATCTTGTGAAGATCTTTTATATTATTAACTTGTCCAGATTTTCTTTTGGATATTAAGGATGTTTATATTTACCATCCGATATGACATTTCAATATTTACTTAATACCCCTGATATGTCGCCTGACATGCAATTTTCTATGTGGAATTTCTTTGTTTGAAATGTTCTCAGTTCATATTTAGAACTTAGCGTTTACCAAAATTGTAAAGAGAAATGAGCATAATGCCATTAATAGTGATGATCAAGAATACCTCATAGATGACCATTCTTGATATTTAAGACCAATTATATCCATCAATGAGATGAGATCAAGGAAGATGTGGTTGATGGAATATTTATGGGATGATCAAAGTGGAGAAGAATTGTTTGACTCTTTGTGATCATGAATACACCTGTAACATTGGAGGATAGCTATTAGACTGGGCATTCTTTATGGTCAGAAGGTTGGGTAGTTAAGAGACATGTCCCCAAAAAAAAAAAAAAGAGTGCAGAATGAGAATGCTAAAATAGATAAGTAGAAATCTACCTTGAGATAAGATAAGAAAGAAGTACAATGCAAAAGTAGAGAGTTTGTGATTGCGCTCGTTGAGGATAAAGTGAGGAAGAATTGTATGGTAATTTGGGCATGTGCCTGGAATGCCAATAACTGTGCTAGTTAGGAGTTAGGAGAAGTAATAGGAGAAGTAATACGATCGTAGTCCATTGTAGTCCATGGAGAGATGAGGTCTTCTAGAATGTTTCAGATTTTTGATCATCTTTAAAAAATTTAGGAGTGTTATTTGAATGAGTTGACAGGACCATAAAATTTCCAAAATTTATCTCTAGCATAGAAAGATTATTTTAATTTTATGAATTAAAGCCATGGTTTCTTGGTTTTGCTCTTTTGTTATCCCAAATCTTTTCCTTTATTACTTAATGTTTTAAGGGATTATGTAGACTAATCACAGAGAGTTTTGTATTTTGCCTGGTATTTTGAGAATGAAATCAATGAGCTGTTTATATTTGAGAACATATTTTTGGATTAGTTGTCAGGACTATAAAATTTCATTGTTAGAAATGAAGCTTATTTGCTCTTATTAACAAACTTCTGTTAGCATAAAAGACTAAATAATAATTATTACTATCTAATATGATCTCTCACCACCAATATGTTAATATTTTTGGCTAATTTATTTCTAGGTTGTTTGAGTCAAACAAAAGAGCAACCTGTTTATATTAGCTTTCGCAGTGTTTTAAAAGCTAGGTCCTGAATACGTGATTTTCTATTTTCCTTTATTGTCTGCTAAATCCCTGCACCTTCCTATAAGAAAGATCTATGAGAAATCAAGGCGGATGGAGGCTGATCTCCATGCAGTGGATGCAATGAGGACTGAACTTATTCAGGTTCGTGGGGATATCCAGAAGCTAAATGTGGTCAGGCAGGAACTCACTGGTCAGGTCCAGATGCTCACGCAGGAGCTGAGCAAAGCAACCGCTGATGTGCAGCAAGCACCTGCAATTAAAGCTGAGATTGAATACATGAAACAGGAACTGCAGAAAGCACGGTAGGTTTACCTTGTTTCTGCTTTCCTTCTCAAACTCCATTTTCTTCGTCATTCTGTAATCTTTCTATGTTGGTACAAAGTCTATTGATAATGGTTTGGCTATGATTATCATTCATTAGCAAATTCTGATTGTCCAGTATAAGAAGAGAAGGATATGACAAGGGATATTTTTGGGTCTGAGATTGCCATCAGGAGAACGCAAGGACCTGCTACCTGCTAATACAATGTATGAGTCCCTTTGTGGTGCCTCCTGCATTCTTGCAGCTTCCAGTGGAGATATATGAGAAGAACTATGTTTGTTGGACCAAACAAACATAAGTAATTGTCACATGAGACTATAAACCACGTGCATTACTTGTACCAAGTAATAGTCATGCAATGAGTGAAGGTCTCTTGGATAAACATACCTATTTCCCTATTATTAGCAGACACACTGGTGAGTGATATGAACACGGGCATGACATGGCAATTGCCCATAATCTGGACATAAGGACGGCTATATATGTATATTTTTTCTCAGTATATGCACATTTGGTTCTTATAAGTATGTGTAATTGTTGCTATTCACTGGTGAAAGAATCTTATTTTAGTAAAATTATCTATAAAATAATTAGTTATGTGAAAGGGGGACAAAGTACTTCCATCTTATATAAAATTTTTATGGTAAATAATAAGTTAGAAAAATTTGTAAGTGCCGTATGTGAATGGACAGGCACTCCAATTTTTTGTTGGAGAAATGTCCTAAATATCATTCTTTTTCCAACTTCCCGATAGAAGATATTTATTTTGGTTTTATTATAAGTTCTAATTTTTTTCTTTTTCATCCTTTGTATTTAGTAATCTCTCAAGTTCTTATAGTCATAACAAGTTAGATATCTGATAGCTTCTACTTTAAGAATGTTAATCTCATGAACATGAGGTATGTATAGGCAAGCTATCGAGTACGAGAAGAAAGGTTATGCTGAGAACTATGAGCAGGGCCAGGTGATGGAGAAGAATCTAATTTCAATGGCACGTGAAGTGGAGAAGTTACGTGCAGAGGTTGCTAATGCCGAGAAGAGAGCACGAGCTGCAGCTGCTGCTGGGAACCAAGGTATTTTCTTTTTCTAAATTCCTTTGGGAGGTTCGAGGTGGATTTCTTTTGTTGATTGCTTACAAGGGACTCGGGTAAATTTAATTTATAAATATACTTCTGCATCATATTTTGGCACGGTTTTCCTTTTTTCACAAGAATCCTAACCAGTTACATTTGTACTTTCTTGCTGGTTTCCAGCTAAGCTTGCCAAACTGCTATAACTGTCCAAGGTGTTAGACCCTTTGATTTACTGGCAGAAGTTATTGACTCGACAGCCAGGCCGGATTAAGAATGAAAGAGAAGTAAAGTAGGAAGAAGAGGGAGAAAGAAAATTAGTAGTAGAAAAAATTAACCAGCTAAAAATGAACAATAAAAACTGTGTTATTATCTTCTTCATTGCAATCTTTTGAAATTTATATGTTGCTTATTAGGCATATGGGGATTGAGGATTTAGATAATATCAACTACTTTGAGAAAGCAGGGCTAGGGAGGAGCAAAACAGTCAAATAAGGGGTCAACTAGAGTTGGGGAACAGCAAGAGGGCACAGAAAGATATGCTTTGAGGAGTTGAATCTGCCCTTGTCCAGTATTTGATTGAAGATGTTTCCTTGGCAGACACATGAGAGGAGTATGAGAATGTTTCAACTATTAAGGTACAATTTCATGCAGACTGCTTTGTGAGTTGTGATTGAGATCGAGAGTATTGAGTTTCATTCTAGGTTTTTGGTGGTTGTATGGATCATGCTTGAGAAGCTGTGGCTTAACATTCAAATATGGGTTTTCTAGACAGCCAAATTGGTTGTGGCATGAGAAATTGTTGTTATAGCCTTCTAGGTTGAAAGTCATGCTGGCTTGCAAGAGGGGAAAAAAAAAATAGGAATTAGCTGTAGAGATTACTTATTCTCTCGACTACACAGTAGATGGGGATTTTGTGGCAAATTGAAAATGAAAGAGTTTAGGTTATTTACTTATTTATAGACCGGTAGGCAGAGATCTAGAACTTTGAGCATGGTTTGAAGTAATGCTGCAAAAATGTTTCTCATAATGTGGAAGTACTCAGAAATATTTTGTTTTAATATGTTTAATTCCCATTTTTGAACAATTTCACAATTTTTGTTCAATAGTAAGATTGAAATAATTGTCATTTACTTCAATTAGATCTATTTATGTGCCGGTACCAGTTGTGAGTCATGACTATGGTTTATGGCCATGGCTGCAAATTATAGCAGCAACAACTGCTAGCCTGCCCTGAATTCTTGGTAGAGAATAAAAAAGGGGTCAAGAGGAAGAGGAAAAAGAGATAGTTGTCAACTTGATCCCTACAGTTCTCAGCAAAGGTGGTGGCTTCTCGTGGGCTGCTTCACTAGTCATCATCATTGCCATTTGCTAATAAAGCTGAGTTGCCATTCCTGCCAGGGGTCAGGTAGGAATTATATATCAGGCTAGGGTTACTCGATTTGATGGTCAGTTGAAGTTCTGTAACAGATTGATAGTTATGGGGATTTTAAAATTTTATGTATGCATGCGTGTGTGATTGGGTTGTGCCCCTTGTATGTGGCACGTAACCCATGTGGACCCGGTTACGCATTTTATTGGCCCAGTGAAGGCCGCTTTTATGTCGCTGCATAAGCCGATGCATATACCTCATTTTCCAACTCTGGATTTGAAGTATACAGGTATTTTATCATTATATTCCATTGGATTTTAGGCATGCTGATCAAACGTGACACAAGTGATAATTCTCATTCATAACTACTGAAACTCCTGATAGTGATACCAATAAAGGTGAATGCCAAACTCTGACCAAGTTCTCGAACTTTGTTTTGAAATATTTGTGTCCTGACATTACAGTATTTAGGAAACAGTGGGAAAAAGAAACCAAGATGAAGGAGAGTTTGTCTGTTCCGGAGAGTATAGTGCGATCTTGCTCCTCTATTAGAAAGAGGAGGAGGACTAAAACTAGTTTATTTCTTTGGGGACTCATATAGATCCTATAAGAGAGAATTAGAAGTTTATTTGAGGGGTCTAAGGGCCTTTAGTGGCTCATGAACTAGCCCACATGTAAATACACAATCAACTTATGAAAAATCTACTGTTTATATCGGTTATAGGTGTAGAATGAATTGTTTGAGTGATGATTTTGTGTAGGAAAATTTTGTAATTCCTCGAATTCCTTGAATTTTCCTTTCAATTGCTGTCAAATCTCATTTTATCCCTTAACGGTCTCCCCATTGGTATTTAGATATCTCCTTTGCTTCTTGGAACAGAAAAAATCTTTACAGGCAGTCCTGTAGTGTAATCAGTTGAAGAAATGGGACACGGTAATGATGACTTGATGACATTTGTATTTTCTTTTATTAATCTTGTTGAAGTGTAAGAATTTATTTATAGCGGAAGAACTAAAAACATGGATAACTGGCAATTAGCCTTTTTAGTTGTCAGGTTTATAATATATTAACTACTCATGTACTCCAGTTAGTGTGTTTTCGGGGTTCACATCAGCAGAAGAAAACGCAGCTATTGAACAGAAAACGACAAAGTAATTTTATTGTAGTTAAATTCTTTATGATCTAAAGATATGTTATAATAGTTTCTAAGGAGTGTGACGATGGAAGTATGACCAAGGTGGTTCTCTTTAATTTCATTGACTATCCGGCAAAGAAATTTGTTTGAGGAAGAAGATGAACTTTCTGCTATATTCTCTCATGAATTCCTGGAACTGAACTCTGTCCTCTTAGGGTTGGCTTTATAATTGAGGGGTTGTAACTTCCTCCTTGATTTGCAAAGATCATGGCAGGTAGCACCTATGATCTGATAAGTTTGAATAACTATCCATCGGTGTAGATGGCATGTCTTTGTCAGCGGAGATGATTTTCTTCTTTGGTAGAGAGGATTTGTGTTTGTTGGTGGAGATGGTTTTCTTCATCAGCGGAGATGATTTGTCTCAGTTGGCAGTTGGCGGAGATAGTTTTCTTCGTCGACGGAGATGATTTATCATTGTTGGCAGAGATAGAAGTAGTCATTTCTAGATGACTTGTTTGTCTTAGTTGGCAGCATTATTCTTTCATCCGTGGAGATGGACTTCTTCCTTTGCTGACACATCAAATTGATTCATCGAGTCCATGCTCATTTGAACAAATTTTTTGCACAGTGTCTGTAGGAGAAAATTTAATGATAATGCAGAAGTATTATTTGCCTTAATTAACTTATATGCAACTGATCCTTGCCTACACTGGGTTGAAAAGATTGATCTCTTAAGTTAATCTTTTTCCTAAATTAAATGCAGGAACTGCAGCTGCCGGGTATGGTGTGAACTATGCAAATCCTGATCCCAGTTACGGTGTAAATCCTTATCCTGCGGCTTATGCAACGAATCCTGTAAGTTACTTTTAATTATTCTTGAAATGCTTGAGTCGTTCTTTATTTTAAATTATGCTCGAATTAATAGTTAAATACACATGCGAGCACTTAGTCTATGCCTATGAGTTATGACCATTAGATACTTATTCCATCTGCACTTCAGCAGGTTCCTGGGGCTGCCGATGGTGGTCCTCAATATGCAGCCGGAGCTGGAGCTGCACCGGGACACGGTTCTTGGGGTTCATATGAGATGCAACGTACTCATGTACGCAGATGAACTGGGTGCCATAGGTGTTGACGGACCTATGTCAAACGCATATGCTCTTTGCGGGTTAACGTAGTCGCTTTGTAGGTTATGGTTGAGAAATGTTGTGCAACAGGATTTATGTTGGAACTCCGGTTACAGTTATTTGGGTAACTATTGAACATTCAGTCCTTCAATTGTGCGGAATTCCATGCTGTCGAGGCATTTTTCTCTGTTGTACATTGTTTTTCAGTTATCGTTTTCTGGATGTACAATGATCACATTCCATTTCCATTTCCTTCTAAATTATCCCAATTATCTTACCCCGTTAGTTGATCGACTGACGTGAATGAGTTTATTTTGTTTTTGCCCTACTCAATACCCACCACTTGAGAATTTTTGGAATTTCCCATTGGGGGTGGTAGTATTTTTATTAGAGGCTCAGTACTGGTGTAATCCGCAGCATATTTTCTTTCAATCTCGAACACTGCTTCTACCAATGCATCAGAGTACGTACTAGCAAATAAAAAATTTTGGTATCAGAATACTATGCTGGGTGTTGCCATCATGGAAATATTGTTGGTATGCAATCTTTGTTAGTATTTCCTCTCTTTCTCAATAAGGCGATTGACATCTACAATAAATTGCACTGCAAATTATCAGTGACTGACAAATAGAAGATATAACCTTGCTGAGGCTGACTGAAAATGAAAAGAGAATTGTTTACTGTGCGACTTCTGTTGCCACCCTACAAAGAATATAACAGACCTTGGAGTTTTAGATTACATAATATTACAGAAAAGAATTAACACACAGAAATTTCTACTCCTTCCAGTAGCTCAACAAAGATGTCCTCCTAGGCTTGCAACACTCTTTCAAAAGTAACTCCACTGGTAGTAGTAACCGAGGGAACTAAAAATCATGAGAGAAGACTTTTTTTGTCAGAATTCTCTGGCGTGTCTCTGCGTATGATGATGGAAACCACCCTGCCTTGCCCTTGCAATCTCCTTCTGACCATCCTGATGGGCTGACCTGACCTGTGTTGGTGATACAAATTCACAGGTATAATAAAATAAAATAAAAAAAAAAAATTAGATTAGCCTTCCAGGAGTCCGATTAAGGGCAAATGAATGAGGGTAAGACCAACAAGAACAGGCAGGTATGATGAATTATTATGACTTCATGATTATATACAGTTATTAGACTAGTGATCAATGCAAGAATATCCATTATTCATACTAGGAACACAAGATAGCTGTCCTGTGATGGCATGCACATAATCGTCAATGACTCAAATACAAAACTAAACTGGAACAACGGAAAGCAAATCAAAGGAAGGACTGAAAACACTAGTCAGACATGAGCGAAAAGAACAACCTACGCGTGATTCAGATATGGTTTTTATCCTAACGATCAGATCTTTTGAAATGCCAAGCGAGATGCCAAGTGGCATTCTTCTCCAAGTTGGATTACTTAAGCTGAGGTAAAGAACAATCAGCTAGGAAGTCGACCAATGCTAGAGCCGCATCCTTGATTGCCTAATTTATTGTTCTGAGTTTTGGTAATGCATTATACATGATCATATAGTTTAAAACATGTCCAACTTAATCCCTCATAACAAAATAATCACTGTTTTATCAACCAAATTTCAGAATGATATATGCTAAATTAGTAAATGCCAGCAAACCTGTGGTCAAGCCTTTCCCCATAGCCTTTCTCTAGTAGGCATACAATTCTCTAACCACACGTATTGTGTACTGTCTCAGAACTACACGACTCAAAAGTGTAGTGTTTGGATGAAGATGTACCGAAAAAAAGACAAAATAACAAAATTAGTTTCAAACCTGTCGGACATCAACATAATCTCCATCAGATAAAGTCAGTTCTTTCTCAGATAACAGCATTGAAAGCATGTGTGGCCTGCAGCATTAAGCAAAACAGTACACCAAGCACCTTAAGCATGTATGAAATTCTTGGTTTAGATCTTTCAAGTGTGTAGTGCTTACATCAGCTAGAAAATATGCCACTGCTTTTTCAGAGCATTTCGGCATTGATGGGGGTGAAAGAAGCGAAAAATCTTTTCGTTGCTTTTCAGAGTTCATCTATACAAAAGTTGGCCATTAGAAATGTATGATTGTACATTTGCTGAATGTTTTACTTGGTAAACAGAGAGATACCTCAGCTTCCACATCATCTAGAATAGCAGCTAGTCTTAGGTGAAACGATTTTTCTGCCTCTAACTTCAATAAACAAAAAACTTTAAAAAATAAATAAATTAGATTAAATGGTACCTTGCTCAAATTTATAGGTTTTCCTATCAAAAAATTTAAAAAAAGAATTCCCTAAGTTCATACCAAAGCAACTAGGCGTTGATACGTCAATCTTTGCTGCTGTGACTCAACAGCAGATAGTGCAGTAGCTGCTTCTTTTCCCAAGATTGCCATGTTTGATTTGAGATCATGCATCTTAGATTCAGATGACTGCAGCTGTGCAGTGTTCTCCAAAATGGGAGCTTCTCTTGCTCGAGCTTGTCTTCTAGAAATTTCTGCAGCCTATATATATGTTATGAGGTGAACACAAGATAAGCAAGAATAATTAAGCTGAAATCAGAATCATGAATCATCAGAAGAGAACGATGCTAATATCGTCATAATAAATCCATAAAAATAAAATACGAAATGAAATTACAACCATTTGTTCTGAATCATGCCTCATCCGACTGAGGCATTGAGCAAAGGTGGCGGGCATCTTCCAAGGGAGCATCGGTAACCATAGCTGTTAAAGGTTCAATAATCTAAACCATCAAAAAGAAAGGATGCATCATCACTCTTCAAAGACTATATCATCTTGAGAACAAATAGATATAAAATATATTTGAATAATATCAATTTTTGACTTTTACATGCTCGTTTGATTTTTATTTACACCAAAAGTTATTGAACAGATTTTTTTTGCATAAAACTCACAAAGAACCCCATGCATTGTGGTTATTTCCAATTAATTACCTGGTTAAAAAAATGTTGCATAAATCAACTCATTCAGGAATTTATTGCAATTTTTTTTATTTAAAGTTATGGAAATAGTGTTTCCAATAAAGAATTCTACATAAATTCTCCACAATTGGAGGAACTTTGGAGAAATAACCATAACATCAGGAGCTATAAATATTATAAGAATAACAAAAGGTCATCCTTTTGTTTAAAAAACACATGATTATTCTAAAAGACCCCATATTGTGTGTATGTGCAGGCACAAGTGCATAGATTCCCACATATCATTCGGTCAGATTATTGTTGCTCAAGAGATCACGCACACAATGAATCTTTTGATCAAGGTTTTAAACATTGGCTGATACCAATATATACCGCTTATATCGTATCGGATTTTGAAATGCTTAATACACCGCAAAATATATATCCGATATTGCGATATTCCTGATATCGTTGATAAGATATGCATGATATTATTGATTTTGATACTATAAATGATATAAGACTGATACTGATTCCAATATTTTAAATCTTACTTTTGAAATTAGAATTATCTAATATATACATATATATGAAATAGTTACATTTGGAGCTCTAAACTGATTCCAAGTTAGAGATGAGAATGGGCTCAGACTAATCCGAGGCCCAGTTGGGCTCACCAGAAAAAGTCTAGCCTATGTCTCACCTAGTTGAACAAAGTGCCAGACCGAGCTGAATAAAAATGATTTTATTTGTTATTGGACAGGGCATGGACAATGTCCAAACCCGCCCAAAAAGCTCGAACGAGACCAAAGTTGCAACCCTCACACATAATCCAAATCCAATTTTCATCTCTCTATTCTCATCTTCACCCTTCCGTACTCGACCAAGATCGATCATGGCTGTAGCGACGCGCTTCACAAGAGACCTCTCGATACTCAATGAGCCCATTTCAGACTTGAAGGCCATGCCCTCGGCCAACTTGCTGCACATGCTGTTGCCAAAGATGGAGGGATTGGGGCTGCAGGTGGGCATCGATGTGGAGGGACCCACGAGAACATCTGTTGTTATTGTTTAGCTTGGGGCTGTTTTGCTTGGGATTGTTGTTTTTCTTAGTGTTGGATTTGATATATTTGAAGTCTTAGATCTGATAAAATTGAAGTAGTAGTCATATTCACATTATTCACAATTCAATTATTTTGTTTTATTAAAATTACACAAACATTTTTCTTTACTGAATTTTTTTTATTGTGTTTGGTTTTCTTTTTGTTAGGAATTTTATAACCTCGAAGACCTTAATGACTCATCATCTTATGCCCTAGGTGTCGGGTCTCCCTTCGACGTTGCTGACCTAATTATGCTCATTCACTCGTTGGTAGGAAACATAATTTGATCTTTCTCATATGTTTTATTACTGATAAGTATTTAATTTATCTTGTCAAGTTGTTCTTGCGATGATGTTGGTAAAAAAAATTTTTTCAGTGGTTATTGTTTTTCAGCCAAAACAATAGATGAGTATACTAGCATCAAGTCCAAACCTGCAAACAAACAAGAGAAACTGAAGTACTTCATGAATATGTTTACGGAAATTACTTGTCACTATTATCGTTTTCCTTTTTTCAGTGGGAATATATTTGACTTTGAGAATTTCAATAATTTGTGTGAATTTTTAATATAACCAGTAGGACCAAAAAGCCCATGGGCTGCCGAAGCCTGTTGTGCTGGACTGGGCTTTTTTTTTATAATGACCCATTTAGGTTTTGGATCAGTTCAAAGTACAAATTTCAATTTGGACATTGAATAGGCCTGGTCCAGCATTACCCATTCTCATCCCTCAACAATCCAAGTGTACACAAATTAAGATGGTGACGACAGGTCAAGGGATAAAATGAAACATACATCAAGAAAAATCTTTCTTTACCTATAAAGACAGAAGTTTCTAATATAATTTAGACTTGTACTTACGAATCATATTGCATATTTCAGGGATACTTGTAGGCTTCTCTTTGGAGATCTTTGGCTGCAGTCCTAACGAAAGCCAACCAAGGGAGTATGAAATAGGGTACATGCATGCTAGTGACTCTGACTATTCTAAGAATTGTGCAACCAAATAAATTATCTAATCAAAATTAAAATATGCACACAGGAAGGAAAATTTCATGCATGATATTTCCTGTAACTGAATAAAAAAAAAATGCAATCTTAATGAAAACCAACCAAGCAAGGAGGAAATATGGCACAAGCCTTCTAGTAACTTTCACTATTCTATGTATCACAATCAAATAAATTATCCAATCAAAATTAAAAGATGCAAAAAGGAAGGAAAATTTCTGCAAGAAATTTCCTGGAACTGAATAAAATAGCTAACACAATGTATAAAATAATGCGCTCCTTAACGCGTTATAACGGAGCATAACAACGAAATTTCGCTCCGGAGCGGAGCGTTGGTTTTTTTTGAAAAAAAACGTATGTTATGTTACGTTTTTTCGTAACGTAACGTTACGAACGTTTTTTCACCCGTTCGATTTATATATAAATCAATGGTGAAAAAAAATCCTAACCCTAATCAATCCCTCTCCCTTAGCGATTTCTCTCCCAACCCTCTCCCTCTCCCTCTCCCGACCCTCTCTCCCTCTCGCGATCATTTTTTTTGGCACCAATCCGGCTCCAAAACGCCGGCAAAAAACTCCGATCAGCCTCGACTCCCGACCCTCTCTCCCTCTCCCGACCCTCTCTCCCTTTCTCCTGAGTTCCGACCCTCTCTCCCTCTCGCAACCCTCTTTCCGGCGCCGTTCTGGCTCATAAATGTCGGCAAGAAACTCCGATCAACCTCAAGTCCCGACCCTCTCTCCCGAGTCCCGACCCTCTCTCCCTCTCCCGACGCTCGTTCCACCACCGTTCCAGCTCCAAAACGTCAGCAAGAACCTCCGATCAACCTCGAAGTTCTCGACCTCTTTCCGCCGCCGTATCTGGTTCGGTTCCTCTTCGTTCTCTCTTCGGTTCAATAGAGATAAGCATTCCAACCAATTTTTCTTAAAATTTATTAAATTAGATGGTTAATTGAGTTAAATCTAGACTGTTGAATAACTTGGATAATTTGGATCATACATGCAATTTTGCATTGTTGGAAACTTGGAATTATGTGATTTTGGGAATTTTGTGGATTAATACCGTTTTATGTGATTTGTGTGAATTTTTGTGAATTATGTGATTTATGTGTGTATTATATGATTTGTATGAATTATGTTGTGTGTGGACTCTATGTACGGCTGCTGCAACTGTACATGCAGCAGGAATGAAGATGCACAATTAAATTAATTAATGTTAATTAATAACGAATAATTAATGTTAATTAGTAACGAATTAATATTAATTAGTAATGAATAATTAAAGTTAATTAGCATGATAAAGATGCAACAACATGATAAAGGGGAACATGCAGCAGCATGTTAATTAGTAACGAATTAATGTTAATTAATAACGAATATTTGAATTTCATAACTGAATGCACTATTAATTAATGTTACTTGATATTTGAATTTCATAATTGAATGCACAATTAATGTTACTTGATATTTGATAATCTTGTTATTGTAAATTAGATGATCACGAGATTATCTTCATATTATAAGGAAAAATAATATTTTTGTGTATGACTTAAAAAATTGTTGTGATATTTTCTATGAAATTTTAAAATTTTTCTATGTCTTTATATTGATTTTACAGTATTTTATATAATTATTTAGATTTATTTACTTATTTATGATAATTATTAAATACAATTTAATATTTATTTTAATTAAATAAATAGAAAATTGCGTAACCTACGTTATGTGTTACGTTATTTGCTACATAACCTAACAAAAAAAAAAAACGTTACGTTAACGTTATCATTATTTTAAACATTGAGCTAACATTCATTTCAAGTACAGGACATTTATTATTTTTATGAATAGGCCGAAGTTAAACAGGTTAAATATGAATTTGATGAATATGGCAAGGATGATTAGCTAAAATCAGCGTCAAGGGGTAAAGGACCAGCGGATTTAGTTCCATACCACTACAACTACTACCTACGGCTGTCCGAGGCAAGGAAAGAAGATGGACTAGGTGGAGAATCATAGGTGTCCTAACCAAGGAGCCCTCCTCTCTACTCTCCAAATACACTAAAATACAATTGACCACAACAGCCCATGCAATCACATTCCAACTCTACCATGTCAGCCTTTTACAAGACCAGGAATGACACTTATTCTAACTTCTATTCATATTAAGATGCAGAGTTTTGTCTCCACGGCCAGAATGCACTGACTGTTTAAATCTCTCAGTTCAGATATAATCTAGAATTTCTTCGGATCATATTCCACTTTCATTTTGAAAGAAAATTAAGAGATACTTCAGTATTTCCACAATTTGTAATGTAATGAGACTGGATCCCTACCAATTTATGTCATGAAGCATGGTGAATTAAGTCGCTAGAAGGATTTTCTTTACAAATATGAGAAGCAAGTATTCTATCAAGCATTCTTTCCTATTTTTATGGTTAGGTCAATATCATGATCCATTCTAGGTAGATGAACATTTAAGGAATCATACCTGCGTAGCCAACAACTTATTCATGTCTTCATACTCTCTCTCAATATGTGTAAGTGAACCACCATATAAAGACACGGCTTTGGCAAGATTCCCCGCACTAAAAATATTCTCACCTCCATATTTATAACAGTCTTCTGACAGTTTCTTACCTTATTGACAATGAATATTGTATGCCAGAAGAAAAAGTTTTATGTTATCCAGAAAAAAATAACTCAATCGCGTAAAAATTTATCATGAGAATCATACAGCGAAATGTGCAGAAAACTCTTACCTACTTCAACACGTTTACTATTTATAACGTCAAGGGCTTCAATTGCTCGAATTATGTCCTTCTGAAAATCGTGAAGAAATGAAAACATAAATATAGAAAAACAATTGAAATAATTGAATCTAATAAGCATGTCAAGATAGGCCTGTATCTCCTCTGTATCACGTAGGCTTGTTAATGGGCTGGGCTTAAGTCAGCCTAGACAACCCCAAAAAAGTTAAAGCCTAGCCTGGATCTGAGATGTGCTACCAACCTTAAACCTGAGTCAGACCTGATACAGAGGCCTAGTCCAGCTTAGGTTTGACCTGTGCAGAACAAGATGTGTATTATATACTAGAGATAATGTGAGTATTTAATATTATATGGCTTAGGTATTGGATTATGGTACCTGTGAAAACCGTTTGGTTGCATAAAGAATTGTATTGCGTATTATATGCTAGCATGAGTATACAGGAAGAACAATGTGTGTGTAGCGCCTGTTTATTTGCCGGACCTAAGCGAGTAGAGGAAGAGGCACAGAAGTAGCTTCCAACTTGAAGTCAGGGAAGAGGGTTTCTTCAGGGACTTTCTTGTATTTGTTTGCGAATTACTGGAAGAAGAGTAATAAATAACAAAGAGGTGCCATTTTATTCATTAACATTAATTTTATTATCATATTTGTTTGTCTAATATAAAATATACTAGGTTTAACTCATTGCAAATTAAATATCAGATTTGTAGATGTAGTATGTTCTAATAAGAAACCTGGTGTTGTCACTCAAACGACATGTATATGAAGTTTCGTGAGTTGGCACACATAAGAAGTTTAGCTTTCCAATCTAACCTTTAGGTACTCGTCTCCTTATTGTTTGATGTTAATTGATTTTTTTTTTTTTTACATGTAATCACCTCACATCAAAGCAATATTTGAGTTGATATGACTGGAGGAAATCTTTTGAGATGCCAAACTTTTGCATCTAACCAGACAACATTCTAAATATTGAGTACTGATATTGTAACGAATAGGTTTTTTCATATCATATAGTGAATATTGGATGATCTCGAGAATACAAGGTCATGTCAAATGCTCATATATACATAAATATATAATTTTGATACCTTGGAGGCGGTTTAATATCATCTATTTAACAAATATGTCATAACATGCATATAAAGATACTCAAAATTATATACATCTATGCAAGCATAATAATATAAAATAAATAATAGGAGATTTAATCTTGAAAAGATAGATTATATAAATAACTAAGCATAAGGCATGACAATGATAGTAGTTGAAGCAGATTGGAAGCAATAATACCAACGACGAGAACGACAATAGTAGCAATACCAATAGCAGTAGAGTAAGAAAAACAGGTAAAGAGAGACGCAAAAGGAGAAGAGAATCTTAAAGAAGGTTTTCAATCTGAAGTGATACTCAAAGAAGCTCCGCAATGTAGATCTCTAGGATTTTAATTCTCGGCAAGCAACAGATATTTCTATGTCTCATATTTTCATGGTAAAAGTTGAAAATTTTAGTTGATTTAAGCAAAAGTATATGTGCCTTCTTTTCAACTTTCATATTAAGAACACACAAACTCACCCTTGAGCACAAAGATGTCTATAAATCTTACAAACAGAAAGTGAATGATATTTATGTCCATCTAAGGTTTTTGTTTGCCTGCACACACGATGTATATATTATATTGTCACATTCATCTCCAAATTTCTTATATGCCAAATGTCACTCTCAGACATCTTTATCACTCTCAGACATCTTTAAATCAAATAACATCAGAGATGAATATTGGCGAGTTCAAGCACCATAAGCTGTGATACTCAGGAAGGTCAAACCAATAATGAAAATAAAACAATGTGTCCTAATTTCTCTCTTACTTTTGCCGCACGAATTGACCTATATAGCTTTTCCAACTGTTGACGCCGCTGCAGCTCAACTTCATCTATGACCATTACATCAGAGCTCTCATATCCAGTTCCGCCAAATTGCTTTATTACAGCCTGAAATAAAATGGTAAAATAAACTGAGAAAGAGCCTTCCGTTTACCATTAGCCGCAACACGTTATAACAGTCTTTAAATTATATATAATTAATATCTGAACGATCATAAGAAGCAGATTATTCCACACATATGAAAAAAGAAGTAAATTTAAGCATTTGAAGTACTTGGCATATCGTGCTGCAAGTTGTGAAACCACATCTATATGTCCAGTATGCGCAATATTCTGTTCACATGTTCAGCAATGACTATATACAAGTTTTATATTTCATTGATGTGGGTTTTATTATCTTAAAAGTCCAGCTAATGCCATGTGAACATTTCATTCAGTTTTAAGTGGCCCATTTCTTTTATTGCATGCACTAGTTATGCACGCTACCCAGTTCCTTAACCAGGCCCTGACAACTAGAAGGGGAGTCGAACCATAAACCTCCCACAAGGGAAGGAAAGGTCTAAAGGCAAAGTAACTCAGATTTCACTGGTTCTAGTGTAAGTATTACGAAGTTAGTACAAGAAATATTTTATTGATTCAGTACATTACCACTTTCATAACACATAAAGTATGATGTGCAGGTATAGAATTTTCCAACCAACTAATTTCAACAGCCTAGGGCATATAACAATATTCTTAAGCATCTAGCCTTCATAGAAGTACATTAAATCATATATCATTCACCTTCCAAATAATATGTAATGCATACAATAATGTCAGAATACTGTTTTATATGGAAAGCTAACGTTTGATGTTTAGCCCACAACTGCAACAGAATTAGATAGGTTTGAGCATGTGTACCAAAGGCAGAGCCAGTTAGGAGTAGGGATGTCTTTACCAGAGCAACAAATCTAGAGATAGGCCTAAACAAACATGAATCTAAGTATTTAAGAAGGATAGTACAGTTGTTAATTTAACCAAGGAGAAGAACCTTAACAGGAATTAATGGAAGAAAAGGGTTCCAGATGGCCGGGATAAAGGTTTTGTTGTTGGAAGATTAACTTCACATTCCAAAAGGGAATACTAACTTCAGATTTCTCCACAGGCCAGGATCCTAAAGGAAGTCTTAATTCCCCTATAATATTTTTTATATTTTGCAGATCATTTCCTCTGTGTAGTAAAAGCAGTTAATTACTTCTTACACCTGCCCACGATATGATATATTGTTCACAATTTACTGCAACTATTCTCCAAACCTAGTTTATCATACAAGAAAAAAGAAGAGACTGCAATCTAGTCCATATGATTTGTACATATTATTCTTAAACAACCACGCATTCAACATTCAGAAACATCGTTGAACTGATACTTAACGTTGAAAATCAATTTGCATTATGAATGTGTTTACTGCTCAAAAGGAACCGGACATACCCTAGAAGTTGTCATCATGGAGCTTAAATTCTCTTTCCACAGTTTCGAGGAGCGAAAGCTTTTAATTAAGGGACACATAAACAAGGCTGGCTAGCAAAAACCGTGATACTCTCATATGGCTAGATTCACTACATAATGAAAAGAATCTTCTAGGCTTCTACCTTAAGCCCCTACTCCATCACAATATAATCAGACTAGGGATGCTAATGAACACGTCCACGGGCCATATACAAAATTTTGAATTAAACAAATAAAAATTTTATTTTCAATTCAAAATTTTGTATAGAGTTGATCAAAAATTGATCCATGGACGCGCCCATTAGCATCCCTAAATCAGACAAACTACCTACCCTATGGAGTTGCATTTCATGAGGTTGACACATGAAGAAACACTTATCATGAGTGTGATATATTCTCATCTTTGCAATGACTGTAGATTAGGGTATCATCAAAATCATTACCAAACCCTCGTTACCTCAGCTTTTTGGTTTCATTATACCATTCTAGAGTATCAAATAAGTGATGGGGTTCAATTAGACACAACAAATTCTAGAATAAAGAGAATAAACTTAGCAGGCTCACTATTTCCTTCAATTTCATTCTATAGTAATTACAGCACATCAGAGTAAACATATTGTGTCATCAGCATTCATCCCGCCTTGATATTTATTTACCAACCCACTATGCCTAATGCAGTGTACAGAGATCAAACGCAGTAAATTTTAACCTGCCTATAAACGCGAAGACGGTTTGGGAAAAAAAAAATGAGATTCTTTTTCCTCCCTCTACTTCAACTACTGGCATCAAAGTTCTAGCTAGGTTTTGGACAGAGTAACTTAAAATTCAAACAGAAAGCATTCTTTTTCCTCTAAATATATTCACTAAAATCAAAATAAAACATTCAACAGCAAAATCTAAATTTGTCCACATTGTTACCTACAACCATTGCTAAACAACAAAAATATGTAGAGAAGAACAAAAAGGGTCTTGTTCCCACCCTCGACTCCTACTACAAGAATCAAAAGTTCTAATTAGATTTTGGACAGAGTCACTGAAAATCTAACAGAAATCGGTTTCTTTTTCCTC
This sequence comes from Dracaena cambodiana, assembly GCA_036321105.1. Lineage (NCBI taxonomy): Eukaryota > Viridiplantae > Streptophyta > Magnoliopsida > Asparagales > Asparagaceae > Dracaena > Dracaena cambodiana. The sequence goes on along the minus strand of JAYEPQ010000005.1, from coordinate 55,875,688 downwards.
TAAAAGTATTATTCACTAAACTTAAAATAAAAAACCAAACAGCAAAATCTAAACCTATACACAACGTCACTACCCCAAATTTCAAACCCAAACCCAACAAAGATCAAGGGAGAATAAAAAAAAAGAGGGTCTTTCTCAGACGAAAAAAGGAGGATCTTTTGTTACCTGCTGCTGCTTGGCGACTTGATCTCTCAGCTTGCTCGCTTGCCTCCTTAGCGCGTCCATCGATTTCTCACTCTAATTTCTTCTCTCAATGGCTGATAATTTTCTCCCCCTTTTTAATTTTCTTTTTCTCCCTGAATTACCTCCTTTTTCTTACGAAAAAAGGGATTAAAATTATTCAAATAAAGAGAGGCGATCTCTTTACTTCTCTTTTTTAATTGAAAATGCTGACTTTTTTTTTTTTTTGGATTTTTTGCCCGTTGGAAACAAGTTCGCGCCCTTTTTTTTTTTTTTTTCAGATGGTCAGATTTCGGAATCTAATGGTTTCTACGAACGGTAAAATTGGGGAGCCCAAAAAAACATAGGAAGAGGAAGAAGTAATTTTCCCATGGAGCAGTGAAATTTAATTTAATTTAATTTATTTTTAGTTCAAGTTTAAAATTTGAGGGTTGCTAGATGCGCCATATAGTTCTTAATGGGACTCATATCCATAAGGCATTTTATTTACAAGTCTGTCAATTTTATTTTTGAACCAAATAGCCCTTACCCAGTTCTTAGTGAGGCATATTCTCTTCATTTCATTATCCATTTTTTCTTAGTGAGTCTCATTCCCTCCATTTTCCTATTTTTCTTAGTGAGTCCCAAAATCTTCTTCTCCTTCCTGAAACCCAACATGAGTAAAAAATAAAAAAATGATTCAAATCCTAAATCTCATACAAAATTCGATTTTCATTAATTACATGAGATTGTTAGGGCTTGTTTTAGTTTTTTTTTGTTTTTTTTTTTTACAAATCGGGTACGGATATCTCTCTATTTGAAGAAGATAGAGAATAGGGTTATAATTTTGATAAAAATGAATGAATCTCATTGTTTAGAGATTTGTTTAAAGTATTTTTGGACTCAATATGAAGTATAATTTGAACGATGATTAAGAACATGATATACAAAAGTTTTAATTATATTAATAATAATCGCGCATCCCATATAGCTGTAAGAAAGAAAACACTAGTCGGAAAGCACGTCCCGACTTGTTTAACAACCGGTCAGGAGGAAGATCCTGTCCAATGGTTTTATTTGGTCGAGGTTGAATTTCCGACCTGCTTTTATTTACGAACAAATAACTTTAAACATTGGACGGGCTATAACCCCGGTGTAATTCTCATCTGGCCGAGAAGCTAGCCCCGTCTAGTCCACTTACTCATTGGGATTGTCAATCCGGCCAGTAAGTTCCTGTAGGTTTTTCATAGAGGGGAAATTCTAAATGCAATCCATTTTTTCTTTGTTTGCATTTTAATCCCTTATATGAATTTCGCCGAATATTGATTTCAATAAATAGTTTCTAAGATGAAATTATTATGCAAGGTTATGGTCTTAATAGCTTATTTTAATTTCAAAATTGACAAATAACTTGCGTGGAAATTGAGAAGGGCAGAACGTCGTCTTCGCATTGGTGCGACTGCTCTTCACGGCAGATGATCGGACCATAGAGAAGGGGCTGCACTGGGCGTGAGATGGGAGGCGATCTGGGGGAAGGAAATTGAAGGAGAAGGGGTTTAGGAGATCGGTTAATTGTATGTAATTTCTTAGTGAGTCCCAATTTCTTAATGAGACCTATCTTTTTCTTAGTGAGCCCCAATTTCTTAGTGAGCCCTATCTTTTTCTTAGTGAGACCCATTTTTTTTTTCTTAGTGAGCCCCATTTTTCCACTCAAATATGAGGTTGGTAGTTACAGGAGCAATTTTGAAAAAAAAAATCCGAGCTCACTAAGAAAAAAGGGGCATTTTTAAAGCACCCTGGCTCACTAGGAAAAATATGGGGCACATCTAGCAACTCTCTTAAAATTTATAGTATTGATTACGTGGGGGAGTTTATAAAGGAGCACGTCACTAGTCTCTAGTGAGCACAATTTTCTTAGTGAGCCCACCCTCTTTGAAAGAGAGTATAGTAAGCACACCAAAATTTTCTACTTTCTCTTTTCTTAGGTTACGGTTGGTTTGAAAGAAAATGGGAGAAAGAAATAGAAATAGAAAGAGAAATAGAAAAAAAAAAAAAGAGATGGAAATTGGTTTTTATTTGATATTTGATTAGTAAGAAAATATTTTTTCTCTTTTAAATTTTCTCACCCACCAAATAATAAAAAATATTTTATTTGTTATTTTCTTTTCTTTTCCTTCATTTTCTCTTAAACCAACCAGAACCTTAGAGATTTCGTAGTTTGTCCCCGCACCGCTCAACCCCTCCCGTTCTACCCAAGGCGTATCTGTCTTCACCCAAGGCCCCATCTTCGCACATTTGCCCAAGGCCCTACTCCAACTGTCAGCTCGCCTCTGTCTAAGAGGTAAAACCTACTAGTCGGAATTTGAAGTCGGTTCAAACTATTAACCGTCCGAACTTTAAACCCGGATGAGTTATTGTTAAGTCTGGATTCTAGCTCGACTAGTGGTATGAAGATAAGGACAAATATATCCACATAAAAAAAATAACAAACTTGTAAATATGTGGAACTTAGTGAAGTGTGCTCCCTGAGACACAAGTGGTTTTCTCCTTTAGAATTTGCGCACTGCATTTTACTTTTGACGTCCTGAATTCTCTTTACACTAAACTCCTATTTTGAAATACTATCATTTTACTCTCTGCGCCCAAATTTTTTTCCAAAATATCCCTTCTCAAATATTTTGGTCGGGTATTAATAACCGACCAAGAAACGTGCTGGTCGGGTATTAAAACCCGACCAGCAAGCGAAGTCTCATCCATAAAAGAAAACTAATTAACGATAAATTTCAAATAAATATGCATAAAACCTAAAAAAAATTCAAATCGTATCTTAGATTTGTTCTCTGACACCAATTACATATTAGAATTTTCTATTTGCATAAGAAAACTCAAACTCAAATTTCAAATCCAAATTTCACTCAGTGAAATCAAAGAATTTAAAATTCTTTTAATCTTTTCAGGAACGTTAATATAAAAAATTTTAAGAGGTCAAGAAATTAAATTGATGATTTTGTAGGAGATGCGGTTTTATTAAATACCAAAAAAAAATTATTTAGAGTTTTAGAGAAAAAATAGAGGAGGAAGACGATGAGTCGTAGTTCCAAACTTTAAGAAGTTTTAGTTTGGAATTTATAAGGGTAATTTAGTCCAAAAAAATAATGACAAACTTGTAATTATTTATAAGTTTCAAAACCGTACGTCAAGAGTAAAATGCCGGGTGCAAATAGAATTTCTCAGAAATTCCCCCTGGTAAATGGAAACTATTTTATGCGAACTAAATAGTACAGCCGTAACACTATAATCTGTCAAAAATTTAAACCGAAGTGAAACAAGTTGGATCATAATGTAGAGCTCAAAGAGACATCACTCAAAGCTACAAAGTGAATTCGAGTTATGTGATTTTATTGTCATATGATTTATAGTGACTTTCAATTTTATGAATCCAAGAAAGATCAGAACTTTTGAGTTGAAGATTTGAATTAAAAAAAAAGTTGAATTTAAGATCCAAACTCCAAAATAATGCTCGAGTTTTGCTCCAGTCCATGACAAATTTGAAAAATTAATTATGCAGTTTTTCAAAATTAAATCCATAATCTGGTAAAGTGCACCAACTTTCTATTTATTTTTTTATTGTTTCAAATTTTTCATTGATTATTTTATTAAAAAATTATTTTTTAAAGTGATCCATGAAAAGTTGAATATGGTCACATGAACACTGAACACATTAGTTTTTCTCCCATATAAAAATATGAATTAAAAAAATGAGAGGAAAATTTTCAACTGGATTTAGCATTAAAAAATAGGGTTAATTACACTCAGATCCCCTTTTAATATGAGAAGTATATAACTTATCACATCTAAAGTTAAAACTCTCACTTAGACTCCCTAAACCATAGAAAAAAACTGACAGGAAAGCTCAAATGAAAATATTTTTTCAGCTGTCCAGAGGGTCTAAGTGGGAGTTTAAAACTTTAGAGGTGATAAGTTATATACTCACATACTAAAGGGGGTCGGAATATAATTAACTCTAAAAAGTAATAAATCCACCTCTCTAACTTTCCATATCGTATTAGCATAGGGAAGAGGGTAATTTTTAACAATATCCACTTTGTATGAATCAATCCAGAAAAAATACAAAAGTTGTGAAAAAGTATACTCGAAAAACTTTCCATTTTACTTTACATGACACTTTTCATAAATCAATCAGTGCCTAAGTAAGGTATCAAGCATGCATCTCTGCAAGTTATCTATCTACGCATGCCTGCCATCCATTATATCCTTGATGTATTTGCCTATCAATAAATTTTCTGCAAATAAACTAATTTCTATGTGCAAAAATTTTTGGTATTTGAAAATCACTATATCTAATAATCAAAAATTAATTTTATATGCGTATTAAGCACTAATATTTGCGTGCATTAACGTGCTATTATTTGCTCTTTGTCACTATATATGTTATCGTAGTATTGTTATAGTAGTATTAAGTGACCTGTTAGAATACAAAATAATTGTCCATCATCCTCACTATAATTTTGAAGTTTAGATAATAGTGCTGGAAGGGATTTCAATATGGTATGAGAGCAATACATGTTCAAATCCCATCAGACACACCAATAATTTTACTTAATTTAACCGTAACAGTTCTATCTCGAGTATGGTGCATCCAACTTTGTATGACATCAGCCATTAGATACGTTATACGAATATAGCTGCTCATAATTGATGTGTTATACGTTTCAACAGTTTCACTCAGAAGCGTTACATGACCCTAATGGTTCTCGTGAGCAGTACACACATTTTTGTCAAACATCTGTCGTCAGTGTCGTCAGGCATGCTTTACACGTGTTAGACTCTCATATCTGCATGCATCACACGTGTCGATACTTATACTCGTTCTTGCCTATAAAAGTTGTAGCTAAATCAGTTCCAGAAACTAAATCTCCCAATCAATCGAATCCTAACCCCACAACCATTTCCTTGAGAGCATGGAGTGTTACCGACTAAACTATCATGCTTTCACATCCCCTGTTCTCTTAAATGCACAACTTCTTCCATAAAATTTTGAGATTTTCCAACATTTATTTGTATTATTTCAACAAATAAATGTTTGAATTTATGTTCCTAAAGGATCATGGATCTATTTCTAAAATTTCTATGCCTTTTATGCATACCTTCTCCAAAGTCTTTAGCAAATACCATTAGGTTTTACTCGAAATGGGAGGAATTGGAAAAAGATGCTTCTTTCTCGGAAGGAGCATTGTGCCCCTATTTGCTACTGTCGGTGGATCAACTGGCAGACAATTTCCTGGTACAACTCTTTTTATGTTAAAACATTTGCTTAAAATTACATTTTTGGGGGGTTTTTACACATCTATCCCTTAAATTTAAACTTAGAATTTAGTCTCCAAATTTTCATATTTAAAATTTAGTCCCCTAAATTCTTTAATTTACTACAATTTAATCCCCGAGTTGAATGGTTCTTTTTAGTCCATTCCCCTAAATTCTTTAATTTACTACAATTTAGTCCCCGAGCTGAATGGTTCTTTTTAGTCCCAAAGGACTAAATTGTAGTAACTTAAAAGATTTGGGAAACTAAATTCTAATTTTTAAAGATGTAAGGGACATATACGTAAATACCCCCCTTCTTTTTTTCCTTTTATTGCATTGTTTTCTGATAAAGATAAATTTTAAATTTAAATGTAAGTTACCGATTTGTAATCTATAATCCAAGATAGAGAAATGATACATGACACACAAGAAAAAAAAAAATAGTGTATCTGTGTACAAAACTGTAATTATGGTAAGTTTATGGTTCTATTAGTTGCATTTTTAGTAGCGCAAAAAGAAAAAGATTGCCAAAAAGAAAATAATACATTGTATTAGAAAGGGGTATTTACTGGTTTGTCCCTCAAATCTTTATATATTATGATTTTGTCCCCCAAATCTTCATATTTAGGATTTTGTCCCCCAAATCTCATAAGTTACAACAATTTAGTCCCCCTCTCTAACACAGTTAAATATTTGACCATTTTACCCCTCTTTTCCTCTTCTATTTTCCTCCTCTTTTCTTCTTCTCTCTTCCTCCTCTCTTCTTTTTTTCTTCATTATTTCTCCTCTCTTCCCCCTCTATTAAGTTACAAAAGGAGAAGAGAGGAGGAAGAGAGAAGGAGAAGAGAGGAGGAAGAGAGGAGAAATAATGAAGAAAATGAGAATAGAGGAGGAAGAGAGAAGAAGAAGAGAGGAGGAAGAGAGAAGAAGAAGAGATGAGGAAAATAGAAGATGAAAAGAAGGGTAAAATGGTCAAATATTTAACTGTGTTAGGAAAAGTTAGAGAGAGGGACTAAATTGTTGTAAGTTATGAGATTTGGGGGACAAAATCCTAAATATGAAGATTTGAGGGACAAAATCATAATATATAAAGATTTGAGGGACAAACCAGTAAATACCCCTATTAGAAAAGGTTAGAGTGTAGATAATTAGATACAATAAATTATATAATCTTGTGGGAAAGGATCATGTATCTACTATAAAGGGGGCAAAAAATATTAATTTTGTTTTTTTAATAAATGAGCATGCGAGTGTAACTAAAATAATAATATTTTTTTTTTTCTTTGTGATATATACAATTAAACGTTTTTAGCTCTAAATTTTTGAGAGGCGATATTTATTTATAGTTGTTCAAGGATTTAAGATTCGTGTTCCTTTTTTATATCTCCATTGTTAGGACATGACAAAAAATAAGTAAATGAGTAGTCATAATTTTATCAAAACTTCTTGTCCCTTCGTCATAGCGATGAATTTGAAGTGATTGCAATGAAAGAGACCACAAGTTCAAACGAGTAAATTATAGACTGATGTTGCAATGGTGTTGGATTGCGAAAGCTTTAGATACCAGTTATGCAATATCCGAACCCAATGAATCTTCTTTTTCTTCTATGTTCATATTGCAATAAATGAGAAGATGTAGTTAAGATTCACTATCCAAAACAATTTACAATGCAAAAGTTTGTGTTGCCGCCTTCTCTTTTCTAACTGTTCCTCGACTTTCATGAATCTCTCTTCACAATAGTTAATGGAAATATTTAGTTGAGATTCACTGTCCAAGCCAATCTTTGTTATACTTTCTTCTCCTCTTCTCTCTGTTCCGACTTTAACTCTCTCTCATGAATCTCCCTGCAAATTTAAATATGGCACCCTCTCATTGGCTCTCGACCTTCTCTTATACCCCATCTCTACCTCCATCGACCTATTGAGAATTTCCAAGAACTTCAGTTTGATTCCATGGCCTCCACTTCCTCAGCCACAACCTCTTTCAATGCCAGCCAGAACTTTGCTGTTCAACCTGCACTTTCACAGCCACTGCAGCAAGGTCTAATGCCTCCACCTTATCATCGTGTTGCTCCTCTGTCCATGCAGAGTGGTGTTTGGCTGGGATATGGGCCTTCCGTTCATGATACAACGAGTGTCCTCTCCCTCAACCTGAACGTTGACGGCCTTCTGAAGGAGTGGGAAGAAAAGCAATCTATGGAGGCTGATAAAACAAGCAAAAGCAAGGGTCTGCAGGACATTAACATGTCAACAAGCTCTATTGACTCTTTGCCTGACAATGATAGGCTTTCTGTTGCACCGGCAACTAAAGTGAGTCGAGTTTCCTTGGTTCCTTTGTATGATTACTGTACTTCACTTTTATCATATTACCATTAAAAGTAGGGATTGTGATGAGCAGACTCTGAAATTTATTCTGGAGAAGCAATTAACGAAGAGCGATGTGAGCACATCAAGTAGGATCATTCTTCCTAAGGTCTTATCCATTTCCCTTTTTCCCCTTCATTCTCGGTCATATATGTTACCATGTCGGCTCTTTTTTGGTCTTGTCTTGTTATTTTAAGAATAAACATATGCTAGAAAAATTCAATTTAGTCTTCGCTAGTTTTGCACATTGTTACCTAGCTAATGCCAACATTTTGTTTGCAAGTAGCAGAAGCTGGCGGAGGCAAAACTTCCTACTTTGAACAACAAGTGGGGCATCGCATTAACCGTTACGGATGTCTTATCTTGCGATAAGTGGAAAATGAAATACAGGTTATTTTCATTCCTTTCGGCTGTGTTTGGATTGAGGGAAAATGAAGGAAAGGAAAAGAAAAGAAAAGGAAAGGGAAAAAGAAAAAGAAAGAAAATGATATGGAAATTGGCTTACTTTTTTATGTTTGGTTAGAAAGAAAATGAAGAAGAAAATCTTAAGAAAATTTAAGAAGAAAGCATTTCTTATATTTGGTTGCTCAATAAAAAATTAAAAGGAAAATATAATTCTAATTAAACTATAGAAATTTTTAATATTAATTTACATATTATTGATATAATTACAATAAAAGTTACAAAAATATCTTGGGACTAAAATTACAAAAAAAAATTCTGCAAAAAATTCTCTCCTTTTTTCCTTTTTCTCTGAACTTTCCTTTTCTTTCATTTTCTCTTGGATTTAAGGAAGAAAAGGAAAAAGAAAAAAAAAAACCTAATATATTTTCTCTTACTTTCTTTCTCTTTTATTTTCTCTCTAATTTTTCCTCTAACCTAACAGTGGAAAGTAACTTTCTCTTTCTTTTTCTTTTCTTTTCCTTCATTTTGCCTCAATCCAAACACAACCTTCGAATTTTTATGTTTGCGATTGTCTTTAAATATTTTGCTAAATTTTCTTCTTGTTTTCTTTATTGCAGATACTGGCCAAATAATAATAGCAAGATGTATGTCCTCGAAAGTGCAGGCAAGATAAACTTCAAATTACACTAAGGTTTCGTAATTTTAAGTAGTGCATTTTTTTTTTTTTTTTACAGAAGTCAAATGTTTCAAAGAAACTTTCATTAGTATTGAAAATTTGAAATCAATATTTAAAATAACGATAACGATAACCTAACCTAACATTTTATCTCTGTTAGGTTATATAGCATATAGCATAATGCATAACGTAAGTTATGCGATTTTCTATTTATTTAATTAAAAATAAATATAAAATTATATAAAATAAATTTTATAAATTAAAAATTCTAAAAGAAAGTATAAAAAAATTATATTCTAGTATTAATTCTAAATTTCTAACAAGTTTCATAGTAATTTTCATATTTATTTTTATAAATGAAATTATATTCACACCCATAATTTCAGTCATCATCTAAATAAGAAAATAAGATTTTAAATTTATTTTTAATTATTATTAATATTGTAATTTATATTCTGTAATGCTCAATTTATATTATTTTTAATTGTTTATTTTATATTAGCTGATAATTCAATTTAATCAGCAAGTAAGAAATTTTAGTAATTGGAAAGAAATTATAACAAAAAAAAATCAGCAATTAAAAAGAAATTATAACAAGTAAATTAGGATGTATAAATTAGCAATGCCACAAGCAATCAAATAAGCAAATAATAAACCGTCAAGTAAAAAAACTACAACAATTCGCTAACAATCAAAATAAATAATCGAAATCAATATAAAAACGATTTAAAAATTATTGTAAATAACGTTAACATGTTATGTTAACGTAAATTAACGTAACGTAACGTAAAATAATATAAAAACGTACCGTTACGGTGCATTGAGTTATTTTCGACTGTTAAGTAACGTTGACTTTTTTGTTAGGTTTCATAATGCAATATATATAACGGGTTTCATAATGCGTTATTTTCAACATTGATTCATGGATTGATGGTTCATATTAGATAACATTCTAACAGTTAGGGAGATATCTTCAAACATTCATCTTTACGCAACAATATAACTTTCATATTTTCACAGGGGCCTTCATTCGAAAGCATAAGCTAAACCCGGGGGACTACATTGCTATCTACCAAGACGATAACAATGAAACAGTAAGTTCAAACATTCGATAGTAATGCATGCTGCAAACTTTATGTACGTATCTCGCACACAACATGAAGAAACACTCTCAATACAAGCTTAACATAATTCATGCATCTAAACTCTTTGTTCACTATTCCTGCAGTACATATATGCCAGAAAAATGGAGAGGCCACCGTACCCTTTAGAACTCGCTGCGTACGCTGAAGACGGAAGAATGGGCTGCAGCCAAACTCCGACCTGGGAGCGGGCAAGTTCGTCGTGCAACATCAATATCAGCACTTCTTCTGCTGGTTACTCTGTTGATGGTGTGGGCGTTGAGGATGAGATGATTGATTTTAGAAGGCAGCCGCCAACTTTTGGTGATCTCGAACTTTCATTCTTCAACTCGAATAGGGTAAGGGATGATTGATTGATCGACTAGGAGCAGATACATGAAGTAAAGTAAAGAAAGAAGCACACTAACTATAGGAGCTGTGTTTTATGTTAGTTTTGTAAACGCGCCAAGATTTTTCTTAACAAGGCAATGATGAAACTGTAAAGGCAAAAAAAAATAAAAAAAAAATAAAAAAATAAATAAATAAGATTGACATTTTTTGGTTGGTCTGCTCATTTTCTTGTAAAATTTTGTAAATGTATAAACTTTATAAAGCTATTGAGAGGCGATCTAATTTCTGTAATAGACAGTCCCTACTAGTATTTTTCAACTTTTAAATTCGGCATGTTTCCTATAATTCGACATTTTAGTATCTGAATGAACGTACTAAATAAGATTGGTATTTGGCTAATAAATATTCATCATATCATTGAAGTATTTTATGTTTTGTCAATGATTCGTAACTCTAGTTTGATCGAAAATACTAATCTATGAAGGTTTGGGGGTCTCCAAAAAAATCGAGTCCAACTAATTAGCTTAAGTGCTATCACCCTTCTACAATTTGTGAGAGTTTCTGAGTTTGACTCTCGGTGAGTACTCAATTTAGGTTGCAAAGACGACGCAATTTAGGTTGTAAAAACTATGTGTGTGAGTTTGACTAGCAGGAGAAAAAAAAATCGAGTCCCCAACCTATTTCTCATAGATGGAAAGGAGTTAACGGGCTAAATTTTGGTCATGTTTAAACAAAATTTTGAATTAGAAAAATAAAACTTTCATTTTTAATTCAAAATTTTGTACGGGCCAAATTTTAGCCCTTCTTATATAAAATTTTGAATTAGAAAAATGAAACTTTCATTTTTAATTTAAAATTTTCTATAGGACGGTCAAAATTTGGCCCGTAGGTACCTCCATTACCATCCCATAAAGTACAATTTTGGATCTCACTTATCACTATTTATATCATAATCCTAAGTAAAAACCAAACTAAACTACGATGATCAGAGATCAGAACGTCATAGAATCAAGACAACTTAAAGCACAAACATCAACTTAAAATACAAATTAATTACATGCAAATTTTTTATTTTTTATTTTTTTGAACCATTAATGTTAGTAAGAAATTACATGCGGACATACCACTTTATTAAGAGGTTTAAATGGAAAATGGAGCAAGTTAGGAGCCTAAAATGAAATTAGAAGATTTAAAACTCGTGTACACTTAGACTTTATGCAGTGGTATTTAATTTCTTAAAAAAATTGTGAATAAAATGCGCATCCAGTTGGATTTGAACTGGTTGCTTTGATAATATATTGAAGTCCCATCCTCAACACTGAAATTCCGAAATTGTGGTTATTGTTTTATTTCCTAACACAAATAGATAGGATTGATTATAAATTTGGATCTAACTTGAATATTTGGAGTGTAAACAAATTCGGATAACCCGATATAATCCGAATATGAATACATTTAAAATCATATGCGAATAGAAATTTAATATTGTAGGCGAGTTCAGATACTGATTCAAATATCAGAGTCTTATTTAGGTTAGATCTGGAATCGAATTCCAATTCTAATTTTCAAATTATATTATAATTAAGATAATCTGATTGTGTGGTAGCATGTATGTATGAGCTAAGAGCTCACGCAAGTTATCTGAATTACATTTCATTTCCACTATATCCAATGATCCTTCTAAAAAAAAAATCTTTTGGATTATGATATCGACCCCTCTAGGGTTCACTCATACCCAATTTATTGGGTTTTAGTTTTGATTTGGTCATCAATCAAATTAACACAAAATTAACGATTTTCAATGAATAAAACATTTTGTATGCACTTGATGAAAGGATAAATGAACTCCAAAATTTATGAAATTTAATCTGAAAGAATTTAAGGAGATAGAGATAGTAATTGTTAAAAAAAAATTGAAGAAAAATTATTGGATCATTATAGTTTTGCCGCTAACTCACATAGTTTTTTCTAAACTGACGACTCACCTACAGTAATCCCTATGTGTGTGTATATATGAAAGAAATGAAAAATTCACTGGCGTTGAAGAGAGTTCTTTCACCGTCGCTTAGGCGGTCCAATATAATTATTACACGTGGCGCCACTTAAGATAACAAATAAAAAAACTTCTTTAACTGCAATTTGAGTAGCGCCACATATGATAATTTTATTGGGCCATCTAAGTAGCAGTGAAGGAACTCCCTTCACCGTCGGTGAATTTCTTGTTTACTATATATATATATTAGTTAGCATATATCAAATTTATTTATGTTTAACTGAATGGTATAAGAAATTAGAGTATTCGAATCCGAATTCGATTTGAACATTGAAATCCAAATTCGAATCTGGATTCAACAAAAGAAAGATTTCTTGTTCGAATCCGACTGCAGGACTAATTTCTTATACAAATTCGATTTTAAACTTATTTGAATTGGGTTTAGATCGAATTATTCGAATCTTTTTACACCTTTAGAAACCAGGCATGATTGTATGATCAAGTTCTATTTCCATCCATGAGAAAACAGTTAATAGTTAATACTTGGAATTCCTAAATGTCTGCCATTGCTACCCTAACTCAATGTACTCTTCTAATTCTAATATTCCAATAAATTTTTTTTTTAGAATAAACATGCATATAACTTTTGAATAGTTTTCTTCTCTTATAAAGTTTCTTACATGGCAATTTTTTTTGCATCCTTTGGTTTATCTTCACAGGATCCTTTTCTTCTCTTTCTCTAATTGCATGCTTACACATGCTACTTTTGCATGCAAAAGACTAAGAGTGATAGGATTAATCACAATATCCCATAATTAAATTTATTGTAATTTTAAATTTTAGAGTGAGAAACGAAGACATTCGTGCTAAGTTAGGTGTAGCCCCTATCGATGAGAAGATGCGAGAAAATCGCTTATGCTGGTTTAGTGATATGCAACGTAGATTTACAAATGCTTCAGTTCGACAAGGGAAGTTTATCAATGTATGACAAGTTAAAAAGAGTGAACGGAAGATCGAAGAAAATATGAATAGAGATGATACGAAAAGATATGGATTATAGAGTTTTAAATGAGGAGATATTACTTGATAGGAATGAATGGAGTAGGGATAAAAGGCTTAGTTGTTGTTGAAATTTTAAATTTTCATGAAGTGATTGTACGAAGGAGGATGAACAGAAAATGATACAAGGAACATGACGTAGTATTTGTTATGGGCTCAATTTACCAGCTTATTTTGGATCTACCCTCAACACTTTGCAGGTGGATATTAGCAACAAACCCAAGGTTAAAAATGAAAAGGTTAGTTGTGATATTCATTTTCTAAAATGATGGTGTATAAAAAAAATAAAATAATGCATTTCGATACATTTTGATCGTCTATTTGATATGCACAAAATAGACAGTTTTCCAAAAATAGAACAAAACAAATAAGACATTTTGATTAGTGATGAATAAGTATATATATTATACGATTTTTTTATACCAACTATTTAGATCATGAAGATCACAACTAATTATTTAGATCATTTACACATCCATAGATAAATTTCTATTGAAATTACCAATTTAAAGAAGGAAAAATGAATGCGAAAACAAACAGGGGCATAGACGAAAAAACCCAACTATAAATAAGTAAAAACCCATAAATATTAACCCCCTATCCTCTTCTCTTGGGAAATTCTAAAAGAGTGCACAACTTGACTTATTACGAATTTGCTATTTTTCTTTACAAAGTTATTCTTAATCTTGGTCTCATTCGGATATTTTATCAAACACTTGAAGTATGTTGATAATGAGTTCAGAAAATCTTATTTCGTTGGGATATTTTATCGAATATATTAAGTGCACTGATGAGGTTTCATGCTTAATATATATTCTGATAAGGGTGTTGGGGATAGTGGTGGAGAAGAGTGAGAGTTGCCCTTGGTGAGAGAGGCGTGAAACTGTTGGAGACGCGTGGATGGTCAGTTTAAAAATGAGAGATTGATCATCGGAGACTGACTGACCTGTCTGCTAGACGGGTGAGGAAAGAAAGTGAATGTCAAATGGTGTGCTCGTTTAGAATTTTCTCACGCTCTTCCAAAAAAAAAGTGATGATAAATGACACGATAAAACCTCCCTCTTTCATTTCTCACCCAAAACCAAGCTCCCCCAATGGCTTCCATAGCTTCTCTCTCCTCCTTCTCCTCCCTCTCTCTCCTCCCCTCTCTCTCCTCCTCCACCACCGCCACCACCACCTCCTTCTCCTCCTTCAACCCATCTATCCCCTCTCTAACCCTAAAACCCAAACCCCACCACACCCCTCTCCTCACCACCATCGCCCGCTGCTCCTCCAAGCCCAACGACATCGACACCTCTTTCTTCGACAACCTGGATCCCAACCAAGACATCACCTTCGAGCCCCCGGCCCCGCCGGAGGGCTACGTCCCCCCTCCCGCCTTCGACGAGCTGCCGCCGGAGACCGAGGAGGAGGTCGCCTCCGCTTACGAGGAGATCTACGGCCCCGCCTACAGCGGCATCAGCGTGCTCGGAAACGACGTGTACGTCATGGACGCGAAGCTGAAGAAGAGCGGCGGCGGGTGGCTGGGGAGGAGGAAGAGGGAGAAGGTGAACGATGGGTTCGAGGAGCGGGTGGTGCAGGTGAGGAGGGTGACAAAGGTGGTCAAGGGAGGGAAGAAGCTCAACTTCCGGGCGATTGTGGTTCTTGGAGACAGGAAGGGGAGGGTTGGGGTTGGGGTCGGCAAGGCCAAGGAGGTGGTGGATGCCATTGCCAAATCCGCTACCAATGCGAGGCGGAATATAATTCAGGTGCCCATGACCAAGTATTCCACTTTTCCGCACAGGTAATTTATGTTTCACTAGTTTTGTAGTAAAAAAAAAAAAAAAAAAAAAAATTGGCTGTATTTGAGTAACATTATCTGTGACTTTGTTATGTATAATGGTTGCTTAGCAGTATTTGGTTTCATTGGGATAGATTGCAGTTATGCTGCTTGTGCAGATGGGAGCCTTTGAGAAAGTTTAGTGACTTTGATCAAATTATAAAGGTTTAGTCAATGCCTCACACAATATAACCCTTGTAGGTTTGTAAAGACCTTTTTTTTTTTTTTTTGGGAGAAATGATGATCATAAAGAACTATTTTAGGAATTTAGAAGATTTGGGTGAAATGGTTAGAGGAACTAGGCCACTACGAACATTCATAATTATTTGTAGAGTGATCGTCAATTGATTCATAGAATTGCACGAGGTCTTCAATGTCGTGATCCAAATAAGTTCAGGAATGTCAATTTTATTAGTACCGACAGAGAAAACTCCCACTGGTTTGTGTTTCTAGGAGCTCTGCATTGATGCATAGCATGTTCTAAGAAATTTGATGACCAGTGGCTAGTGGCTGAATAAGATTGATCACTGTATGGAGCTTTCTCAATCTCCGCAGGGTGTTGTGCTTTACGGCTGACCCTAATATTATTTGTTCATTTTATTCAAGGATAAAATGTGATTCCACTGATAGTGTTAATGGTTGTTGGATTATGAGATGAAAGCACCTGATATGTTACTTTGGACTGCAGACAAACTTCTGTCACATTTGAGTAAGGATGAGAATTTACAACTTTTGGTCCGCCCTATTCAAAATTTTGAATTAAAAATATTTTTTCTTAATTCAGTGATTTGAATAGCGCAGGCCAAGGACTGGTCTACGGACCTCCTATTTTCATCCATATTTGTGTTAGCAATCTGAATATTTCATAACTCAGATTAAGGTATATTACACTTCACACTCCTAAAAGGAGGCAAGTGCTTAGGAAACTGTTAAGTTTAGTCAAAGTGCACGGAGTTCGCATTCTTTTTTGCTCGCCAGTCACCACTTTTCAAGTGAACTAATTTTCGAAGCTACGGAGATTTTGAGATATTCTGAAGATAAGGGAAAATGGTTAGAGATACACCACCACTCGCATGGATGGACTTCTTTCTAGAGAGATCATGAATTGAATGCTTTTGATATATTCATAGATATAATAGGCGAACATTTTGACATTCGTATTAAGTTTCATCTCAATCCTCTGCCCGTCACAACTTTTTGAGTTTTGGTGTGGTGTCATGGCATGGACATTAAGACAGAAAATTAGGTTGCTGTTAACACAACAATTATATTTTGGTGAAAAGCTAGGCATGAAATGAGTTTTGCAACAACTTTTAATATTATGGGAAGGCAATCGTACTTATTCGCTAATTAATTACTAATTTAGAGAGCAAAAGTTGGCAGAGAACATGATATCCATCAATCTGCAAGTGTGTAATGTAGTCACCAGTAGCTCATCACTGTACATAAAACAAGAGAACAGCAAGTGCATGTGAGACAAAATGAAATATGCATGTTTTCTGTCAATAACAGAATTGCTTTGAAACTTTGAGAAGATTTCATTGAGTTGGAACACATTAGGAGATGCAACTGCTTACAGAGGAGTACCTAAAATTTCTATTACATATGGAAGTTTGTGCCAAAGCGATCACTGTCATCCCTCAAAATGTGTGGAAATTGTTGACAAGTTTCTCTGGGAAACATTGAGTGTTGAATTATTTTTGTTGTAGGCTTTATGTTTTGGGTTAATTACAATAACAATCCTTTTAATATTGGGGTTGATCCCTTATACGCCTATCGAATTTTTTTTTTTGCACTTTGACTCGTAGAACATAAACGGAGTGAGAAAACCTTCAAATTCGACAGCACATGCACTGTACATAGTTAGTATTGTCCAAATTACTTGTAACTGAAGTAAATAGGGTTGACATAGAAAAAATACCCCAAATACTATCAAAACCCCCAAATTCAGTGAGGAGAGGATTTAGGGCTAGAAAGGAGAGTTTGTTCCGTTATCAAAAATTTCAGTTATCAAAAATTTCAGTTTAGATCTAAAATTTCAGCAAAAGTTTTCAGCCCCTCATGTTAAGATTGGCTTGCCCCCTCGTGTTAAAATTTTCCGCAAATTTTTTTATGGACAATCCTTCATATGACCATGAAGTATGAATGGATGAGAAATAAAAGAGTTTGAGAGAGAGAGAGAGAGAGAGAGCACCTGGGATAGCGAGGAAGGAGATTGGAGGAGAGAGGGAAAGGGATAGTTCTTCAACAAAGAGTTTTTAGCTCAGATCTGACAATAAGAATGGATTTTATTAGTATGGAGATAAGAGGAAGGAGGAAAGTATATTTTCGAGATAAAAAATATTTTGTATACTTAATTTTAAATGAAAGTGACTGAAGTTTCACTCCCTTATGTTTTAGGGGGTCCAACTGTAAAAAAGAATTCGATGGGGGATATAAGTACTGCAACCCTATAGTACGGCGAAGTGCCTTTGACAACCAAGGGCTTGGGCATGTTAGAACTAGTTGTTTATGTTTACTGTCAGAGCTCTCTGTGAAATAAATCCTTGTGCTTATAGAAGTACTTTAGGCTTCAAAGAGGTCCTGGTTAAGTGGTAAAAGACAGAAGTAACCAGGTGAGAAGCCAGCAAAGATTTCAGGAAATAAGTTTAGTGTCCAAACATGGAGGCTCTTTGAGGTATTTTCAGAAAGAATTATAAAGTATCAACGCACTCCATAATGTCCTGTTCTTCCTTTAAACAAGAGCTCTGATTTTATGATCTATCTTACTTTTGCCAGCTTTCTAGCTATGGAATTGTAGAGGTCTGGTAGTGCTCCTTAACATTTTTATGAAAATTAGAGCATCAAGAAAATCAAAAGATATAAGCTGGTCAATTATGTGTTTTAACTTTTTATTATGGCCTCAGGAAAACCCGGAAACGGTTTAAACTATTTGACTTGAGGACAAAAGTTGACATGCAGCATGATGTGCATCTATCTTGTACAGAAGAACTCCGCAATTATTTTTGGGTTGGATATGGAGATTGAAGGCAGATTGATTTATCTTTTTCAGCCTTTGTTATATGATGAACTAAATTGTATGCATATAATGAGCTTATTTTAGTTTCAGTTTGTTTTCTTACTTGAAATTATGTTTGGGTCAACTTTTGTTTATTTAATATATTAATAAATTCACCTTTACACAAAGATACGACAAATTTCAGCCATGGAGAGCGAAAGCGAAGCAAGCCCGAACCCACGCCATCGCCGCCGAAGCTGGTCGGAGGTGGTGAGAGGTAAGGGGAACGAAGGCAAACAGAAAGATGACGGTGGGATGCAGGGGCCGGTCATCGGCGGAGAACGACGGAAGGTCGGTTCTCGCCGGGAAGACTTCGGCAGCCGCAGCAACTTGGGTCTTCAAGGCTTGCAACTGGAGCGTGATGGGGTGTATTCCGGCCAACAGATCATCGACTACCTTGAAAGGGCAAAGAAGCTTACAAACTCACCTCCGGCGGATGGCTCCTGGACTAGTTTCCGCTCCAAAAAAACAATCAAAGCGGAGCGCGCTGCGATTGCAACTCTCACTGGCACAAAGAAGAGACGGTTATCACCAACCTCCCGAGAGGAGTATTGTTGGGAGTGTGGCGAGAGTGGCCACTACAAGGATCACTGTCCGACGGTGCGCTGCCGATACTGTAAAAAACTTGGCCATAGAATTTCCGTTTGCCCCTCGATACCGGAGCTGTGGCAGGAACAGAACAAGAAGATCAAACCTAAGCTTGAGATCAAGCCACCAAGAGGTATCATACGGGCCACTATGAGCACAAGGCAGGTTGTCCTGCAGGGAATTCAAGAGGACGTTCGCCGTTCTTCGGTGCCCTCGAGTTCAACAGATACAAACACAGAGAGGCGATCATCGCTTAGATCGGGAACAACACTTCAGAAGAAGATTGAGTCTAGGGAGAAAGAAGGGGACAAGGGCTTACCTCCCAAACCTCGAGTCTTCCTTCCCATCTCCGATCAAGCAAGTGCAGACCAAGCCCGTTTGTCCCGAATCATTGGCGTTGTTTACCCAGGTCATGGGGGACCAACGTCAGAAGACATTGTGCAGTCTCTAAGATCAATATCGGCCTCCTTCGCCGCATTTGATTGGAAGATGGCACCATGGGGGAACCGTTTCCTCTTGCGTTTTCCTTCAGCGGCTGGTTTGGATCATGTCGTTGGCCGAACGTCGATTCCTTGTAAGGACCATGCGGCGGGTTTCACGGTTTACAGATGGACGGGCAGTGAGCATGCTTCTCACTATCATTTTCCAACCAAGGCGTGGATTGACATCACCGGACTCCCACTGCAAAATTGGAATCGGGTGGATCTTGCAAAACTACTCGTCAAGTTCGCGCAAGTAGTTGATGTTGCAGAAGAGACATTGGATCGAACTGAATTGAAGGCTGCTAGAGTATTGATTGGGTGTGAATCAGTTAGAGCAATACCCTCGGAGATGCAGGTCGTCATCGGTGCTCATCTTTACCCAATCTCTATCAAAATACACACTTCTCTACAAGACATCGCAGACTTCTCGACTGAGCTCCATGGAGAGCTGCCGAACACCACCAAAAATCTAGAACAACAACCACACCAAACAGGGGGGGAAGAAGAAAGAGTTGAGCGGAGAGATAAGGGCAAGGCACTGATGGTTTTCGCCGCAGGTGAATCACGGCGAGGAAATAACGCCGGTGTTGAACCCCGGCGAGCCTCGATCGGAGAAGAAGGAATGAAGGCCGTACAACACAGAATAGACAACTCCCTGTGTGATGTCCAATCGAGTGAACACTGTGGCCGAAAGTTGTCTGACAAGGCATGGAGTGCCTCGAGCCCATCGCGCGGCGCTGCGGCTTCCGTAGGCGGCGAAAGTATAGGTCGCTCAGGAAAGATAGGGTATGATTTGGAAATTGCAGAGAAAGGGACCAACCTAGGCTCCCTGTTACGTGATGAAAGGGGAAGATTAGTATGGGTAGAGGATAGTGGGCCGGGTCAGCTGCAACCCAACCCACCCGCAACTCACCAAAAAAATATACTATCCCAATCTAATGAGCCAGACCACATGCAACCCGACCCCACAATTAACTCAAACAATATGTTGCCTGAAATGACATCTTTTGGGCAGGGAACAAGAGTACAGGGTTCACCATCCCATAACTCTCAGCATGCTTTCATTGCAGCCATGCAGAGGTATGATAGAGACCTTGTTAAGGAGGCAATGGCGAGAATGATGGAAAATGTTATACGAGGGGAAGACAAACAAAAACCCCATCGTAGACAACCATCGAGGTGGCCCAAAAGGCTACGGCGAAAGGCCCTCACTTACATGCCAATTACTGATGGAGAAGAATCCAGGGACATACAAGAGGGAGAGGAAGACATAACAAAAGAAGACAATACGAATGGTCAACTCGTCCAACAGACCCAGGTGACTGATACTGAACTAGGGGAACCGCTGCAGGGTGAAGGGGCGCCATTGGTTACACCATCCCGAAGAAGCTCCAGACTACGTGAAAAGATAGGGGGAAGAGAGTATCAAGCGGGCGAGGTTGCAAGTCTAGCAGCAAAACGCAAAGCACAGTCTAATGCAAGCGTGCCAGGTATACTCTTTGAACCATGCAATATCTTAAGTATTTTACCGGATAGTATGTTGGTTGATTTCGCACATGTATGTGGTGTCACACTAGGACACAATGCACAGACACGTGAAAAAAGCCTAAACTACATTAGAAGTTTGGAGGCCTCAAAACCCCCGATTGTCGAATCAACTCGGTAGAGTGGCCATTAGTCAACCATGACACGCAAGAGTTGAGGGTATTGAAGGGAATTAGGTACCTAGACATGAATACACTTTTCTGGAACGTTAGAGGTTTGGGAAGTTCTGTTAAGAGGAGAATGGTGGCGGAGGTTATTCGGGAGTGTCAGGCGGGCATATTTTGTTTACAAGAAACAAAATTGGAGGACCCAACGCAAGCAATTCTGCAGACGCTGGGGCATAATTTTACGTTTCGGGTCAAACCCTCTAGAGGGGCCTCCGGCGGGATAATAATAGGGGTGGATGATAGGAAATTTCAGATCATAGATGCAACATGGGGCCAATACACACACTCGATACTGGTCACTAGACGGTTAGACAATTTTGTACAAGTGGTGACTGCAGTATATGGACCCAATCACGGGGGTTTGCGGGAGGAATTGTGGGATGAAATAAGGGGGTTAGCAAAGAAGTTTGACCATCCATGGATTATAGGTGGTGACTTCAATGTCGTTCGCTTCGTTGACGACAGATTGGGAGGTGATCGAAACGATCAGGATAGACATGCATTTAATAACACAATTAGCCAACTAAGTCTGCTGGAATTACCCTTGAATGACAGAAAATACACTTGGACCGATATGCGTGAAGAGCCAAATCTAGCAAAACTCGACAGAGTATTCGTTTCGGATAACTGGGAGAGAAAGTTCCCGCTGGCTTTGGTAAGATCCATTCGTCGTCCAACATCAGACCACACTCCAATATGTGTTGAGTCTGGGGAGAACAGGAATCATCCAAAACGTTTGTTCCGTTTTGAAAAATGGTGGCTCGAGCATGATGAGGTTTGGAATCTGGTTAGGGAGAGTTGGGACTCACCAGTAACAGCTACAGATGGGGCAGGCACCATTTGCTCTAAACTCCGAAGACTGCGTAGGGTTTTACTATCATGGGAGAGAAGGTTCCACGGTGATGCTAGATGGAACAAACAAAAACTACTTTCTACAATTAATAAGTACGAGAAGGATTTGGAAGTTAGAACACTTTCCGATGCAGAGAAAGCAGACTTGGCATCCTGTCGTGTGCATATCCAAGAGCTATATAAACTGGAAGAAATTAGGTGGAGACAAAGGGCGAAGGAGAGATGGATTAGAGAGGGGGATGCCAATACGGCCTACTTTCATAGAATGGCAAGTTGGAGGAGAAGAACAAATACTATTCTTGCCGTAGAAACGGAAGATGGTGAAGTGAGAGGGGAAAAACGTATCCATGAATACTTTCACATGTATTATAAAAATCGTTTTGGACAGGAACATCAACGACAGTTAAATCTGTCAGAAAGTTTTTGGGACACCGCACCTGATCTGTCCACTTTGGAGGTACCTTTTTCGGAAGGGGAGATTAGGAAGGCTATTGGGGATTTGGGTCAGGACAAAGCGCCGGGACCTGATGGCTTCCCTATTTTTTTCTTTAAACTATTTTGGAATGTCATAAAGAGAGACCTGCTCGCACTGTTTAATGAGATTCACCAAAATAAGGGGAAACTAGAAAGAATTAACTACTCACAAATAGTGCTTATCCCCAAAACTGGCTCACCAACTACGGCAGCAGAATATAGACCCATAGCACTTCTGAATAGTGTACTCAAGATAATATCAAAGGTCTTGGCAAATAGATTGTCCCCAATAATGTCCTTATTGGTTGGTGAATCACAAACAGGCTTCATTGCTGGCAGAAGTATTGCGGACGGCATTGCCATCACGCAGGAGGTCCTCCATCAATGCAAAAAGGGTAGAGTGGATGGCTTTCTGCTCAAACTTGATTTTGAGAAGGCATACGATATGGTAGGATGGGACTGTTTGTTGGAAACACTACGCACAAGAGGTTTTGGGCAATGCTGGATACAATGGATACATAATTGGTGTAAATCAGCAAAAGTGAAACTCCTTATAAACGGGTCTATGGGTAAGGAAATTATCTGCAAAAAAGGCCTTAGACAAGGCGACCCATTATCCCCCCTACTCTTTGCATTAATAGCAGACTCATTGTCTACCATGGTTACTCGAGCAGAGAGAATGGGTGTGTTACGGGGACTACCAGCATCTTATTCACACAGAGTTAGCATACTGCAGTATGCAGATGATACCATCCTGTTTGGTACTAATGATATTAAGGAGGCTGCGATGCTGAAGTTCATCCTATGTTGCTTTGAGGCTTGGTCGGGTCTATCTGTTAATTATAATAAAAGCTCGATAGTACATTTAGAGAGGCCAAAAATTATAGGACAGATGATCAGAGCAATATTTGGATGTAAAAATAAAAAATTACCAATTGGACACTTGGGTGTACAACTTAGACAAGGGAGGTTACTTAAGCAAGATTGGGCACCACTGCTAGATAAAATAGAAAAAACACTCGAGGGATGGAAAGGTAAATACATGTCGATCGGCGGTAGGGTCATTCTGATTAATGCAGTATTGACAAGTTCTCCAATGTATCTTATGACCCTATTTCGAATGCCGAGATGGGTCACAAAAGCCATCGACAAGATCAGAAGACGTTTCCTTTGGGAAGGGGTAGATACAAATATGAGAAAATTCCATCTCCTATCTTGGGGACAGGTCTGTAGATCAAAGGAAGAAGGAGGTTTGGGCATCATAAATATCAATAATTTTAACATATCGCTGTTAAGCAAATGGTGGTGGAAAATCATTAGCAATCCCAACGGTCGGATACAAAAAATCTTATTGGGAAAATATGGTCCGAGGGGACACACTTTAAGGGCAAGGCCGCGAAATTCCACAAATGTGTCCAGTTTTTGGAAGGGGATTAAAAATGTTGAATCATCCTTTTGGCCGGGTGTTGCTTTTATACTTGGAAATGGAAAATCCATCGCATTCTGGCTAGATAGATGGTGTACAACAATACCTTTGGCATCATTGTTTCCAAACGCATTTAGTAGGGAGCTCAACAAGTGTTCAAATGTGCGCGACCACTTCTCAAACGGCCAGTGGACATCAATTCAGGATGAGAATGTACTAGGAGTCATGCCCCCCATCAATAGCATAACCATACAAATAGATACTCCGCTATGGAGGTGGGAAAAGACAAAAATTTCTCTGTTAAATCCATGTATTGTTTCCTCAACGATGGGGGATGTCGTTTGTACCACGCTAAGGAAATTTGGAGGACACGATGCCCCCTAAAAATTAGAATTTTTTTGTGGTTATTGACCAAGGATGCACTACTCACGTGGGACAACTTACAAAAACGAGGATGGATAGGCCCAAATGTTTGTGTGCTGTGTGGCCAGGGGGAGGAATCCGGTCACCATATCATATTGTCTTGTGATTACATACGTGTCATTTGGACGGCCTTTACAAACGTGGCACCAGTTGGACAAACAGTGCAATCACTGTGGGATGCGGAATTTTCTAGTACGAGGGAAAAATCCGTCGCACACCAATATATAGCTGCCATATGTTGGAACATTTGGAAGGAACGCAACGATAGAATTTTTAGAAACACATCACATTCAGTAGAGACTTGCATGACCATTATTCACTCTGATATCAGTGCTTGGGCAGGTATTCTCTCTGAGGAAGATAGGCGGGACGATTTCTCAGAGGAAGAAGATGTAGAAGATGATCCACCACCTGCTTTTGGTGATTCACATATGCCGGAGGCGGATGCCTAGATGTGATCGGCCAGAACATTGAAATTGGTCTCCTTAGTCGATGACTACATTAGTTGTGCCACCTACAAATGTTTGTAATGGATATATGATGTAATATGTAGTGTAACTCTCGTACCTTGTATTTTGTTTTTTTTACGTTCTGTGTATCTGTTCTATTAAGCTAAATTAATGGAACACGGGGGGCACTAGCCCACCGTTTTTAATCAAAAAAAATAAATTCACCTTTACATCTAGATCAAGTAACGTGATCACTCCTCATCATGAGGAATGGTAATGGTTCCTGGCTTCAATACTAAGTTTTAAGAATGAGATGAGTATGTTCGATGGTTAACTTGATGCATGACGCCATCCATCTCCTTCCCGTGTCAGTTTCTCTCACCAAAATTGATGCAGGAGGCAAGTGAAATTAGGGTTTATGGTGAAGAATTGGGGAAGAAATTAGGGTACTGGGGATAAATTGGTAGTTTGGATCTCACATAAAGGCGAATCACATGCCCACTGTCACACGAATTACTCGAGGAAAGATTTAATAGAACAAAATGCATGTTCTTAATTTTTCAACAATCATCTCTCTGATGTAGCAAAAACAAGGTAAAAAGATATCTTCTAAAATCAATTCAAATCAAATCTTGATCTTTATCTCTATTTATTGGCTTGATTATCTTGATTCAAAGCATATTTTCACTTGAGACTCGGTCTATTGCTTGTGCATTCTTCATCTGCTCCTTAACAAAGTGTTCCAAGCTTCTATATGAGAAGGCCAGATGCATATTAGCTCAGAAAATACTGTCTTGTTTCCTGTAGATGTCTCATGTTTACTAGTTACTCACCTTCTTTATCAGCAACTAACCTCCTCCATGTCGGCTAATTTGTTATCTGATGAATTTACAACACCATGACAGAGCTGATGGGGATTATGGGGCAGCAAAGGTTATGCTAAGGCCTGCTTCACCTGGTACTGGTGTTATCGCTGGGGGATCAGTGAGGATAGTCTTGGAGATGGCAGGTGTTGAAAATGCTCTTGGAAAACAGCTTGGAAGTGACAATGCGCTCAATAATGCTCGAGCCACGCTAGTTGCCGTGCAAAAGATGAGACAGTTCAGAGACGTTGCACGCGAGCGTGGGATTCCAATGGAGGAGCTCTGGAAATGATGGGGCCTCGTGCAGAGATCGACATCTTGTTTTGATTCATATGTTTTTTTTCCTTCTTCTCATTCTGCCCATCCGCAAAAATGTTGTAACTCGATCGAAGGAAAGAAATGTTCAATGTTGTACCTTATATAACCGCAAAATCTTCTGCTTCATTTGTTGGAAAAAAAAAAACTTGTTTAAATTAAATTTTCTGATACTGCATCTTCTCAATTGTCATATTTCATTTTTTTTTTTTTTGGGTATTTACTGGTTTGTCCCTTAAATCTTTATATATTATGATTTTGTCCCCCAAATCTTCATATTTAGGATTTTATCCCCCAAATCTCATAAGTTACAACAATTTAGTCCCTCTCTCTAACTTTTCCTAATACAGTTAAATATTTTACCATTTTACCCTTCTTTTCCTCTTCTATTTTCTTCTTCTCTTTTCCTCCTCTCTTCTTCTTCTCTCTTCTTCCTCTCTTCTTCATTATTTCTCCTCTCTTCCTCCTCTCGTCTCATTTTCTTCATTATTTCTCCTCTCTTCCTCCTCTCTTCTCCTTCTCTCTTCCTCCTCTCTTCTCCTTTTGTAACTTAAGAGAGGAGGAAGAGAGGAGGAAGAGAGAAAAAGAAGAGAGGAGGAAAATAGCAGAGGAAAAGAGGGGTAAAATAGTCAAATATTTAACTGTGTTAGTAAAGTTAGAGAGGGGGACTAAATTGTTGTAACTTATGAGATTTGGAAGGCAAAATTCTAAATATGAAGATTTAGGGGACAAAATCATAATATATAAAGATTTGAGGGACAAATCAGTAAATACCCCTTTTTTTTTTACAACAACAACTAAGCCTTTCATCCCAAGTATTTGGGGTAGGCTATATGAATCAAAAAAGAATCACGCTAGATCGATCACTTTGATAGTCTTTCTTCATTCATTTCTATCAAGTAATATCTCTTTATTTAAACCTCTAGAATCCATATATTTTTGTATCACATCCATCTCATGTATTTTTTCGGTCTTTCCTTCATTCTTTTATTTTGTCCTACATTGCACATGACCAAATCATTGTAATCGGTTTTAATTCTTCCCTTCGGTCTTCCATTTTTTTTTTTAATTCTTCATAAAAAGAAAATATAAAGAAATAAGAATAAAGCATTTAGTTATTGACTGCTTTATGTAATAATCCATTTTCCAAGACATATAAAGTCAATTTTGAAATATTGTTTAATATATGCAACATGGCCAAACATAATTTTTTTTTAAATTTGATACCATTTGGCCTTTATACATTTGGACATTAAATACACTGACAGTCCATTGATTTACATAAAAAAAATTTACCCATTGATTTGTGATTGGAAAATTTACTATTACAATAAGACCATTAATTTTGCAGCCATCAGATGATAGACCAAGTAAGGAAAAAAAAAAAAAAAAAAAAAAAAAAAAGATGAGAGGTCAAGTAGAAAAAAAAAAGTTTACAAGATCTTGTATAGGGTTACATTTTAGGTTATGGATATTAATATTAGAAATTATAAGATTTTTTTGTAAATCCCTAAAATGTTATATGAGCTTTTAGGAAATCTCCCATTGGATATCTCAAATACAAAATGGGGAAATTCTATTTCCGCATGGCAATTTAGTTTTTACGCCCAAATTTCTCTTTACATCAAACTCGAATTTTGAAATATTAGCAATTTACACTTTATGTTCAAAAATTTTCTCAAATTTGACCATCCCTCCTTCTCCCTTCTAATTTCGTCTGATTTTATCCATTTATTTCAGTCAGATATTAATATCCGAGCAAAATACATAGTGATGTTTTATCAGTATCCGACCTAAAATTTATTTGGTCGGGAATTAATAATCAACCAGTGATGACCATCTCACTCCACAAATAAAAAGTTAGTATCGATAAATTGTAAATAAAAACAAATCAAAAACTAAAAATAATTTAAAACCATACATTAGATTTGTCCTCCAATACTAACTGCACATTGGATTTTTCCATTTGCTTCAAAAACTCAGATTCTAAATCATAATTTCGTTTATCACAGTGAATTCGAAGAATTTAAAATTTTTCTTAACTTTTTGAGAAATGTGAATATAAAAATTTTAAAGAGTCAATAAATTGATGAGTTTGTGGGAGATGTATTTTTAAAAAAGAAAATTTAAATAAAAAAATATATTTTTGGGTTTTAAAGGAAGAAAATGACAGTATTATAAATTTTTAAAAAGTCTTAATGACTTGAGATTTAAAAGGATAATTTAGTAAAAAAATATTGGTTTATAAAATTATGTATATTCAGCATATTTTGATCATATGTTAGTCCCAAAAATAAATGGTATTTCAACAATAAAATAAATAAGTCCTCTTAACTAATGAAAAGATACTTATATGTGAATACACCAAAAGTTCTCAAAAACCCTTCCTCATTCCTTCCCATAACCTACGATCCTCTTCCTCCTTCCTTCAAAGTCCATCACATCTGCACTTGGGCCTTTGTCTCTCTCGATATAGTCTGCTCTCACGTAGCCCACAATCACGTGTCCTCTGTTTTACCGCTACAACTCCCCCTCCGTAAATATTCAAAACCTAATTTCAAATGAAAAATAATACTGTTTGGAATCTACTCTGGATAGAAATATTCTCGTGGAGGATTGGAGGTTGAAGACAAGGGCGAAATTGTCGGAAATTCTCAATCACAAACTTGTAATATTTTGGTATCGGTGAAGTGTGCTCACTAATACTACTGGTGTGCTCCTCGAGAGATCCCCCGGTTGAGGTCTGGGCCTCATGATTTCAAAATTTGGCTCTCCCTCTCTTCGTCGCTCTCACTCACTGCCCTCTCTCTCTCTCTCTCTCTCTCTCGTCTTTCCCTTCTCATGGGTCGCTCCTCTCTCTATCCAAATCCAAGCTCAGAGTAACAACTCTCAAACCCTAATTTTCTTTTCTTCTTCAGTCGATTCAATACTCTAATCTCTCTCTCTCTCTCTCTCTCTCTCTCTGTTGTTTCAGGCGATCTCCTCTCAATCCCACCTCCATTCCCCTCTCCGATCCCATCCTCCCATTTCTACAGTAAGTACCAGCCCCAACCCTAGCCCAAGTTCTCGATTCCTCAAGTGGCCTTTTGATTTCGCTCAATTTTGGTTCAAATTTCAGGTCAGTTCGCAGCGAATTGGACGAGCTCGAGCAGAACCCACATGGGTCCGATCACCGGCTGCAGACCCTTTTGGAGGATTGCATCAAGAGTTTCTCCGACGATCGCCGGTACGGTGACGACGTCAGGTTCCTCGAGGTCTGGATCCTCTATGTAAGTAATCCCCTTTTCGCGGAACTCGAAACCCTAGATTGAGCTTCTTGATTCAAAATTTTCGGAAAAGCTGTCGATTTTTTTTGTATTTTCGTTGTGGGAAAGGGGGATGCTATTCAGGATTTCAAAAGGGTGTTCAGAATGATGGAGGTGAAGGGGATTTGTCAAAAGCATTCGCTGCTTTACGAGGCGTATGCGCTTTTTCTTGTTGCAAGAGGGGATTTGGTGGGAGCTAATGAGGTTTATGAGCTCGGAATCTCGAGGTTCGTTTCTAGTTTGGTTGTCTGGGTGTATTGGTTTGTTAGCAATTTAGGTGAATTTAACTGTGTATGAGATTATATATATATATATATATATATATATATATATATATATATATATATATATATATATATATATATATATATATATATATATATATATATATATATATATATATATATATATATATATATATATATATATATATATATATATATATATATATATATAAAATTTTTTTTTTCCTTCTGTGTCAGGAAAGCTGAACCTTTGAATAGGCTGAAGAAGATGCATGTTTTGTTCCTGGAGCAGATGATGGAAATTGCTCAGGAGGCTGTTCCACAACCTCAGGCATGTGAATCTCAAGTCTCAACTAACAATTATGGCGTTCGAATCTTTTTTGAGAAATTTTAATCTGTTTGTGCATGCTCAATTAGGATTTGAAATACAAGAAGTAAAATTAGTAGTGCTATCCATATTCTTTTTTATTTTTCTGTATATAACCACAGCGAGGTCATTTCACATGGATTAGTTGACTTGATGTACTCGTATGTGCTAGATTGGTTGAAATTTTTTTCTCAGTGTGCTAGCATGATAATTTCGTTGAGTAGACAAGTTGAAGTTGGGTTGGTGAAATTGCCATTATGCTTTTTTGAGAATTCTTGATAACCATTTGTCTTCTGGTGCAATTTTATGTTCTATGTGCATATGACTTTCGCAAGTGAAAGTAGCAAGATCATAACAAGAGGTCGTTGATGCATAATGTCTGTTTCAATTGAATACTTTAAAAGGATAAATATGTAAAAGATGTATCTTTGTGAATGCCCTCCCTCCACATTAAAAATGAAACAATCACTGAAGTGCTGGCAATCAAATCATGCCAAATTGTACTAATTATGGCCACCAGTTGTTGATTGCTATGGATTGAAAATTTGTGATACCATGAAGGGTGTAAAGAGACAACAACTGCCAAATATCGATCGATGGCACTATCGTTATCTAGCAACAATTATGTAACAACCATTTTATTATGACAAGCTGAAGTATTGGCAGTCAAATCATGCCAAATGTGTTAGCGCAGTAGATTATGGCCACCAGTTATTGATTGCTATGGATTAAAAATTTGTGATACCATGAAGGGCGTAAAGAGATAACAACTGCCAAATATTGATTGATGAATATCGATCGATGCCGCTATCGTTATCTAGCAACAATTAAGTAACAACTATGTTATTATCACTTGTGCATAATGTGGATGGTCCAATTTCTGGATAGTCATTTTCTGCCTGCTTGCCCCTTCAAGTTTGTAATATGGGTCCAGTTTGGCCGTACATGTCAAATGGTTGAGCTGACATACTGTATTTAACCACATGGTTAATTTTTGTGCTATAACAACCAAAACCTATAAAGAACTTCTGGCTGGATCCACTACAACCTTGCTATTGCTATTATGGGCTCAATGTGAGGACAGCTGTGCTTGCTTTGAGGTTCAACTATGACCAGTTCTATATTACTTTCTTCTTTATTAATTTGATTTCTTCCTAAATTTATAATTAAACATATCCGTGAAGTTGTCATATTTAGAATTTAGTTATTCCCTATAAAGCACACACACGGTTATGGATATGGGTACATGTTCTGTACATAGCATATTCATAAAATGTAGGGTACTAGGATATAACTATATATACAAAAAAGAAAAGGAAAAAAATATCTATTACTGCAATATTAAAAGCATAATCTAGATGATCATTATTGGTTTTGCATCCACTGGTGATCAAAGTTGTCCCGCTATACTATATAAATAAAGCTAAATGTATACCTCAAAAACTATAAGTAAAAAAATATATGAGAAATGTCCATGTGTCCATGAAGTGCATCTCAAGTGTCTTAACATAAAAATATATTTAAAATTGAAGATATGGCTTATAATGTTCAAAACATTGTCTGGGGAGTGTCCAAGTGTAGGTGTTGGACATGTGGCGTTTTCGCCAGTATGGTACATGTAATTTTAAAAGTGTCCATGCTGCATAGGTTGTCCCAAAATCTTCTTTCTTAGTACTATTCTATTCCAGTATGAATTCTTTATTTTCTGTGCAGCTTTGTTAAAGTTTATGTCATATTTTCAAGTACTCAAGTACTGGACTATCATGTCCTCCCTTTTACATGTAAATATAGGTATAGCCCTAGTGCTAACCACTCTGGCAGTTACGTTCCTATTGTGATATTGAACACGACAATCCATAAAGCATTTCTTGACTTACTGTCATTGTGCAAATGCAAAAAGTGTGATCATGGAAACAAGTAAATCTGATTTGAAAGGCAGAAGATGCTAAAATAAAAAATAAAAGATAATTTGATCGTATGCAGTTTGTGTTTATATTTCATATTGATAACAGTTTCTTCTGGTGCAACTAAATATAAAAATTAATTGTTTCTTTATCTTGAACTACCTCCTTGAGGGGTTGCTAAAAATTTGATGGAATAATATTTTATATACCACTGCTTGTATAAATTATGTATTATGGTTATGTTGCTTAAAAGTACATGATATAGTTATATTGCATGTTTTCTCTTTGCTGCTTTCACAAAATTGGTTACTCTAATGGTACGATGAAATGATCATTTGCTGTTTACTTGTGCTTTTATTTGTAGGTTGACATAACTGCAACAAAAAGGCAAAAACAAAACTCTGTAGTAGATCCATGGTCATTGCCTACATTAAATGATCTACTAAATAAGATGGATTCCCATTTGAGGAAGTTTAATGTGAGCTGCAATTTAATTTACATGGATCTGTGTCTCTATAACATAAAACATCTACTTTCTAACCAGTTTTTAGCTTATATTGTTTTATTCAGGGTTACCACAGAAACAGTAAGGTCTATTCTGGAAAAGTATCCTTGAATTCCTTACATGCTTCTTCAAGGAATAAGATCATTGAACTAGGTAATTCTTTGCTTTCCTATAGCTATATAGGTTGATTTTATCTTGTTTTCTAACGTTGAATATGATTCTAGTGGTAAAGTGGAGATATAAATGGTGCCAGAGTACGTGATGATGATAATTGATGAGAAAAGCTTCCTCTCACCTCTCAATTTGCAAATTTGTCTATGTCCTTGTTTTGCTTGAAATCTGATTGCCCCTAATGAACATTGTATTGCCTGATTGATGTCATATTTAAGTTAGTGGATCTGGGGGCTATTAAAAAATAAACTCTAGATGTGCCAGTATGTTTCAGTTCAGCCTTTTGATTCATGGTTCAGAGATAAAATCAACTCTCCATTGAGGAATTCATCTTCTCTCTTCATATAGGCCTCTCTTAATCTGTGAGGGTACTTGAGGATTGCTCCTTGTTTATTGGTTGCTCATACCTAAATAGCATGATAAAAGAGGCAAGCTTCCCATCCATCATCGGCCTTCAAGTTTTTAAGGCGTCCATTCTCTTGTCTAGCCAGGAATCCTTTCATAAATCTATCTGATAAATGCTACTAATATTTGGTTAATATTTATGATTTGTGGACCTTTCTCAGAATAGTATCGGCATTGATGGCAACGTCAAACTTTGCTGATTAGAAAATCCTATACTCTAAGGCAAGCTTGATTTATCCCAGAATGTAAATACTTCAATCATCTCGATATCAACTACATTTTTGTCTCTAAATTCAGTAGGAGTAAAATAAGGACATTAATGCCAAAAATGCTCTTTCTTGATACTTGATGTAGACTAGAGTTAGAAGTCCTGCGTACTTTTGTAAATAGTCATTTGTCTCTTTTTTAATTCTGAGTAATGATTTGAGTTCCTAGCTAGCAAAATATGTTGGGCTTGACATGTGCATACAAGTGCTATGATCTACATTGAACTTCCTATTTTAGCTCTATCAATCTGATACTAGTAATGACACTAAACATTTTATATGCTTACTTTGACCAAAGTTATTTGGCTAGTTGCGTTATATGACACGGAATATTGGGCTATAAAGAGGCATCATGCATAAAGATGTGTAGCAAAGTTGCAAATGCTTCATGGATATGTGGTAATACTGGGTGAGGTAAGGTGAGAAATGAAGATATTGTTGCTAAGATAGGTATAGTTTATATATAAGAGAAGATACGAGAAAATCGATGGTTTGGTCATGTGTGACCATGATGTAGACCTATTGATACACTAATTCGGCGAGTGGATCTTATCAATGTAGGCAAGTCAAAAAAACATAGAGACAAGCAATGAAAACATGGATGAAGGTGATACAAAAAAATATGAATGCAAAGGCCTTAATGAAGACATTGCTAGATAGGAATGAGTTGAAAGGATAATTCATTTGAATCATCTGGCATAATTATCTTTTTGGTTCATGTATGCTACCTCAAATACTTGAGATAAAAGGCTTAATTGTTGTTGTTGTTTGATCAAGGTTGAATGTCTAAAGGCTATGTGATGGAAGTATATATTCGATTATGGCAATTAGCATATGCCAATTGTATTTATGTGGAAATTGCACTCATGATAACATAACATAAATAGGTCTCAACGTCCTCAATATTGGTGAGCGTTTAACCACAATTCTATTTCAGTTGATACTTGAAATCACAGTTGGTCAAAATTGTCATGAACTGGATAATACAAAATTGTCATGAACTGGATAAAACAAGCATAAGTAACTGTTGCTACACTTCTATTGAATGTGGCGTTGGGCAGAGATGTTATAATACTCCAAGATGCATTTGCTCAGCCATCCAGCTACGAGCTAACATATGATGGTCTGATCCTATTTTTGATAGGGTCAACGATTTAGAATATCAGATGAGTGTGTCAAAAAAAGTTAATATTTCAAAAGAAATTTTCTTTTGTCTTATAAAAATTTGAAAATATGTAAGGTTTGCATGTGCTATTGCCTTAAGAGTTAGCAACACATATATACTGCTTATTACCCTATATTTTTGACAAAATGAAAAATTGGAAATTATGTTTAAGGTATGGGTTCACAACAATTATGTCTAAATTATTTCTGCACCATGCGTTTACTTCTTTGTTTTATAAAATTGCCATTACATTCTGTCAATAATTTGTCATTTTTAGGAGATACTTGGATCCTGAAAAGCTTACAAGTTGAAATTCAGAAGCGTATATTTTTATAATGTTTGAATTATGATAATCAGTTTTTCTTAGACTATAAAATTCTATTTTTGTAATTAATTAAATTTTATAAGTATCCAACATAACTCTTTAGTCCCAGTGCACCAAGCAAGTAGTTGTCAGTATTGGCAATAAAAAATGGAGTAGCATTTATTACATCTTTTCAATCAATTCTTATTATTTTCTTGCCTGAAGTGCAGTAAAAGATATTAAAGTAGCATTAAATTTAATAGAATCGATCTTAGTTACTTTTCTTACTTTGCTTGAAGGACGCTGTAAATACCAGATCAGGGGTTGCTCAGGCCTTGGTGGTTTTGCTCAAGTTTTCAAGGCTTTTGTTGACAGCAATCCTGATGATGTTGTTGCATTGAAGGTTATCCTTGTCTCCATATTTAATTTTTATTTCACTGTTTCTGATGATTGCTTAAGACCAATATAGTACTGCTACTAATGCCCTGCAGATTCAAAAGCCTGCTTTCCCTTGGGAATTCTATATGTATCGCCAACTCGATAGGAGGATTCCTGAAATGGAGGTATGGTATTGGCCATAACTTTTATTAGATGAGGCCACGAAATTGTGCATTTGCTCTCACACGTCCTGTATATCCAGAGATCAAGTTTTGGATTTGCTCAGAAAGTGCATATCTACACTGATGTGAGCATACTAGTATGCGACTATTTATCACAAGGAACTCTTCAGGTAACTCTTTATGCTTGGCAACTCACTAATTATGCTTTCCTTATAATTTTCATCTTCTATGCAACCTGTACGAAGTGTATTCTGAGATTGTGCTTAACTATACTGAACAAGTTTATTTGTTGACATAATTTATGCAGGATGCTATAAATTCTCACCTTGTATTACATGACCACATGGATGAAATATTGTGCATGTATTATACAATAGAGATGTTACGCATGTTGGAAACTTTGCATGCTGTTGGCATAATCCATGGTGATTTCAAACCAGACAACTTGCTTGTTCGTTATGCAAGGTAAACTTCATGTGGTAATGAACTTTCTGAAGTTATATTTCCGGGGGGTTTCCATCCTTTGATTGATGAGAAAAAATGAAACTTTATGCTTAAGCTTAATATCTTGGTATACTTTATCCAAGGAGGGCTTGGAGCATGAAAGTATACATCTGAGCTTCTTCATGTTCACAAACTCATGTTAAGTATCATTTGTAATACATTTCCTTTTTCAAATAAGGTTGTGAATTAAACAACACCATAATGTTCTGCAACTTCTAAGCATTGGACATGTTAGAGTATAAAGTTATAATCCTCAACTCTTACCATAATTTCAAAGTTTTGGTATACTAGAAGGAACTTTAATATGGTATGAACTATGGAGCAACCAAGATTCAAATTTCATTGTGAATGTTTAATTGGAAATTATAAAAAAATTGAATACCACTGTGTAAAGCCCATGTTTTGGCCCAAAAAGAGCACTCGACCTGCAAGAGCATATTAAATATAAAAATATAATACTCAACCCTTATCACAACTTTTAGAGTTATGGTGTAGTGAAAAAGGCACTTCAATAGGACCTTTATATCATGGATTCTTTTTTAGATGATCATTTTTTGATGATATATATATATATATATATATTTTGGATAAGTTTACCCTCTCCATTTACCAAGCTATCCCTTCTTATTTATTTTTCATATTTTTGTATTTTTTTTTTCATATTTTGTTTCTCTACTTTCCTATAGAGTTTTTCACCTCCATTAAATTCTATCCATTTGCCTTATTCGGTTTGCTCCAATAATCTTTTGCTTTCATTTGGATTATTCCTCTGTACTATAGGATTTTGTCTTCTGTACCCTTCACTAAGTATATCCTTTGTGGCAAATCTAGGCAAAGAAAGGCTTGCCACAAGGGAGGGTTAATTCAGGGGGATGCATTAATCTGAGAAGTAATCAGCATTTACTATCTAGAGTAGTAGTCAGACAAAACATTAATTTGCTAAAAGAAATTTAACTATGTGGTGTCATCTATTTTTTTTTTAATATATTGAAGGTGTCCAATAAAACAGTTGACCCTATGTAAAGTGAAGCAAAACCAAAGCAAAAGCTAATCTTTACAAGTCTATGCATTCATGTTAAATTTTAAAATTTGTATAAAAGGAAAGATCTGGGGGATATAAGCAAAATCTTTATGGGTCTACAATTTCAGAAATATATAGAAGTTACGCAAAATCAAAGGCTCTTATGAAATTCAATATAAGACCCTTGTGGACATAAGAAGACGACCGTGCATCAAAAATTTAATTTGTGCATGCCTTGTTCCCAAACTACGTGTCAGGAAGGAAACAACAATTTTCAATCATTTAATTTGCCAACAAACTAGAAACAGTTGGTCCAAAGGGTTTAGATATATGGAGGTATAGTGTGAAAATAATGAATGCAGAGCAAAACATTAGATGCATATGCAGTTCTGATGTGTGTAGGGGTGGAGTCAGGTACGGTAAGGATAGGGTAAGACCTTACTCTTGCCCTCATCCTATGTACAAATTCTGTACTCTTACTCCATATTGTAAATTTGTAATTTTAAATTATAACTGCCCCATCTTATATGGTAACGGCAAAAAATTTCTTTACCCAATAGGGTAAACAAGTAAAAATGAAAAAAAATAAAAATAAAATATAACTATGTGTTTCTGAAATAGCATGCTTGACAAAATTTAGTCAAGTAGATTCCTTAACTTTAAGTCAATCAATGTTTCATGTTCTCTATTTATTTAGTTATTTCTTAAAATTGATCACTTGATTTATAAGAAATTAATATTAGACACGATCCTTGATAATACTAATATTATTTATTTGTTTCGGAAGGGCAAACGGGCAGCGTAGTACTATACTACTATGATACAAGCGGAATAGAAAAATCAAGTCCTTACCCTACCCTATTAGATAACAAGGTAAGGAAACCTTACAGGTTAAGGATGAACAAGTTTATGCTTCCCGTTGCTACCCCTAGCATGTATTATGTGATGGAGATATGATGGAGGTGTATCACAAAAATGATAAATGTTTAATACACATATTAGAGGAGACAAGACAAGTGTAGGCAGTTATAGATGATGACCACTGAATGGTGCTGCCTTTCGTGAGAATGAGAGATAGAGGGTGTGAGGGTGGGAGCGAATTGAATTATTTGCTGTGGACTTTGACTTGCAAATATTAAGGGCCTGTTTGGTTGGCTTTTGAAGTTGGGAAATGGAAATGAAAATGGATTTCCATTTCCTGTTGTATTGTTTGTTTTGCTGACAGGAAAAGGAAACGCATTTTCATCTTCATTTCCAATTTCAAAAGCCAACCGAACAGACCTTAAATGTTTAACATAGTTTTGTAGGCTTTAGGAGACCTAGGTGATTAGTTGATTGAGAGTTGAGTTATTCGATTTGACCTGCAAAGATGATGTGCAAAAGGTTCACAACTCTAAAGCTTAAATGTGAAGTTTAAGCTTCATAGTTTGTAGGCTAGGGAAAACTCAGTCTCTGGTGTGCGAAGCATGAACTGCATGAGATTAATAATTATCATTCAAAGGCTAAGGGCAGACTTGAAATATTTTCTTCATCCTTCAAGGTATGGATAATCAGCTTCATAGTTAAGTGAGCTTATTCTGTAGATTATGCAACAAACTGACATTTCCTTGCTTCTGGGCATATAATGGTCTCTAAAATGCGATTACGAGAAGGGAGGAAAATGTATATCGATGGCCAATTTCTGGAATCACAGACATGGAATAAATAAAACCGTAAGCTTTTATTGCTGTTATAAGAACTTTCCATTCAGCAGTTATTCATATTTAGCTTGGTACGAAGACTCTCGCTCTTTTCAGTTAGCTTGTTCTCATCTCTGACATGGAGACTGGGTTATAGGCGTATAGCTTCTTCTGTTTGCCCTCAAATGGGCAACATACAAAGTTGCCCATAAAGATGAAAACAAGAAGCAACAGTTGCCTTCCTAATGCTAGCTTTAGCTAAAGTAGGTTTGTGGGCTTATGTCTGCTTGTTGAATGGATCCTATTGCATTCACTTGGGTTGTCTGCTTGTCCAATGAATTCTGTTGCATCAATTTGGGTGATAGGAAGCTATTGTGTTGTCTCTCCATTCTGATTATACTAGAACACTGGTATAATCTGGGCTCACACAGTGTCTAGTATGGTAGCTCTTCAAAACTCGGACACAAAGACATCCGTGAATGCATTGTGAGTATATTTATGTCATTCACATGCGCATTCACCTGTGCATGCACGCACACACTCCTGCACGTGCAGACAAAAAACACACACACACACACACTCTCTCTTTCTCTCTCTCTCTCACACACACACACACACACACACACATACACACTAGATTTGTGTTGTTTTGTACATCTTTGAGTTGTCATTGCACTTCTGTACATTTTAGGTTTGCTGCTACAACTGATGTCTAAAATTTATCTTTCGTCAGTTACATGTCTCTTTAGTCTCCTTTTTACATTCAAGTTTTAGTTGTATAGTAGCAGAAGAGACGATTCTGAAGAAGTTATGCTTTATTATTTAATATTTTTTGTACTTAATATATATATATATATATATATATATATATATATATATATATATATATATATATATATATATATATATATATATATATATATATATATATATGTTGAGGTGCTTTTCTCTTTATTTTTCTCTGTAGGGAGGATCCGATGGAAGAAGGACCCTGGCGGGATCAGGTATCCCTCTCTCCCTCTCCATTGTCTCTGCTTGTGCTGCAGCTCCCCTGCTTTCTAACTTCAACTGATCTATGCTTTCACATGCCAACCTCAACAATATCCTTCCAGGGTTTATGCCTCGTGGACTGGGGAAGGGGGATAGATATGAGCCTTTTTCCTGCAGGTACTGAATTTAATGGTGATTGCCAAACCTCTTGTTTTCGTTGCATTGAGATGCAAGAAAAGCGGACATGGACATATCAGGTATCGGTAAATCATCGCACATTATGAAACAAATATAACATTGCTCGACTTGTTTGGATCTTTCCCAAATGAAATTCTGTTCTCTTGCATGTATGTATATATCATCGCACTTGTTTATATAGTCAGGTTGTCAGTCAATATTTAAATATTTGTTCAGACATCCAAAGCCTTCTTAACTATTCGTTCTTCTTAAACGCCTTGTTTGAAAAAAGACAATCATGATCACGATGGTTTCAGGTGGACACTTACGGTCTCTGTGCAAGTGTGTATATGATGCTTCATGGCCAATACATGAGCGTTGAAAAGAAAGCTACATCAGATGGAAGCCACTATTACCAACCAAAAGCACCTTTCAAAAGGTATTTCCTCTCAAGTTCTTATCAAATAATAGTTGTTCCTTACCACCAGTTATAGGGATGAAAATGGGTACGTCCACGGGCAAATTTTCGTCCTATTCAAAATTTTGAAGTAAAAATGAAATTTTTATTTTTCTAATTCTAAATTTTGAATATGACGGGTAAAAAATTAAACTGTGGACCTGCACATTCCCATCCTGACCAGTTATATGGTGGGTATCAACTTGATACTTAAGATATTTGCATTTTTTTTAGGTATTGGAAAGTGGATATGTGGAAAAACCTCTTCTCCACCCTGCTAAACTTACGAACTAATGATAGTGATGTACAGCTGCTTCAGAGTTTAAGAAAGCCATTTGAAGATTACCTCTACAATAACAGAGCACTAATGTGTAAATTAAAGAGCATGCTCATGAAGCAGAAAGCTTCCTTATGCTCCTCTTAGTATGTATTCAGCAGAGAAACTGGTACGAGTACTTGAGCCAAGAAACCTGTTGACCAAGCTCCACAATACCAGATTACCTGTAAGTAAACCCTCTTTTATTGTTATAGCAGTTGACATTTGTTAGTCTTGTTACTTCTCATTTATATATTAGTAGTTTCTACTTTTTTACTAACATTTCTATGCTGCTCCTAAAATTGGACTAGGTATGCGCAACAAGAAATAGTTAGCAACTCTTCTTCCTACATTTATGTAGTTTTTCAATTGTTTTACATGTTGAGAATAATTTCTGCTATAATCCACATACTATAAATGAAATCTGGTTTTAGGATATTCATTATGTGTGTGTGTGCATGCGTGTGTTTGTATATGTATGTACGTACATACGTACATATGTATATATGTAAGATTAGTATATGAGTCGCCAACTCAGATAAGTTATGTGAGTTAGAGACAACAATAATAATAATCTCATTATTTTTTTCAAATTCTTATTCAGATCACGATCTCTATATCATTAGTTTTTTTAGAATCAAATTTTATGGGTTTTGAAATTTATTTATTTTTTCATCAATTGGATACAAAATGTTATATTTACCGAAAATCGTTAATTTTATATCTATTTGATGTAGGACCAAATCAAAACTAAATTGGATATGAGTGAACTTTAGGGGTTGAGATCTTAATTCAAAAGAAAATTTTAAAAAAATTTATTAGAAATAATGAAAATAGAGTGCAGTTTAGAAAATTTGCATGAGGTGACATCTCATATATATATATATATATATATATTTAGTCGGCCTTTGGCGTTTGCATTTCTTGCAATTGATCATTAATGAACAAAGGTGGCAAGATGATATCTTAATTTTTGTTTTTTATTTCTTTGTATTAATATCCTTGCCCTTTTTATTCTTTTTCATAATTATTTGGTTATATTTGTAATAGATGTGTCTCACCATCTTAGAGAGGATTCTGAAAAATCACTCCCTATCTATTTGATTTCGGCAGGAGGATGAATTGAGATGGTGAAAAATGAAATTTGATTTTTCAGTGGGCCTGATCAGAAGGCTTTTGTAGGAGATGGGCCTTTGCAATTGGTTGGGTACGTTGATGGGTTAAAATTTTCTACCCATTACCTCGTTATATTTATGGATTGGATATAGATCTAAATAGCCTGGTTTCATGCCTAACCCAACATAGACCTGATTCCTTGATGGATTGAGCAAGCCGATATTGTGCAAATGCATACTAGGCTTGAGCCCAAGTATTGACCAAGAATTAAAAATATGTAACCAAGCACAGAAACTAATTAGATTTTGTAGGGAGGAAATTAGAGTTTTTATGGAGGAATTCAGAAATTTTGTGGATTTGATGAAGAATAATTGGGAGGTTAGAGCCTCGCACCTAGGCCAATTCATGCTTGCTTTCAATGAATCTTTG
This sequence comes from Dracaena cambodiana, assembly GCA_036321105.1. Classification (NCBI taxonomy): domain Eukaryota; kingdom Viridiplantae; phylum Streptophyta; class Magnoliopsida; order Asparagales; family Asparagaceae; genus Dracaena; species Dracaena cambodiana. The sequence goes on along the minus strand of JAYEPQ010000005.1, from coordinate 55,833,888 downwards.
AAGAATGATTTCAAACACAAGCAAATCAAATGTTAGGATTAAATTTCAATCATATTTCATTGTCTTCATAGTACTGATTACAAGCCTTATTTAATAGAAAAGAAACAAAATACAGTAAAATTCCTAACAACAATGTAAAAAGATTTTTAATAATAAAATCAAAATAAAATACTTAATCAGATTTGCCTTTATTATTAAATCTCTAATTAAATCTGACTTTTATTATCCCTGTTAACATGGCTATAGAAAAGGATCAAAACATTGAGTTTTAACAATATATAGATTAATAACATACCTTATTTTTTCCTCAAGAAAAAAAAAAAAAAACATAATTATATGAACTCAACAAAATAATAATAGTATATGATGATCTCTAATTCAATTTTTCTTCTTAGTGACGCTTTTGATGGGCGTGATTCTTACCAATTCTCTCTAAAGCTTCACTGTGAACTATATCATCTACAGCAGGCAGTTCATTGTAGCATTTTCAGCTACATTCAGGATAAGTTGAACTTATTTATAGGACTTTGATCATTTTTTTGGAACAGATGCGATTTCAGGTTCGGCCGTAGTTCGTCATATAGGAGGGGTCCAAATTTTCCATCCCTTGAGTCAATATCTACATGCATAGTGTCATGTAGCATATCTACAAAGATATGGCCAATACGGGAATTCTAAATGCGCACCATATTTTACCAGTGAGCACCATTTTCCCCTATGTTGTAAATCACTTTACTATACAGTCTGTGGTGCTCACTAGTAAAATGTGGTGCGCATTCAGAATTTCCCGGCCAATACTCGTATCTTATAGCTAGTTATGGAGCGTCTTGAGATAACATCACACAGTTACGAGTTCTGTAAAACTTGCAAGTACTTTATGTATAAATACCTGAAACTCTCATCTCTAAGTGATAATCTCCTCAATGATAATTGATGCATTCTTCAGTTTTGGTATAGATAAACAAGTTACTAAAAATAAGTTGAACTTCATTGAACAACATGACATGCTGTACGTGCATGTGAATGCTGGCCACCCTGCGAGTGGAGTGGAATCGTTGGGTGGATACACATCCAATTCCACTAAGGGATGGTACTATCCGCCGACCTAATAAATTAACTTCCGCATAGTGCCATTCTTCTCTCTTCCTTTGTCTCTCTCAAGCCCTTGGGCTGTATCAACCTCACCTTTCATGCTCATGTGTCTATTAAAGCCTTAGTTTGGTTTTGAACTCACTTCACGTCAATTAACTAGGATGAGTATCGATTGGTTTGGGTTCGTTTTTTGTCAATTTTGACAAACTGAACATAACTAATTTGGTTGGATTAGAAACCAAATTTTAAATAAACTTGTTTAAATATTATAATTTTAATTGTTTAAATAAGCATATCTTTTTAATGTATCCAAATAGTATAGAATTTATTATCTATTATATATGTTTATATGTTTATATGTATATGTATGGATATATGCTTGTGTATAAATATATAATTTTTAATAATTCCATCGGTTCGGTTTTGAACCTATTTTACATCATCCAACTAGGGGTGAGTATTAGTTGGTTTCAGTTTGGTTTTTGCCAATTTTGACAAAATTGAACCGAATCGATCAGAAATTGGAACTGAAATTGAAATTAACTAATTCGGTTTGATTAGAAACTGAATTTTGGATAAAAATTATTAAAAAAATTATAATTTAATTATTTAAGTAAGCATATCTTTTTAATGTATCCAATTAGCGTTGAATTTATTATAATATATATATATATATATATATATATATATATATATATGTATATATATATATATATATATATGTATAAATATATATATATATATATATGTATAAATATATAATTTTTAATAATTTGATCGGTTTGATTTAGTTTCAAAGCTCGAAATAGAAAACTGACCGAATTATTTCGGTTTGGTGTATTTGGATCGGTTTTAATCGGTTATTCAGTTTTAACCAAACCGAACTCTGCTCACCTGCATCAAACCCTCTACTTTACTTTTAGCTGGGAATAAAATCTCAATAATTTTTAATCTAATATGAGTCTTTCTTCAAATCCCGGTCTTTAATCTGTAACATTTTCCTTTTGCAGCTCTCTGCTATCCCATGAACCAGACCTGCCCTTGCTGCATAAAACACCAACTTCACCAAATCTTCTGATTCTCTGAAGATAATCTTCTCTATCTCTCTCAAAAATTAGTCAACTTAATTCATATTTTCTTGTTAATTAATTGAATTTAATGGGAGATGACTTGGTATCTCCTGCTTGTTCCTGTTTGGGCATTAAATTTTAGATAATAGCATAGCATTGGATGAGACAGCAGGTAATAGATGTCACCTTGTCTAGATATCTGCAAGGACACCACACTGGGGAGTTTCCAACGGAGCACACCATTTTCCCGAGTGAGCCCACTTCTTCACTTTCAGCCCAACTAAGATTTCACTATCTAGTCTGGTCGGCTCACTGAGAAAATTGGTGTGCTTCTTTGGAAACTCCCTCCACACTTCCTTAAATTCTCTCCTCTCCTTGTCATCACCTTTAAATTATTAACGAAAAAAAAAAAAATTGAAACAAACAAAATCAAATCAAAGAAGGGGAATCTCAGAGGAGCACAGAAGAAAGCGGCTCTCTCAGGCCCCAAAACTATGAAAGCCACTGCATGAATTGCATTTATAAGCAATCCACTTCCCAATGATGCATGTACTTTCAAATTCAAAAAACAATACAAAAGAAATAGAAATATTGAAAAGGATAGTTTGAGACCCCCTGAACTTAAATAGAATGAGAAAAGGCCTTCCTCTATTGTACTCAGAAAGCGCATGCATTTAAAGAAAAGACACCTCTCTCCTCCCTCTCACTAGAAAATCAGCCACTAGGTATAATTAAAAAAAAAAAAAAAAAAAAAAAAGAAGCTAAAAAAGGCAACTCTTTTTCTTGCTCTTCTCTTCTCCTGCTTGCTTCTTCTGCTGCTGCTGCTGCTTCCTCCTTTTTCCAAATACTTTTGCTCTGATTCTGATCTCAACAACACAACAAACAAGAATAGCTCGCTCACTCCTTTCTGCTATTATCAGAAGCCTTTTCTTAAAACCCTAAGGAAAGCAAAACCCTGAAGAAAATTCAAGGGGGGGAGAAAAAAAAAGGGATTCATTGACAATCTAATTAAGATAGGTTGCTAGATGGATGGGTAGATCAGATGATTAATCATTCTTCACATTGATGCTGATGGAGTCGGAGGTCGAGAGGCGCTGCTTTCTCCTTCTCCTACATTGTTGAACTCATTCCAGTAGCCTTTTCCATTGCCAGTGGCAGCCGCAGGGCTCAGAGTAGAACCTGCAGTTGTGCTAGCAAACAAAGTGATGTTCGTTTGCTGGCAAGATGTGACTGCGACTCTTGGCTGCTGCTGTACCATCTGGCTCGGATCGAACGACGGCTGCAGAGGCAGCGGTGGCTGGATGGCGAGGTTGTACAACCCCGGCAGCAGCTGCTGATTGAAGGGGGCTTGATTATCGCCCGGTGGAAAGCCCCCGAAGTCCGACATCGTGGCGGCGCAGCCGGGGTGAAATGGCTGAAAAAGCGTAGCCATCGTACCCTCGCTCCCCATGCCCCCACCAAAATAAAATGGCGGCTGTTGTTGTGGCTGTGGCTGTGGCTGTGGTAGTGGTGGGGGCATAGGGGCTATGACCTGCGGGCCTGCGGATGGCACCGGCCCGGAGGTCGTGGCTGTAGGAGCAGTAACCGTCTGTCTGGGGCGCTTGTTGCCCCTGCGGTAGCTTCCACCACCCTGGGGAACATTGCGCAGTGTCCCACCGTCCGTCCAGTACCGGCGGCACGCCCTGCAAAAATGGCGTGGCTGGCTCTGGCTGTAGTTGTTGAAGTAGCAGAACTTCGTATCTGTTGACTCGCACCGCGGGCATCGCTTCGGTGGATCCCTATGGTTGATCATCATCATCACTCCCTTTCCTCTCCCGGTCCTCTCCATTCCAAGAAACTGATAATAACAACCGGGGGGTGGGGGGGAGCTAGCTAAACATGTGAGTGAGGATGAGAAGGAGGGGTTGGGTTGTGGCTGTTTTTATAGTGTCTCGGCCACGGTATTTGTGGGGAGGCGTTAGCGGGTGTCACCCTCAACTTGTTCGCTTAGCCTCTAAATCGAACGAACCTGCCTTGGCCGCGCCCACCGAAAACTTGACCGGATTAGGGAAGAATCTGGGGAATTAGGAAATATGGATTTGAACGTTTCTTCAGTATATTTTCCTTATATTGCTGATTATCTCTTGTTTATATTTTTTCGGATTTGCCAAAAAATCACACGGTATTAACTAAGAATTGGCAGAAGATAACCAGTGAGGAAGGGGGAAGATATGCTCACCTTGAGCTTCAAAGAGAGCACCGGGAAGTGAACATGTACTCTGTATGTATGTTTTGTGGCTTGAATTTCGTTGCAGCAGACAACTGAGGGAAGGAGAGGAGAATAGTATTGTGAGAGAGAGACAGAGAGACAGAGGAGAGAGAGAGAGCCAACTCTTTCTCTCAGTGTATCTGTCATGTCATGGCATTATATTTTCGGTTACATAATACCATGTTGTGTGGTATTTTGTAACGAGGATTGTTGTGTCACCAATGAGAGGGAGCGAGAGGCTCGCTCTCTCTCTCTCTCTTCATTGTTTGTCTCTCTTTCTCTAGAGTTGGTTTGTTGTGTATGTATGGGTTGAGAGGGTGTTTGTGGGGGCCCAAGTAACGGACAGAGGGGAAGGGGCCAAGAGTGACGTGTTGGTCCGTTGAGACATGCAACTGACTGTGACCTCCTTCGGACCAAAAGAAAATACTATCAATTTTAAGTATTAAAAAAACATGGATATGAGATTCCATGTTTAGAAGTTTCTAAAAAAAAAAAAGGGTTTCTATGTTTAGAAAGAAAAGGTTACAATTATTTTGTCTTGAAATTTTTATGGGGTTCTCAATCTCACAGAATGAGTTCATGTTCAAATGTACCAATGGAGCTTTTAGATTTAGTATTCAATATGAAATTAATGGAAGAGTGATTTTCAAATATCAACATATCTTATATTATCATATTTGGTATAATTTTAATATTTTAGTTAATGTATGATTGTTGTGCTTTGGTATATTAAAAGAATTTTTTTTTTTTTTAGAGAAGTGAATACTTTTACAAACCATTTTAGTGTGAGAAAGGAGATGATGAGGGTGGCATTGGGCAGTGATGGCGCTGGCCATGGTGACTGTCGACGGTAATGACCTACACCCACAACTACGGTCGAAGGTGGCAAATCAACAACATTGGCGAGCTATTAGAAGAAGGTGATTATGAACAATATCAAAGTATCGATCTTATAAGAAAGCCTGATATTTAGAACCTTGATTATATATATATCACATTTTCAAAGATGTCAACTTATAACTTGCGACAAATAGCTAGGAAAAGCAATACAAGAATCTTATTAAAATTTTCAAGTGAATTCCGTTGGCAAATTCGACCTTAATGCTTAGTTGGTCATGATGAAACATCTGAGGACAAAGGAAAGAAGTTTAGGATCCAAGTAATTTATTTCTGCTAGTAATATATATATATATATATATATATATATATATATATATATATATATATATATATATATATATATATATATATATATATATATATATATATGAGGAAATGGAAAATTTACCGGCGGTAAAGGGAGTTTCTTCACCGCTTCTTAGGTAGTCCAATAAAATTATTACACGTAGCGCCACTTAAAGGGTGGTTAAAAAAGTTCTTTTATTTGTTATTTTAAGTGGCGCTACGTGTAATAATTTTATTGAGCCACCTGAGCGGCGGTGAAGGAACTCCCTTCACCGTCAGTAAATTTCCCATTTTCTCTCTCTCTCTATATATATATAAACTGAAAATTGATGATTGTGAAGTTGTATCGAACTGATTGGCAATGTATTGTATCGTCATTGTTAAGCTTGGAAGCTCTGATGAATATCGGCTGCCATCTCTATAGTACTGAAGGGGTTGATCAAAGTTGACTCAATAAGTTCATATAAAGATTGAAGGCCCTGTTTAGGCCCACTTTCATGCGGTGCCTCAAGTTTGGGCTTTCTAGTCTCTTTCAGTTGGGCTGCGTTTAATTTCCTCGGGCTGGGAATTTGCAATTAGTTTGGTTTGTATGTTAATAGAATAGTAGAGAAATAGACAGATTAACCCAATTTCATTTCTTGTGTTTGGTATAATTTTATTCAGCTACATCAGGTGAGGCTCATATATATATATATAGAGAGAGAGAGAGTTAAGTTGGGTTGCTATTAATAATTTTTGGGTGTGGATAGTGTCAACCAAAATCTACGAATAGGCAAAATAAAATGAAAAATCTATTCCGGTATGTTTATCATTCATAAACTATTCATAAATAAAAATTTATTAGATTTTGACGTGATTTACTAATGGATAAAGCTTCCAAATGTTAGTGAATTGTATGACATATTTTATGTGTTCATTTTGTTTGTACTTGATGTATGATTTAATCAAATAATTATAATTATATAATTATTTATATATATATATATATATATATATATATATATATATATATATATATATATATATATATATATATATATATATATATATATATATATGTGTGTGTGTGTGTGTGTGTGTGTGTGTGTGTGTGTGTGTGTGTGTGTGTGTGTTTATATATATATATATATATATATATATATATATATATATATATATATATATATATATATATATATATATATATATATATAATATAGAAAATTCGCTCTAATTATGAATGTAAATTTAAAGAGTGAAATTATCATCTTTTCCATTCTCTTCAGTTTTGGTTGAGCCTTATAGTTTAAGCAAACCATTAAGTTATATAAATTTTATAGTACGGCAAAGAGAGAACAACAATACAAATAATTGTTGCTGAAAAAGATTTATCACAAAAATTTGAGAAAAGGACCAACTAGATTTTTATAAAGACTATTTGGACCGTTGCAATGGTCAACTGCCCTACCCCTACGATAACATCATGACTAGAATCATTACATTAAGACCCCCCAAGAAGATGATTCTTCCCCTCAAAGTCTTTACAAATAAATAACTATCCAAGAGATTATATGTAGCATCCATCAAATTGAAGAAACCTCCAACATGATCAGCCAAATCCGTTACTATCGAGAGAGAGAGGACCAAAGTTTTTCAGAATGTTTGCATGTTTTCTATTTTTAGTCTTTATTTTTTCACTTCTTAGAAGAATAAATAGATCAAAAATAAATAAAATAATAATTGTTTAGAAAGATAAAAAAAAAAAAAAGAAGAGAAAAGATACAAAATTATAAAATATTAATACTTTTTACTTCTAATATTTCTAATTCCATCCAAAATTCTTGTAAAGTAATATTGAGAAGTTAGGGTGTTGCATAAGATCTAACTCATCATTGTGGAAGTAAATTTCACTTTACTTTTTAGCCAAACAAACTCATGAAGTAGTGAAAATATATGGGTTTACTTCCACTACTTCATTTCCATTTCCATGCAAACAAACATACTTAATTAATCAATGGATTAAGAACCTCGTTTTTTCAGTACGATTGTTGTTAATTTTTGTATCTATGGCAATATATAGTCCAATTACATTCAAAGTACTTCAAAATGCTCGCCCTTATGTGTTGTCTCTGATTCTTTGAAGTTTATATTCGATACACGTGAAGAGAAGGTTATATGTGTGCAGATTTTATAGCAAATGAGAGAAGCAGATTAGGTAATAAGAATGTTTGACCGGAGAATTTCCCTCAACAGTTAATAGAGCTCGCGAGAAAAAAATATTTCTGGAGAATTTTATTACGAGAGATTGTATTTATTGAGGTCATATTTTATGGAAAAATAAAAAGACTTTAAATGAATCAAATGTAAATAAACAGAGTTTACTTGGATCATTAACTTGTCTATATAGGACGGTTAATAGAGAATTCATGTAGGTTCTCATAGAAAAAAATATATATATTCACAATTTTCTAGAAAAATATTATCAAAACCCTTTACACATATATAGCGTTATTTAACAGGATTAAGATGTTGACTTTTTTTTCGGGTAACCAAAATTTTTATACAGTTGTAACTCCTTTTCAAGCTTGACTTCAAAGCTACTTGCTAGTAAAACACGGGAAATTGTTTCAAAATTCTTTGTTATGGGTTCATTCTGAAATTGCCCCCAACATTATTTATGGGAATTTCTAAAGGAGCATACCAAATTTCCTAGTGATTAAGAACTTGGTTAATGTATCAAGTTTGCCATTGTTTTTCTCCTCTCCCTCTCTCTCGTCCAGTGAAAGAATTAGTTTCCATTTTTTTTATTTTTTTATAATCCTTAAATCCACAGTCACTTCATCTTTGATTTTGCTCAACTAAATTTTGCTCATAGGATTAGAGTAAAAAAAAAACATAGAAATATGAGTGAAGAAAAAAGAAAAAAATGAGTTTTGGAGTGCTCAGGTTGAGAACAACTGTCCGAGATCTATGCTTGGACGGGTTGATGACTGGTCAGAGTCTAACTCCCGACCAGCAAAAATTTCACTCTGGGTTATATCCGGATAGGGATCTAATTGTTCGGGGTTAAACTTCAAACAGTGAATTTTCTCCTTATTTTTGTCATTTAAATTATATTTAGAGCTTTTATTTCGTTTTAGTGTAATTATTAAATATTAACGTGATACTGGATAAGGAGAGTGCGACGACGTTAGGCACATGACGAGATGATGGGCCTAGGGCACGGGACGACACTGCAGGAAGAGAGGAAAAATGCCAGAGGGAAAAATATAGTGTGCTCACTAGAAAAAAATCCTCTCTTTCGAAAAGAGAAAGAGTGCTCGTAAGGAAAAATAGTATGCTCGTTTTGGAAACTCCCTTATTTATTTTTGAAAAACCCTAAAATTATGTGCCTTTTGCCAAAAAAAAAAAAACAAATGCATGCACCAAATCAACGTAAGCACACCACCTAAAAATTCCAAACCTATCAGTTTCGACTAAATCTCATGTCTATTTTTTTTCTTAACTAATACTGGACCCTTCTGTATGTCTACAGTATGGTCTGTACTTTTTCATAATATTTAACAAACACCCTTATATAACTAATAAATTAATTCATAGTGAGAAGCTTAATTAATCAAGTAGACTACCTGCTGTCAGTCACCAAAACAGAATTTAGTTGGTCTGCTGCTCATTCCTCACCCTAATCAAATTAATTAACTACACTAATTAATCAACTTAGTTTATACAAAATACTACTTAATACAAGTTCGGACATTCCTTGGCCCCATTAGATTAGAGGTTAGAGATCTAGGATCCCATCTCTTACTGAGCTGTCACTTGCTACTACTCGTGCTGTGCATGATGCCGTTTTTGTGGTCCTTTTGAGGGCTTCCTTGTGATTCGTGGAGGCGCAATGAGTGGAATCCACGTCTACGGCGTTATCGGATTCCGTGCACATTCCTCCGGTGGCTGATTGGTCGATGTGGATGTGGTGAAAGTAGTAAAGTTCGATTTCTATAATTCTCAATCAACACTATTTTATCTTGAACTGCTTCGGGATCGTCGTGCCATGCATTATAATACACATATACGAGATCAAAGTCTTGACGAATTACAACCACATAATATAATATGTAAGTAAGAGAGCATCTCTCTCGATATCTCCGCAATTCAAGAATAATAGCGTTCAATCTAAGTTTATAATAACAATCCCACTGACTATTATATGTCTATACATATATAATGTCTGAGTTAACTAATTATTACAAGTTTTAACGCATATTACTAGAAGTAAGTTTTATATTTATGTACAAGTGAAAGTCATGAACCTTATTAAGTAAGTATAACACGAGATTCAAGATTCTTCATGTAGCCCCTACCAACCATCTGAGCAAGATTCTAAGCTGCTGGGTCTTTGCCTTTGTTGCTACGTGAAGGTGTTGATTAAATAAAGGGTGAGCTCAAGAGCCCGCTGAATAAAGTTGTGCAAGAAAATCGAAGGGAGGGTATACTGTTGTGAACATGCATTTGGCCAATGATAAACAAGAATGCATGTTATGACATAAAGATGAGAGTAACGCGCTGATGGAGATTAGATTTGATTTTATTACGATTTTAGATCCTATTTATTGCGGAAAACAGATATCTTATCTATACAAATAGGCATCCAAAATAGTGTCATATAAGAACTAATTGCAGAGAATAAAGAAACTAATGCAAATAGAGAAGACACAAAATTTAACGAGATTCGATAAATGTTACCTACACAAATAAGAGAAGATACAAAATTTAACGAGATTCGGTAAATATTACCTATGCCCTCGGGCACTATCACTGAAGTTTCAAATTACAAAGATATCTGACAAATTGGAAAGTCTCCTAAGAATAGGAGAAGTTTTCCAAAACCTATAATTACAACTTGGAATTTTTCAAATTTGAAAACTTTTCATAATAAAACATGTTTTCTCAGAACAGTTTTATAAAACAAATAATTATTTTTGGAATACTAAAACCAAAAATCGAAGGCCCTATTTATAGGACTCATGGGTGGCTCCCAATCGATGTGAGACTAAAAGATTCACACCTAAATTCAATAATTAGTATATCTAATTGGATTTTTTTATTTCATTAGAATATTTGCTTGGGATTTTCTTTGTTATGATTTTGTTTATTAGGATTTTCCTACATATATACGCTTTGTATGAAGTATTTGAGATGACGAATAATAGATGAAAATTTTGAGAAATTTAGCTAAATCTTTTCGCGTGGATTCGTAGAGAGTGGGCGTAGATTTGCCTGAGTGGATTCCCGAACATTGTAAGTTATTCCCTATTAATCTCCAATTCCTCCAAAAACCCTAAGTTTCAAAACCCTGACCCTAATTTAGTTTCCATCATGCATCAACACTCTAGCTTTGCACATGATATGGCATTTCATTTGCAAGAGTTTACTTGTTGTTCATCTCCTTATCACATAATACAAACGTTTCTTACTTCACTTGAAGTATATTATCCAAATTCATCTTAAAATGGATCTATAATATACGGCAACAATATATAATTTTATCACTCCATTATCGAGATGCACAATTTATAGTATTTCTCATTTATCCACATACATGCACTCATATTACATATAGAACATATAGTACACACACATATTGTTACGGATTTTACAGCTTAGATTGATAATTTGTGGCCAAACTACCACCAAGCATACCGTTTGACTTTGTTCATTGATTTTTGGAATGATTCAAGTTAAAGAAAATCGCAGAATTCAAGTTTATGTAAATTCTATACAGATCCAACAATAAAATTAGCTCTAGAAAACTTCTTACATGAGAATTTTGTAGAGAATAGAAATATTTTTCTAACATTTCAAGAATTATCTCAATCATAGTTCATACGTATAACTTATAACTAGAGCTGAACATCGATTGGTTCGGATTTGAGTGGAAAAATCTCAACCGAAAACCTAATCGAATTTCCAAATCCTAAACTAAACTGACCGAAATCCATTAATAATTGAAACTGAAACCGAAAATTCGATTCGGTCGGTTTTCGATTTTTTGGATCTGCAGCCCACAAGTCCATTAGAATTGAAAAAAAGAAGAAGAAGAAATGTGTATTTTAAAAAACTGAAACCGAATTGGGGAGAGAGAGAGGAAGGGAGAGAGAGAGAGGGAGAAAGAAAAAAAACTATAGAAGTAAGGTTAATGGGTTAACGGGTTGGGTTAATGGGTTGGGTATTTATACAAAACTAAAAACCGAAATTCGATCAGATATCCGAATAAATCTTCGGTTTTTCATCCGAACCGAACCGAAAACCGAACTAACCAAATCGATCGTTTTGGTTCGGATTGATTTAGCAGTTTGGTTCAGTTTTTTCGAAAATTTGCTCACCCTATTTATGACCATTTTCTAGTGTACGTTTCTATGCAGAACAACATTATAAAATTTTGCAGTTGTTCATCGGTGGTATCACTGCATGTCGTATGTGACCGTGACCAAGGCTGTTGGGGTCTTCATACAGGAATTAGATTTGGTTTTTGACTCATGAGGCTTTACATCAGCTTTCGATTAGGGTTTGATCACCTTGATAACTTTAACTATATAAGTAGCTTTATGGAATTAGTTTGTGGAGACTTTTGAGATCCAAAGAAAATAGGTTTTAAATAAAAAAAAAATATGAAGAATTCCTAGGTCTTGTTCTTGATCTGATAACTTGATAACTTTATTGATGTTTAGAATTCTTTGTGATAATTCTATTCTGTTTAATAAGTGAATGAGTCGTTTGTGGTGACTAAAGTCAGATTTCTAATTTGTGGGTATCGTGCAAGTTGAGAGATTAGCTTTGAGACCACTTCTTGCAGTTGCAGGAGTTTAGTAACTAAGAAAGTGAACGGTTTTAGAAGTTTTTTTTGGTTATAGTGCGGTTTTTGATCATATGTGTGTATGCACATGTGAGTGCGCATAGATTTGGCTCTTTCTAATAGGATTCAAAGGCGTAAATGTATACATCTTTGTATCTGTTTTTGTATACACGTTTGCATACGTATGTATACACATGTGAGTACGTATAGATTTGGCACCTTTTAAAAGGATTACGAAGCTTATCCTCTCTAACAGTCCAACTTCGAAAGTAGTAAAATGCGTAAAAAGGCTTATTCTTTATCAGTTAAAGTATCTAAAAAATAAAAAAAATATTTTTTTTTCATATTTGTTTGTTCATGCATTAGGTAGACACATTATGAACGGTTGAAAATATCTTTTTATTTTGATCTAATATAAAATATATTGGTGTGAGTAGCCTATTTGATTTCAATGACAGTTCATCTACTATCTCTTTTGCTTCAAAAGAGTGGTTCATAGTGCACACACGCACACATGCACATACATATTTGATTTAATATACTTCAAAATAAGGGGAACAAAAAATGCTAAAAATGATGTTGATGATTGGGTTTAATTAGTTAACTTATAGTATCATTGGACAGCTAGCTAGGTAGTTGTATAATACTAATAATAATGTTATATATATATTGAACATAATCCTAGTTATATAGTGGATTGTGACAAAGGAGAGAGTGATTAGTTTTGGAATATTCTGGTGGTAGAAATTAGTGCTTATGATCATATGGACTCTAGTTGAAGCCGAATAGAAAAATAGTTAATTAGCATCTTCACTCTCTCTAATTAATACTTAATTAGAGTATGTTGATTTAAAATTAAGTGGGGGTAGATGTGAACAAGTATGTTGGCAAATGGATTAGGCCCCAGAAGAGTATAATCCAAAAGGGGATGGGACTCGAGGCATTCAATCACAACGTGAAGCCCACTTAATTAATTAGCTTGGAGTCAAACTAATTAGTTTAGTTAAGCAAGGCAAGACTTGTTAATAAATGAAGACTATGGAGGTAATATATAGTTATTAATTAGGGGATTTTACATATATGTCCTTTACATCTTTAAAAATTTGAATTTAGTCTCCCAAATCTTCATATTTTAAATTTAGTCCCCCAAATCCTTTAAATTAACTCACTTTAGTCCCAGACATATTTTTGGCCCGAATTTTCCATTATACCCCTGAGTTATTTCACTTTAGTCCTCCATTCCCTCTTACTTCTCTCTTCCTCTTCTTACTGTGTTCCCCTCTCCATTCTCTTTCTCTATCTCTCTTTCCTCTTCTCATTGGTTTTCCTGAGTTACTTAACTTTAGAGATTAAATAGGAGGGAAGAGAGAGAGAGGAGGAGAATGAAGTGGGGAATCCAGTAAGAAGAGGTAGAGAGAAGGAAAAGGGAAGGGAACACTAAAATGAAGTAACTCAGACGTATAAGGAGAAATTCAGGCTAAAAATATGGCTGGGGGACTAAATTGAGTTAATTTAAAAGATTTGGGGGACTAAATTCAGATTTTTAAAGATGTAATGGATAGATATGTAAAAACTCCTATTAATTACTATCATCATCATAATGATAATGTGATTAAGATCAATATAAGAAAAAATGGAGTATCTCCATCCTTTCCCATTAAAGAAATAATAATGAAATAAATTATGTAAAACAATACATTTTTCTCATCATGGTACGAATTCACTAAAAAAACCTCATGAGAGTGGACGTCTTTTAGTAAGTTCTTTGATAATTAAAAAAAATATGTATTATTAAGGTCTACTTATCAATAAAAATACCAGTACAATAAGAAGAATTAAGTTTTTTATCTCAAATATTTAGGGTGGGTTAGATCACATGGATGATTCTTTTTCATTCATTCCTATTGAGCAATATGTCCTTGTTTAAACCTTTAGCATCCATATCTTTTCGTATCACTTCCATTTGTATTTTCTTATGTCATCCATTCACAATTTGTCTTACTGTAATAAGTTTCTCTTGTCAAACTGGTACATCAGAGTACAAGAAAGATTTTTATTAGGAAGCAAGATAAATTTTAATATGGACCGATAATCAATTTGTCTCGATAGTTCAAACCATTAAATATGGACCAATTTTCTATTTAATCCAATGTATTCATATTCGATGCAAAACTACAACTACACCTGAACACCCAACAAGAGTTGTATTAAGTACTCTATATATGGTTCTCAAAAGTTCAAGTGGAGTTCAAGTTTTATGTCCATACACAAACCACAAACGTAACGTGTTTAAAAGCCTCTTTGTTGGGAAATTCTAAAAGCGCACCACATTTTAGTGAGCACCACATCCTATGGTAAAGTGATTTACGGCATAGTGGAAAATGGTGCTCACTAAGTCAAACGTGGTGCGCATTTAGAATTTCCCTTCTATGTCCAATTTTCTAAATATCTTTTGGCTACATTTACATGTTTAAAATTGTGAGAAATAACTTTTGTTTGGTCTCCTAATCGAACATATCCATTTAGAGAAGTGTATGACATGTCTAGCTAATTTAAACGAAATCAAGAACAATTTTGAATACATTCGGAATTCTTGTAGCTTACTTTGTTTACATGTCAAGCAAGTGTCTGTGTCAAGCATCAATAGATCAACTATTATACTTTGCAATATGCCTTTCATGAGCTTGTCAATTTATAGAGAGAGGGGTTCTCTCCTATGATCCGATGATTTGATATTTATATCTTGTGCAAGAATGGCAAGTTGGAGATCTATTTAGGCACATAACTTTATCATTTTGTGGAAGTTTCCCCATTAAGTAGCTAAATGTCACCTTCTCTTGAACTATTGAGTCCACTATGTGCATGTTTTTTTTTTTTTTTTTTTTTTTTTTTTTTTTTTTTTTTTTTTTTTTTTTTCCACTCACTTTTCTTTCAAAAAGAGAAGGAAAAAGGAAAAAAAAACACATAAATTTTATGTAATTGAATTTCTTTTTAACTCTTCCCTATATGTTGCTGATAATTTTGATATTGTCGGGGTATTTTCTCATAATTCTTTTTTTAGATTTTCTCTGATGACCGGTTCCTCTATAAATTTTCATCAGTTAACCATTTTAAAGATGACACACGTAAATTTTTGTCATAATCATATATGACATGTAAGGTTTCAAAATTATTTTGTGGATGTTTATCTATTGTGCGATTAGCTCATTATTGGTGATTGTATTTGTATTATTGTAAGACGCTAGGTGCAAAAGTAGTTTTCTATAAGTTTATCTACAACTACCTACCAAAAGTAGTTTTCTATAAGTTTATCTACAACTACCTACCAACTGATTGGTACTTCATTTAAACGGTTTTTTTCTTTTGGTAATGCACGATTTTGATCCAAACTAAATGAAAAAAAAGATATTGCAACTAATTTATAACACGGTGGAAAAAAAAAAAAAGAAAAGAAAAGAAACGAAGAAGTACATCAACCTAGAAAATATCCTATATGCATGTTCACATCAAGGTCAAGTCTTTACACTTACAAATATTCAATACAAACGAGTAATTCAAGAACCAACTAGACAATTGGAATATGAATTCTCTACCACATCAAATGTCGAGTCGTGCATTATACGGTTGATGATCAATTCATCGCAGTCAAATCAATATATCTCAATGAGGTGTATCGATTTCATTGGCCACATTATCAAAAAGCTTACTATTAACTTTCAATCAAAGACTCGAAAAAAAAAAATTCAAAAATTCAAAAAGTCTATGATAAAACCAAAAAACAAAAACCTACCGTAAGAAAAACTCAAGTGAAGACTCAAGAAGACTTGGACCCTCTCGGATCCCGTTGATCACATGACTTGCCAACAATTTCTTACTCTTATATTATAGTTTCATGTAATCCAATTATTATATAGTTTCATGTAATCTTATTGAATTAAGGAATATCAAAGTGATCGATTCAGCGTGATTTTTTTTTTTTTTTGTTCATGTAGTCTACACCAAATACTTGAGATAAAAGATTTAGTTGTTGTTGTTGTAATCTTATTGAATTAATTTTATTTTAGGTTTTCTTACTTAAATTCAAATTTTTTCATATTTCTTAGTATAGAAAATTAATTTAGAAAAATGAAGCTTTTCCAGTAACCAATATCAAAGATGTAATGGACAAATATGATAAAATGTCCCTATTATTTTTGTAGGTTAATAAAATAATATAAATTAACGAGAAGAAAACAGTTGGCCTAGGCAATTTGTATTGAGACCTTTGTCGTGGCGTCCCAGGCGTGGCATGAAGTTGTCAGCCTTTGGTGGGTCAGCTAGATTCTTGTCCCCCCCCTCCTCCTCTCTCTCTACAAGATTCTCTCTATCTAGAGTCTTTCTCTCTCTAGACTTCATGCAGACATACATGCATGCATACTGTTCCCCACTGTGTACTTGGCTTTTGTTCTAATCTTAGTTTTTCTACGGATGAGAGAACAAATATTGTAGAGGCCATTAATCCTGTGGGAATCTACTTCCACTGCAGCTTGTTTGCCATCGCCCTACTCTCATAGGTGGTGGGCGGCACTGGACCCACCCACCCACCCACCACTGAGATTTGACCCACCCTGTCCTCTCTCTCTCTCTCTATATATATATATGCTACTGTTTGTTTGTTACTTCTATAATATCTCATTTTTATATTGATCATCTTGAAAACTTCTGTTTGGGCTAATGCAGTCTATGTTGATTCACTTGTTAGGAGCATGTGTTTAAATAGTCACTTGATTTATATTCTCCAACCTATTTTCCGATAAAATTCAATATTTTTTTATTAATTAAATGATTTTGATAGAATTGCCACATTTGAAATCAAATACAAATGAACTTCAGTTACATGACTTGATCGACTATTTTAATTTTCTTCAATGGATACAATGATTTTGACTATTGCTATAATCGTACTATGGATTGGTTTATAATTAATAACTATTATTAGTAATGATAATAGATTAGACATGAAAGTTTATAGACTTGTGGTGAATAATGATGATCCATCAGACATGAAGTTTACATAATTTGAATTTTGATTGTACTAAATTCAATCCAATTTTATATTTTAATGTGCCATAGCAGGTTAAGAGTTTTTTAAAAACTGAAATCTGAGTTTTACGCAGGAATAATTATTATTTTTGGATATTTATATTTTGTATTTTAATACGGTCCCTATAGCTTAAGAGCCCATTATGAATTAAAATTTGAATTTTGGTTGTACTGAATTCAATTGAATTTTTTATTTTTACGTGCCCTCGCAATCGCATGTTAAGAATTCATTATGAACTGAAATCTAAGTTTTACACAATAATATTTATTTTTTAGTATTTATTTTATTTTTTAAAATTTACAATTAAATGTACGTTAGTTATGATTTGAAAATGGTTTGAAGTTCTTACCCAGCACCGAACTTTTAAAGTTGGGATGAGAGTTAATTCAAATTGTTTTGTATTTTAATAGATCGCGTAAAAGATGATATATTTATGATTATTCGTGATCTGCTGGGCTGTTAAGAATCTGAGATCTGAGCGTCATTGCTTGGCTCTTCGAGCGGAGTAGATTACTAGCTAGTATTAAATTAATGTAACACATGTTGGGGCTGAGAGACGAGAATATAGAAGGAGGCTAGGATTGCTTTGGATGAGAGGGAGAATAATTGTTGGGTGTGCGTAGAGATCCCTCGAACAACTACAAATAATCCATTTTTGTCCCCCCGTGCTTTGATAAGCGAGCGAGGAAGAGCTCCAGAATGAGAGAGAGAGAGAGCTGCTCACATTTCAGAGAGAGAGAGAGAGTGAGTGCGTGAGCTGCTCACATGGTGTGTGCCCATGGCTCGTCCTTGAAAAGCACCGACAGACACTGCCTCGGCCCCTTACC
Organism: Dracaena cambodiana; assembly: GCA_036321105.1. Classification (NCBI taxonomy): domain Eukaryota; kingdom Viridiplantae; phylum Streptophyta; class Magnoliopsida; order Asparagales; family Asparagaceae; genus Dracaena; species Dracaena cambodiana. Next base: position 55,815,551 of record JAYEPQ010000005.1, on the reverse strand, counting down.
CTAACGGTTTTACCAAACCAAAATTGAGAGAGAGAGGGGCCAGGCTCTACGGGCAAATAGAGAGGGGAAATTTCTGTTCAGGCACACTACCTTGCTCAATATGCCCGCCTACTAAAGTTAAAAAGTTTGACATTATATTTTGTAATCATGTTTTTTGCTCATGTCAGGAATTAATTTCTGACTGATATTAAATTTATTCAGAAATTAATTTCCAATCAGTATGAAAATTGATCGGGAGATTAATCATCGATTGACAAATATGAACCCCTGAGTGAAGTGGCTGTGTCGTAAATAGAATTTTCTAAGAGAGAGAGTGCAGACACCCTAAGGCCATTCACCTTGTGTTGTCCCTTTCCAAAGAGGACTTTCCTTTCTTTTAAGGTAGAGAAAGAGAAATAGAAAGAAATAGAGCATGAATAATAATAGGAGGCTCACTCCAAATTCTTGAACCAACATATTAGCCCTAGCTACTCTCATAGGGAACCACAACAGCATAACACAAGAAAAAAAAAAAGCAAAAGCAAAGAAATAGAGACCGCTACCTCTCTCTCTCTCTCTCTCTCTCTCTCTCTCCTGGGGATTCCAAGCCTCTTCAATTCTCCTGCACTTGATCATCAATCAAACCAGTCAGCCTCCCATTGCCCAGCCACCACAAACAAACACTTCATTCGATTCAATTCAACTCACTCCAATAAATTCTCTCTCTCTCTCTCTCCCCCAACTAAAAGGATTCTTCTTCTTGTCCGTGGATCAAAACCAAACGGAATGCTGTGTGATAGTGAGCAAATTGGCAGGGCCTGGACACAGGTCTCTATCCCTATCACCCTCCAATAATTATCCTACAATGCAATTGCAATTGCAAATGCAAACGCATGTCTCATTTTGTCCTCTTGTAGTTTGTCTCAGAACCTTCCCTCATTTTCCCATTCTCCCTGTTCATCCAAATTATTAAAATTTATTATTTCAAGACCACCACCACCACCACCTATTATTCTCATTTCTTCTTGTTCTCTTTATATTGTATTTGTGCAGAGGATGCTGATGATCCCTGCAACACACACTTCTGCAGCAACTGCTACAGCAGCAGCAGCAGGTTCTTCTTGTTCATCAAACTCTGCTAAGTTGAAAGGCGCTATGCTGCACCAGCAGCAGCATGGCGTGGCCGCAGCGGCGGCGGCACTCAAGTGCCCCCGATGCGACTCCTCCAACACGAAATTCTGCTACTACAACAACTACAGCCTCTCGCAGCCGCGCCATTTCTGCAAGGCCTGCAAGCGCTACTGGACCCGCGGCGGCACCCTCCGCAACGTCCCCGTCGGCGGCGGCTGCAGGAAGAACAAACGCGTCAGGAAATCAAGCCACCACCAACAATCCCCCTCCGCCGCCGCCGCCGATCTGGCGCTGCAGCAGCTGCCGCCGCCGCAGTCTTCGTCTCTTGCCAGCAATCTGTTTACGTCGGCGGCGGCCAATGATCTCAGCTCTCTTTTGTACTCTGACATGAATCTCGCTGCTTTTTCTACCGCCAGCACGGCTGCATACGATGCGGTGGGGCTCGGCGGGCTGATCCCATCTGATCAGTTGTCTGCGGCCGGCTTAATCAACAGCAATCTCGCAGATCTCCACCAACCAGGCGCAGCAACTTTCTTGAACAATGACTATTCAATCAGCTTCGGATCTCAAGCTGCATCGCTACTCGTCTCGAGTCTGAAGCAGCCGAAGAAGGCCGAAGAGTACCAGTCAACGTTGCTGCCATACGATACGAGTGCCAGTCTAGGGTTTCCAAAGGATGTGAAAGTTGAAGGTGACAAGAATTCGATGAGCAACAACAATATTAGCATCACAGAATGGCAAGCGAGCTATCAATCCGAAGCCAATGGTGCAAGTGATGCATCCTACCTCTACTGGAACTCGGCGATGGCGATGGACGGGGCCGGAGGAGGGTGGCCGGACACTGAAAGCCCATCGATCGCCCCTCTGATCTAGTCTTACCCTAAACCACAAAAAAAAAGAAAAAAAGAAAAAAAAACCTCTGATCTATTTTTAGTTTCTTTTACTTGATTTACTTTTTCGATCTCCATCATCTTTTTCTTCTTCTTGATCCGGGAACGATCTACGCGATGGAGTAACAAGGATCGGAGAGTTCATGTCGGCTGCAAAAGATTGCTTGTGAATGATTGCAGCATCAAGATTGATGGGCTTTGCTCCGAGAGGAACCTCTGATCCATTAGGGTTTGGAGCTCAAGACTATATGTTGTGTATAGGTATGATGCCATACTTTTATTAAGCTTTTCTTTTCTAAAGCATTTGGTTCTTGAAATGGATTGTTAATTATTTCTTGGGATATATAAATATGGAGATATCGTTCATATTCTTAAACTAATCTCTCCTTTTATTTTATTTTTATTTTTTTAAAAAATTTTTGCCTTTATTTGGTTTAGGGGAATTGATGGTATGGTAACAATGTCATCATTTGAATAATTTGAGAGTTTTCAGTGTTTTTATGATGTTAAGACAATGTATTAATTAGACTGTTAATTATCTTTAACCTTTAATTTTTTTTATTTTTTTTGCTTTTGATAATTTCTTTTGAGTCCTTTCAAATGCAAGGAATATCTCTGCTAGTGTGAGCATGAAACTTTATTCTGTCTATCTGAAAAATTGTCTACCTCTATTTTCTGCAATCTACTGATATAAAGCTCTTTTTGGTACAGAAAATGCATTGGAAAATGTGTTAATTTTCATAACTTCAAGATAAAATAGAACAAAATAGAGACAAATAATCTATTCTTCTGACACACTGAATTTGTGTTAAATTATGCTATGGAAGCTTATATATATATGTTCTGAAGTTCTTCAGACTCTTTATCCTCTTGTCATTTAGTTGGCATTGTACTACATATTTTGCATAAATTTATCCAAGAAATTATGTGAGTATATATGGAGTACTAGCTATTTTTATGCAAATGTCAGAGAACATAGTTTGTGAGGTCGTTTTTTTTTAGCATAAACAGTGCGTAAATTTTCTAGTGTTTCATTAAAAAGAGTTTAACGAACGAGCTACTAATTACCACTGTTAAATAGTAATTTGTGAAAGAGTTATCACTGTTTATGCTAAAAAAAAAATGATAAAAGTGAAATGGTTTGATTAGTTGTGATCATATTGGTGCATTCTTCTCATGTTATTGCCATTTCCATTCTCCACCAGTACAAGACATCAATGTTTTGGTATATGATATATGTGAGCAATTATACATACATTATATATAATTGCTTCATATAATTTCTATGATTGGATATAATACTGAATAAAAAGTTAAATTATGAATAAAGTAGCAACAATGAATTATCCATTACACATTTTCATTTATCATGCAGAACACAAAGCTTTCAAGCATCTGAATTGTTACATAATGTTTATGATCAATAATTCAACTAAATTTCTTGGCTGATACAATTTTAATTTTTTAGCAAGATTTGTCTGAAGGAAAAAAAGAAAAAAGAAACAGTTCAACTATCTCCGTTAACAACATTTTTTTTTTCCTGTACAGTTTCGTTCAATTTGATCATACTTTCTATTCTTCACGACACGTTTGGATTTAACAACTGATTCTTTGATTTAGAACAAGTATTATATTGATAGACATCTTTACCATAAAACATTATCCTTCATAATTTTCACCTAATTCAAGTCAGTTCTTATAGCGGTACCGATATGTTATTTTACTAAACTAATTTTCCTTCTAGTTAGCCTGTAATAAAATGTCACTGATCAACCATTAATTTATTTTGTGAGCCTATTTTTATATTGTGAGTTGAGTTTTTCTATTACTCTTATCAATGCTCACAGATGATACAACTTTAACTCTTTATCGTAAAATAATTTACTCCAAAGTATTTGGAGTATGCTAAATATACAATAAACCCACATTATTCTTTCTGTTTCAATTAATTCTTTCCAAATTGATTAAAATGAATAATTACCAAATGATTATAAGCTGCCATACAACATTCAAATTATATGTACTCACTGTACTGAGAAAATTATAAGTAAGTTCTAATATCAATCATTCCCATTACCAAACAAATTATTAAATTGTAACTCCCTTTCAAGCATCTATATATATCATCTGCTTAAGAAAAAATGCTGATAATAGATTTGATGCTGAACATTCATCTGCTTTCAGTTAAAAAATCCTCTACCAACATCTTTTCTTCATGTTCATCTTTTTTTTTTTTTTTTTCGTCTTCCCCTAAATTTTGCACTTGTTCAAATACGATCCTACTACTACTAAATATATCTTATCATGTAAAAATGATTCTGCCTTATATGCGTAATTTGGTATGTTTATCAAATTTTCACAATGATTGATCTCTAATAGGAGCTATTCCTTCATTTTGTGACTCATAAATAATTTAAATTATGAGATCAAATCTTGAATGTACTTTTTAATCAACTGCAATTGCGTTTGCATCCCATATTTCATGTTTTGGGCATGTATGCATCTTTTCCCTTACATGTAATCGGTGCCGGCCCTGGGCAGGTGCGGGCTGTGCACCTGCCCAGGGCCCCTAATCTAAAGGGGGCCCAGCCGTCCAAGGTGCAACGGTTAGTTTTTTTTTTTTTAATTTTAATTTATTTCAAACGGTTTGTTTTTAACACTCCATTCCAAAACAAAATCCACACTAAACCAATATCTCCTCCTCTCTCCCTCTCTTTATCTCTATAAATATTTTTTGTTATTAGATTGTCGAATGTGTTGGCTCCCAGCTATTCTGGCATTCTGCTGCTTGGTTCTTTTCAATGTGCTTTTGTTCTTTTTTCTTATATAACTTTGTTATATTTTTTCTCAAAAAAATATTTTCTCAAAAACATTTGTCTGGGAGTGAAAAAAGAAAAAAATAAAATAAATAGAGCAGTTAATACAATCACAAATGGGAGCTATGGATAAATTTGTTAAAATAGCAAGTTCCTCTAATGAAAATTTGGATGAATTAAGTGATGATAATGTTGAAAATTCAAATGAAAATGTAAACGAACAAAATCAAAATAATGAGGATATTGATAATTTGAGTGAGCATAATGATGTACCAAATGAATCTATTATTGAAAATGTAATAGTTGATGAACAACCAACCCATTCTTTAGATATTTATGATCCTAGAAATTGGGATAATTTTAATAATAAATCAAGAGACATTTTGGTTAAAAAAAAGCCTATTAGAGAATTGAATCTTGTGTTTCCTTTAGATAACACATCTAGGCATTTTTCATATGGTTATTATAGTAGGAAGTTAAGTAATGGAGAGACTAGTGATCGAAAATGGTTGGTTTATTCTAAACATGTGGATAAAGTATATTGTTTTTGTTGTATTTTGTTTAAATCTAATAATAATAAAACTGCATTAGCAACTAATGGATTTAGAGATTGGAGGCATCTTGGTGAAAGACTTAAAGAACATTAGAATAGTATTGAGCATATGACCAACATGGAATTTTGGAATGAACTAAGAGTAAGATTAAGCAAAAATCAAACAATTGATAAAGATTTACAACAAGAAATTATGAAGGAGAAAGAGCGTTGGAGATAAGTTTTATTAAGAATAATTTCTATTGTGAAATATCTTTCTAAATATAATATGCCTTTTTGAGCAATTAAAGATATTTGAAAATATTTTTGGATTCTTATTGGATTCAAAAAAGTTGAAGTCATTAGATGATAATGAATTATGAGAGTGTTGTATTAATTTTGCCAATACTTTTTATCATAACAATGTGTCGGATGTGGATTTAGATGATTTTTTTTTCTGAACTAAAAGTGTTGAAGATGACTCTGCCAAATATGTCAAGTCATCAGTTGAAATTCTTGAGTATGTCAAAATTGCAGATTGCTATCCTAATGTTTCCATTACTTATTGATTCTTATTGACAGTACGTGTGACTGTTGCATCAGTAGAGAGAAGTTTTTCAAAATTGAAATTGCTGAAAACCTATTTGAGGTCATCAATGTCACAAGAAAGTTTGAATGGTTTGACGATTTTATGTATTGAGAAGGAAATATTGGACAATATTGATCTTGATACTATTATTGAGAATTTTGCATCTAGGAATGCCCGAAGGAAATGCTTTTTATGAATTATGATTAGTTTTTGTAATGGCAAAACATGTACTAAATTTTAGTTTTGGTAATGAAAATATTTATTTAAAATTTTAATAAGACTTATTAGGGCCCCTTTCTCATTTCGTCCCGGGCCTCTAAAACGTTAGGATCGGGCCTGCATGTAATCAATGGGGAAAAGATAAAATATAAGAATTTTTCGAGGGAAAATATATATCTATGTTTGATGTAAGCTCATGGTAATATTGACAGAAGTCCCTTTACATTTTCTTCTCATGCTATTTCTAGCACATTGTAGATGCTACAATATATTTATGGAGTCGCTTATTTCTTCTCTAGGATTCGTCAAATAACTCGTGATAACTTGTTGTAAGTTACGCTGTCAATATGACTATCCTAAAGATGTTTGGCGTATCATTATGGAGTTGCTTATTTCTTCTCTAGGATTCGTCAAATAACTGGAGATAACTTCTTGTAAGTTATGTTGTCAATATGACTTATCTTAAAGATGTTTGACGTGTGTATCATTATCATATTAATGATTCGTATATAGGATGAATAGAGGTAAAACTACAATAATGGTTTAACTTCAAAGAGCTCTACATTATGCTGTACCAATGAATATATATATATATATATATATATATATATATATATATATATATATATATATATATATATATATATATATATATATATATATATATATATATATATATATATATATAAGGATTACTGTAAGTGAGCCGCCAGCTTAGGAAAAGTTACGTGAGCTAGCGGCAAAACTACAATAATCCAATGACTTTTTTTTTTTCAATTTTTTTTAACAATTACTATCTACACCTACTTAACTTTTTTTAGATTAAATTTCATAATTTTTTGAGTTCATTTACTCTTTCATCAAGTACATACAAAATGTTTTATTCATTGAAAAATATTTTATTCATTAAAAAATATTAATTTTGTGTTAACTTGATGGAGTACCAAATCAAAACTAAAATCCAAGAAATTGAGTATGATTGAACCCTAGAGGGTCAAGATTATAATCCAAGAGAAGTATATAAAAAAAAAAAGATTATTAGAGATAGTGGAAATGAACTGCAGCTCAGGTAACTTGCGTGAGCTGTCAGCTCATTTCCATTTTTCATATATATATATATATATATATATATATATATATATATATATATATGAAAAAACAAGAAATCCATTAACGATGAAGGGAGTTCCTTCACCGCCGCTTAGGCGACCAAATACAATTATTATACGTAACGTCACTTAAGATAACAAATAAAATAACTCTCTTAATCGCCCTTTAAATGGCACTACGTGTAATTAATTTATTGAGCCATCTAAGCGCTAGCGAAAGAACTCCCTTCACCGCCAGTGAATTTCCCGTTTCCTCATATATATATATATATATATATATATATATATATATATATATATATATATATATATATATATATATATATATATATATATATATATATATATATATATATATATATATGAAAAAATGGGAAATTCATTGACGATGAAGGGAGTTCCTTCACCGCCGCTTAGGCGACCAAATACAATTATTACACGTAATATCACTTAAGATAACAAATAAAATAACTCCCTTAATCGCTCTTTAAGTGGCACTACGTGTAGTTAATTTATTGAGCCATCTAAGCGCTAGTGAAAGAACTCTCTTCACCGTCGGTGAATTTTCCGTTTCCTCATATATATATATATATATACATATATATATATATATATATATATATATATATATATATATATATATATATATAAAATTGGTTCCTATGCTTTCATAATTTTACAAAAGAATTGATCAATCTCGCGGTAAAGTTTGGTTCTACATATGTATGCCTCTTAAATAATTCACATTATTTTAAGACGTCATTTTTAATGTAGGAAAATTTGCCACTGTACTAAGAATTTGAAACTAGTTCTCCTGTCAGCAGGCATGAAATTTCATTAAATTCTATACAAAAATTCTACATTTTTTAATTTGAACATGAAACATGAAGCAAGCCGTAGGTGAAGAAAACTATTATTTTTTTTTTTTTACTAGGAACAAAAAGCAAACTAAATTAAAGCAACTGTAACCTTAAAACATCCATAACAAGATTTGTTCGTCCAATCGAAGACCTTATAAGCAACTACAAAATAAACTTTATTTATCAGACCATAAATAAGAAAATCATACGATAATTACCTCCGTTAACGATCACGTAAGACTTCATAAATTGATGGTAATTGGTGATCTTTTGATCTTGCACTTTCAGATAGGGATGAACACGATAGCCAACTATGACGGTTTCGCTCAATTCTGACCAAAATCGATCGGAGTTTGATCGGAAAAATATTTTAGTGGTGGTTGGAATCTTCTATTGACGGATTCGTTTGGAGAACTTCGATTTCCGACTGATCAAATTTTAAATGCAAGAGACAACAAAAGCAAGTAAAGTTCTTGGATTGATTAATAGGTTTAATTAATTATAGTGAGACTCTTTGTACAATAGGAGTAGTATAATTTATTACTACTAAATTTCAAAACTCTTAGTTTAGTCCGCAAACTTCTAACGCTATTAGTCAACAATTTGTTATTCTTATCCCTGATTAAATTGAATTACATAGTTTTTATGAAAATTCCAAAATATCATCTTTTTCCTTGATTTAGAGTGAGTGTTTACGTGAGGGAGTAGAAGGTATTTTGGGATTTTAATAAAAAAAAAAATATGCAATTCAATTTAATTAGGAATGAGAATAACAAACTGTTAGAAATCCATAGACTAAACTGAGAATTTTGTAGTTAAGAATTAATAAATTACACTACTCCTATAATATAAGAGATCTCACTGCAATTAACCGATTAATTGGGTATCCTTTCACCTTCACTCACATCCTAAGCATATTGCCGTAACTAACCACTATGGTTAGTGATCTCAATTCATCTTCTACATCATCACTCTTCTTGGATTTCTCTCTCTGTTGGGCACACTGCTGGGCTTAGGATCCGTTTAATTAGTTACATAATTGAACTTGGGGCGTTTCTAGAGGGGCACACCATTTTTTCCTAGTGAGCCCACTTAAAAATTTCATACATATAACAAGATTGTCATCGATTTTTTTAGACTAAAATACCCCTTTCTTCAATCTCTTTTCTCCTTCTCTTCTCAAACTATAGATCAGCTAATCCAAAAAAAAAAAAAAAAAAAAAAAAAACCTAAAACTCAACTATTCTGTCAAATCTTCTCTTATATTAAATTATCTCACAAATTAAATTCGAAAATTGATTTTATTAGGCCTTTGCTTACTCAAAAATCCTAAAAACAATGTGGATTGATAAAAATTATAAACCCCCAAAAAAACTCAAAGTCCAGACTAGCAGTCCGGACGGTCCAATATTCGTCTAATTTTCCATGAAGTCGTTATAGTATAGTGGTGAGTATTCCCACCGCATATGCGAACACCTTGGTTCAATCCCCAGCAACAACATATCACTTTTTACTTTATTTTATTTTTCCAAATAAATAAATACATTTTCTTGTGTAATTATTACGAATCTAATTAAATTCTTGACTCAAACAATTTTTTTTCCTTAGCCATTATTTCGTTCCAATTCAAAGATAAATTAAAAATTCATATTAGTCTAAAACTAGAGAAATTATTAGATACATATTATGCAAGTATAGTACTCAAACAACATAAAACACAAAAATTCATAATAATATCCATAACAAAGTAAATACAAAAGAAGTCTATCATAAAGTCTATCAAAAAAGTCTATAACATATCTATAAAATGTTATATGATTTTAATCTTCGCAAGAATATTAAACAACACTCTATGCCGCTTCTTGAAAGCTTTTTTGTTATAAAAACCTATTAGACAAAGTAATCAAAATATAATTGTATCCAAGAATTGATTATGCAAAAAACACAAAGAACTCATTCATCTATCAAATTTGTATACAAAGTTTATCTCTTTCAAATTAGAGATTTCATCAATAACACATAAATACAAAACTCATTCATAATTCGATATATTGACCCTTCAAAATTAACACCCCGGACACCTGATACAAAACCTATATCAGTATGCAACAACAACAACAACTAAACCTTTTATCCCAAGTATTTGGAGTAGGCTACATGAACCAGAAAAAAGAATCACGCCGGATAGATCACTTTGATATTCCTTCTCCATTCATTTTTATCAAGTAATATCTCCTTATTTAAACCTCTAAACTCCATATTTTTGCGTATCATCTCCATCCATATTTTCTTCAGTCTTCCCTTCGTTCTTTTAACTTGTCCTATATTGATAAACTCCCATCTTCGAACTGGTGCACTTGTAGGCCTACGCTACACATGACCAAACCATCGTAAGCGATTTTCTCGCATCTTCTCATTGATGGGAGGTACACCTAGCTTAGCATGAATATCTTCAATTTTTACTTTATTTCTCCTAGTGTTGCCGCATATCCAATGGAACATGTGCATCTCTGCTACACTTATCTTCTGTGAATGACGTTTCTTATAACTCAACATTCCGTGCCATATAATAAAGTTGGCCTAATAGCAGTCCTATAAAATTTTCCTTTCAATTTTAACGGAATGTTACGTTCACATAAAATTCCCGTTGCCCTCCTCCATTTCAACTAACTAGTTTGTATCATATGATTAACATTATTATTGATCTCTCCATTATTCTGAATAATAGAACCTAAATATCTAAACTGAGTGCTCATTTGTATGTCTTACCTATCCAGTTTTACAATATTATAGTTATGGTCCGTCGTTTATTAAATTTACACTCCATATACTCTGTTTTAGACATACCTAATTTAAAACCTCTAGATTCTAATGTATTTCTTTATAACTCTAACTTGACATTTATCCCTGCTCTTGTCTCATACTCTAAGACAATATCATGAGCAAATAGTATACACTAAGTTATCTCATCCTGAATGATTTTAGTAAGCTCATTCATCACTATAGCGAATAAGAATGGGCTTAATGCAGATCCTTGATGCAATCCAATTGTGATAGAAAAATTACTTGTTAAATCACCACATGTTCTGACATTGGCCACTACTCCATCATACATGTTCTTAATTATATTGATATACTTGATGGGAACTCTTTTCTTCATCAGTGTCCACCAAAGTATCTCTCGTGAAACTTTATCATAGATTTTCTCTAAGTCAATAAAACCATATGCAAATCTCTATTTCTCTCTCGGAATCGCTCTATAAATTGACAAAGTAAATGAATAGTTTCTGTAGTCGATCGTCCCAGCATAAATCCAAACTGGTTCTCCGATATTTTAACAGTTTGTCACAATCTATGTTCAATTAATTTATCCCAAAGCTTGATAGTGTGACACATGAGTTTTATTCCCCAATAGTTAGAACAACTCTGAATATCGCCCTTATCGTTATACAGAGCTACTAGGGTACTCTTCCTCCATTCATTTGACATTTTCTTAATTTTCTAAATCTTGTTAAAAAGATTTGTTAGCCACTCACACCAAGCCCTCCTAAGTATCTCCATACCTCTATAGGAATATCATCTGGACCAACAGCTTTTCTTGATTTCATACTCTTCAAAGCCTCTTTTACTTCAAATTCTTTGATTCTGCGCATAAAACTACGATTCATATCCTCACATTGAATAGTAAGATCTCCCAAATCTTGAGTAAAACTACCATTATATAATCTATCAAAATAATTTTTCCATATTTCTTTAATCTCTTCGTCTCGAACTAGAACCGTTTGATCCTCATCTTTAATACAATTTATAGTACATAAATCTTTAGACTTTCTCTCTCTTATTCAAGCAATTCGATATATATCCTTTTCTAGCTCTTTATTATCTAACTTCTCGTACACTTGTTTATATAATTTAGTTTTTACATCCCGAACAGGTTTCTTAACCTCCTTCTTTGCTAGTTTATACTTCTCAAAACTTATTTTATTATTATTATTGTTATTATTCAAATCTCTATAAAGATCCCGCTTGATCTTAATAGTATTTTTTAGCTCTTTTTTCCATCATGATGTATCCTTACATGGTGGAGCACCGCCCCTCGACTCACCTAATATATCTTTAGCTATCCTTTTAATGCAGCTAGCCATTTGTTCCATGTTACATTAGCATCATCATGATATCTCCAATCTGCTTCTTGTACTACTCTATCTATATAAACTTTTTGATTACCTTCTAATCGCCACCACTTAATCTTATGATCTAATTTACACTTAATTTTTCTAAGTTTCTTTCTAATCTAAATATCTAAATCTAAGAGTCTATGTTGGGTAGCTACACTCTCACCTGGTACTACCTTACAATCGATACAACTAGCTCTATCTACCTTCCTAATTAAAAAGAAATCTATTTGCCTTGCATTTGATCCACTTTTAAAAGTAACTAAGGGAGACTCTCTTTTTAAACCAAATATTCGCTAAAATTAATATATTAGATAAAGCAAAATCTAGAATTGAGTTACCTACTTCATTTTTTAATCCAAAACCAAATCCTCCATGTACACTATCAAACCCATTACGACTATTTCCTACATGTCCATTGAGATCATCACAATAAATAGTTTTTCTCTAGCGGGTATTCCTTATACTATATCGTCTAGATCCTCCCAAAATTGATATTTACTGGATTCATCAAGTCCTACTTGTGCTGCATAGGCGCTAATGACATTAAAAATCTCTCCATTTAAAATAAGTTTAACGTATAAAATTCTATCACCCTTCCTCCTAATCTCCACTACATCCCCAAATAATTATTTATCTATGATCACACCTATCTCATTACGATTTCTATATCTACCCGTATACCAAAGTTTATAACCCCAAGACTCTATGACTTTAGTTTTCTCACCTACCTACTTAGTCTCCTGCATGCACAAAATATTAACCATATTTCTAATCATAACATCAACTAACTCTACTAATTTACCTGTAAGGGAACCTATATTTTATGATGCCAACTGAAATTTATGTTTATGAGCTAACTTCTTTACCCCCCACCCGCTCATTAAGATGTGGGAACCCTTTTATATTTGACACCACATCCGGACGCCGACGTGGCGCGTCGCTTTTGGGCGACGACCTAGCAATCCTCACATATTTTTCACTACACTCGGGCTCCGATGTAGCGCTTCGCTCAGTAGGAAACGCCCCAACGAAATTCATATTTTGGCTCATATTATAATATGTGACAATATTTTACGTTGGCTGTCACTGGCCTACCACAACCCTCCTCTTTTATCCTGGCTTGGGACAGGCAGTGCATAGCACTGGCGGAGTTAAAACCTATATCAGTATGCATTTAGTCAAATAATTTCAAGTTCAAATGAGCACTATCGATTCATTTGCAAACTCAATTCAAAAGTTAAAAACACAATCAAAAACAAACTCAATTCAAGATGTCTTAAAATATCACAAATCACGTCACTCAGCTATCAATGAATTTGGTACATAATAATAGTTGAACATAAAAATTACGGGCTCAACAAAAAAATTATTAATTCCATTGCCTCTTGAATCTAAACTAATTACTGCCAACGTGTCTTCCTTGAAGGTTGACGTTGACGTGTGGTTCGAGTCGTTCTCGTAGTATCGAATGCATCAGGAGTGCCTTGTTCTTCTTCTTGATCCTCTACTTATTCCTCTGGTTGAGTGCAACCAATTAGCACGATTTTAATCTTCGCAAGAGTACTAAATAATACCCCATGCCGCTTCTTGAAGGCCTTTTCACCTTGCGCAAGTAATGGATCAATTAGAGCTACTGCGCGTGGATATCTCTGTAAAACAATAATAGGAAAAAATTGTGGCTATTAGTTAAACGTGTAAGTAAGTAGTTCCGGAGCTAAATTTCGTGCAAATATCATATTTTCTCTAATTTTGATGCTGTAGTAGAATCTAAAATATAGATATAAACGCACTCAAAACCTTCTTTTACTACTTAATCAACCATTACAACAATACTAGAAACTTCAAGACATATTAAAATTTACTATTACCGTCCACGATTGGAAAATTAATGGAATTTTGCATATTTTACAATAAGCATTACAATATTTTATTTTTTTATTAATATTAATCAAAGTATAAATTGTGAGGTACACTTATAAAAAGAATGAATTATGAGGTAAATTTATAAAAAAAATTAAAATCTATGATTAAAAAACCTACACCTCCAAAATTCTATACTCCATTTTCAATCTTATTATTAATACCTTTCCACCTTCTCCTCCTCCCCTCTTCCTCCTCTCCAACCCCACAAGACTATCAAATTCAAATTTCTCTCATTCTTTGCTCCAAAAAAATGCCAAAATAAAAAAATTGCTAAATGAGGAGAAAATCTGACCACCATGACCCAAAAAGCGACGACGGGATGGTGGGAGTGGCCTGAATCACCGGTGGCAACAGCAGATCGGCGGCGACAGCGGACAAATCGAAGAGAGAGAAGATAAATTGGAAGGAGAAGGAGGTAGGGATGGGGAAGAGGAAGGGGAAGGGGAAGTGGAATATGAAGGATTATGAGAGGTGGAAAAATGAGGGAAGAGAGTACCTAGGGTTTTTTGGGTTCTTTTGGAGATGTGAGGGAGAGAAGAATGGAGGTGGGGGGAGAAGAAAGAGAAAATGAGAGAAAGAGAGTGAGGGCATAGTAGGGATATTTGGTGTGCCCACTAGCAAAACGTTCTCTTTTGAAAAGAGAGAGTGTGCTTACTAGGAAATCTAAGTGGACTAGGAAAAATGGTGTGCTCCTTTGGAAACTCCCTTAAACTTGGCCCATCACCTTAACCCTTATTGGACTTATGCAAAGTCGTATAAAACAAAATTTAGTGGAAAGCATGTATGCTGCCGGTAGAGGTGCTAATGGACGTATCCACGGACCAAATTTTGGTGTTTCCTATATAAAATTTTGAATTAAAAAATAAAAATTTTATTTTTAATTCAAAATTTTGTATAGAGTGGACAAAAAATTGATTCATAAATGCGTCCACCATTGCCATCCCTAATTGCCGTCGGTGTTCGAGATTGAGTTGGTCGAAAAGAGAGATGAAGCCGTGGGTGGTATCATCAGAGAAGAAAAACCTGCGGAGTTCTCCGCCCTTTTATATTCCAATTCCTCTGGCAGACTGGCTCGACCACTCAGACTCTGGTTGTGATATTGGTAGCTTTGATATTGTCCACTCTGACTCTGATTGCCAATTGCTTGTTTACTAATCAGAATGTAGGGATGATAATGGACAGATTCAAGAACTAGTTCTTAGCCTGCTCTAATAAAAAATTTTCAATTAAAAATGAATCTAATCACGAACCTTAGGTATAAAGGTACTCAGTACTAAAGTAAAATTTCACAAAAAATATAGTAGAATTAAGGGTGGCAATGGACTAATGGAGTCCCCTAAACCGATTGGAATCTGTCTCCTATTTCGGAGTTTGAATTCAAAAATCATACTCAATTACTTATTAGATTTTATATGGATGGAATAATTTTTAAAAAGCAATTCTTCGTTCTTGTACTTCTCAAAAATTCAATGTCCTTCATGAAATATTTTATTTTTGTTTATTTTATCACGCTACACATGACTTGTGTTATTAAAGTAATCAAAATTAATACCCGGGTATATCAATATTTATAAATTTTGTTTCTCTTATATGACTAGACATGCTTGTAAAAAAAAATAGACTTTGGATGTTTAATAATTTTTTAATGGATACGAATTCTAAATGGATCATCTTAAAGTTATCGTAGGATCCGATCCAAATCTGACTAAAAATATGTTTGGTAAGTGGAGTTTAAGGTGTAGATGTTATACATGTTTAAAACGACGGCTTTGAAGAGTTAAGAGTGTGAATATTTAAATATTGAAGGTTGTTTGAAGGTTGAGGACTAAAAATCACTTCATGAAACCCCGGGCATTAGCCCATCATTTTGCTTCTAAAAAAATAAAACTTATTATTAGGCCATCAATGGGCCGTTCGGCCCAGTAACAGCTCCAAACATTTTCCAAAATCACTCCCTCCCGCTCAAGAACCCCAAAGAATCCAGCAAGATTCGAGAGATCAGCAATGGCGACCGACAACAAAATCGATCGCCTGAGCGCTCTCCCCTGACGAGATCCTCCACAGGATTCTCTCCCTTTTCCCCCATTGGCGACGCTGTCCGCACCTCCGCCCTC
The DNA here is from genome assembly GCA_036321105.1 of Dracaena cambodiana. Lineage (NCBI taxonomy): Eukaryota > Viridiplantae > Streptophyta > Magnoliopsida > Asparagales > Asparagaceae > Dracaena > Dracaena cambodiana. The sequence goes on along the minus strand of JAYEPQ010000005.1, from coordinate 55,799,211 downwards.
TCCTTCCGCTGGCGCCGCCTCCCCACCGCCAACCCCGCCCCCCCTTCATCTTCTCCCCCCTCATTCCCGCCGGAGGACATCGTCCCCGTCGCCGACCACCTCCTCATCCTCTCCTCCCGCACCACTTCCCTCCGATTCCATCTCCGCGAGGGCCCCGTCCTTCCCGCCGCCCTCCGCAGCTGGCTTGCTTATCGTGGAGTCGAGGAGGTCGTGGTCGGAAACCTATTCTGTGTCCAGCGTTGCCGTATCGAGATCCTGGGGTTCCTGTTCGAGTTGCCGGTCGCTGACGACGCTCAAGCTGGGGGATTGCTGTATACGTAAAGTGCTGATAGGGACGGCCCCCGGGGTTTGGGGACGGACGTTGGTTCTGGCAGCCGTTGTTGTTGTGAGGAACGATGAGTTGAATTCTCTGATCTCGCTGTGCCCGGGGATTGAGTCGCTGGCTCTTCATGGTGCAGGTATATATATGGTCTTATCTTCTTCCTACAATTTTTTTTTAAAGATCACCGGAAGAGACTTCAGTACATTTCAATCATAGTTTACTGTATGAATTTTGACATAGTCTGAATTTTCTTCGAAATTAATTAATCAATTGGAACTGTGGATAATTCTCCCTAAGCTATCCTTTTTTCGAACTGGGGTAATTTGGTGATATAATGTGGGATAATATAGGAACACTTGAACCCTGACGTTACAGAGGACAATGTTGAATGTTGTAACATTTGATAGTTTAGGGTTTTGTCAGGGACCAGACCCAGGCCTATTGCTCCAACCTTGCTTTGCAGTAAAGCCAGTGAGAAAATTAGCTAAGGGGTATCAATGTAAATAGAGGGACAAAGGATGAGTACTATATATGCTCTCTCATTGGAAATTGTAAAAGGCTAATGAATGAAATGAAATTCCTCTCTAATTCTCTCTAGTTCTCTCTTTTCTTGATCTCCATGTCTCTCATCTCCTTCTTCCTCATTCTGTTTGTATGCCCGAAAATTGATGATTTTCTTCCATTGCAATTTTGATTTTAAATTACAATAATAAAAAAAAAATTACAAGGAAATTCGAGATTACAAGAATGGAGAAAGATTGACTTCAATTTTCCTTTTAATTTATCTGTGGGATCTGGTAGCAATGTGCCTCGTTTCTGCACTCCGAAACTGCCAAGCTCTCTTTTTGAAAGAAGGAGAAGCTCCTGAGACTTCTCTTCTCTTTGGATTTCTTCCTTTTCTAGACTCCGCTATTTGGAAATTCTCTTCTGCTTCTCTTATTTTTTTTTTTTTAATAGATTGAGAGGTAATTGTTCCCTCAAACTTCTCATCGTAGGTGAAATCTATATAGCAGAAACACCCACGTCCAGGTGCGTGTTTAGAACTGTTCGCGGGCGCCCCTAGGCATGCAAAAGGCTCGCTTGGGCTCTCGTGGGCCCGTGCGCAGAGGTGTGCGCTGTTGCGCGGAAGGGGCCAAGCAGGCCCCACCCTGCTGCTGCTGCGCGCATGCAGCAGCGCGAGCGCTGCTGAGCACTGCTGCAGCATGCGGGGCCCAAGGGCTTGGGCCCCACTCCCCTTTTTTATTTTTCTTTTTTTTCTTTTTTTTCTTTTCTTTCTTTTTTTTTTCTTGTGTCTACATAAACCCCTCCACAATTTTTGAAATTTCGTTGTTGATTTGTAATGAATTTCTAAACATTTTGGACTCTTTTAATTTTGGCTCTATAGACTTCATTGTGCAGCGTGATTTTCATGGTATCCTGTGAACCATCTTCTGAAATCGCTATCTTTTAGTTATTTTGTTGTTAGAGGTGTACTGTTGAACCTTTGTATAACTTGTCCAATTTGATCCACAAATTTTCTTAATTTTCTTGGGTATACTGTTGAAACTCTTCGAAATATCAAAAATTACTTCTAGTGTATCTTTCTCAATGCTGGCTATTGTACTTGTGTTGCTCAGTTAGTCTTCAATTTGTAGTTTTGCTTCCAGAAAATTTATTGTCTGTAGTCTGAGGCATTTTTATGACTGTTTAAAGGCTAAAAATATGACATACAAAGTGATGAATTTGATAGACAGAGATAATTATTAACGTGTCTTATAGATGATGAGTAGAGATATAATGTTAATGTGCTCTACATATGATAAGTAGAGGTATGATGTTAACATGCTCATTAGATGATAAGCATTGGTATGATGTTAACATGCTCATTAGATGACAAGCTGAGGTATGATATTAACATGCTCATTAGATGACAAGCTGAGGTATAATGTTAACGTGTTTATTAGATGATAAGTAGAGATATAATGTTAACGTACTCATTAGATGACATGCAGAGATATGATGTTAACATGCTTATCGGATCCTTACCGTTCAATGACATCTTGTATGATAGATTAGGATAAGATAGAGGTATCATTAAACATGTCTTATAGTTCATTCTATTCAGAGGTTCGGAACTTGACAGTAATGGACCGACTAAAGAGAGGTAGGGTTTAACTTGTTTAATCTACCCGTTTAATGACATCTAGTATAACGGGATTTGAGTGAGGACAGAGGTATCATTAAATATACCTCAAAGCTCAACCTATTCAGATGATCTGGTCATAATAGAAATTAACTGACTAAACAGAGGTGACTGTTAACGTGTTTAGTCTTTGAATCTGACTACCACTGTTAACTTGATGGAGAAATGGTTTTCGTCAGAGGTAATTTTTAACTTGACTGTGCCAAAAATAAGTTCATTAGAGGTTGTAATGTTAGACTTTGTGAAATGTGAGTTTGTCTTTTTTGTTAGAGGTGAAAGTTTAATATGACAGGAGATTTGATTGGATTTGATCTCATGGAAAAAAATGATTCAATTTTGTACTCTGGCATCAGAGGTATGATTTTAACGTGAAAAATATTTTGGATAGTCACTGGCTCTGCTGGAGAAAAGTGACGAGTAAAGTTTTGCTGTCAGAGGTGAAATCTTAACATGATAGGAGATTTGGTTGGATTTAATCTCATAGGAAAAATTGATTTGATTTTGTATTCTAATATCAGAGGTATGATTTTAACGTGACAAATTTCTTGAGTGTCACTGAATCTGCTGGGAGAAAAGTGACGAGAAGTTTTGCTATCAGAGGTGAAATTTTAACGTGACAGGAGATTGATCTCATTAGGATTTTTAGCAAATCCTCAACTATCAATAGATTTGGTTAGTTTTTACCAATCGCCATTTGCATTGGGGCTAGTCATGCTATTTATCTCAGTATGATGAGGTTGACGAGGATTTCGTTTGAGCTTACATGCCAAACTTTTCCTCTTTTCTTTACTTTAGCAGGTTTGGACGGTGATGTATCCTTATGATCGAATAAGGATATTGTTGTGACAGATTTATTATGGAATTTTTAGCAAACCCCCAACTATCAATAGATTTGGTTTGATTTTACCAACTACCGTTTAAGTTGGGCTAACCATGCTATTCCCCTCAGTATGGTAAGTTGTCGAAAATTTCGTTTGGACTTATATGCCAAACTTTTTCTCTTTGCTTTGTTTTAGAAGCTTAGGACAGTTCATGCTTTTACCCGGAATGATAGGCTGGCGAGAAATTGGTTCTCTTCCTGTTATCTTGACGATATTGGATAGTTCATGCTTTTACCCCAGTATGATAGGGTTAGTAAGGAATTCGATTGGACTTACATGTCAAATCTTTCCTCTATCCTTAGTCATTGAGACGTAGGACACATTTCCATTTGGTACCCCCAGTTGGGGCGTGAAGCTATAGCGGGGAGCTAGCGTTTCTTCATTTGCTGTTTCGAAGAAGAGGTCAGATGACTTTATTCCTTTAAGAATAATATTTCTTCAGGAATTTTCTATTGATTGACATCATTATCCGATCACCATGTTGGTTGATCAACCGATATGCTCCATTTGAGTAGATCGTCTCTAATACAAATGGGCTTTCCCACTTTGGCTGGAATTTGCTCTTAGTCTTATGTGTCAGGATCATTAGTCGTCTGACTGTTAAAACCAAGTCGCCTACTTTGAAAGTTTGTTCTTTCACTTGTTGAACGCTTGTGATATTCGCGCTTGATAGAGCTCTATTTGTTGTTGAGTTTTTAAGCGCTTTTCATCCAACGCTTCTAATTCCCGAAGGCGTTGGCTATATTTTTCTTCAGTGGTCATTTTTGTAGCTAATGCCACCCGTATAGATCGAATTTGAATTTCCATAGGTAATACGACTTCACAACCATACACCAAAGAAAATAGTGTGGTTTTTGTCGATATTCTTATCGTTGTGCGATAAACTCACAGACAACCTTCCAATTTCTCATCCCAATCACGCTGACTTGTGGTGACAAATTTCTGTAAAATCTTCACAATGGTTTTGTTGAATGCTTCTGTTTGGCCATTTACGATCGGGTTATATGGTGACGAGAGCACATTTTATGTTCTGAACTTGTCACAGAATTTGGTATGGGCCTTACTAGTGAGTTGAGAGTCGTTGTCGCTGATGATCCGTTTAGGAACACCAAAACGATAATGTAGTGTTTGATAAAACTGACCATATAATTCGTTTTCACTTCTCTTAAAGGAATAGTTTATGTCCATTTTGAGAAGTAATCGGTTGCGGCGAATATGAACCGATGTCCATGAGAAGATGGTGGAGTGATGGGCCAATCCATTCCCCATGTCTTGAATGACCAAGTAATCGCAGTTAGATGTAGGTGCTCTGCCGCTTGATGTTTGTAGTTTGCATGCACTAGCAAGTATGATACTTTTTTGCATATGCCATGGTATCTACCATCATCGTTGGCCAATAGAAACCCATTCTTTTTATCCGGTCTAATTTAGGTCCCGGCTGTTGAGCATTGCATGCTTCGTCATGTGTTTGTTCGAGCACTTCTTGTGCTTCTTGTCTTCAGAGTACATCTTGATTTGATTGTAGTTAGAGAATTCGTCCATGAAAGACATCTTTTCGAATCTGCAGGTATTGTCGATCATGACATCTACTATTGGAAGTAAAAATTTATCTTTAGGGCATGCCACATTCAGATCTCGAATGTCGATACAAATTCAGATCTTTCCATTCTTCTTGGGAACATAAACAATATTTGCTACCCATTTAGGGTACTATTTTTTTCCTGAATGAAAAAATTATATAAGTTTCTTAATTTTATCTTTGATCGACTCCACTAGCTGTTGACGAAATCTTCATTGATGCTGCTTTACTGGTTTTGCATCTGGCTTAATATTTAGCCGATGCAAAGCAACTTGCGGATCTTATGGGCTTGGGATTGGTTTCATCATCAATGTTCACTTGAACCACCTTGTTTTTGGTAGGCGGTTTGCCCTGTTTAAAGTGTATGCTCCATTGGGTATCAAGATATTTGACTAACGCTTCATTTTGAGGAAGAGTTAACTCATCATTGTCGTCTGGAGTTAGGCTGACATGCGTCATGTTCGTAGCCAGGCCGTTGGATAGTACCCTCAGACTGATGTCTGAGTCCTTATCAGAGTTTTCTGCATTTTGACAGATCCCATCATTTATAATTGGAGTATCAGATGTTGTGACATCGCAACCCCTGCTGGTTTTGTGATGGTAATCTGTTTCTTTTCCTTCGAACACGAAAAAGCGGAGCATGTTTTGATACTCTTTGCCGAAATTTAATCTTGGCCTTTAGATGGAGATATACCCTATTTTCATCATTCAGAATGATTTTAGTCCGTAATGATAGAATTGAAGGGTTTTCTTGATCTTCATATTCAGTATCATCAGATAGGGCTGCATATGGTCGAACCCTTTTAAAGAGAATGGTTTTTTTTATCGACCCGGTGAGCAGGGATTTTGATGTGTTGGTTAATATTTCCAAGCAGTGGTATACAACCAATATCAATAAGTCCGCATAATGTTCTTATGATGCAGGACATGAATGGCCATCGATTTGATAGCTGTGTGGTAAGCCTTTGTCTTTCTTGAGCTAGTTGAGGTTGAGCTTAGAGTGATTTAAGTTTCAAACTATTTGACCCTCAATTTGATGAGTTGGAGGTGATAGAAGAGAGCTATGCCCCATTTAAGCAATCGAAACATCAAGAGTTTTGTCATGGATTCCGTTCGTATTTCCACAATAGTTTTAAAAAGAATGTGAGCATTATTCCTGTGATGCAGACACGATGGTCGTGAGTCTCACATGAAATTTTAGCTTTTGAGTGGGTTCAAACTTGACGTCATCGTCACATAACTTCGATTTTGAGAGAGTTTAGGAGAGAAAGCCTCTTTCATGTGTCTTATGAACTACATGATTTTAAATATAAGACTTGTGTTTTTTGTCTTGGGTGCAAAATGGATGCAACCTTGAAGATGAGCACGTGATGATTTGAACACGTGAATACCAACTTGAGTCTTCTAAGAAGTGAGACATGCGAGTGTCATGACAAATCTCGAATGTCATCTGAGACATCCGAGTGTCATGACAAGTTTCGCACAGAAACTGAAATATGCGAGTGTCATTTTAAACTTTGTATTGAGGCTGAAGAGTTCTTTTGTGAAACTTGGATCGCTTGAGTTGCAAATCTTCATCTTGAGAGATCTCTTGTCAATATTGATATTTATCTCGGAATAGAAATCTGTTAACTTGGTTGATTGCCATGCTGCAAGCCTTAACAATGATATGAGGAAATGGGAAAGCCTTGAGAACTTTGTAGATCTCATTCATCACCCCCAGTTGAATCAATTCTTAATGCAGAGGAGAGAATCAATTTTTTGGTGATTTGTTAAGCTCGTATCAGCCTGAAGTGTCTTCAGATATTGGGAGGAGAATTGTCCATTTTGTTTTTTTAAACTCTCTAGATATTGTTGTAGTTCGCCATATTGGTTGTTGCTTGGATAATGGATACAACCTCATATGGCGAAACCGAATCCATCATTGCTTTGGAGGATTTTGTTCACTTTCTTTATACATGAGAACTTCTTTAGGATTGCATTTTGAAGTTGAGTCTGACCGAAAACTATAATTTTGATCTGCATATTAGCTTTGTAATAAATACGAGCCATCTTGAAATATGGACAAGCCGTATTGAGTGATTTATGTAAGGTTGAGCTCAATGTCTGCTTCACATGGGCTTTGCCTCATCTGATTTGGTCAAGATTGAGCTGAGTCTTATGCATGATTTGATTCACACCAGGCTGAGCCTTGCATCTGATTTCTTTCGTATCATTACCAATGCGGGCTTCACAAGTTGTGAGTGATTCTTGAGGATCTCGAGTCCGTTGGGCTCAACTTGAGTTTGAGTTTAACCCAATTTCTGTTGCACGAACAGTGAGTATCATCATGCACCATGAGTTTTGAATTCTCATTAGAGAGAATTTGGTGGCATTTATCTTTCAGTTGATGTATATTTTAGACACATTTCCTAATATTGAAGATAACATTTCTCAGGCCAAAGTATCCTTCTCTTCTTTGGATATATTTGAATTTGTATATAATATTTTTGAATTTGATGTTTTGACCATAATCATTCTCAATCCTTTTGAATGTTGGATAAACATTCATTATCCAATATAGTTAAATATGCCCCTTTGAATCATGTCGCGCGAGTTACACGGGGGTCGAGCTATTAAATTCTATGTAAATTTCTTTAAAAACTTGGCTGGATAAACCTTTACGACACTTATTTTGCGTTGTGCGCACCAGGATCAGGTGCTGTGCGCATGCCCAGATCTGGTGCTATGCGCGCACCCGAGTTGGGCACTGCCTGCACGCCTAGATCACGGTGCTGTGCGGGCGCCCAGATTAGGCACTGCGCGCGCACATATTTGGCTTTGCGGGCGTCCATTTTTTTAGCGTGCCCTTTTTTTGTATTCTTTTTTTTTGAGCGCACGCCCAGTTCTGGCACTGTGCGTGCTCGAGTTGGGTTGGGTGCTGTGCATGCCCAGATGTCACTGTGAGCGCGCACGAGTTGGGCACTGTGCGTGCTCGAATTCGATGCTAGCACCTCTTTTTTTTTCTCTCGCACACCCAGATCTAGCGCTGCGCGTGCCCGAGTTGGGCGCTGCGCGCACGCCTAGATCAGGGTGCTGCGCACGCCCAAATTCGGCACTGCGCTTGTCTTTTTTTTAAATTCGCGCGCGGCCAGATCTGACGCTGTATGTGCGGCCAGATCAGAGCGCTCCATGTGCCTGAATTTGATCTGTGCACGTCTAATTGTTTTTTTGCTGCGGGTGGGTCCCATGCGCGCGGGTGCACCCCTGCGCGCGGGTGGGCCCCTTGCATGCGCTTTTTTTTTTCCGTCGATAACTTTTGAGTCTTTACTGTTATAACCAACATCATTGAGCTCGAGGAGCACATTACAGCATGCTAGTGCCTTTCCACCGTGCACCCTTCCTGCTCCCAGACGTCCACGTGAAAATCTACCATTTCAGCAAGAGGGATAGGCTGAGGAAACGGCTTTTTCGTCCCCAGCAAACTAACGTAAGTTGCGTTCCAGCTTAACCTTGGTTCACGAAGCTGTTTTGCCTGGATTTCAGGCTTCTTGTTTCCAATCCATTGCTGCCTTGTTTGCATTCAAAGAAGACGACCATGATTCAGAAATTCTGAAGGGCTGCTGATATTGCTAGCTCCATGGTGGTGAAGAACTTACGTTGATGTGCTCATTGAAGAAATGCTCCTTTGAGATTGAACTCCACTATTATCCATCTCACAGGTACTAGTACTCTAAAAATCTTCAGATATACTGGGTTTTCTCACTGTTCGACCTTGTATTTTTAAAACCTTTGAGGACTCATCCACTGCAGTTATTGGAGCAGGTTTTGTGCAGCAGCCAAGACCACCTCTGTTCCCATGCAAGCGAGAAGGTGGCGGATCCAAGAAGAGAGATCTACATAGAAGCATAGATCATCTATTCATCAAATGAATCGATTCTCTACTCCAATCCAGGAATTCAAATGGAAAAAAAAGGAGAAATCTTTTTCGATTCCTTTTCTCCTTTTTCGTTCCTGAATCGATCGCTCGATCCCCGCTAATGCTTCGAGCTCTGCTAATCAAGCAGCAGAGAGCCCCCCTTTTTTCTCCCTGCATGGGGCACCTGTGCGTGCGGGTGCCTCCCTGAGGGCGCGCAGGCACGCGCTGGTGCGCTTCTGCGCTTGCAGGCACGCGCGGGTGGGCCCCCTGCGTGCGCAGATGTGCGCGGGTGCGCCCCTCCATGCTCAGATGCGCGGTGCACCCCTGCGCGCATGCTATTTTTTATTTTTATTTTATTTTATTCTTTTTTTTATCGCATGCACTGCACTTTCTCTGCGGACATGCATGTGACCAAGCGCATGGGGCTGCGGGTTCTGTATGCGGAGTTTTTTTATTGTAATTTTTCACAGATAGCTTCTTTTGTAATGTTGAGGCGTGGCCGTTGGCGCCTTACGTCTTCTCCGACGGTCTTGATTTCTTTTTGTGACTGCGTTAAAGATGAGTTTGGATTGAGGATAGGCGATGGCGCCGTATCCTTATTTAGAGGCGATTACGCTTTTTTTTATTGACAGACGATGACGTTTTGTCTTTTGTTATGGGCGATGATGCATCATTTTATTTTATTTATTTTTTTGACATGCGAAGATGCCTTGTCAGTTTAAGTGGGCGATGACGCCTCACTTTTTCATTTCGACTGTCACTCGGCGATGACGCGTTGGTTCAAGTCAGGGGAAATTGATGATCGGATTGCGCCGCCGTGTCTCCCACTATAATTGCCAATTCTTGTATGCCTAAAAATTGATGATTTTCTTCCATTGCAATTTTGATTTTAAATTACAACAATAAAAGAAAAATTACAAAGAAATTCGAGATTATAAGAATGAGGAAAGATTGATTTCAATTCCCCTTTTAATTTATCTGTGAGATCTGGTAGCAAAATCCACGTAATAGAAACATCCATGTCCAGGTGCGCGCTCAGAACTACGCGCGGGTGCCCCTAGGGGCGCAGAGGCTCACCCAGGCGCCCGTGGGCCCGCGCGCAAAGGTGCGTGCAAGGGGCCAAGGCTCCATGGGCACTTGTAATTTTGCATACAGTCGGGTTTGTTATTCCCTAGACCTTGTGGGCAAGGTCTTTTAATGGGGAAGTATTGTCAGGGACCAGACCCAGATCCAAGCCCAAGCCCATGCTCCAACCTTGCTTTGCAGTAAAACCAGTGAGAAAATTAGCAAAGGGGTATTAATGTAAATAGAGGGAAAAAGGATGAGTACTATATATGCTCTCTCATTGGAAATTGGAAAAGGCTAACGAATGAAATGAAATTCCTCTCTAATTCTCTCTAGTTCTCTCTTTTCTTGCATGTCTCTCATCTCCTTCTGCCTCATTCTGTTCCTTCTCTATCTCTCTCTCTTATCTCTTCTCTACTCTTCTTCCCTCAAATTTCTCCATTCTAAATTCGATAGCTTGGCATCTAATCCATTCCTTGCAGGAAAATGTCGGAATTTCACGGTAGATCAAGTTCTAGCCAGAGAGGCAGTGAGGGGGAACCTCACACGCGATACGACAGTATGAGCCCTCCTCCTGGCTTCCTATGTGGGGTTCGCTGGGGCCCTTTTTGTCATCCATTGTGTAGGATCTCTATCCTATATGTGTGGTCTAAGTGTCCCGCAATTTTATAAATTTATTTAATTAATTCTTAATGTAATATTAATTAATATTTGAAATATGTAACTATTATATATTGTTCTATATTTTCTTGTAATCATATAAAAAATAATAATTAGAATTAAAAAAAAAATTGTTTTTGTTGTTTTATGAATAAACTAGTTGTAGTTTTTTATAAATAAATATTTGCTAATAAAGATTATAATAATTTATAATCATATGCCGTTAGCAAATATGAATTTCGTTGGGACATTCCCTACTAAGCCAAAATATGAATTTCGTTGGAGTGTTCCCTACTGAGCGACGCACTATATCGGAGCCCGGGTGCAGTGAAAAATGCGTGAGGGTTGCTAGATCGTTGCCCAGAAGTGACGCGCCACGTCAGCGCCCAGATGTGATGTCAAATGTATAAGAGTTCTCACATCTTAATGATCGAGTGGGGGTAGAAAAGTTAGCTCATAAATATAAACATAGATTTCGATTGGCATTGTAAAATATAGGTTCCCTTACAGGTAGATTAATAGAGTTAGTTGATATTATGATTAGAAAGAGAATTAATATTTTGTGCGTACATGAGACTAAGTGGGTAGGTGAGAAAGTTATCATAGAGTTTTAGGGTTATAAACTTTGGTATACGGGTAGAGATAGAAATCGTAATGGGGTAGGTGTGATTATAGATAAGCAATTACTTGGGCATGTAGTGGAAGTTAGGAGGAAGGATGATATAATTTTATTAGTTAAAATTATTTTAGATAGAGAAAATTTTTAATGTCATTAGTGCCTATGCACTATAAGTAAGACTTGATGAATTTAGTAAATATCAATTTTGGGAGGATTTAGATGAGATAGTATAAGAAATACCCGCTAGAGAAAAATTATTTAGTGGTGGTGATCTCAATGGGCATGTAGGAACTAGTCGTAATGGGTTTGACAGTGTACATGGAGGATTTGGTTTTGGAGAAAGAAATGAAGCAGGTAATTCAATTCTAAATTTTGCTTTGTCTTATAATTTGATTTTAGTTAATACTTGGTTTAAAAAAAGAATTTTCCACTTGATTACTTTTAAAAGTGGATCGAATGCTGTAGACACTTAAAAAAAAGGGGGAAATTTCCCCGCGGGTAGGCCCTGCGGGAATTCCTACCGCAAGTGCCCACCCGCGGGAAGAATCCCGCGGGACACCAGCTGGAGGGCTCCCGCGGGAGCGATCCCGTGGGTGCCACCCGCGCTCCCGCAGGTGCCAACCCGCGAGTTGTTTTCCGTCTATTCCCGTTTGTTTATTTAGCTGATATCTCGTGATCCGATTTTTTAGGGAGGATTTGAGCTGATTCGGTCTATAAAAAACAGGATTTGAGTCCAGAGAAAGGACTTTTGGACGATTTGGAGCGGGTTCGTGAAATTGAGGAGCGAAACAGAGCCATCCCCTTCCCAGTCAGACGGTCAACGGAGTGCATTAGCGAGGCTCCACCGCCACCCGAACCCACATAAAAATAGGGAATCAATCAATATTTCCATTCTTGTTATTCCTCAATTTTTTGTAAATCTCAATTTTCTCGTTGTAATCAAATAATTTTGCAATGGAAGGAAATCTACAATTTTTGAGCAAACAAGAACTGGCGACCACAGTGGGAGCCCCTCTGTTTACCACAGAAAACTTAGTGGCGCAGTCCGACCGGGTGCGGATCGGCTCTATGGTTGAGATGCTGGTCGTGGAGGTTAACCAGCAAAAATACGAGGAGTTCCTATCATCCTCGGATTCGGAGCCGAGGCGTCATTGCCGGGCGACGATTAAACAAGGCGAGGCGTCATCGCCCGCCAAAATTGAAAAGGCGTTATCGCCATTCAATACTTACGAAGCGTCATCGCCCGTTGAAACTGACAAGACGTTCGCAGCAGAAATTCTTTGCTTTTCTCCTATTGAATACAGCTTAGATTACAATAGAAGTGAACAAGATAAAAAGAACAAACGAGAGGATTTTATATTCCAATCTCTCTCTTTTACAATATAAACGTAGGATCAGTGGCGATGAGATCTATAGTAGTTCATTTGGACGATCGAACGTCGAACTCTTCTCTCTTGAAGATAACAGCCGATTGTGGACTATCTTCTCCGGTCTTTCCCGAACTCAAGGCTCTGTGTGTAACTTGAATTCTCTAAGAACCGAAAGGAAGAAGAAGAATACCTCTGACTTCAAGGCTCTCTCGCGTACTTGAATTGTCAAAGAATCCAAAAAGAAGACCCCTAGGGTTTCACTAGGAAGGTATTTATAGCCCCGGGTTAATTTGAGAGTTTCTATCTAAATAGAATTCCCTCTCATCAAGGATTCCAATCAAATCTTTAATATTGATTTAAATCTCTTGATTTAGAGTTCTGATTGGACTTGATTTAAGTATTTGGATAAGCCCAAATCATAATCTCAACCAATTTGAGATTCTGGTTATCTGCTCACGCGGAGCTTTAATCGCATCAAAATGCGGTGCTAAATAACCAGAACGCGGAGCTAACGCGAAGCTATTGATAGTCTCCGCGTTTCACTCAAACACGAGACTAATATAACCAAACGTGGAGCTACTGAATTAGCTCCGCGTTCTGTTGTGGAAAATCCTTTCATCTTAGAAATTTTCACTGCCAACAGAACCCTCTCCAAAGTTTTCAAAATGGTTTAGAACTTAGCAGATTTTGAAATACTTTGGATATTTAAACTGAAACGCGGAGTTAAAATACCAAGTCTATCTCGCGTTATGCTCGCTTACGCAGAGCTAATCAGCTTCCTTTTCAGTGAAATGAGTAATTGTTTCATTAATTACTCTGAATTTCTGCACCGAATACCAAGAGGCGGAAATTTTGTTTAAATAGAGTCCTTGACTCATCTTCTTCATTTCATCCAAAGAATCCAAGAGCTTCAGAGCTCAGGCGACTCAGGCAAATCAGTTTGAAAGAATAATCTTCAACCAAACTTCCTTCATCTTTCCATAAATCTTCATCACTAGGATGTCATCTAAGAAGAGTACGGCATCGCGCGCCTCCTCACCATCGGCGACCAGCGTTAGCAACGGCGGCAGCGGCGAGGTAGTGGCCATAATGGCGAGCCAATCCATGCTATAATTTTGAACTTTTAGACTCCTTAAATCAATTTTGGAGTGTTTTGGCTCGGTTTTAACCAGCCAGCCAATTTTGAACGCCGTTCTCCGGTCGTAAGGCTTTGAAGGAGAAGGAGAAGTCAGAGAGGAACTCTGATATTTCTCTATGCGAAGTTATCGCGTCATCCTCGTGTTTTGAAACACGGGGCTATTTTAACTAGCAGTCACTTTTTAATCGCGAGGCTATGTTGATTAGCAGTCGCGTTTAAATCGCGAGGCTATTTTGATTTAGCAGTCGCGTTTAAATCGCGAGGCTATGTTGACTAGTAGTCGCGTTTAAATCGCGAGGCTATTTTCTCAACTGGGCGCGGAGTTTATCCTTAGCTCCGCGTTTCATACTTAGAAGATTTTTCGAGTTTTCTCTAACTCTTGATTCTTCTTTTGCAGTGAAATGTTTGGACCAGATCCTTCTTGAAGAGGAGTGCATGTGGTTTTACCGGTCTTCGTCAGCAAAAGTAACTCTAAGGAAGCCAGAAGCATATGCTTTACACCATAGTTGTAGGTTTCAAGCTCTGGTTCCAAAAGATAAACTTTTGAAGGAGTTACAAGAACTCTGCGGTAGCCCATTAAGTTTTCTTGAGGACCATTTCTGTTAGATGACAATCTCTGTTGCTTTCCAAAGCGATAGAGATGATCATCTAAGGGCTTGTAGCATGTCGAATCCAACTTGTACATCTTCATTAGGATTCTTCTAGCAGTATCTTTAGATAATCCACTAAGGACTTTAAACAGATCATAGTTGATATTAACTTCAACACCCCGCGGAGGAATCTCACCGTTAGGTTATTGATGAGTCGATGAATTTGTAGAAGTTTTTGGGAGAGCTATATCTCCCTCTTTGTAATCTCTTCTTTTATGAATGAAGAGCAAATTATTTTCCTCTCTATCTGTCGGCTTCAAGAATCTTGCTTGCTCAACAAATAGATGGTTTATAATTTTGGTAAAATAATCTAAGGCTCATTTGCGTAACTTAGACTGATGATACCAAGATGATCGGCTAAAGATTCATCTTAACTTAGATGGAAGCGCCTAAATTGCACTCGCCAAAAATCCAAGTTTTTCATAGGAACGCGAAGCTAAGGCACCAGGTTATCCTCGCGCCTTGCATAGTTGCACGAAGTTAATAACTTCGCGTTTTCCATCATCATGCGAAGCTAATTAACTTCGCGTTTTGGAGAGTAACTGATTAGTCATTTTTTCCGAAATTCGCGCCGAACTCCAAGAGGCGGTTTCTTTCATTTAAATGAAATCTCTATTCCTTATCCTTCTCACTTCACTTGAGAATTTTCCAGAAACTTAGAGATTCAGGCGATCATAGTTCAGGCGATCCGAGCTTTTTCCGACCGAGTTTCTCTCGATTTCCCGTCGATTTTCCTCAGGTTTTTAAGCAATGGCACCCAAAATCCGTGCTACTTCTCGCGCAGCTCCATCATCGGCGACTGGCGCAAGTAGTGGTGGCAGCGGCCATGGCAGCGGCGCGCCAGCCCACGTTTCGCCTATTGGGGGTAAGAATTTCTCTGTCGAGACTCTTTAAAACATTTCTAGAGTGATTTGGCTTAATTTTAACCGATCGATCAACGCTTTTACCGGCGAGATCGTTGTACTCCTGCTGTAAGGCTTGGAGAAGAAGAAAAGTCTCTGACTTTCTTCTCACGCGAAATTATCGCGTCATCCTCGCGTTTTGAAGCACGGGGCTATTTGATTTAGCAGTCTCGTTGAAACGCGAGGCTATTTGATTTAGCAGTCGCGTTGAAACGCGAGGCTATTTTGAGTAGCAGTCGCATTGAAACGCGAGGCTATTTTGAGTAGCAGTCGCATTGAAACGCGAGGCTATCTTTTTGACTTCTGCGCGGTCTAATTTTTAGCTTCGCGCGAAATTACTTTTAGCTTCGCACGGTCTAATTTTTAGCTTCGCGCGTCCATACTTAGGAAATTTTCTGTTTTGTAGAAACTTCTCTAAATTTGATTTTCCCTTTTGCAGTAGGGTATTTAGCGGAAGCTCTTCCCCATAAGCACTATTTTGGCTTTGTTGGTGGTTCTGATCCATCAGCTCAATTTCACTTTACCACCATCCTGGCCGCATACAAACCTGACTCGAGAGGGCGCAGGGAAAAATTGGTTAAATATCATCCCACTACTGCACGTGAGATTATCACTGATGCGGCCTTCGAAGATGTGAACAGAGAAGCATTAGAAAAACCCGCATTTCTCTTTGAGGACCAGATGGAGCAATCAGACGAGATCCTCTCTGAACAGGATTGTATGTGGCTCTATAACTCTGGCGAAGTTTTAATGTTTCTGCCTGAAATGGATCGTAGTTACCCTCTGATCTACCTTCAAAGGTTGGCGATGCCCCGTGAGTTAAAGTGGGGACTATCTCAAGAAAAGGATGGCGTCCCAACAGGCAAATTGGGCGCACAGGGGGCTTATCAACATGGCCCTACTAGATACATTACTGGTTTGCTTCCAGACCGTTTTGGCAAGGAGCTCCCAGTAGGAGGTTCCGATCTGCGCAATAACTTTCTTAAGTGAGTTCCTGGCGAAAGAAGGTTAATATCCAGCTAGCGACTTTAGGATGTCTGGCTGGGTTTACTCCTCTGGCAGCATGTGGTGGGCCCGCCTTGTCCAGTACATGTTGGATTCCCATGAACCCATTCTGAAGGAGATTGGCCTGTACAAGGCCATCAGGAACGTTCAATTCGGGTTCCCTCAGAGTGCTTATCATTTCTTCTGCTTCCTTGAGATGTACAATTCCGAGACCTGCACTCTTTTTACGCCAGTGGGTGAGCTAGGGTTTGCTCTCCACGAAATGTTTGAGGTATCTGGGCTCTTAATGGGTGAAGTCCCCTACGAGGAGTATATCCCTACTACCGAGGAATTGAACATGCTGCTGGCGAAGGATGAGCGCATTTATGCTACATATTGGGAGATGATGTGCCACTACCGCATCTGTGCTGACTTAGCAGGTGTGCGTAACCAAGGTATCAGCCATAAGAAATGGGCCGATTACCTCTTTGCCAACTTGAACTCTAAGGACAGTTCAACAACTGTTCATGGCCATGCTCCTGTCTATATCACAGAGATTGATCGCCGTATTGCCAAGACCCGGCTAATGTTTTATACGGCTGATTCCAATGAAGGTGGATTCGGTCCTGGTATCTCTTTCAAGAACTACCACTATCAGGCTCAGTCCCCAGTATCTAACAGAGGCCTTATTGCTGGGTTCTTGATGTTGTGGCTGAAGAGATGTGTCATGCCATCATTGCCAAAAGAGGCAATTGCGATGACCGTAGTATATCCAGCGGTCCTCCTTGCATATGGCCGACCTTTCGGACTTCTTCCCGCCATGGTGTGCAATCTACAACATGGATTGCGAACACTCTGTAATGACTTCATCCCTGCTGATAAAGGCAAGGGGAAGGGGAAAGGAAAGTCGAAAGAGATTGCCTCGGTGAAGACTCCGAACCTAGGGTGGAGCTTCCTTATACTTATATGAATACATGGCTTGTTATGCACTGCCCGTCTCTGATGAGTGCTGCTTCACGCCGCTCTGGTGACAAGTGTTGCTTTGTGGAGCTATACGAGCGCTCTTCATGGAAGCATTACTATATGTCCCAAATCCGGAAGAATCTCCGGCACCATCAAAATTATGAGATCTTTCGGTGCTTCTCCGATTTCCTTGGTGGAGGATACGGGCTGAAGTTGAGGGATATTGCAGGAGTAGATAATTTTACTGCCTTATCCTCAGGAGCGTTATGGTGGCTTCTCAATATCCGGCCCGGGTATCTGGTGTACCGTCAAGACAGTAAATGTCTTATTGAACCATACATCCCGAGTTGCTTTGCTCGTCAATTTGGATATTCCCAACTTTATGTGGGCAATCCAAACAAGAGTTTAGCCTATGAGGGAAATTTGTACGATGGTGCCCGCGGCTGGTTTCATTTTGTAGCTGATGGGACCGGAGCTGAATTCGCCCTTCCCCAGAAGTTGCCAGAATTGTCCATGACTCTCAGCTTTTGCACATGGTATAGCGTTGCTAATGCTGACGTGCCTCATTTCTCAATCAACCGAACCTGTTGCAAGGAGATTGAGGCTTTCTACATTAGTCGCCAAGGTGCTTCCAGAGTTAGAGTAAAAGGAATGGATGAATTCCTTGGTGCCGCAACCGAACCATCAGATGTCAGCGAGTCTGGCGATGATGATGATAATAATGACAATGACAATCCTGATGCTGGAGGTGCTCTCCAACCTGTCGTCATTCGTCCCTGGAGCCTGACCCCCAAACGCCGCGGTACCCTAAAGAAGGGACCTGCCAAAAAGAAGCAGAAGTTGGCTCCGGGAACTCTAGTAGCTCCCCAAGAAGTGGCTGTTAAGTTTGCTTTGGATCTACTGGCTTCAACTCTACCTCCAGCACCGGCAGGGGAGATTGGACTTGCTGGGGCTTCAGGTGTTTCTGAGGTTCCGGTTCCAACCATAGAACCCGTTGAGCATCCTGCTGCGCAACCACTTGGTAATGAGACGGGTACACTTCTGGAGATGACGGTGGCTCCCCCTTCAAGTCCAACAACTGGACTTGTATCTTCAGGTATGGCTCTTAGTGTTCTGTCTTTTGTTCGTTATTTTACTGTAACACCATTTTTTTTTTTTTGAAATATAGGTGGTCAGCTCCTCTCGCCAATGCATTCAACTACCCAGGTGGAGTCTGATGATAAAGTGGACTATTCGGGCACCACTGGTTCAGTGGGTGGTTTGGGTAGCTCTGCAAGCGATTTCGGTGCAGACTACTTTACGACAACTCCTCCCTCTGTTCCTTCTTCGGTTCCCCCAATTGATGAACTTGGGAGTAATGATAGGACAGAGGTGATTGTCGCAGCCGCGGCAAAAGAAGCCACTCCGTCTCCAAGTTTGTCGTCTCCAACACCACCGGTCTGTTCCACAGAGACCTTTCCAGTGGTCTCTGGTACACCTTCTGCTCTTCAGTCAGCGGTTTTAACATCATCTATCATTGTAGCTGCTGAGACATCTGCAACTCCTCCAGCTCCCAGTCTTCCAGTAGGGGATGAGGAAAACCTGAGGTTCTCATTTGAAGCTATTTCTGTCACCGGAGGAGCTTCTGGTGGAAACACTCCCTCATCATCTCCTGTTAGTGGCGCTGCCCGAATGATTTGTACTAGTAATGCTTCTCCTCGGGTTACCAGTTCAGCCAGGTCTGCATTGGCTTTACTTGCCCCACACATTATGGACCTAGTATAAAGACGGGCTTCTTCCTCTCCAATTCCCGTAAATACCGCTCCTTCAACGATGCCCTCTTTAGCACGTCTGCCTTAAATACAGACACCGTAGACCCCTCGAAGAAATCTTCGACTATAGTGTTAATGATTTTATGCGGTTGCTAAGAAAATGCATCGAGATGACCCTTGCTGGAAGAGATTTTCTCAGTCTCGGACGTCCGACGCTATTCAGCTATTTGGAAAATATTGAAAGGGTCGGGGGAGAAGACCGAGCAGCTCCTTACCGGGCCCGCCTTGCAGACTTGGAAGAGCAAGTGCGTACGCTGAACACAGTTCGCCAAGCGGACGTGGAAGCGATTACTGCAATAGAGTTAGCGCGGCTTCGGGTGGAGCTGACGGCGCGTCGAGAGGAGTTAATGCGTCAAAAAGAAGGATGGTCTCGGGTATTGGCAGAGCTCCAGGCTAGTCGAGAGTCCATCACTAAAGGTTTGGAGGCGGTGGACTCCGAGATTGGGAGGAGTCAGGCCGCTATCGTTAGAGCCCAGGAAACCATTGCTAAAACACGGGCGGTCTTAGTAACCAACGAGCTTCAATTAGGGGAAGCCGTTAAGAAGCGGGAATCGCTGATCCTTCAACGGGAACAGGTTGACCAGGAGGAGACAATAAGAAGCCGTGCTATGGAAGAGTCTCGTCAGCATCTAACCCAGCAACTTGCAATAAATGATGATGACTTACTTCGGCAGGCTCAACATTCCGTGGAAGCAACTCGTCGTCGAGTGGTCGACGAGGCGACGAATAAGTTGAAGCTCCTAGGAGATTCATAGTTTTCTTTTATTTTTTTATTCTTCATTCCTTTTGTAATGAGAACTTTGTAATAAAAGAGAGAATTTTACTGATTCTCTGACTTCTTTTGTAAATCCATTCCTTCTGAATGATGAATAAAGATAACTACTTTTTGATTATTTTATTTGTTGGCTAGGAAATCTGCTTGCACAACAAATAACTTGTCATCAAAAGTATTCCAAGTCATACTGTCAGAGGTAAGAATTTAGCATGACAGGGTTTATGGGATTTTTAGCAAACCCCTAGCTATCAACGAGTTTGATTAGCCTTTACCAATTACCATTTGAGTT
Source organism: Dracaena cambodiana (assembly GCA_036321105.1). Classification (NCBI taxonomy): domain Eukaryota; kingdom Viridiplantae; phylum Streptophyta; class Magnoliopsida; order Asparagales; family Asparagaceae; genus Dracaena; species Dracaena cambodiana. The sequence goes on along the minus strand of JAYEPQ010000005.1, from coordinate 55,779,123 downwards.
GGGCTAGCCATGTTATTCCCCTAAACATGGTGAGTTGTCGAGAATTTTGTTTTGGCTTAAATGCCAAACTTTTCCTCTTTCCTTTACCTTAGCGGCGTTGGGCAATTCATACTTTTACCCCCAGCATAAAAGGGTTGGCGAGAAACTAGTTCTCTTTCCATTGCCTAATCGGCGCTGAGTAATTCATCAATTTTAGGTCAGAGGTGCTCAATTGCGCATGCCTAATAAGAAAAGACTGGAGGCGGTTCATAACTTGAACTGGGCACACCAGGTTTAGGTCAGAGATGCTCAATGCGCATGCCTAAGAAGGGGATTGGAGGCGGTTCAAGACTCTCTCGCGTAACTTGAACTGGGCACACCAAAGATGATCGGGTTAGCATTCATCAAATTTTAGGTCAGAGGCGTCCATTGCGCATGCCTAATAAAAAGACTGGAGGCGGTTCGTAACTTGAACTGGGCATGCCAGGTTTTAGGTCAGAGGCGCTCAATGCGCATGCCTAAGAAGGGGATTGGAGGCGGTTCAAGACTCTCTCGCGTAACTTGAACTGGGCACACCAAAAATGATCGGGTTAGGATTCATCAAATTTTAGGTCAGAGGCGCCCATTGCGCATGCCTAATAAAAAGACTGGAGGCGGTTCATAACTTAAACTGTGCACACCAGGTTTAGGTCAGAGGCGCTCAATGCGCATGCCTAAGAAAAAGACTGGAGGTGGTTTAAACTTGAGAACCGGGTACACCAGGTTTTAGGTCAGAGGCGCTCAATGCGCATGCCTAAGAAAAAGACTGGAGGCGGTTCAAACTTGAGAATCGGGCACACCAGGTTTTAGGTCAGAGGCGCTCAATGCGCATGCCTAAGAAGAAGACTGGAGACGGTTCAATCTTGAGAACCGGGTACACCAGGTTTTAGGTCAGAGGTGCTCAATGCGCATGCCTAAGAAGGGGATTGGAGGCGGTTCAAGACTCTCTCGCGTAACTTGAACTGGGCACACCAAAGATCGGGTTAGGATTCATCAAATTTTAGGTTAGAGGCGCCCATTGCGCATGCCTAATAAAAAGACTGGAGGCGGTTCGTAACTTGAACTGGGCACACCAGGTTTAGGTCAGAGGCGCTTAATTGCGCATGTCTAAGAAAAAGACTGGAGGCGGTTCAAACTTGAGAACCGGGCACACCAGGTTTTAGGTCAGAGGCGCTCAATTGCGCATGCCTAAGAAGAGGTCCAAGCGCTCAATTGCGTAACTTGAACAAGTGGAGTCGCGTACTTCCAGGGATATTAAGCATAGTATTTTTCAGAAACTTGCCATTGATCGGCATCATCATCCTATCGCCATTCTGATTCATTAAGCGGTAGGCTCCACTGGAGTATACGGTTTCACAACAAACGGTCCTTCCCACTTGGGTTCAAATTTACCCTTAGTCTTGTGGGTTAGAACCATGGGCCTTTTAACAGCCAGAACCAAGTCTCCTTATTTAAAGGTCCTTGGTTTAACGTTTTTATTGAACGTTCGCGAGATTCGGGCTTGATACAACTCAATCCGTTGTTGGGCCCTGAGACGCTTTTCATCCAACGCCTCTAGTTCTCGCAGTCCTTGTTGATGGCGCTCTTCTGTCGTCATCTTTGTGGCTAAGGCCACTCTTAATGAAGGAATCTGGATTTCGAGAGGCAAGACGGCCTCGCTTCCATAGACCAAAGAAAATGGGGTAGCTTTTGTAGGGGTGCGAACGGTGGTGCGATAAGCCCACAGGCACTCTCCTAGCTTTTCATCCCAATCTCGTTTATTGGAAGAGATGAACTTCCGAAGGAGCTTAATAATCGTCTTATTGAAGGCTTCGGCCAATCCATTTTTCGCAGGGTTATATGGCGTTGAAACGATGTCCTTGATTCTGAATTTATCACAGAATCTCGAAAACCTCTCGCTGACGAATTGCGGTCCATTATCATGGATGATCCTCCGAGGGATGCCAAAACGGTAAATTACATGATGCTTGATGAATTTAATCACATCTGTTGTTTTCACCTCTCTCATGGGCACGATTTCAGCCCACCTTGAAAAGTAATCAGTTATCGCAAGGATAAACCGATGTCCTCTGGATGACGGGGGAGTTATAGGCCCCACGATATCCATTCCCCATGTCTCAAACGGCCAACTAGCAATAGTGTTGTGCAAGTATTCTGGGGGTTGATGGATAAAGTTAGCATGTATCTGACATTCATGACACCGTTTAGCGTATGTCATTGCTTCCGTAATCATGTTCGGCCAGTAGTATCCCAGCCTTCTTATGCAGTCTCCGAGTTTTGGACCGGACTGATGAGCTCTACATAATCCATCATGTGTTTCTCTCAGCACTTGTTCTGCTTCTGCTTTTGATATGCAGCGTAGTAGTAGATTATCTCTTGACTTTCTATACAAAATTTGAACCTTATGGTCGTAATAAAATCTCTGGGCCTTCCTCTTTATCGAGGTGGCTTCCTTTGAATCTTCTGGTAATATCCCACGTAAAGCATAATCCACAAACGGATCGCCAATCACGGGGTTCCAACATTAAGCCTGTCTGGCATACCTCTTCGGCTTGAGACACCGTGTCTAGTTGGAGGAGTTCTCTGCTACCAATGGTGATGCTTTTAGTTTCACCTGGCAGAATTGCCAGTGTTGTGGCTAATGCAGCAAGAGCATCTGCATAGACGTTCTCATTCCGGGATATATGATATATGTAAAACTATTCAAAATATCCTGCTAGCTCAATAGCTAGCTGATGATAGGGGATGAGGGCTTTATGTCTGACTTCATACTCACCCGTCATCTGATTGACGATGAGCTTAGAGTCTCCATATGCCTCTAGATGGTTCACCCCCAGTTGCAGAGCTATTTTTAAGCCGATAATGAGCGCGTTATATTCCGCCACATTATTCGTGCACGGTTCTGTTAATGAGTAACCGTTAGGCAATATATGTTTATGTGGGGATATAAGCACAACCCCTGCTCCAGCAGTAGATCGTCTGGCAGCACCATCAAAGAACATCTGCCAAGGTTGTTTTTTGCTAACTGTGTTGACCTCTGACGTCTGTTTGGACCAGATTGGATGGTCTGCAAGGAAATCGGCGATTGCCTGTCCCTTCATGGCTTTTTGAGGGACGAAGTGTATGTCATAGGGTGACAGTAGCAAGGCCCATTTTGCTAATCGGCCGTTTAAGGATCCTGGTTTCGTCATCAGGATCTTCAAGGGGTTAACCCGTGATATGACATGAATCGCTTGCCCCGAAAGATAGTATCGCATTTTCTGAACAGTGAACACTAGAGCTAAACATTCCTTTTCAATTGGGGTATATCGCTGTTCGGCCCCGATCATTATTCTGCTTAAATAATAGAGGGCATGTTCATGGCCGTGCTCATTATATTGAGCAAGTAACGCTCCTAAAGTATTATCCATGGCCCTTACATATATAAAGAAGGGCTGCCCAGGGACTGGTGCCATGAGTACAGGAGGTTTAGTAAGGTACTCCTTGAGGTCATCAAATGCCTGCTGACATATCTCATCTCATATGAAAGACACCCCCTTTTTCATAAGTTTGGAGAATGGCTGGCATCGTCCAGATAGGTTGGAAATGAAACGTCGAAAATAGGTGAGCTTTCTTTATAATCCCCTTAATTCTTTAAGATTGTGGGGAGGTGGCATCTCACTAATCGCTTTTACCTTTTCAGGATCGAGGAAAATTCCTTTTGAAGTTATTATGAACCCAAGAAATTTCCCGCTGGACACCCCCATAAATGACTTAGTGGGATTCATCTTCAGATGATGTTTCCGCATGAGATCGAAGACCATTCTTAAATCATGAAGATGATCTTCTTTATGTTTGCTTTTGACTGCTAAGTCATCCACATAGCACTCCACTGTTTTGCACATGTGTTCTTTGAATATGACACTCATTGCGCGTTGGTAGGTGGCACCTGCGTTCTTCAATCCGAACGACATCACCGTATAACAGTATACCCCCAGCGGCGTTCTTAAAGTTGTATGCTTTTCATCATCCGGGTGCATTTTAATCTGGTTATAACCTGAGAAGCCATCCATAAAGGACATCCTCCCATAACCACAGGTATTATCAATCATCACGTCGGTGATGGGAAGTGGAAACTCATCCTTAGGACATGCAGCGTTCAGATCTTGAAATCGAAGCATATCCGGATTTTGCCGTTCTTATGAACCGGCACTATGTTAGCCACCCAATCAGGATGTTGCTCCTCACGGATGAATCCGGATTTTATAAGTTTGTTGACCTCAGCAACTATTGCCTTCATCAATTCCGATCGAAAATGCCTTTGCTGTTGTTTGACGGGCTTGGCGTCTTCTTTAATATTTAACCAGTATGTGGCAACTTGAGGGTCAAGTCCGGACATGTCTTCGTAACTCCATGCGAACACGTCTATATACTCTTTGATAAGAGATATAAGTTCCTCCTTTTCCAAGGGAGTCAGCGTGTCACTTATGAAGATGGGTTTCGGGTTTTCCTTCGTTCCCATATTGACTTGTATTAATATGTCTTCTGTGGGCGGGTCGCGCTGTTCAAAGCGGACATTCCAGAGAGTGTCCATATGCTTAGCCCAGGAATCATCTTGAGCATCAATTGGTTTCTCGTCATTTTCTGGTGCGGCTGAAACCATATTAGCTGTCAAAAATTGAAACCAAGCACCGGTACTTATATCCGAATCATGGTCGGGTGAAGATGTATCTTCCTTGGCTGAAGAGCTCTCTTCATCTTTTAATGGTGATGAGGGTGGAGTAGATAGATAACCCAACCCCCTGCGGGTCTTCTGATAATAATCCGGGCTTTTTCCTCTCGGTCTGAACGAGGGTATGAGATTCCGTCGCCCTTTTTCAAAGTTTAACTTCGGTTTCTGGGTAAGATTATAACCCATTTTCTCCATCATTTGTCGGGATCTCTATCCATACAAGTGAAATTGAGGTGATGTTTGTTCATCACTTTCACTGCTCTGTCTTCGTCGAGGTGACGTAATTACTCTGCCGAACATGATCGGCTTTTGGGATTTTTGTCGAGAAGGCACTTCGAAGTAGTGACCTTTTCCCTTAAGTATTTTAGACCGAGAGAGGAGGGATGACCTAAGTGGCAAATGATATGCCGCTAGAACTTCAAGTTCGGATAGGTCATCCACTTCGGTGGAAGTACAAGAGGATTCAGACTCAGTAGCTACAGCATGCTCGTAGACCAACTTTGTGTTTTCATTTATAATCCATTCTTCCTCTATTACATCAGCTATATCAAGACTCAAATTAAAATCTAAGTGAGGTTTGATTTCATAATCACCCCCGTCGTCTTCTTCAGGAAGTTCGTATTTAGTATCGGCTTCATTACCGCCTTCATCAGGCTTTGGAGGCTTGCTAGGATCGTCATTAGAGACTTCATGGGCTGGCTTATAGAGTGCAGCGTCTGTGAAGTAATTCTCCAGCCCTTTGAACGGCTGCTTATCTGCAACAAGTGTCCGGACTTCTCCTTCCTCATCGCAATATTTCATGCATTGGTGAAGAGTTGACGGGACTATCATGTGAGCGTGGATCCAAGGTCGTCCCAGTAAAATATTGTAGGAGGTATCAGCATCAATAACGTAGCATGTAACCTCCGTTCTCAAGTCTCCAATTTGGCACCGCAATCGGATCTTACCAAGAGGATGGCTGTTATTAGTGTTGAATCCGTAAATAGTGGTGTTTGTAGGCGTCAAGCGATGAAGGGAAATCCCTAACAGCTGTATCAACATTCTGGGCACGACACTTAGTGCAGAACCCGGATCAATTTGAATTCGGTCCACCTTTGTGGACCCAACATATCCGGTGAAATATAAAGGCCTGTTATGCTTTATATTCCTCACCTGGATGTCCTCTGGAGTGAAAATGATTTGCAGGACTTGCCTCCTCACTCGATGACAGTGGGGGCAAGAGTCCTGTTCCTTATTGGCCGGCTCAACAATCTGAGCTAGGAATGACTCAGAGTCTGCCAAGGCCTCTCTCAACGCCTCACGAGTTGACTTTGATAATCGTAGCAACTCGTATAGTGTGACTCGAGCTGGAATATTTGCCAGCTGAGCTATTATATCAAACTCGAAGGAAGTCTCCTTGGCTCCATCTCTAATTGGATTCTTCTGGAAGCGAAGTCCTTTTCTGCTTCGCCGGTTTTGCAAGTTCTGCATATATATCTGTCGGATCTACTCTGGTGTAGTCCTTGAGATATGTCTTCCTAGATCGAGTACCGAAAGGGCCTGCCCCATCTTGATGAGTGGCCATAGTTTCGGGCTCTTCCTCAGAATCTGTGAAGGCTTCTGAAGCTATGTATTCTTCCCTTATCTCTGCAGAAATGACATTAACAGTCCGCTTTTTCCCTTGACCTGTGGTAGTCCACTGCTCATCTTCTAATAAGTCAGGGTGAACCCACATAACTTTTCCCTTTTGGGTTATTATAGGGACAAGTCCTTCTTGGGTTTTGTTGTGAGGGTCAAGGTTCTTTGTAACTATTTTACCCTTTGGGATTGGGGCCACTCCTGCGGGAACTCATGGGTTCCAACCACTATCGTTGCCATGTTGGCGGTGACCTTCTGTTCTTCTTTAAGCATCAGAACTCCAGGTTCTATTAGTACTTGGATTCTGTTCTTAAGAGGGTAACAATCCCTAGTCGGGTGCCCAACATTCCGGTGATAAAGACCGTAATTAAGGTCATTGGTCTTGCCAGCGTCTTCTGGCTTCCTGTTCTCCGGAAGTTTCAGAATTCCCTTCCTCATGAGGAGGTGAAAGAGGATAGACGTCTGTTCTCCTTAAAAGTATAATGTCTCTCTTGCTGAGGTCTATTTTGCCTTGTGCCCTGCTGATTTTGGGGCTTCGGCTTTGGTGGAGGGTTTGTCTTCTGAGGAGCAGCTTCTGATGCCATCACCGCTTTTCCTTTATTCTTATTGCTGCTATTTTGGGTATATAGCTTATTACCCCCAGTACTTCTTGATCCACGAGATTCTTCAACTCGCCGAATCAAGTCCTCAGCTTGCTCTCCCTGTTTGAGTAAATCGCTCCATGTCTTAGACTCTACGGCCCCCATTTTTAAGAGCACATTGGTCTTAAGATTGTGTCGACAAGTCTCGACTAGAGTTTCCTAGACCATTCCGTGTTTGCAATGCACGGACTTCTCCCGGAACCTTTCTATGAAATCTTTTACCGTTTCTGTTCCCCTTGTGTAGTCGCAAGGAGAGAATGACCCGTAATTTCGGTATCATCCTCAAAGAAACGCGAGAGAAATAATTTCTCAATATCGAACCAGGTGTTAATAGAACCTGGGGGCAACTGCATGAACCAAGTAAAAGCAGGTCCTCGCAAATTACTTGCGAATATTTTGGTCATAATCGGGTCATTACCCATCAGATGTCCTGCTTGGGACAAGAAATAATAAATGTGCTGACTGGACGATCCTTTCCCGTCATAAGGCTCTAACTTGAGCGGCTTGTACTTCTGAGGGTATGGTATCATATCCCATTCAGGCGGATATGGCCTTGAGACCCCTGAATCTTTCAGCTCCTTTTTGTGCATCAAAGCTTCGAGTTGACTTTGTAATTTTTCTATCTTTTCTCCATGCGGATCATGGAAAGAAAATCTATCGTCGTCCTCGTGCATTGAGTGGGCCTTTTCTTTTTCCTCTTCGTTCAGAGTCTCTTTGCCCTTCTTATCTTCAACGAATTTGGAGAGCATCACTTTAAGATCTTCAATCATCTTCTGTTGCTCGCGAATCATTCTTTCTTGAGCTTCAAATCTCTGATTGATATCTTCAGACTTATCTGCCATGTGTGATGCTGCCTTCTGTAGCCGAGATGACGTAGAGGATGGAGGCGAGGCTATAGCTGAATTATCGCTGTACTCGTCGTAAGAACCCCTTGCAAATCTCTTATAATTCCTAGGCGGGACGGCTCCTGATTTAAGTCGAGTAACATGAGGAGGTTCTTTATCGCTCGATTCCGAATCATCATCCGTCTCTACAATCTTTTTCCCTTTTCCCACCATATTGGAGGTTACGACTCCATTCTTTTAGGGAAGCGGTTCTTGTCTTCTTAGTAGGGTTCTTGTTTGACTCGTTTAATCGGTCGAACACCGATACCCTGCTCTTGCTGCAGCCACAGTTGTTCTTTACAGCGGACACCGCTGTCATAAGCTGCTGGCAGTGACAAACAGGTTCGGCTTGAAGTTCTATGCTCCTTTTCTTGGACAGATACTCCCTGAGATCAACGTTTTCAGTTATGAAATCATGGGACCCATTCAACTTTTGAGAGGGTTTAGGAACCCATGGAAACTTCTTAGGATTACTGGAGTCCAGTTCTGGTCCACTGACGCAACTATCAGCCCTAATTCTGCGGTTGGGTTGATCCACGAGGAGCTTAGTAGTAGCTTCGCGTCTTATCGCGCGGGGCTGAGGAATAGCTCCGCATCTTGCCATGTTAGCCTCGCGTTTCTCGCTGGCTTGGCTTGTCTTCAGAAGTTTAGCTTCTGGAATAATAGCCCCGCGTGAAGGAAAATTCTTGCACGTTGGTTTATCTTTGCGATTAACGCAAATCATAGCTTCGCGCTTAGCGCGGTTTTTACGACTGACAACTATTTGCCAATCATCCTCGCATTTCTCGTGGATAATCTTGCGTTTCTCGCAAGTATTACTGGCCTCCCGTTTATCGCTTGGCTCAGTATCAGCCTCGCATGGAAAATCACACATTGGCTTTATTGAATTTTTATACTCGCGTTTCTCGCGAGTGTCAGGAATCTTGCGTTTATTGCAAGTACTAGCAGCCTCGCGTTTCTCGCTTGGCTTAGTATCAGCCCCGTGCGGAAAATCACACGCTGGCTTCAAAGAATTTTTATACTCGCGTTTCTCGCGAGTGTAAGATATTTTGCGACTAGCGCAAATCCTGCTGGCTTCGCGTTTCTCGCTGGGCTCAGCAATAGCCCCGCGTGGAAAATCACACGCTGGCTTTTCCTTACTTTTAAGGCAAGTTGTAACTTCGCGTTTAACGCGATAATAACCGGTCTCGCTATTAGTGCGAGCCAGTTTGCGAGGGACCATAGCCTCGCGTCCGTTTGCCTTGCGTTTGAGGCAGGCTTTGAGGGCTTTCCGCCTTAGTCTCCGATTCCTATTTCGGAGTTGGGTTCTGGTCAATCCAGTTCCCAGGTCTTCTTCGGCAGTAGGAAGCTCTTCCTCTGCTAGGATTTCTTGTCCGAGCATCGGTCCTGTAGCCGCAGTCTCCAAGGATCCCCGTATCTCGGTGGATACCTCTTTACCCGTTGCTCGGGTATTGGAGTACATGCGACGATAGTGTCGAGTCTCGCCTAAGTTACCTAATTCAGAGGAGAGGAACTCCTCGTACTTCTGCTGGTCGATTTCAACGACCAGCGTGTCTACTTCGGATCCGATCATGTCAACGTCCGATTGCGCCACAATCTCTTCATCAGTGAAAGAGATGTCTCCCACTGTGGTCGCCAGTTTGTTCGCAGCAGAAATTCTTTGCTTTTCTCCCATTGAATACAGCTTAGATTACAATAGAAGTGAACAAGATAAAAAGAACAAACGAGAGGATTTTATATTTCAATCTCTCTCTTTTACAATATAAACGTGGGATCAGTGGCGATGAGATCTATAGTAGTTCCTTTGGACGATCGAACGTCGAACTCTTCTCTCTTGAAGATAACGGCCGATTGTAGACTATCTTCTCCGGTCTTTCCCGAACTCAAGGCTCTGTGCGTAACTTGAATTCTCTAAGAACCAAAAGGAAGAAGAAGAATACCTCTGACTTCAAGGCTCTCTCGCGTACTTGAATTGTCAAAGGATCCAAAAAGAAGACCCCTAGGGTTTCACCAGGAAGGTATTTATAGCCCCAGGTTAATTTGAGAGTTTCTATCTAAATAGAATTCTCTCTCATCAAGGATTCCAATCAAATCTTTAATATTGATTTAAATTTCTTGATTTAGAGTTCTAATTGGACTTGATTTAGGTATTTGGATAAACCCAAATTATAATCTCAACCAATTTGAGATTCTGGTTATCTGCTCACGCGGAGCTTTAATCGCATCAAAACGCGGCGCTAAATAACCAGAACGCGGAGCTAACGCAAAGCTATTGATAGTCTGCGCGTTTCACTCAAACGTGAGGCTAATATAACCAAACGCGGAGCTACTGAATTAGCTCCGCGTTCTGTTGTAGAAAATCCTTTCATCTTAGAAATTTTCACTGCCAACAGACGTCATCGTCTGTCAAGAACACGGCGTTATCGCCCGTTCCAAAGTCAAGCCAAAAGTCAAATCAGACCTTAACCCGCTCCCAAAAGAGAAATCTAAGGCGTAAAACTCAACGAGCACGCCTTAATCATACAGGAAGAATTGCAGAAAACTCCGGGACAGTGAAAAATTTCGGAGCAAACCCACGAATGGAGCCACGGGTTGTATCCCGCAGAAGCAATCCCACAGGTGCAAACCCGCGGCTTGCAAATGCGGGTGCAAACCTGCAGGTGCAACCGCGGGTTGCACCCAGCGGGAACAAACCCACGGGTGCAAACCCGTAGTTGCAACCGCGGGTTGCATCTCGCAGATGCAACCGCGGGTTGCACCCCGTAGATTCCACTTCGCAGAAGCAACGATGGGTTACGTTCAATGAACACAACTCTCATGTCTTTTCGAGTACGCCTATGGTGAGCACGCAACATACACCAAATATTTTAATCTTTCTATCAGAGGCGCGTGGGGCCCACACAACTACTCAGGCCAGTGTGAACTCCAGAAGAATCCGCAGAAGGGTTGGAGAACAATTTGATGCTGTAAGAGAGCTCAGCCCTGAAATATTACAAACTCTCCAGTATTATGAATCGAATTTGCGATGCAAGAGGCGTCAAGATGTAAATAGAGATGAGAAGATATCTCAAGATTTGAAAGAGTACCTCAATTAGAAGAAGAACTCACAAAATATTTCTCACTGCCAATGCGAACAGCTGATCTCAACTGTTCTATCAAACTGCAAATTCAACTTGAAACGGTCCGTTTTTGAGCGGATTACAGAACCCAAAAGAATACGGACAGTGAAAAAGGTGTGTTCTGGAACTGATCTGCCTGCCGCCTCATCGCATATGGTTAATAAAGGCAAAAAGGTGGTCGGAAACAACCTTTCAGGTAATGAAATCACTCCAGGGTTAAAAAGAGTTTCTATTGAGCCAGAGGGTGTGCGTCTAGAAGAAGTCTCTGGAAGGCTTGAGTGACGAGAAAAACGTCTCGAACATTAAGAGGAGACCATGGAAGAAATAAAACAACTTTTAATTGAGTTGTTAGCTCAAACTAGAAAGAGCCAATCCTCGTCGTCTGTTTCTGGTCGGCAGAAAGGAAGACGACCCGTCCAAATAAATGAAGACAGCGAGGACGAGGATGAAGAAGTACCTCCTCATTCAAGAGAGGAAGAGAAAGTAAAGGTTATCATCAACCCTCACGTAGAAAAAATAGAGAAGAAGAACCAACTACAATCTCTCCTTCATCGCAAAAAACTGCAAGAGGTGGTGGTAGTCCGTCCCTATCCCATAGAATGGGAGATCGTACCTTATCTTGCAAAATATAAACCGTTGAACCTTCAGTCATTCGACGGTAAAGGTTCGCCACAACAACACATCTTCTATGACACCTCATGGGGAATGATCCGACTATGACTAAGATATTTGCGAGCACTTTACGGGGGCCTGCATTTACCTTGTTCATGCAGCTACCCCAGGGAATAATTAAATCATGAGCTGATGTAGAACGTGAGTTCTCAGCCCGATTCTTTGAAGATGATATTGAAGTCTCTATACTATTCTTGCTAGCGGCAAAGCAAGAGGAAGGCGAGACGGTCAAAGCTTATATCAAGCGATTCTGAGAACTCTCTGTTCGATGCCCACATGGCATGACGCAGGACACTCTAGTGGAAACTTGCAGGTACAATTTGTTAACCGACGTTCTAGATAAGATGGGCTCGGTTGAAGCCAAATCATGGAAAGATCTGCTTAAGCAGGGTGAACAGGCCGAAGATATACTTCGACGCCTCGAAAAGCAGCAGTCTGCAACCGGAGGCAGTACAAATGAACCTCCATTCTATTTTTTCCGTTCCAAAGGGAAAGATATAATGGCAATGGCGGTAGAAAGCACACCGAAGCAGAAAGCATGGACAACTATAAGCAACACAGCAAAGTCACCCAGGCTTCAAAAGCAGTATTCGTTTAAGGATGAGCATATTGCTACTATGTTCAATCTGCTCAGCAAACGCAAGATGCTTAAGTTGCTGGAGAGTAAGAGGTCTGAAGAGGTTGGGAAGACTAACGATCCGAATTACTGCCTGTACCATCGGATTGTAGGTCACCCTACAAAAAATTATTTTATTTTAAAAGACAAAATTCAGGCATTGATCGACGTTGGAGCAGTTCAGCTTAAAGCTGAACAAAAAAAGGAATTAGAGCTAACTCGGACATATTTAATGTGGGTGGTCTAAAGGTACCACTTGGGCTCACAACAATTCCAAAGACGAGCCACAAAGAAGCAGGGGGTTGTGAGGGTGCAAATAAAAAAAAATGAATGATGAAAAAAAAAAAAATATATATATAATAAAATAAAAAAAATGAACTGTCCAATGCCGTCAATGCAAAGCGAAGAGAACCAGCTTCTCGCCAACCCCATCATACTAGGGGTAAAAAGTATGAATTACCCAATGCCGTCAAGGCAAAGGGAAGAGAACCAGCTTCTTACCAACCCCATCATACTGGGGATAAAAAGTATGAATTACCCAACGCCGACAAGGCAACGGGAAGATAATAAATTTCTTGCCAATCCCATCATACTAGTAGTAAAAAGTATGAATTACCCAATGCCGACAAGGCAACAGGAAGAGAATAAAGTTCTCGCCAATCCCATCATACTGGGGGTAAAAAGTATGAATTACCCAATGCCGACAAGGCAACGGGAAGAGAATAAATTTCTCGTCAACCCCATCATACTGGGGGTAAAAAGTATGAATTACCCAACGCTGATAAGGCAACGGAAAGAGAATAAATTTCTCGCCAACCCTACCATGCTGGGGTAAAAAATCATGAACTATCCAACGCCGTCAAGGCGACGGGAAGAGAACCAGTTTCTCACCAACTCCATCATGCTGGGGGTAAAAAGTATGAACTGCCTAATGCCGACTAGGTAATGGGAAGGGAACCAGCTTCTCGCCAACCCCATCATACTGGGGGTAAAAGTATGAAATGCCCAACGCCGTTAAGGCAACGGGAAGAGAATAAATTTCTCGCCAACCCCACCATGCTGGGGGTAAAAAGTATGAATTGCCCAACGCCGTTAAAGTAAAGGGAAGAGAAAAAGTTTGGCATTTAAGCCAAACAAAACCCTCGACAACTTACCATACTTAGGGGAATAACATGGCTAGTCTGACTCAAACGGTAATTAGTAAAGATAAATCAAATCTGTTGATAGTTGGGGGTTTGCCAAAAATCCTATGACAAATCTGTCACAACAGTATCCTTATCCGAATATAAGGATACATCATTGTCCAAAGCTGCTAAAGTAAAGGGAAGAGAAAAGTTTGGCATTTAAACCCAAACGAAATTCTCGACAACTCACTATGCAGAGGGGAATAGCATGGCTAGCCCGACTCAAACGGTAGTTGGTAAAGTTTAATCAAATCCGTTGATAATTAGGGGTTTGCTAAAATTCCTAATCAGATAAATCTCTTGTCACGTTAAGATTTCACCTCTGACAACAAAACTTTTCTCGTCATTTTTCTCCAGCAGAGTAAGTGACACTCCAAAATATTTGTCAAGTTAAAATCATAGCTCTGATATCATAATTCAAAATCAAATGAGATAAAACCCAATTAAATCTCCTGTCATGTTAAGATTTCACCTTTGACAAAAAAGAAAACTCACACTTCAGTAAGTCCAATATTATAGCTTCTGATAAATTTGTTTTTGATATCGTTAAGTTAAAAATTATCTCTGACGAAAATCATCTCCCTATCAAGTTAACAGTTACCTCTGATAATCCAATTCCAAGGCTAAATACGTTAACCGTCACTTCTGTTTAGTTAGCTTATTCCTATAACGACTAAATCCTCTGAATAGGTTGAGCTCCAAGACACGTTTAATGTCACATCTGTTTTCCCTAATCCGTCATACTAGATGTCGCTGAACGGTTAGTACTCTAATAAGCACGTTAACATAATACCTCTGCTTGACCTCAAATAAGTACGTTAATATCATACCTCTGCTTATCATCTAATAAGTATGTTAACACAATACCTCTACTTGTCACCCAACGAGTACGTTAACATCATATTTTTACTTGTCATCTAATGAGCACGCTAAAATCATACCTCTGTCTGTTATTGAATAATTGAATAAGCATGTTAACATCATATCTCCACTCATATTCCGCGAAATATGTTAACAATTATTTTTGTATACCAAATCCTTTAAAACGTCTGATAGCCAAAATTAAAGAATCCAAAGTGTTTCGAAATTCAGTGCCACTCAATACAGAACTTCAAAAACTTTGGAGGGGTTATGTAGACACCTTAAAAAAAAAAAGGGGAAAATTTCCCCGCAGGTGGGCCTTGCGGGAATTCCTCCCGCGGGTGCCTTCCCGCGGGACACCCGCGGGAGGGCTCCCGCGGCCCGTGGGACGGGTGCCCACCCGCGGGAGGGCTCCCGCGGGAGCGATCCCGTAGGTGCCACTTGCGGGAGCGCTCCCGCAGGTGCCAACCCGGCGGATTATTTTCTGTCTATTCCCGTTTGTTTATTTCGCTGATATCTCGTGATTCGATTTTTCAGGGAGGATTCGAGCCGGATTTCGAGCTAATTCGGTTTATAAAAGACAGGAATTGAATCCAGAGAAAGGACTTTTGGACGATTTGGAGCGAGTTCGTAAAATTGAGGAGCGGAGCAGAGCCATCCCCTTCCCAGTCAGACAGTCAACTGAGTGCATTAGCGAGGCTCCACCGCCACCCGAACCCACATTAAAAAAGAGAATCAATCAATATTCCTGTTCTTGTTATTCCTCATTTTTTTATAAATCTCAATTTTCTCGTTGTAATCAAATAATTTTGCAATGGAAGGAAATCTATAATTTGTGAGCAAACAAATGCGAGCTAAATATATTTCTTTTTAACTAGGAGGGTAGATAAAACTAGTTGTATCAATTGTAAGGTAGTGTCAGGTGAGAGTGTAGTTATCTAACATAGACTATTAGTTTTAAATATTCAGATTAGGGAGAGACTTAGAAAAATTAAGTATAAATTAGATCCTAAGATTAAGTGGTGGCGATTAGAAAGTAATCAAAAAATTTTTGTAGATAGAATAGCACAAGAAGGAGATTGGAGGAACCATGATGATTCTAATGTAACATGGAACAAAATGGCTAGCTGTATTAAAAGGATAGCTAAAAATATATTTGGTGAGTCGAGGGGCGGTGCTCCACCATGGAAGGATATATTATGGTGGAATGAAAATGTAAAAAATGTTATTAAAATTAAGCAAGACCTTTATAGAGATTTGAATAATAATAATAATGATGGAATAAGTTTTGAGAAGTATAAACTAGTGAAGGAGGCTAAGAAAGCTGTTCGAGATGCAAAAACTAAATTATATAAACAAGTATACGCGAAGTTGGATAATAAAGAGATAGAAAAGGATATGTATAGAATTGCTCGAATAAGAGAGAAAGTTTAGAGACTTATGTACCTTAAAGTGTATTAAGGATGAGAATCAGACAGTTCTAGTTTGAGACAAGGAGATTAAAGAATGATGGAAATATTATTTTGATAGATGATATAATGGTAGTTTTACTCAAGATTTGAGAGATCTTATTATTCAATGTGAGGATATGAATCGTAGATTTATGCGCAGAATTAAAGAGTTTGAAGTAAAAGAGATTTTGAAGAGAATAAAATCAAGAAAAACTGTTGGTTCAGATGAGATTCCTATAGAGGTATGGAGATATTTAGGAGGGATTGGTGTGAGGTGGCTGACAGATCTTTTTAACAAGATTTAGCAAATTAAGAAAATGCCCAATGAATAGAGAAAGAGTATCCTAGTATTTCTGTATAAAAATAAGGGTGATATTCAGAGTTGTTCTAACTATCGAGAAATAAAACCCATGTGTCACGCTATGAAGCTTTGGAAAATGGTAATTGAACATAGATTGCGACAAACTATTAAAATATCGGAGAACCAGTTTGGATTTATGCCGGGGTGATCGACGACAGAAACTATTTATTTATTTCATCAACTTATAGAGCAATTCCGAGCGAAATAGAGATTTGCATATGATATTTATTGACTTAGAGAAAGCCTATGATAAAGTACCACGAGAGATACTTTGGTGGACATTGGTGAAGAAAAGAGTTTCCATCAAGTATATCGACATAATTAAGGACATGTATGATGGAGTAGTGGCCACTCTCAGAACATGTGGTGATTTAACAAGTGATTTTTCTATTACAATTGGATTGAATCAATGATTTGCATTGAGCCCATTTTTATTTGCTATAGTAATGGATGAGCTTACTAGAGCTATTCAGGATGAGATACCTTGGTGTATACTATTTGCTGATGATATTGTCTTAGTTGATGAGATAAGAGTAGGGGTAAATGCTAAGCTAGCATGCATTAGAATCTGGAGGTTTTAAATTGAGTAGGTTTAAAACAGAATATATGGAGTGTAAATTTAGTAAACGACAGACCATAAACTATAATGCTGTAAAACTGGATGGGCAAGAGACACAAATGAGCAGTCAGTTTAGGTATTTTGGTTCTATTATTCAGAATGAAGAGATCGATAATGATGTTAACCATAGGATACAAACTGGCGGGTTGAAATAGAGAAGGGCAATGGGAGTTTTATGCGATCGTAACATTCCGTTAAGACTGAAGGTAAAATTTTATAGGACTGCTATTAGGCCAGCTTTGTTATATGACACGTAATGTTGGGTTATAAAAAAACGTCATTCACAGAAGATAAGTGTAGCAGTGATGTGCATGCTCTGCTGGATATGTGGCAATACTGGGAGAGATAAAGTAAGAAATTAAGAAATACGTGTTAAGATAGGTGTAGTTCTCATCGATGAGAAGATGTGAGAAAACCGATTACGATGGTTTGGTCATGTGCAACGTAGCCCTACAAATGCACCAGTTCGACGAGAGAAGTTTATGAATGTAGGACAAGTTAAACGAATAAAGGGAAGACCGAAGAAAATATAAATGGAGGTGATACGAAAATATATGGATTCTAGAGGTTTAAATGATGAGATATTACTTGATAGAAATGAATGGAGAAGGACTATCAAAGTAATCGATCCGGTGTGATTCTTTTTTGGTTCATGTAGCCTACCCCAAATACTTGGGATAAAAGACTTAGTTGTTGTTGTATGCTGTTAGCAAATAATAATTTTTTAACAATTGTAGTACATTGTCATAATTTTACTACTAATAGATATTTTCTTTATGGGGTTTTTTAGTATATTAGTCCTTAACAAACTTCTTATTCTTTTGTTAATTCCTACCTGTTATTTGCATATTAGTCCCCAACGATAGTAACATTATTTGTTATGAATCCCTTAAATTCAAAGTCATTTGAAGATGATCAATAATGTATCATTGAAATTAATGGTCTTTAAAAATTGTACGAACAAGGGCCATAACAAACAACCTGTGATCATAATATTGTTCTTCATTTTGGGAATGACTTTTAATTTGGAGGACTAATAATAAATTATTCTAGTTGGAAACTAATACCCAAATAAAAATTTATTAGGGATTATTATATGAATCATGGTTTCAAATATCATATATCTGGATCGTATCGAATGGGTTCTTGGTTCGTTTCATATCAGACAATATATCAGGGATACCAGCTCATATTGGATGTTTATATCAAATATTATATATACACGTCAAATATCTAAATTTGTAATTTTAGAGGTGGTTTAATTTTATTTTTCTACTAGTATGACATTATATATGTATGTATGTATGTAACGGGTGAACAGAGTTTGGTTAAAACTGAAATAACTGACCGAAACGACCCGAATAAGCAAAACCGAACCAAATCGAAATAGTTCGGTTGGTTTTCGGTTTCGAGTTTTGAAAACCGAAACGTAACCGACTGAATTATTTAAAAATTATTTATTATACACAAACACGTATACATATATACTTATAAACATATATGTATACATATATAAATACACATATATACTTATTCATATATTATAGATAATAAATTCAACACAAATTGGATATCTTTAGGCATATGCTTACTAAAACAATTAAAATTATATTTTTAAAACAATTTTTATTCAAAATTTGGTTCAAACCAAACTGAACCAAACCGAATTAATTCAGCTTGATTTCGGTTTCCATTCCTAATCGGTTCGATTTGGTTTTGCCAAAATTGGCGAAAACCGAACCGAAACCGACGAATGCTCACCCTAATATATATGTGTGTGTCTATGTGTGTGTTTATTTATTCATTCAAGAACATATTTATGTCATTTTTATTTTTAACATATCCTCTCAATTGACCCCATAAAACAATATATCAAGAGGATATATCAGCCATGCCATGGATATCTAAAACAATGATATTAATATGATGTTTCTTAGGGATCAATGTCCTAAAGACACTATTTATTAACAGTTATACAACTAAGAAGACTAACTCAATGCACGAGCCTCCCGTATTGTAGGATCTAAGAGGGTCTGATATGCGGATTCTTCTCTACTTTGTAAGAAGGTTGTTTCAAAAGTTCAAACACATGACTAGATTAACAATCATACGACTAATAATAAATATCGATTTATTTAAAAAATAATCTATTAATAATTAATTTTATATTGTTAATTTAGATAAGAGATTCGGAGGCGTCAAGCATCTCCTCAAATAGTCTCACTTTCTTCCTTGAGGCTCTCTCAGAAAAGTTGGATAATTGGAAGTTGAAATTGAAAAAAATGGGATAATAACCCTAATTATCCTTATTTCAGTTTTTATCTCAGTTTCAATTGACTAGTACCAAATATATACAATATTAGTACTAACTCCAATCGTGGAATACTTTAAAAGTTTATGTTATAATTATCTTAAGTACATGTTTAGGTTCCAACTGACTGCCCTACCTAAGCCAAAATGTTTTGAAAATTTATGATTAACAGAGGACGAATTTCAATAGTTTTAGGTTATAGGAAGTTTTCATATAATATGTCTAAATAATCATCGCCAATTGTTTTTCAACAGTCTGTTTTTTTTTTTTTTTTATGCGATGCATTCACATTCCAAATTACCAACCAAAATTAGCTACCAAGAAATAAAAGAAATGGAAATAACCGATTGAATGAGTTTTTTTTTTTTTTGATATTTAGCTTTAGTATTTTGCCTCTTATTATATAAAATATGTGGAAATATATTTTTTACTTATTGAAACGACCTTAAAATTCTCCTAAGCATATCATTACCCTAAATACCTAGTTGGTTAATTTTATCCCCTTTATTCCGCGTATCACTCAGAGTAGCATATTGCGTATGCATACATAAAATGAAACATATCTCAATTCTAGAAATATTTGACAGGCCCTCAGTTATTTATTTATTCATCAATTGGAATATTGAGAAAGACAAAATTAATTTAGATATGATGCTTGTGAAACCAAAGGTTCCCAAATCACTTCTTTTCATTCCCAAATTGACCTTTACTTCTTTGTCAATTTACACACGCACAGAGGGAACATCTCAAGATTAATTTGTTTTAAAGTATGGTTGTAGAGAGATGGTGATAGGAGGGTGTCCTCATACTGAAGCATGTCCTGTAGAGATATCAATGCTCCAAGAATCGCCGACTTTTATGTTAATATAGTAGAGATTTGGACCATTGTTTTAAGTCTGATTAATAAGCTATAGAATTGAAATATATAATATTTTTTAATGGGATTGGATCATTAGCCTATACGCTACATGGTACCACAAGATCCATACCCTACCCATTTATTAAATTATAAATGGATCAGATGTGGATTCAGGTAAACAATAATATTTTTCTTACCAAATCCGTCGTAAACGAGGCTGGATCTGGGTCAACCTGACCCATTCATATCCAGAGGTGCCCATCAATATACATGAATCAATAGGAATATGCAATTCATGTTAGAGCATAATCAAGCTTGGAGAATTATATTACAATTCTTCAGTCTTCATGAGCACTCTTGTGATATATACATAAGAAGGCTTGCCAAACACAAGCACATGAGATAAAAAAGAGTGAGAGTCCGGGCTTGTGAGAATTATATTATCACATTTCGGTTTTCATAAGCACTCCTATAAATTATATTATCATAGTTCAGTCTTCATAAGCACTCTTGTGCAATGTACTTAAGAAGTGCATGCACACACATGCATGCACACGTACACAAAGCACACGCGCTCTGATCTCTTGGAACAATATACTATAGAAGGAGAGGTAACTATGTGTAAAATGTATTAGGCTGAGTAAAGTAGTAGGAATAAACGTACTTTGAGGGGAATAATCACTGGTTATGTTTTTCCTTTAAAAGAAAGTGTGCAATATGTCTACTTGTTTTATAAAATGATTAACAACAAGACTATAGTACAATGCAAATATGGGGAGAGCAACTTTGTGTATGCAGCCCTACAAAAGAACAGGAAAATAAGACCCATCATCCTTACAAAAGAAGAACAACTTAGGGTATGCAGCCTAAAATCTAGTCACCTTTGGTGAAGCCCAGCTCCTTAACTGTGATGAGCGTCTATTTTTGGCCTGACATTCCTTTTCTTGACGTTTTCATAGTAGATTCTTAGCTAGTGTAGAGTCTACTGAGCTATCTATCATGCCTAACAAGCCACCAACTTAAAGATTTGTAATAGGCAACATTGTAGACTAAATCCCTTTTTCACAAATAAGAGGTGACATGTGCATTAACAAGAGTGCTGCGACATGATTATTTCCAAATTCGTCTACTTTTCTCAGTTAACTTGGTTCCCTCTCATGATGATCATTATCCATTTCAAGGACCACATTATCCATCATATTGGAAATTTCTTTGTCAAGTTTTTTGTCCCTAGGAATGCCCCACAAATTGTAGAAATATATTAACCTTAAAGGGGCTTAGCCCCATAATCTTCGTAACTATGAAACATTTATGTTGGTCAATTTCCCTGGAAATTGAGCCACTTAATTGTGGACTAGATGGGAAAGCCTGAAGCACCAATCTCCACGCTTGTTTGGTTGATTTCTTGGTAGGTAGTTATACTATTTTTGACTGAGGATTTCATCTGTTACTCCTATTTTTCTTTTCTTTTTCATTGGGTGGACCTTTGAAACTCAGTGCTTCTCTTCTCCATCCATAGCAGCAACACCATCCGTAGCAACAACACCATCACGAGTATATGCAAGCATTATTTATTCTGCCACAACTTGTCAGTAATCAGTTGTCTACTACATAGTTTGCTTCCCCTTGCAATATCAATGAACTTTTAGACCGATAAACTTTGTGGGCCCATCCCTGAATCCTTATGGATAGTGCATAACATCGTAGCAAGTTAGTTTACTTCTTATTTTTAGGGTGGTAGATTTTCTACCCACTTACAAAAACACTGCCATATTCACATCTCTGAGGTGGCGAGCTCAATGATATATAATCCTCCAAGTTCCTTCTTCGTGAGTAAACTTTCTCCACTTTAGTAGGTTTTGTTGGCTTCGGTTTGGAAAGGATGTTTATAAGGACAAGAGTAGAGCACTTGACTCCTTTTGTTCATTTGGAGACCTCACCTTCTTTAAAGACATTAATAAGGTAAAACTGAATAATGTACGCTCCATTCATTGATCAAGGATACTTGCCTTGCTATGAGACGGAGTCATTCTTCTCAAGTTGGAAATGTAACTGCAATAACATCTGTCATCACTAGATTTTTCTGCATCTGGTGAGCATCATGGTAGGTGAAAGCAGTATATTCAGCTATAAACTAGAGCAAGTGGTATGCCTAAATAGGGCATAGTAATTAGTGGTAAGTGTTGCTAAACACCATGTATATCTTTTTATACATTAAGTAATATTCTTTTTGCTAAATTTGACAAATCTAATTCTTTAAACTTGTTCCTCTTAGTATAGCATATTCGTGATAATATCTAAAACTATGATGAGTAATCAAATCGTTCTTATTACCTATATAGTACTCACTTTTAATACAATATAACACAATATTAGTGAAATTACAACTTAATTTTTGTGTATATCATTGTTGTCATAATGCATTCCCAGTTCATTTTGTTTGTTTTTGGCTTTAAATTCTGGGACTTTACCTTTAGCCTAATTGCTTCTTCACATTGAACTAGTTGTGGCAATAGTGAGTTGACTAGAGTTGTGATCCTCTCCCCAAGAATGAGAAGCTTGACAGTGAACAATTGCAAAGGTTTTGACCAGTTTGAGGTTGTTTGGGCTCCTCAATCTGACGGCTTATGTATGATGATCTCGTGGAGGTCAGATCATTGGAAGGAATGGCAAAGTTGGAAGAGGCTGCTATTCTTTCCTCTAAGAATCGTCCTTTTGAGAATCGTCAAAGATGGAAGCAATTTATTTCTGCCTTGAGTCATGTCAAATTCCACTCTGTCAACAGCTGATTATTTTAGGTTATAAATCTTGGGCTCCATCTTCAATAAGTAATATCAACCATGTACATTTATTACACTTGTTTTCAACAGATTTGTTTCTGACATCTACTATTCTTCTATTCCAAAAGACATTCCCGGTAAAATAACTAAATAGTAACGATGGCTTTCTGTTAGGTTTCATAACGCAATATAACGGGTTTCATAACGCGTTATTTTCAACATTGGGTTTGGTCATATGCAACGTAGACCTACAAATGCACCAGTTCGACGAGGGGAGGTTATCAATATATGACAAGTTAAAAGAGAGAAGGGAAGACCAAAGAAAACATAGATGGAGGTGATGCGGAAAGATATGGATTCTAGAGGTTTAAATGATGAGATATTACTTGATGGGAATGAATGGAGAAGGATTATCTACGTGATCGATCCGGCGTGATTCTTTTTTGGTTCATGTAGCCTACCCCAAGTACTTGGAATAAAAGGCTTAGTCGTCGTCGTTGTTTGATATGAAAACCTGACATTGCCTCATATTTGCTATATATCATCTGTTGTCATTATGTTATCTGACATGTAAACTCCCCATCTCATATAAACCTGATATCCAGTATTTAGAACCTTGTGTAAAACCTTCATGAATTATTTTTTCCAATTTCATGACTCGTAGTTGTTGCTCCTTTAGTTGATCCCATTTCAATTGAAACCACTTTGATTATATATTGAAGATGATAATTGGTCATATATGTTGAAAATTTTATTTTGTTCTTTGGTCATAACATGAGTGCTGAATTGCTAATGTGATGTGGTAGTTGATTTTAAAAACTTAACTCATTTTGGTTTTAATTCTTCATCATGTACATTATGATATCAACTGGAATTTATTTTTTAGCAAGCATTTATAGTATTTATCCTTTTCCCTGCATTGAACTGCAATACATATGGTAGTTGATCCAGTTCTAATGAGCCATGCTACTTCAGGTTGTCTTTTTTCTTGGTGATGCTTGTATTTAAGCACAAAATTGACGCTAAAAGATAAAGGTGTCCACATCGCATTGAACTGCAATACATATGGTAGTTGATGCAGTTCTAATGAGCCAAGCTACTTCAGGTTGTCTTTTTTCTTGGTGATGCTTGTATTTAAGCACAAAATTGAGGCTAAAAGATAAAGGTGTCCACGTCTGATGTTTTGTGAAGAATGGCTGCAGCATAATATGTACACAGATATTTGCGAAACACTTTGTTTATAGCATCCGTCAAATTTATTCAGGTCTATTTTCAAGAGGATATGTTCTAAATTGTTGTTGTTAGTTAGTTAATCTTATCTGTGTATGGAAATACCTATGTTGTTAAAACTTTAAAATTTAGTTGTGAGTTTTTAGATGAGTAGACTCCGCCATTGTTGTGCTTAAAGATTTATCCTTTCACTGTCTGTCCCAAGGCAGGATAAAGGATGAGGGTTGTGATAGGCCGGTGACAGCCAACGTAAAACTTTGTCACATATTATGACATGAGCCAAAATGTGAGATTCTAGATATTTAAATGAGGAGATATTACTTGATAGGAATGAATAGAGAAGGATTATTAACGTGATTAATCCGATGTGATTATCTTTTGGTCCATGTAGCCTACCTAAGTACTTGGGATAAAAGGCTTAGTTGTTGTTGTTGTTGTTGTAGTTTTTAGATGAGTCTGAGTCTAAATGTCTATGTTCATATATTAGGTTGAAACCTTTTGATAATGCTACTTGTGATTATGTGTGTTAGGGCTAGTCATTAGGATGTGAAAAGCATAATTTTTCTAAACTAAAATTTGAGTTCTTTTTTCTTTTGCTGTCAATTTTGCAATCTTCTATTGTAAATTGAAAGCACTTTGGAAAAGGTTCCATTTTATGTATGTATATCTCTCTTTTTCTTAGCATGATTGTAATTTTTTCCCTTCTATTTTGCTAAGTTCCGACTTGACCCTGGAGATAAGGCAATGCTCAGCAATCTAAAAGAATTCCATTATTGGCCTGTGCTCAAGGCATTTTTGGAATCATGCTGGTCTGCTGAGGATTTTATCCGTCGGTCAATTTTTTGTCCGTTCGATACAAAATCTTGAATTAGAAAAATAAAATTTCTACTTCGATTAAAAAAATGAATTTTCTGGTTAAACGGAAGAGGTTCAGCTTGTAAAGTTTATTAATACTAAGCAAGGCCTGTCACCTGGAGACAATGATCCTGTACTATGACCTGGAGGAGATACAGAAGTTGGGAAAATGGCGAAGAGTAAGTGGTTTCTTACCTAGAGCTTCTCGATAGGCTCGTGTACCTTTGTCTGGACTTCCTTGTGATGCTTGCCCAAAGCACCACATGATATGGTGGCAATTTGTGAATTTTTGACTGATCCATTGCGCTTTTTCTACCTTGTGCTTGTATCATGCTTGGACAGCAGAAGCTGGATGATATCAATGTGAATGCAGTTAGTGAACTTTCTAATGTACATAGTTATACAACTGTCATGCAACTAAGGAAGTGACTTCAGATTCTATTGATCTTTTGTTTTCTTTTCCTCTACTTCATCCTTGTTTCTCAAGATACAACCTGTCGCACTGCTTATATTGCAAGTACAACTGCACTGAATGAGGCTTTGAGTTTCGAGGACTGCTTTGCGGAAGCAAATCTTAGAATCAGTTGGACCTAATGGTTGTGCTTGGACGAGTGAGCTACAACCTTCTGTGGCACATAACAGAAGAGATGTCTGGTGCTAAAAATGATTGTGCTTGTTTTTCTTGGCACAGCCATCTTAGAATCAGGTGCATTGATGGTTGTAGCTCAGTTTGTCCCTGCAAAACCAAGACTCATCCTGTACTCTAAATTATGGTCTGTTACAGGTCTGCTGATTCTGGTTGATGAGAAAATATGCAGGAAACCAATGAACAAACAGGACAATAGCATGAGTAGTAATAAGAACAGTATTGATTAAAATCAAATAACACAAGATGGCTGTTGAAACTTAACACTATTCGACAATAACCACTTCCCAGAAGAAATGCTGAACTTGGGTGCATTCAAGATGGAAAAGGGGGTGTAAACTATCGAGCACTTGCTAATAATTCAGAAGATGATAGCAATAATCAACAATGCACTTGCAACAAGTCAAATCTCTAATCAAGTTTATGATACAGATGATCCTCAAATGATTTAATAGTTTTACTTCACTGATGCACATAGTTAACAGATTTTGTACATTCACCCCAGGATATTGACTATGCTACAAAAAGTGGAGGACCTAATAAAACACCTTTTTCCGCCAAAAAGAAAATAATAATAATAAAAAAGTGTAAATATGACAACTGCAGTGATTGATTGGGTTGCATTTTCCTTGAAAGGGAAGAAAAGAAAGTTACAGGAAGAATCAGCAATGAGAACATACAATCAGCACTCGTACTCAAACTGGGGAAAATTGCATACTACTTGTACACTCCTTGCCTTCTTGTTCTTTCAAAATTACACCTGATCATTTCTATGAATATTCCACTATGGTTTCTCATTACTCCTGAGTTTCCCGAGTTCCCAAAAAGCACCACTGAACACGGGCCTTTGCATCCTAACCTGTTAGTAAGATTCATCTGAAGTAAACCAAAAAAAAAAAACCCAGCAACTTAAATTTCAAACCATGTAAGTCATGCCAACTTGCATAAGATTTGTATGAGGAACACTGAGTGTCGCAATCCCCCTTCTACAGTTCTTTCTCAGGAACGCATAAAAGTAATTTATAACCAGCTTCTTTAAAAACCACGAGTCTTTCCTGGCCCTGATATTCCCATGACCTAGGAGATAAACTACACCTGATTCTTTGGCCTTTCGAATGAATGAGAGCTCCCTCTCAAGGCTCTGGCCTGCTTCTATTATTGCTTCATCTTGGGGATCATCAAAGGAAGTACTCGGCTCAGAGCTTGGCTTCCCTATGCAGCTGTAGTCACCTAGGAGAGGAACACCAAGAGAGTAAACACTACCATTTGGTGCTACAAGTATTCGTGATGCTGAGTGCTCTTCTTCTGATTCATTATCACTATCCTCATCACTCTCTAACGATCGTTCTTGAGCTTCTCGACGAATAAACTTTTCAAGGCTCTCAATTAGAAGCTGTTCAAATGTTTGATGATGTTCCTTGCGCACATCCTTGTAGCCATACCTAGAATTAAACAAACAAATGCAACTTAAATAAGAAGAGATGTGAATCTTGGATATCATTTCACTAGAACAGTCATTAAAGATCAGCACACACGTGCCATATATTATAACTCATGTCAAGGCAGTACATATGAAAGAACTTTGTTCCGTAAGCTTATTTAATTTTCTTAAACAAGCATTCCAAAAACTAGGACATAGATAGCTAATTGAACGGTCAAAGTGAAAGATTACACCCATTACTACTCAACAAGGTAACTAAAAATACCAAAAGCACATTCAGGTTTGAATGGTCAAGAGGATCCAGCACATATGCAGCAGCATGAATCGAGTTTCACATTAGCTGTAAACAAGATTCTGGTGGACTTCATGTAGTGTAAACAGGTGCTCGTTCATGCAGACTATGAATTTCAAATGCAGACCTATATCATGTAGGGCCTTTCTTTCAACTCATGGTAAATATCATTCCTTCCTCCAGCTTCTTCCAAGTGATGGCTGTTTCAGTATTTATCTATTTATTACTAGTCCTGCTGTCAGTACTGTTCAAATATCAAAAGTAGCACACATTGATTTTAAGGTGGACTTCTTGGTTCTCCCTGAAACCGTTCCCCTCTCCCCTCCCATTTCCTTCTTTCTTTTGCACTAATATATGTCGCTAACTTTCTAAACAACTTCACCTTTGATTAAATGTGTTAATTAGACAAAAAGGAACCAGGTGTAACAAAGTAGCAGAAACTGATGAACAAAAGGTTCTTCTGGTGACCAAGGAATGATCCCGTAGCATTAGTTATTAATGAACATCAGAAAAAACTTTGTGCATCTTCCATAAGGAGTAAGACACTAAATTGTTATCAACTTCAAAAATGTCCTTGCCAGATCAAGATTCATATATATTTGAGTTTTAGAGTTCTGCATACCTAGCAATGCAGCGGAACATGTGATAGCTCTTCGGGCAGACACGCCGGAAAAGAAACCTTTCATTTTGGGGCACTACAGGAACTGGTACGTACTTTATGCACACAAATACGATCATAGAGTGGATTGCTGGAAGAGTGGTCAGAAAATGACCAAATATTGCAGGAATTCCTTTAACTAGTTCATTGTAAACCAAGCCAATTCCAGGGGCTCTAATGGTGCCAAGATTGCAACCCAATTCCATCATTAAGTCCATTGAGAGCTTCTGTGTAACTTCAGTTTCATACTTCAACTTGCTGCCATAATTCCAAATGTACATAATCATAAATAATACTGCAGCAAAAACCAATAAAACCCAGCTTCCATCTCCCACGCTACCCAAAACTGAGGAGAAGAAAAGTAGTTCTACTCCCATAAAGAAAATGAGAAAGCAAAATGCAATTATAATGTTAATCTGCCATATCAATAGCATAATGATAGTCACTAAGATTGTTGTCATCATCATAACTCCAAGCTCAGCAATGCCTGCAGAAAAGTTCAACATCAGAAACAAGACAAAGAATAACGTACAAACCTGATAATGATAGCAGAAAAATAACGAAAAAAGTGGAAGAAAATACATGTATGCGAAGAAAATAATGCAAAAATGATGGACAGAAGTTAATTAAATAATACTTCAGGTTAATGAAGAGAACTTCACTTGCCAATGCCTACCCTAGCTTCCAGTTATCAGTTCCATTTTTATCTCTTTTCTTAAAAGAAAACGAAGCTTCAAATGTATAACAGATCAATGAACCATTATGAACTTAACACCTATACAGTGAGCCAAGTGGATATCGAATTTTATTGATATTCTTCTAAATAACCTATGCTTACAAGTTGGTGCCAAAATGATCTTAAAACTAAAAGAAGGATCACACAGGAGTGCTCAATGTTTTCAGCATGTAATTACATATACTTCTACATACACTCCAGAATTCAAGACCATACTATAAAAAGAAGAGTGATAAGAACAATTATTCAAAGTGAAAGTGACTGATAGGAAACACATGGTAAAGGGTTATGTAGCAACATCCAAATCCTCATTGATTTTGCTCACACTTTAAATGTTGATATAAACCGGCAAAAGGATTCTTGAAGGCAGCCCTGAGTATGATCAAGTACTATTAGTGGTACGCGAACCAATGCTAAATGGAATAGAATACAGGGATACAAACACTGTGACATGACAACCTTGAAAAAAATTAATATCAGGCAAATAAACAACAGTTTAATTCTTCAAAATTCATAATGTTATGTTCGTGTTTTTTAAATTTAACACTATATAGGTAGATCAGTTGTAGTAAAATAGTCGAATAATATATCAAATTCATCTGGGTCTAACAAATAAACCAAACAAATACATGCCTCCCATAAACAATAAAAAAGTAAATCCAAACAAAATTGAAACCATAAAGCGCAAAGCATTACACTAGCTAATACTGGCATAAAATCATGTCAATAGATATAAAAAAAGTAATAAGAGAGAAAGAACTGCTCATTGGAATATGCATTAAAACAAAGTTACTAATTCGTTGCGGGATATGAATGGGAATTAAACATATAAAAAACTCAGCACAGAGCTTGCATTAAATCAAGGTTTAAAATACTTGAACCGGTATCAGTATTGGCCAATAATTTAGGATATCAAAATCAACATTACCGAGCAAATTGTATTGGTGATATAGGAAATATCAGCAATATCCAACCGATATTATCGGGCATATTATCAGGTATATCATGTATCATTTACCTCAAAATCCAATACAATACACACACACACACATGCATATATATATATATATATATATATATATATATATATATATATATATATATATATATATATATATATATATATATATATATATCGGTATCTACCGTATTTAAAACCTGGATTGAAAAAATAGGGCGACCAATGCAGAGGACTATGTCCTTACTGTATCTGTCATATATTCCCATATACCAGCGACCAGCACCAACCACACCATGTAACATCTGTGCAATAGAGAAGTGGATGCAAAAGAACTACATATCAATGTCAATCAGCCACATGTGTGTCAGAGATGGACTTTGTACTATCCTACCAAGCTCAGCACATCCTAATTTGGATTTCAGAACTGTTAGCAATCAACACGTATGTGATGGATGTTATTGTAACTAAGGAGATGGCCCCCTAACAATGATGTTGGAATAAGAGGATTTATCTAGCTGACCAAAAAGTTTGGGGAAGACTTTGTTGCTAGTCTTCTCTAAATACTCAGTTCTACAAACTCTTGCATGAAAGTTAAATAATCTAACATTTGGTACTAATGTTTGCAAGATTATTACAAAGATTCATGCAGGAGGAAAAAATTTCAAAATTTGCTGATGATTTTAGAAATGAAGTTTGTATGAAATGATTGTGGAGAGCTTAATACAGTTCTTGCAAGGTGAACAAGTGAAGAAATTAGAACAAGCTGAAGTTAGTACAGAGAATGCATTATTACAAACCCCCATCAAGAGATGAGTCTTGAAAACTTCCTTCCAACCACTTCTTCGACAATTTCCTACTTCCAATATGGAGGAATATGATGGGATATTATATAAGTATTTCTTGCAGTATAACAAAGACCCATAAAGATATGTAATCAGTTCCATATCAGACAGTCGAAGCCCCAAATTTTATCCAGATTGCCCAAAACACCAAACCTTGCTCTAAAGTGACTCTTATATGTGGATTCATCCCTCTTGTACCTGGTAACAATTAATGCGTTATAAAAAATACAATCACAAAGTTATAATGTAATCCATAACCAACCACACTTTGATAGGGAAAGGCTTGACGATGATCCGCATACTTGTGTACATGTGCATGTGTGTGTTTGTAGTGATATGGTAGGACATTAAAATCTTGGTCTGTAGACACGGATACGGGTATCATAATTGACATGGATATTAGGTGTCAGACACAGCAACCTTCAATATCTAGACACGAGGACATGGCTAAATTAGTGCTTTTCTTAAAACTATTTGTATATCTAAATCAAACAAACAAATATATTGGGTTATCATTCACATATGAAAGACTATAATAATAAACTGAATTAGTAAATATTTAGTTCCAGTCAAAAGCGTAGCACTAGCACAATATACTTCATCTTGTGACTACTTATAAATGGAGGTTTCGACATTTATAAGTATCAGACACGGTGGCATGTTCTGCGTCCAACATAGCTAGACACACCAAATCTTTTGATGGGAAAGTGTCGTAAAAGCAAAACCATCCCATTTAAAATCAGTAGTAATAGAATATTAAAGTTGAAAATCCACTCCTTCCAACAAGTTGATGTACAATATTTAGGCTGTTTAAAACAAAAACAAAAAAAATCACATCATTTTAAGTTTTTGATTGTTTAGATCAGCAGTCTAATATGTTTAATAAACGCAACAAAAAACGGAGATGAGGGCTTTAGAATGATGTTTGGTTCGAAGGAAAATGAAAGAAAAGAAAAGAAGCAAGTGGGAGAATTACTTACCATTGGTTTAGAAGAAAGGTCAAAGGAAAATAAAATAGAATGAAAGTGAAAGAAAATAAGGTTTAAAATTTTCTTTCCCCTTTTTCTCTCTCCTAACCTAGTTAAAAAAAAATTGCTCTTAACACTACTTTCCCTCAAATTCTCTCACAATTTTGTCTGGTAACCAAACATAAAGAGAATCTTAATACTTTTTCTTCTTTTCTTTCTAATTCTCCTTCTTTTCCTTTCTTTCATTTCCTCCCAAACAAACATAGCCTTAAAAGTGTTTAGATCAGGATAAAAAATTTGGAAACAATTAAGATGCTCCAAACCACTGATTTAATCAACATGTTACTTTCGTCTGGCTTGGGTTAACAATTTGAGTTGCATCATAGACCCTTCCCATATTCCAATACTAACATGCTGAAAACTGGCAATCCAGAATTAACTATAAACCAAGCAGAAAACATAATGGATCCAGCCATGAACTAGCATTTAAGTTACTGATGTAAGCTAAAGAAAACCTAGAACAGACTGTATGTGCTGTGTACAACATTGAGTTGGTGTATATTCTTATTGTGTGAAGGGGGTCATTCGAGCATTTGTACATAGATACTATGTTTCCATATAGAACCCTATCTCGTTGCATTCTATTTAGGATTAGGACTAGGCATAATTGACCATGCTTTTGACATATATATCGTTATTTGGCAACCATATTCACTTCTTCGGGCTTCTATTGAATTGAGAAATAGATTTCTTAGTATATTTAACTAATTTTTTACATTTTCAAATTTAAAAAATAAATAAGTTCATTTATGTCTATCTACTAATTTTTAAACTTTTGACTATGACCTGCCATGATTATTTTTTAGAATAAGGTAGTTAATTAGTAAGAATGAAGTTTATGATTTTTAAAAAATAAAAAAGATGACAGATGGTATAAATTGCAAGCTAATGTTTAATATAGTTTTTTAGACACAATAGATGAAGAAAAATTCAGAGAAACTCAAAATCAACAAAAGATAGAAAACCACTGTCAAATTTTTTCCCACCAATGCTATTTTGCTATATGTTAGTTTTATCTTTCAAGAAGTTATAGGTATATTCTATAACAAAACATGCGTTTATCTTTCAAATTTACAAATCTGAATATTGAAATAGAAAATTAAAGTATACAACCTCCAGAATCTCCTAATCAATCAGATGAGAATTCACAACTGAAAGTAGAAATGAAGAAGGGATGCCAACACACAACGGAAGAAATTCAGTACCATATGCATTGCCCAGCTCATTTATGCTTCCGAAATTTGCAACAAATGCCACAGAAACAACCAGCAAGAACCAATTAAGAACCGGAATATAAATCTGACCCATGAATTTTCTAGACGTATGTATGATTTTGAGGCGAGGAAAGCAACCAAGGGCTGTTGCTTGCTTTACGCAAGAGAAGGTTGCAGTTGTCATCGTTCGACTAGCAATAAGTGCAGCAATGGAGGCGATGAGGAAGACTGGCCAGAAAGCTCCACCTGCAGACAGCAAAATTTCATAATATAGACCCATTCCCGAGTGAATAGACCAAAAGATGTCAAACACGAAGATAGAAACCACTTTCATGCCTCCAGGTATCTTTCATAACAGAGCAACCATATGCCTTACTAGCTCAATAACAAAGTGAATATAATACATCCCTGATCTCAGCACTCATTCTTCTAACCAAGTGTGAAGGAAAACCATGGATGATGGATCATGTATTCATATCTCAATGGGCCCGCATACAACAATACGCTAAGATGGTTCTGGTTTTTAATATGCTTGAAGAGATGCAGAGGATAGCTAATCCTAAAGCTCGAAAAACTACTGATCTTGTTTCCTAGTGGCTATGAAGCACGGACACTATATCATGAACCTGTGTCCGTGTCGAACAGGCTTGAAGGACATACATATCCTATATCCCATGTATTTTTCAGTATTAAGCTCGTATCAGTGTATCATGTCCGTGTCAGTGTTTCCGTGTATCATAGCCTAGTGGTATAAAACAGGACCTACTAAAATAGACTCAAATCTAAGAGAAATATTGGAAGATTGATATTGATGTGGATCCTTACTGCACAACTTGAAAATTTTAAATTGTTAAGGGAGATTTAAAATAATAATAATAATAATAATAATAATAATAATAATGCTGTTAATCTGCTTGCCTATAGAAATTCTGAGGGATAAAGCTAAAGGTAAGCATTCGAAAAATTAGCTCATTAAAACATCAAAAACTGAAATTTTCAGAACTTTAACAATGATACCAAGTGGCTGTTTTGCATTGATTAATTTTCTTATCATTGTGTGGTTTATGTGGTGAAACAGATGTACTAGTCTCCAGTCCGAAGTAGATCAATACCAAATCAGATTAGTCACGGGCACCTCTGAAGCTTTATAGAAAGAATAGTATATAACTGTAGATAAACTTCTGCAACTTAAAATCAAGGAAACAACTGTTCACTATGCAGTTCACTGAGAAGGCTGATTTAAGGTTTTGATTGAGACGTATTTGGAAGTAAATGCTTGAACAAAATGGGAACGAAACTTAATTGGGCCAAAAATCTGCTTTGAAGAAATCTAGTTGTCTGGTAGATCCACTAGACACCAATTATCTTTTTCTAAGGTCGCCTTGCATAGTATACAAAGAGAAATCAGTACCACGGATTAAATGAAAAAATAGGCTTACATTAGCTTGGTTATGAGATAAAGTGAAAATGTTTGAATGTTCCAGCTTACTTGGAATTGAAGAGAAGAAAACATGCTCGTTCTGACTTAGATTTTCCATTAAAAATGCAGCCTGACCAAGGTATCCCAAAAGAAGGCAAGGAAGGACCAGAAACACAAAGGTAATCTGCATAAATATTAAATACAACAAAAATATCGGAAAACAGTAAAAGAAGTTCTTAAAGGAAGCCATAGATAGGAGAAAATATGCATCTGTAGCACTTATAACTTACTCACCTGCACAGACCTTACAGAGAAATAGCAAAGATCTGCAAACATTGCCTCAGATCCTGAAATGCCACCAGTAATAGTAGGGTTAGAAAACTGAATTCATCATGAAAAGATATAAAAGGGGAAAAATACAAGACAGGCATAACGACTGAGAGAAGCTAAGCAAAAATGATCGAAACAGATATGATTAACAAGATTACTGCTGAGACTTCATAAAGCATAAGTATGACGCTATTGAAAACAAAATAAGGAAACATTGTTAAAAATAACACGTTATGAAACCCGTTATATTGCATTATGACACCTACCAGAAAGCCAACGTTATCTATCAAGCGAAAATAACTCATGCACTGTAACGGTGCGTTTTTTAATGCTATTTTACATTATTTTACATTACGTTAAAATATATTATTTTACATTATTTGCTGTATTTCTTTACTAATTTTTATATTGTTGTTCATTATTTATTTTGATTGTTAACTAACAAGATTTAGCAAACTAAAATGATACCCAATGAATGGAGTACCCTAGTGTACTTCTATATAATAACAATGGTGATATTCAAAATTGTTCTAATTACCATAGAATAAAACTCATGTGTCACACTATGAAGCTTTGGATAACTGAACATAGATTAAGACAAGCTGTTAAAATATCAAAGAACCAATTTAATTCAAAATTCATGCCAAGGCGATCAATGACAGAAACTATTCATTTATTTCATCAACTTATAGAGCGATTCTGAGAGAGAAATAGAGATTTATATATGATCTTTATTGAGCTAGAGAAAGTTTATGATAAGATATCACGAGAGGTGCTTTGGTGGACATTAATTTAAAAAAAAGAGTCATCACAAGTATATTGATATAATTAAGGATATGTATGATGGAGTAGTATCCAATGTCAGAACTTATGGTGGTCTAACAAGTGATTTTTCAATCACAATTGAATTGCATTAAGAATCTGCATTGAGTCCATTCTTATTTACCATAGTGATGGATGAGCTTACTAGAGCTATTCAGAATGAGATACCTTAGTATATACTATTTGCTGATGATATTATTTTAGTTGAAGAGATAAGAGCATGGGTGAATGTCAAGTTAGACTTATGGAGGCAAACATTAAAATCTAGAGGTTTTATATTAAGTAGGTACAAAACAGAGTATATAGAGTGTAAATTTAGTAAATGACGAACCCAAGACTATAGTAGACAGGCAAAAGATAAAAATGAGTAGTTAGTTTAGGTATTTGAATTTTATTATTCAAAATGATGAAGAGATTGATAAGAATGTCAATCATAGGATCCAAACTAATTGGTTGAAATTGAAGAGTGCACCAGGAATTTTATGTAGGCTGAAGAAAATTTTTTATAGGACTGCTATTATAAAGAAATATCATTCACAGAAGATAAGTCTAACAGAGATGCGCATTCTTCCTTAGATGTATGGCAATACTAAGAGAGATAAAGTGAGAAATTAAAATATTTGTGCTAAGATAGTTGTAGCCTCCATTGAAAAGAAGATGCGAGAAAATTGTTTACGATGGTTTGGCCATGTGCAATGTAGACCTACAAATACACCAGTTCGGCGAGAAAACCTTATCAATATTAGATAAGTTAAAAGAACAAAGGGAAGACCGAAAAAAAAATATGAATGAAGGAAATACGAAAAAATATGTATTCTAGAGGTTTAGATGCAGGCATATTACTCAATAGGAATGAATGGAGAAGGATTATCAGTGTAAGCGATCTAGCATGATTCTCTTTTGAAACTGTAGCCTACCCCAAGTACTTAGGACAGAAGGCTTAGTTGTTGTTGTTATAGCTAATTGATATAGTTTTCTAACTTGATTACTTATTGTTTCCTTATTTTATTATTTGCGGGATTGCTAACTTGTGATTACTTCCTTATTTGATAATTGTAATTCCTCTTCAGTTTCTGAAATTTCTTACTCGCTGCTGATTCAATTAAATTCTTAGTTGAACTATAATGAACAAATACAAATAAGATAAATTGAGCATTACAATATATACATTATAATATTGATAATAATTAAAAATAAATTTGAAATTTAATTTTTTTTGTTTAGATAATGACTGAAATTACGGATGCAAACTTAATATAATTTAGGGGTATTTACAGATCTGTCCCTTAAATCTTTATAAATTATAATTTAGTTCCCCAAATATTCATACTTAGGATTTAGTCCCCCAAATCCTTTAAGTTACTACAATTTAGTCCCCCAGTTTATATTTTGGCCCAATTTTCCCGTTTTACTCCTGATTCCTTCACTTAATTCCCCTTTCTTCTTTCTCTCTCTTCTTAGTTCTTATTGGGTTCCCCCCTTATTCTTCTCTTCTCTCTCTATTCACTTATTGGGTTCTCCCTCTCTATATTGAAACCAAATGTATTATTCTCCACTAAATGTATTAAACCTTTAAGTCTCAATATAAATTCATTTATTGGGTTCTCCCTCTCTATATTAAATAAATCAATA
Source organism: Dracaena cambodiana (assembly GCA_036321105.1). Classification (NCBI taxonomy): domain Eukaryota; kingdom Viridiplantae; phylum Streptophyta; class Magnoliopsida; order Asparagales; family Asparagaceae; genus Dracaena; species Dracaena cambodiana. Next base: position 55,742,312 of record JAYEPQ010000005.1, on the reverse strand, counting down.
TAAATTCATTTATTGGGTTCTCCCTCTCTGTATTGGATAAATTCATTTCTAGGTTTAATATATTTAGTGGAGAATAATACATTTGGTTTCAATATAGAGAGGGATAACCCAATAAGTGAATAGAGAGAGAAGAGAAGAACAAAGGGGGAACCCAATAAGAACTAAGAAGGGAGGAGGAAGAGAGAAGGGGAATTAAGTGAAGAAATCAGGGGTAAAACGGGAAAATTGGACCAACTGGGCGACTAAATTGTAGTAACTTAAATGATTTGGGGGACTAAATCCTAAATATGAAGATTTAGAAAACTAAATTATAATTTATAAAGATTTAAGGGACAGATCTGTAAATACCCCTATAATCTATAAAGATAAATTAAAAACTATTGTGAAACTTGTTAGAAATTTAGAATTGATTCTCTGTTATAAAATATTTTTAAATTCTTCTTTTAGATTTTTTTAATTTGTTTTTCAATTTATAAAAATTATTTTTATGTAGTGATATTTACTATTACTAAATAAATAGGAAATTGCATAACCAATATTATGCGTTTTGCTATATGTGATATAACCTAACAAAGGCAAAACGTTATGTTACCATTATCGTTATTTTAAAAGCAAGGAAACTTCTTTTCTGTGGATATGTTAATTACATGATTGTATACTTTCTGTCTAAACAATCAATCTGATGATCTGAAACTAAATCAAATTTACAAATATAATCCAATAATTAGAAATTATAATTCACGTTCTTACCTGTCGCACATAGAAGACAACCACCAAGAGACATCCAAGCCTGAGCTGAGTCTTTCTTGAAATAATAGTAGATGTAAACCGGGTTAAATGCCCTCAAAACAGTTGTTCCGTACTTCATAAGATTGTAGACACCAACACCCGCAAGGGAGCAAAACCATATGAATAATGCAGGGCCCACTGCAAGCCCCACTTTGCTTGTTCCGAATCTCTGTACACTGAATAAGACTATAAGAGATGCAACTGTAATCATCACGGATTCACCTGCAAGAGTGTTGCACAATTATGTCAGCATGTATAAACAGACAAAAAATATAAAGGATAAGATCTATTTTCAAATTTAATTTTGCATCATAATTTAAATATAAGGATATTAGTAGGTACTAGAAATGGGATATTAAAGCGCATGGATTGTTTGACTCCCAAATATTAAACTGCACAACTGGGTAATCCATCTTATAACCGAATACATTATATGAGTTAAGATGTCACTAATTGTTTTAAACAATCACAATGGCCATGCTTAAGAGAAGCTTTGTCTGTAGAATAAAAGTTCAAGATCCTAGCTTGAAGCCATTCATATGTTCAAATGTCAGACAGCATTCTCCTTTTATTAATCATGTTCAATGAATTCTTGTGTATAGTTCCATTGCATGGTAATATAACAGGATTGGTGAATCCAAAAAGAAAGGATTAGTTGCACGGACAGAGAGCCCGGCCAAGTGCCCAGGCTGTAATTCTGAAAATTTCTAATATGCTTATGTGATTTGTGGCAATTGTGCTTACTATTGGCAGCAAACTTTTGCCCGCATTGACTAGGCAACCTAAATTGCGCCCATGCTGATCTTGAATTACCCACAAATCACCCAGGCCCATGTCAAGATTTGACTAACATAACTACTTTTTAATTAGTTAGTAAAGTACTCGTTTAGTGAGGCTGAGAAAGCAAACCTTATAATTTATAATCCCTTCCACACATTGTTAAGACATTAATTACAATAATTTAAACTAATGACAAATTTGGGCCTGATTCAACGACAATACTGGACCATTTAAATCAGTTTGCTTGATTTTGTGCCCCAGCTGAAAAAAATTTCTGGCTCTGTCCCTTATTAGTTGGCATTATTTTTTACGATAAAAGAAAATTTCCTCTCTTAGAATAATCAACAAGCTAGTGGCCAGAAAGGTGTAACTACTTGCAAGAAACTATATCAAACATTCATATACATCATACTACTTAGCCAAGAAGCTTCAGAGTTGTTACTGAAAATGTTCAGAAACCAATAGTGTCAAGAGTATGAATGAGACCAATTTATTATATATAGAAACATTTAAAAAAAAAAACACGACTCACACGTACACCATGAGTACCGAATATTTTTATGTACATGAAAAGTACCATACTTTGGAGAATGATATGTATTATAATTTACAACACTGAGGCAAGCTGGCAAAGATATTCTAGCAACTTCACAAAATAGTAATACAACTTAAGTAAAAAAGGGGTCAAGATCCTTCCAAACTCCACAAAAGATTAAAGTGAGAAGCTTATCCAAGAATCTGTCCCAGCGTTGCACACAAACACTTCTTGAATACTCCTAGACAAATGCCAAAACGTATCAAAAGAGGACTAGATCTAATAGTATATCCTAAATCTCAGACTTCTTGGACATACTCCAGCACAGCTTTGACACTTCTCATACACTTCTTATATAGTCAATAGACACAAAGGTGTTAATTTACTTCTCTGTATGAGAAAGAATTTATCAGGGGGAACAGGGAGTCAAGTTGGCTTCTTGTTCTAAACTATAATAAACTAAGTATTCGAGAGAAGCAGAAATATGACAAGCTATTGAGAGATAAAGAGACAACATCATTCCGTATAAAATGTTAAAATGTATGATAGGTTAAATTTTAGAATATATGAAAATTACATCTTATCCTATTATTAGAAACACGTGGTGTAGAGGTTCGGCTGAGTTTTGATAGCAGCCGAGTGTCCTCCAGTTTCCTGCAACATAATTGGTGACGAGATAACAAGCAATTGAAAAGAGATTGGAGAGGAATTAAGAAGAGCAAGATAGAAGGTGAAGGTTCAGCAGAAGAAAAGAACGCAGAAGGAGCAAATTGAGGTAGAAGAAGAAGATAGATTTCCATTCCTAGCACTTTATTACATCAATTAGGCTATATATAGCCATACAAAAGTTTGCCAGAAGCCTCCAGAATATTCCTGAAGTGTACTCCGCAAAATTCCGCCGCTCCTCTCGTGCGCCAACAGCCCACTCTCAGACGGTTAAGAATCTATTAAGGATGATTTTGGATTTGGACCCTAACATGTTGATAGAGATTTGATTAGAATTTGATTAGAATTTGATTAGATTTGGTATTATCTTATTGCATTATGATTTGATTAGATTTGATTTAAGATTTGGATAGATTTGGTATTTTGTTACTTTATAATTTTCTATATATATGGCTTGTAAAACCCTAATTTGAATATAGAGTAAAATATGATTTTTTTTTTTAGAGCATGTGATTTGCTTTATCAAATCTTTATTTGACTGATTCGTGAGAGAGTGGGCGTGTGATTCGCCTGGACGTGAGGTCCAAACCCTAATTTATCCTCCAAAACTCTAAGTTCTTCCCCAATTCATCCACCACAAACCCTAAATCGCTTCTGTCCGCCGTCAAATTGGTATCAGAGCTCAAGATCCACATTTTCAGGTATCAAAATTCAAATTCATCTCCATCTTCTTATCTTTCCATCATTTTTTTTTAAATTTTCTTTTAGATTTGAGGGAAAAAAAATCAGCAAAAAAAAAAGGGAGAAACAGATTAAAAAAAAAAGTGCAAAAAAAATTTGAGTGAAAAAAAAAAAGTTTTCCTCTCTTTCTCCCTGCAACAGCAGCCCCCTTCCCCTTTCCCACACCGCCCCTTCATCCAAACCCCCCCAACACCCAAAAAAAAAAAGGGCAAGCAGGAGCAGTAGGAGAAAAAAAAAGAAAAGAAAAGAAAAAAAAGAAGCGAGTAGGAGCAGCAGGAGGGAAAAAAAAATAAAAAAGAAGTGAACAGGAGCAGCAGAGAAAGAAAAAGAAGAAGAAGAAAAAACGAGCAGGAGCAGCAGGAGAAAAAAAAAAAGCAGGAGTAGCAGGAGAAGAAAGGAAGAAAGGGAAAGAGAGGAAAAAAAAAAGCGAGTAGGAGCAGCAGGAGAGAAAAAAAAAAGAAAAAGGAAGAAGCAGGAGCAGCAGGAGAAGAAAGGAAGAAAGGGATTAAAAAAAAAGTTTCCCTCTCTTTCTCCCCACAGCAGCAATCCCCTCCTCCATCCCACACTGCCTCGTCATCAAGACTCACTAACACCCATATTTTCTTCTCCGATCAGCAACCCCAACCCCTTCAACTGCCTGTCTTCTGGTTCCACTTCGTCGCGACTTCCCCTTCGTCTCCGATCAACCACCACCAGCAACATTCACCGATCCAACCGCAAACCTTCCCGTTTGACCCTGCCGAGCCACGTTCGCCTCGTCGCTGCTATTGCTCCTTTGACCTCACTTCCGACCAGAGCCCTTCCCCTCATCATCGATCATCTCCACTCCGCCTTCGACAACAACAATCACCTCTTCTTCCAGATTGCATCTAGGGACTGATCGATCTAGTACCAAGACAGAATATGAACCCGACCCATTGTCATTTGGAGAAGACCCGTTCGAACAAAACAAACCCGTTAAGGATCAAGTGGGATTTTGAAGCTATTTTGAGCCCAATTCGCAACCAGTTCGAGCCAGATAATCTTGAGGTAATTCTTGAACTGATTTATGGAATTTCTACTCCAGAATTCGTGCAAAATTCCCAACAATTTTCGAAGGAATTCGTGCCTAAGTGTGATTTACTCTATATCGAGGTAATTTCTAATCGCGTTGTTATTTAGTCAGTAATATTTTGTACTCCATTCTTATTATTTGTGTGGACTTGGACATTTTATTGTTACCACGAAATCTATTTGTGTGTTACATTATATTTGCATAAATAGGAATTGCATTTCCTCGCATATAGCAACTTTCGGACATTAAAATATCTTATTTGATCATATAGTCACGCATTTAGTTTGTGTCTAGGATTTTGCATATTCATCTGTGTGCTTTATTGCAACTACATATAGATAATTATTGCATGCTTCGTAGTGGCAAAAATTTTAGAGAAGTCATGGATCTGACTGAGGTTTTAAATAATTTAAATGAAATAATGGACACTAATAAAAAACTTCAAACTGGTTTAGATGTAATAAATACACGTTTAGATAATTTAGAAACACAAGTCAATGAGCAAAAACTTGCTGAAAATAATCAGAGTAATGGAAGTAGACAAGAAAGATATCATAATATTGGAGGAAATAATAATTTTGAGGATGAACATCCACACAATGATATCATACGTAAAGTTAAAGTAGATGTTCCCTCTTTTGATGGCATTTATGACCCCCAATGTTTTTTTGATTGGTTAGCAGATATGAACCATCTTTTTGAATGGTATGGGATGTCTGAAACCCGAATAGTCCGTTTCGCTAAATTAAAATTACAAGAGTCAGCTAAAATATATTGGATGTCAGTTGAGAGACGGTTAGCAAGAGAGCGACAAGAACCAATTGAAACATGGTTTGAAATGAAAGAACTTAGAAAGAAATATCTTCCTTCAATTTTTAAAGATGATATTCAAGAAGACAGCTGTTTTACTCTTTCACGATTTAGCACTGGACTTAAACCCGAACTCAAACGAGAAGTGCTTCTACAATTTTTAGATTCTGTTGAGCATGCATTTCAGTGCGCTCTTAACTATGAGACATATTTGCGCACGCCTTTTGATAAAAAGTCCACTTTCAGAACCATGGAGTATCCCAAGCGACAATCTGACACTAATGCTACACATACTAATATTGTCCCTAAGGATACAAAAGGTAAATCAGTCGCTAGTGAGTCATCAAAACCAGCCACAAAACAAACTGAGTGCTTCAAGTGCCATAGTTTGGTCACTTTGCTTATCAATGTCCTACAAGAAATTTGTTAATAAATGAGGTTCATAATACAGATGATAGTGAGACTGAAGAAAAATTTATGAACCTTAAGGAAATTTTAGTGATGTTGAAGATGACCTATTAAATACACCTTTACACATTATTAGGTGCTTGCATACTGTATCGAAAAATAAGGATTGGCGTAGGACTAATGTATTTCATACTTATATCACACACAACGGTAAGAGTTATAAAGTCATGATAGATGGAGGTAGTTGTGTCAATATCATTTCTAAATCGGCTATTGAAAAGATGGGCCTCAAAACTGAATCACTCTCAACCGTACAATATCACTTGGGTTGATAAAAGTTTTCATGCTATTATTCAGCATTGTTTTGTGCCTATTCAATTTTTGAATTATAGTGATCATATTTGGTGTGATGTTTTACACATGGATGCTGTACATATTTTACTCGGTAGACCCTAATTATTTGACCTAAATGTTAAGAATTATGGAAAATCCAATACCTATGCATTTGTGTGTAATGGAAAGAAAATTGTGTTGAATCCTTCTCCACCCAATAGTCCATCTAAAAATAAAAAAAATGGGTTAACCCTAACTCGAGGTGAAAAATTGCTCCATTTTGTGCATAAGAATCATGAGCTTATCGAGTCTAGATTCATATTTCTTGACAAGTCTTATCCACCTATAGATTCACTTGCACAACTTTTGCATCGTTTGTGTGTGAATCTCCGTAGGCAAATTATACTTAGCAATGATACTTACAAGTTTATTGCAGATATACTTAATAGAGTGCAGGTATTTCTAGCTGGATCCGTGCTGATTAGGGTTCCACCTACGAGTTTCCCTTTTGGAAATGTAGAGGCTTTTCACACCCAATGTATGAACCCTTTCAGGTTTTTGCGGGAGTTTGTTATACTTCCTTTGGAGTCGAATATTCCACCAGCCCCTGATATTCGCTGGATCATGATTGATTCACGTGTGCCTTGGTACTCTACTCTAGAAGATCATCGACCTTCTGCTTTATGCCCGACATTCTTCACAGCATCAGATTTTCAGCTCGCTCCACTTCATCCACATCCACGAGTTCCACCGCCATGGATATGCACGAAAGCTGATATTTGGTTTCGGATGTCTGATTTATACATATTTGATATGGTGGAAAGTTTTTCCGGATCTCGGAACGCTTGTTCAACTTCATCCGATGTGCTTGATTTTCTTCCAGTTGCCATTCACCGGTGGTGAATGTTTCCAAGCAGGGGAGAATTGATAGAGATTTGATTAGAATTTGATTAGAATTTGGTTAGATTTGGTATTATCTTATTGCATTATGATATGATTAGATTTGATTAGAAATTTGGATAGATTTAGTATTTTGTTACTTTAGAATTCTCTATATATATGGCTTGTAAAACCCTAATTTGAATATAGAGTGAAATATGATTTTTTTAGAGCATGTGATTTGCTTTATCAAATCTTTTTTCGAGTGATTCGTGAGAGAGTGGGCGTGTGATTCGCCTGGACGTGACATCCAAACCCTAATTTATCCTCCAAAACCCTAAGTTCTTCCCCAATTCATCCATCACAAACCCTAAATCACTTCCATCCGCCGTCACATGTGGTCCCATGTGACGCATATGTTACTTTGCTTTTACTCTGCCTCTTTGTGTTATAAATACAGACACAATACATTGCATGATTAAGCTAGGTGACAGCAAGAAATGTTGATGCAAAACATGAAAATGCATAGAGTGAAATATCAACCAAATTAACATAAAATTCTTCAAGAATGTCTGTATGGATAGCATGATCGCAATAAAAAATAATAATAATAACAGATACAGATAAAAATATACAGTGCAAAACAAAGGGTAACTACTCTCAAGAAAAGACAAATAGAAGCCATATCTGCAGGAAAGATAGCATATATTTCAGAAAGGCAATACAGATTTTAGGATAATGAAAAGGGATGAACATTTAAAAGGCCTATAAAAGAAGTATGGCCTTCAAATTCCAAAGAAAATTAAACTGATAGATACACCAAGCTTAGGCGTAAAATATTAGTGGCCCAATAATTCAGGCCCTATTTGGTGAGGGTTTAAAGCTACATACAACCCAGAGTTAGCAGAAGAAGGGTTAAGGACCTAACCAGTTTTAAATTAACTTTATGCATAATTTAGCATTTGAATAACGTTTTTCTAGAAAAATCGACAACAATTCTTTGAGAGAGAATCCGATTATGCCTTAACTGGCCTATATGCATAGAGCAATGTTGAAAATAACGCGTTATGAAACCGATTATATTGCATTGCGTAACCTAACAGAACCCCAACGCTACGTAACAATTGGAAATAACTCAATGCACCGTAATAGTACGTTTTTTATGTTATTTTACGCTATATTACGTAATGTTACGTTAAATTACATTATATTATGTTATTTACAATTATCTTTTTAGTAATTTCTATATTGTTGTTAATTATTATTTTGATTATTAGCGAATTGTTGTAATTTTATTACTTGATTAGTTGTTGGTTTGTTTGATTGCTTATGGAATTGTTAACTTGTTAATTTGCAGTTGTTTCCTTATTCGCTTGTAATTTCTCTCCGGTTGCTGAAATATCGTACTTGTTGATTCTATTGAATTTTTAATTGAACTGAAATCAATAATTACAAATAAGATAAATTGAATATTATAAAATATAAATTATAACAATGATAATAACTGAAATTGAAATAAAAAATTGAAATATTTTTTTCTTGTTTAAATGATAACTAAAATTACGGTTGCAAACTTAATATAATTTATAAAGATAAATGTGAAAATCATTGTAAATTTAATATAAAATTAAAATAGGTTATGATTATAAAATGGTTTTACATTATTTTTTTGATATTTTATATGTATTTTTTAATTTATAAAAATTATTTTATATATTTTATATTTATTTTATTAAATAAATAGGAAATTGCATAACCTACGTTATGTGTTACGTTATATGCAACATAACCTAATAGAGACAAAACGTTACGTTACCGTTATCGTTATTTTGAACATTGGCATAGAGCTAAATATCTAATTTCTAAACCCGGTTTATTTTAATCCACTCAGTAAAAAAAAAAAAAACTGTTTGGCAATGTAAACTTAGATTAGAGGCCCTTAACCCTTGGATTAATCCATTGCCAAGCGGGGCCTCGGGTTTTAGCTATAGTTAGTGATGTTAATGCACAATGAGTACAAAATAATGGTCAAAGTTCATGTGCAAAACCTCCTCCGCGTACACAAAAATACATACACAGAAAGAAGTCATAAGATACATTCGAACATAATGCATGGGAGTGAGACCAAAAAGGGGAGGACATCAACAAAAATAGCCCGCTGTCAAATTAAACAACAATCAAGAGTGGAACCAACAGAGAATAAAAGACCTCCATGGCAATCAGGTTTCACATATTTCACATCCAATTATTAATCACTCCAGAAAAGTGGACAGCGATGGTCAAAATTTTGTGAACATCCAGAACTGTTAATATCTCTTATAAGCTCAGAGCAGTGGCAATATAGATGATTCAAAAAGCGCTAATAAAATTGGAAAGGATGTGTTGTTAGGGAATAAGACAGAATAGAGATATTATTATACCATGTTACATGACTGAAAAGCCTATTGATAGAGACAAATAAAGATTAAGTTTATCTAAATAAAGGGTTGAGAAGATTAGATAAGATTAAATTAGGAATTTAGATAGAATTTCAAAAGATTCATTTTATCTTGTTGCACATAGGTTTTGCTATATAATGATTGTAAAATTTTAATTTTAAGCAGAGAAATTGATATTGAGAAAATTGAGAGCATATATTTTGTTCTTCTAAGAGTGACAAGATTAAATTAGGAATGAGTGTGTGATTCGCCTGGATGTGAGATCTAAACTCAATTTATTTTCCAAATCTCTAATTTATTTCCCAATTCTCCACCACAAATGTTAATTTCCTCACATTCTATGTCAAATTGGTACCAAGCTAAAAAATTCCAATTTCTCCCTATCGTTCATCTCCATCTTCCATCTTTCATCTTCTTTTCAATTTTATTTTTAATCTTTACTTTTTAAGAAAAAAACTCTCAAAAAAAAATCTTATATGAAATCCCGTCCCTCCCTTAGGGGAGAAAAACAAACAAAAAAAAAAAAAATCAGATAAGATAAAACCAAAAAAAAAAAAAAAAGAAAGAAAAAAAAAAGAAAAACCTTCAGCACTGAATGCCTGTCACGATATGCCCTTTGAAAATCCCCAAGTCCCCCCTTTCTTCGTCTTCAACCTCAAAACCCTTCTCCCATCCCTGCCTTCAACCTCAAATCCCATTGATCATCTCGCTCAACACCCCCCTTCACAGAACCCTTCGACCCTACCCCAACAACAGTCAAGCGCCTCCTTCCCCTTCAATTTCGACATGATCACCAGCACTTGGAACCAGCATCTCCGCAACTACAATTTCCTATACTTCACTTCAATCTCCGATTGTCGGCTAAGGCTCCACCTCACCTACTTCCCCTCCCCACTCCTCCAGCGGCACCTCCTCGTTACTTTGCTCACCACTGTCCACAAACCGCTCACCTATATCAGCCGCTCTCAACTCCTCTTCCATATCCAGGCGGTGTCATTCCCTCCTCCAATGAGAGCTACATCCCCGCAAGAATATAGTAAAATTTGTGGCAAGATACTCCATAGATGTTGAAGTTGGATTGTATGAAGATTAACAACATATATGTTCTTAATTATGTCAATATACTTGATGGAGATTCTTTTCTTTATCAATGTCCACTAAAGTACCTCTCGTGATATCTTATTATAAACTTTCTCTAGGTTAATAAATACTATATGCAAATCTCTATTTCTCTCTCGGAATCCCTCTATAAGTTGACGAAGTAAATGAATAGTTTTTGTCGTATATCGTCTCGGTATGAATTCAAACTAGTTCTCTGATATGTTAACAGTCTGTCTCAATTTATGTTCAATTACCCTCTCCCAAAAATTCATAGTGCGACACATGAGTTTTATTCCACAGTAGTTAGAATAACTCTGAATATCATCATTATTCTTATATAAAGGTATTAGGGTACTTTTCCTCCATTCATTTGGTATTTTTTTAGTTTGCCAAATCTTGTTAAAGAGGTCTGTCAACCACCTCACACATCTCTCCTAAGTATCTCCGTACTCAATAGGAATCTCATCTGAACCAACAATTTTTCTTGATTTCATTCTCATTAAAACCTTTTTTACTTCAGATTTTTTAATTCTACGCATAAAATTATGATCTATATCCTCAGATTGAACAATAAGGTCTCACAAATCTTGAGTAAAACTATCATTATACAATCTGTCAAAATAATCTCTCCATTTTTCTTTAATCTCTTCATCTCGAACTAGAACCTTTTGATCCTCATTTTTAATACATTTTACACTACATAAGTCACTAGACTTTCTCTCTTTTATTCGAGCAATTTTATATATAATATATATATATATATATATATATCAATGTTTAAAATAGCGATAACGTAACGTTTTATCTTTGTTAGGTTATGTCGCATATAGCATAATGCATAATGTAAGTTATGCAATTTTATATTTATTTAATTAAAAATAAATATAAAACTATATAAAATAATTTTTATAAATTCAAAAAAAATTAAAATATCTACAAAAGAATTTTCACATAATCAATTCTAATTTTATATTAAGTTATACAATAATTTTCACATTCATTTTCATAAATTATATTAAATCTCCAACCGCAATTCAAGTCATCATTTAAATAAGATAACAAGATTTTAATTTTTTTATTTCAATTCCAGTTATTATTATTGTTTTAATTTATAATTTTATAATGTTCAATTTATCTTATTTATAAGTGTTGATTTCAGTTCAGTTAAAAATTCAATAAAATCAACAAGTAAGATATTTCAGCAATCGGAGAGAAATTATAACAAGCGAATAAGGAAACAATCACAAATTAAAATATTAGAAATTCCACAAGCAATCAAATAAGCCAACAACTAATCAAAAAAATTACAATAATTCGCTAATAAACAAAATAATAATCGACAACAATATAGAAATTACTAAAAAATAATTGTAAATAACGTAACATAACGTAAGTTAACATAACATTACGTAATATAATGTAAAATAATATAAAAAAAGTATTGTTACAGTGCACTAAGTTATTTTCAGTTGTTACATAGCGTTAGGGTCCCGTTAGATTACGTAACGCAATATAACGGGTTTCATAACGTGTTATTTTCAATATTGATATATATATATATATATATATCATTTTCTGCATTTTTATTGTCCAACTTCTCGTACACTTGTTTGTATAATTTATATTTTGCATCCCGAACAGTTTTCTTAGCCTCCTTGGCTAGCTTATACCTCTCAAAACTTGTTCCGTCATTATTCTTCTTTAAATCTCTGTAAAGGTCTCGCTTGATTTTAATAGTATTTTTTACCCCTTCATTCCACCATAATATGTCCTTACGTGGTGGAACACCACCCTTCGACTCCCTAAATATATCTTTAGCTACCCTCTTAATGCAGCTAGTCATTTTGTTCCATGTTGCATGAAAATTAACCAAGAAATAAATTGAATTCATATTACATTTTGACTGAGCAATCAAACTGTTAAAGAGCTGAAGCTTATTGATCAAGTAACATACTTCAAGAGAGGTCCCTATTTGAGTCTTTAAATCTCCTCCCATGTTCCAAACTCCTCGCGTTGCTCATCTTCGCTCTTCACACCAAATCCCGCAACCATCGACCCCTTCTACAGCAGATTGAAGGAACACCAACTCGGGTTTGATTCAGATTTGATTTTAGCAGATTTAGGTTCAATTCGAATCTATTGAAACTAGGAATGAGAATGGGTAGGGCCGGGCCGGACCGAATTCTTTCTATATCCAAACAAAAATTTTGGACTTTGGACTGATGCAAAGCTTGAACGGGCTATTATAAAAAAAAGCCCAGCCTGGCCCATTGGGCTTTGGGCAGCCCATGGGCTTTTTAAACTTGCCCATATTAAAAATCAAAATAAAAGATTTTAGATACAAACTAGATACCTAATTGCCACGATAATAAAGAAATCATATGCAAAGCCACATATTTGCATTTTGCAAGTAATTGGAAGAGCGGCATAAGCAACTCGTTGGATGCTTTGGTCGTTGACCCATCTATAGCTTTATTTCTTACTATTTCATTCTCAGTTTACTGCAAACAGACTTATGTTGACATGCATGATGCATGAGAAGTTCCTGATGCATTATTATCATCAACATAAGGCCAATTTCATTGAAGGAATGATTGAGTTGCCAGAAAATTCTATCTACAATCTTGTTACCTTTATATTCTTTGAGTTTCGTTGAGACATTTTGTCAAACACCTTGCCGATCACACCTTCCCATGCTCAAGCATGCATTGCGGCTGACCGCTGCTCGCTACCTGCACCATCACTCTACTTAAGGAAATCAACCACCTGCTCCACCACTCTACTTGGGGATATGAGATCAAAGCCTAGATCAAGAGAAGTGAAGCTATTGATGGGATCAACATAGCGCATCGATGAAATTCTTAAAACTTACAAACTTGGGCAAAAAATTTCTAGGGCTTGAGAATCGAGAGCTAACCTTTGATTTTGCTTGAGCTCAGCGAGCATGGAGGGAGACAGAGAGATGGAATCTTGTAATGGAGGTTGTTGCTGAGCGAATCACGTTCCCAGAGTCGGAGGAAGACGAAGAGGAGAGGAAAGGGACGGAATGCTCGAGACACGAATGAGAGAGAGGAGAGATTGGGAACAAGATTAATTGGATTGGGATGTTAGGGCTTTTGGACTTCGGGCTTTTTGGGCGAGTTTGGATATGTCCAAATCCCGTCCAATTAACCAATGACCCCTAATAGGTTTAACCCTAATAGGTTTAACCTGATTCGATCCAAACTTGAAATGGGCGGGATTAGCTAGGATTTTTTTTTTCTTTTTGGACCATCCAATTGGACTTTGGGCTTGCCCATGCCCATTCTCATCTCTAATCGAAACCTAAATCCAAATCAAGAAAAGAAGTGGGGCAGATTTAACTCAAAAACTGACTCTCAAGCTCCAGATCTAACCCACTTTAAGTTGGTTTCAGTACATCAGGAATGCTTCGGAGCACATCTGTTAACGGTATTTTAATAATTTGAAGCCCGTTTGAAGCCCGGTTCGCATCGGACTCGAGCTATAGTCGATACATTGCAATTTTCTAGTATTTTTTTAACTTTGTGTTCTGAAAATTTTAAAGTTAATTTTTATGGGATTTATACTCAGTAGTAAATATATAAATACTGATGCTAATTTCAAACAAGTGTAGTGTGATACTTATGATGCAATCCCCGATTTTCATGGTTATCATGACCGTAATAGCTATGAAAATTTGGAGAATCATCTTGAACAATTCGTTATTTTCTTTTGACTTCAAAGCAGAAATATTATTATGCTCAATTGAAGTTGATTGGAGAATCTTATGCTTGGTACCATAACAGGTGCTTTAAATGTCGGCCGGTATACCGGCCAGTATAACTGAAATTCTCAAGAAACGAAACCGTATGGTGTTTTTTTCCGTTTCTCATTTTGGACCAATATATTGGCCATGTGGCGATATATCAGCCGATATACCGTTTTAAAATATCAACTAGTATTAAGCAATATCGATTTTTAAAGAAATGGGTTTGGGTTGCGGGTTAAATATGTTAACCCATTAAAAAACCGACCCATTAAGAAATAAAAAGCCCTTAACAGGTCGGGAGGAGAGAAAAAACTCTAAAATTTTCGCTCTCCCCCCGCCTCGCCCCCCCACGATCGAGCAATCAAACGATCGAAAAATTGAGCCTTAACCCTAACCCTAATTCCCAAATTCCACCTCAAATTCACTCAGTGATCATCCTCCGATCACTCTTTGACCCTCCTATCACTCTCCGACCCTCCGATTGCTCCTCGCCGATCATTCTCCGGCTCAGGCGACGGCTATTTTGGTTTTCCCGAAGCATTTAGTTCATCCCAACGATCTTCCTCCCACTATCTCAACTTCATCGGCCGCTTCGATTTGTCAGTAAGTTCATTTTGTTTAATTTCATGTTAATTTTAATTAGGCTTACAATTTCTCTTAAAATTTGCATGTTAAATATGAAATTGATTGTTTTTTGTGTTTAAATGTTAAATTTTTTGTGCAATTTTGTATTAATTAAGCCAAGTTGAAGACTTCGGCCCACATATTCATTGAATTAGTGGGACGAATACTGATTCAGTTCATTGAATCAGTGTTTGACCCACTAATTCAATGAATAAGTGGGCAGATCAGTGATTCAGTTCACCGAATCAGTAAACGACTCATTGACTCTCTGAATCAGTGAGCCGTTTACTGATTCAGGGAACTGAATCACTGAGTTAGTGAGCTCAGTGTTGATGGGTTTGTAATGTTTGGCTATATTGGGATTTTGAAGTGTATTTGATTGAGAATTTGTTGACTAATGAGTAATGAGAGTGTTTGAGGAGAGTGTTCACTGATTTATTGACATATTGACTATGTTGTATGCTTGTATGTCTCTAATTGAATAATTGTCAATTGATACTAAAAATTTGTAGTTTTAAATTTTTAATTATAGGACATTGGCCATGTAGTTTAGTTATACGACATTGGCCATGTAGTTTTAATTATAGGACATCTGTTGACATAATATATTGGATGAAATTCATGAGAATGGAGTTTATATTTTAAATAGAGTACATTGGATAATTAATTTCTTAAGTTTGGTTTATGCAGTTTTAATGAAATATTTTTTTTATCTAAAATTTAATTTTCCTTACTCCTTAGTTATGTATATAATTCGTCTCTTAACTTTTTAAGTTTTCTTTATATAGTTTTAAATTTTTAATTAAACAATTTTATAATCTAAACAATTATATACATTGAAGTTGAACTTGAATATTCACTTAGATTATGATTATATGTCACTTGGTGTATATGCGAATGTTCTAAAAGGCATCTATAAATTTGTAAGTAGAATGCAAATAAGCCAAACTAAGTACTCTAAACTTGTTTTATGTGTTTTAATATATTCTATATAGGCAATTACATGATTATTCTTTAACTGGTATGCCACCGATAAGACACTCCGGTATTTAGAGTCATATCGCGATATCCCGTCCAATATCCGATATTCAGTATGTAATTTGGCTGACCGATATATCACCGGTATTCGATATTTACAACACTGACCATAACTATAAATCTCGTTCAACTTAGTTGAAATTTCTTTTTTATTCATAGTATCCTCCATATCTTATTTTAATTGTTCACCAAATTTTTTAAAAGCCCAATAGTGCTCCAAGTGTGAAGGATACACTTTTCACTGGTATCCTTCCATCAAATATTCAGTCTGTAGAGAATTTTGCCACTATAATTACCAGTGCCCTTTAAAGAGTCCAAATACTGAAATTCCCGCTTTCGGTAGTGTAGATAATATTACAGTTAAGACTGAATCTAGTATATAACTAGTTATAGGTTCAGAAATTGACGATCCAATTTTTCAGCCAGAGCCAACTATAGAAGCAATCAATAGCCATGCTCATGAGGAGAACCTGAGGCTTGACACACCTATAGTCTCACTTGCTCATCTACTATTTAAATACTATGAGAAAATCCGATGACAGATGGTGCTGAGGGCATATTCTTATTGATCTGTTACAGAGACACATGGCAAAGTATACGAATTCTTAACTGAAGATCGCATTTTCCTTGCCTCTCCAACTCCCATTCCAAGTCCTTCAGTTTTTATAGAAGCAACATATTTCAATCTCCCAACCTTCCACAATTATTACTGTCACCACCATGGAAATGTCAAATAACATGCACATTGCTACCAACTTGTTTAATCTTCTAGTACTTAATTCGATGGAAAAGTTTGTCAGATCTCGGGAAGATTGATCAATTTCATCCTTGATTTTATTCTTGTCATCATTCACCGGTAGTGAATATTCCAAGTGAGGGAGAATTGAGAGAGACATAAAGATTAAATTCATCTAAATTAAAGTAATTGAGAAGACTGGATAAGATTAGATTATGGACTCAGTTAGAATTTCAAAATATTCATTTTTATCTTGCTGCAAGTAGGTTTTGCAATATAATGATTGTTAAACTCCCATTTTAAGCAGAGAAATTGATATTAAAAAAATTGAGTACATATTTTGCTCTTCTAAATCTTTTCCTCGAATGATTCGTAAGAAAGTGGCCATATCGCTTGTATGTGAGATCCAAACCCAATTTATTTTCCAAATCCCTAATTTCTTCCCCAATTATCCACTACAAATCCTAATTTCCTTTCATTCTGCATCAAATTTGTATCTGGGCTAAAAAATTCCAATTCTTCATATCGTTTGTCTCCATCTTTCATCTTCTTAATTTTTTTTTGTTTTTACTTTTTTTAAAAAATTCAAAAAAATCAGATCTGAAATCCCATCCATCCCTCACAGAGAAAAACAAAAAAAGTTTAGATAAGAGAGAACCAAAAAAAGAAAACATAACAGAAAAACCGTCAGCACCCATTGCCCCCCATGATCTGCCCTCAGAAAATCCCCAACTCCCCCCTTCTTCGTCTTCAACCTCAAAACCTTCTCCCATCCTCAATCGCCCCGCCTTCAACCTCAAATGTCGTTAATCACCTCGCTCAGCATCCCCCTTCACAGCACCCTTCGACCCCTACCTTAACAACAATCAAACACTTCCTTCCCCTTCAATTCCGACACGATCACCAGCCCTCAGAACCACCATTTCCGCAACATCCCCAATCCCCTCTATTTCACCCAGATCTCTGATTGTTGGCCAAGGCTCCACCTCACCCTACTTATCCCCGTCCCTCCAGTGATGCCTCCTCATTGCTCCGCCCACCGCCGCCCACAAGCCACTCGCCCTCTTTTAGTCACTCTCAACTCCTCTTCCATCTCCAACGGTTCCATTCTCTCCTCCAGCGAGAGCCACATCCTTGTGAGAATAAAGTAACGAATATGCAGCAAGATACTCCATAGATGCTGAAGTTGGACCGAGAATAAAGTAACGAATATGCAGCAAGATACTCCAAAGATGCTGAAGTTGGACCTCATGAAGATTAACTAAGAAATAAATTGAATTCATATTACAGTTTGCAGCCAAACCGTTAAAGAGATGAAGCTTATTGGTTAAATAACCAACTTCAAGAGAGGTCCCTACTTGAGTCTTTAAATCTTCTCCCATGTTCACAACTCCTCGTGTCGCTCATCTCCGCTCTTCACTCTAGATCTTGCAACACCGCCCCCTTCTACAGTAGATCAAAGGGACACCAAACAGGTTTGATTCTCACAGGTTTGATTCGGGTTCAATTCAAATCCATCCAAACCTAGATCTAAAAGAAGAAAATAAATGCATCAGATTTTGCTCAAAACAACCCAACTCGCAAGCTTGGGAGCCAACCCACTTTAAGTTGGATTCCGTACATCAGTGACACTTCAGAGAAAATCTGTTAAGGGTATTTTGATAATTTGAATCTTGTTTAAAGCCCGGTTTGTATCAGATTCGAGCTATACTCAAGACATCGTAATTCTTTGGTATTTTCTGAACTTTGTGCTCTAAAAATTTTGGAATTAATTTTTATGGATATATTAACACTGATGCTGATTTCAAACAAATATAATAAGATATATATGATGCAATTCTAGATTTTCATAATTATCATTACTGTAACGGTTACGAAAATTGAAAGAAACATGTTGAACAATTCTTCCGTTACTTTCTTTTGACTTTAGAGCAGTAATAATATTATGCTTAATTGAAATTAGTTGGAGAAGTTTCTGCTTGGTATCTTAGCAACTATAAATCTAATCCAACTTGGAATTTATTGAAATTTCTTTTTCGTACATGGTATGCTCACACATCTTGTTATTAATTGTTCACCAAAGTTTTTTTAACGCCAAATAGTGCTCTAAGTGTGGAGGATATGGCACTCCTCTCATTAATGTCCTTTTATCAAGTGTTCAGTTTGGGGATTTTGGCACTATGAATACTAATGCCCTTCGAAGATTTCAAATCTCAAATGCTCACTTCTAAGAGTTTAGGTAATATTATAGTTGAGACCGAATCTAGCATATAACTTGTCATATATTCAGAAATTGATGATTTAATTTTTCTACCAGAGCCAACTACATAAACAATCAATAGCCATATTCATGTGAACTTACCTGCAGTTCACTTGCTCATCTACTGCTTAAATACCGTGACAAAATCAGACAACAGATGGTGCTGAGCATAGATTCTTATAGATCTGTTACAGAGATATATGACAAAGTGCAGGGATTCTTAGCTGAAAATCGTATTTTTCTCGTCTCTCCAGCTCCTATTTCAAGTCCTTCATTTTCTATAAAAACATTTTTCAAGCTCTCTCTAGACCTTCCACAACTATTACTACCGTCACCATGGAATGTCAGATAGCATATACTTGGCTATCAAATTGCTCAATTTTCTTATATTTAGTTTGGTGGAAATATTTGCTAGATCTAAAGAAGATTGACCAACTTCATCTAGACTTGCTTGACTTTCTTCTTGCTGCCATTCATTGGTGGTGAATGTTTCCAAGCAGGGGAAATAGATAGAAACAAAGATTAAGTTTATCTAAACTAGGGTTATTGAGAAAATTTGATAAGACCAGTTTAGGAATTTAGTTAGAATTTCAGAAGATTTATTTTTATCTCGTTGCATGTAGGCTTTGCTCAATGTTGAAAAAAATGCGTTATGAAACCTATTATATTACGTTATGAAACATAACGGAACCCCCGCACTACGTAACAACTGAAAATAACTCAATGCACCTTAACAGTATGTTTTTATGTTATTTTACGTTTTATTACGTAACATTACGTTAAATTACGTTATTTACAATTCTTCTTTTAGTAATTTTTATATTGTCATTGATTATTAATGAATTACTATAATTTTCTAAATTGATTAGTTGTTAGTTTGTTTGATTGCTTGTGGAATTACTAACTTGTTAATTTGCATTTTTTTTGTTTGCTTGTAATTCCTCTCCGATTGTTGAAATATCTTGTTGATTTTTCTGAATTTTTAACTGAACTGAAATAAACAATTACAAATATCTTACTAATTTGAATCGTAATTCCTCTCTGTTTGCTAAAATATTTTATTAATTTGCGATTATTTCCTTGTTCACTTGTTAGTATTCTCATATCTTACTTGTTTAGATGATGGCTGGAATTACGGTCGCATATATAATATAATTTACGAAGATAAATGTGAAAATTATTGTAAAACTTGATATAAAATTAGAATAGATTATGTATTATAAAATTGTTTTATATTCTTTTTTAGATATTTTAAATTCACTTTTTAATTTATAAAAAATATTTTATATAGTTTTATATTTATTTTTATTAAATAAATAGGCAATTACATAACATACGTTATGCGTTACGTTATATATTATATAACCTAACAGAGGCAAAACATTACAATATCGTTATCGCTATTTTAAACATTAGTTTTGCTATATATTGATCGTGTTTTAAATACCGACCGGTATACCAGTACACCGGCCGGTATTAATGAAGAAACAAGATAGGATTTTTTTGCCGTTTCTCGTTTTAGGCCGGTATGGGTCGATATATCGGTCACGTGCTGATATATCGGCCGGTAATGGTATGAAAAATACCGGCCGGTATTAAGCAATATTGGTTTGTTGCGAATAGGTTTTGGTTGTAGGTTCCATTAACTCATTAAAAACCTGATCCGTTAGGAAAAAAAAGCCCACTAACAGGTCGGGAGGAGAAAAAACTCAGATTTTCGCTTGCTCTCTCTCTCTCTCTCCCCTCGTGATCGATCGACGAATTAGCCCTAACCCTAACCCTAATTTATGTGTTAACCACCTCAAAACCACTCGCTGATCATCCTCGGGCCAATCTCCAACCCTCCGATCACTCTCCAAGCAAGCAATTTAAGCTTTCAAACCCCCTTTAGCGCACAGCCGACGGCTATTTTGGACCCCCCGAAGCTTCTGACCTCATCTTTGGGCTTTGCTGACAATCTTCCTCCACCTCTCAACTTCGTAGGCTCTTCGAAACTATGGTAAGTCATTTTTTTTTAATTTCATGTTAAATTTTAATTAGAATTACAATTTCTTCAATTTCTCTTAAAATTGTGCTTGTTTAGATGTAATTGATTGTTTTTTGTGTGCTTGTTTAGATGTAATTGATTGTTTTTTGTGCTTAAATCTTTAATTTTTGTGCAATTTTGGTTTAATTAGAGAAAGATTGAAGGCTTCGGCCCATAGATTCATTGAATCAGTGGGGTCGAACACTGATTCTCTGAATCAGTGAGTCGTTCACTGATTCAGTGAACACACAGTGATCCACATGTTCCGAATTGGCTATATTGGGATTTGGGAGTGAATTTGAGGATTTGTTAACTAATGAGAGTGTTTGAAGAGAGTATTCACTAATTTGTTGATATATTGGCTATGTTGTATGTCTCTAACTGTAAATTGATACTAAAAATTTGTAGTTTTAAATTTTTAATTATGGACATTGGCCATGTAGTTTAGTTTGTATTTTGTAATGTAATGTAACTACTAGCTACTACTTATTACTTAATAGGCTATGTAGTATACTAGTATGTACTTCAGTTTTCTTTGTGACAAAAATATGTATATAGTACTTAATACATTGGATGAAATTCATGAGAATGCGGTTTATATTATGAATAAAGTACACTAGATAATTAATTTCTAAAGTTTGCTTTATGTAGTTTTAATTAAACAAATCTTTTATCTAAAATTTAGTTTTCCTTAGTTATGTGTATAGTATATATATATTGGATAAGGAGGTTCTTATCATGTATATACATTGGATAATTAGTCTCTTAACTTCTTAAGTTTTCTTTATATAAGTTTTAAATTTTTAATTAAACAATTTTTAATCTAAACTCTAGTTTTCCTTGTGTATATAGACTATAGTACATTTAGAGCAGACTAATGGGCCGGGCTTGGCCCGGCCCGGGCCCGTGCCCGGCACGGTGGCCATGGGGCCGGCCCGCCTCGGCCCGCCGGCACGGCACGGCAGGCCCGTGCCGTGCCCGGGCCGAGGCGGGCCGGCCCGGTTTTTTTAAAAACAAAAAAAAAAAAAAAAAAAGGGGAGGGGAAGGGAAAGTTATATCATATCATATGATAAAAACCTTTGTTATATTATATATAATCAAATTACATTTATGTAATTACTCTATAAATCTCTTTAGAAATTATACAAAACCCGAAGAGAGGGGAGAGGGCCCTAGCCGTCACCCTCAACTTGTTCTTAATATATTTTCTAAGAGATTTATAAGTTAAAAAAAAAAAAATTGAAAATACATGAATATCCTTACAAATTTAAATACTTTTAATCAATCTTCATTTTCTACCGGTAAACCTAAGATCTCTAGTACATCTTCTTCATTAGTCAAGCCTTGTTCCCTGTCTTCTGCGTCGTACCAATCCTTCAAGCAGACACACATCTCCAATGTGTCCGACGCCATTGAGGTTCTCAAATACGTGAGCACTCTACCACCTGCGCTAAAAGCAGACTCCGATGCTACAGTAGACACTGGAGGAGTTAGTAGATCACGGGCCATGTTGGAAAGCACGGGATATGTTTTTTCCTGTGATTTCCACCATGCCAAAATATCAAAGGATTCATACTTTTCAGGAGATGCGTTATCTTCATAGCTAGCTCTCTAAATAATAATGTAATTCATTAAAATATGTATTACTTTGTCTTGGCTTTTTTCTGTTAAATAGAGATGATATTATTGGATTACGAATTTCCCTAGTAGATGGTTCTTTTGTAGTTTGTGTTGGCACACCATACATATCTTCATAAGTTTTATACATAATATCTAAACATGTTTTAATATCATTAAGTAAATCCCTCACATTATTTTCATAAGACATATTTGTATAAAATAAATCTATTAATATTTCAAGTCCATCTAACTTGCAACGGGGATCCATAACAGTTGCAAAATATATTAAGTATGGAAAATCTTTAAAATATTTATTAAATTTAATTTCCATAGGTCGAACAATACTTTCAAGTATAGAGTGGTTTCTACATTCATTAAAAACCGAAGTAATTTCGGTTAAATAATATAATGCAATGTGTGTAGTTGGGTAATAACTTCCTGACAGTACTCTAGATGCATCTTCAAATTTGCCTAAAAACTTAGAAATGCAATGCAACTGGTGCCATTCATTATTATCTAAACTATACATTGGTGTCTCCATTTCATTAAAAGCATTTATTACATTTTTATACTCAATAGCTATGTTTAACATTTTATATGTAGAATTCCATCTTGTTCTAACATCTATAGGTACAATTCTAGGTGATATTTTCATATTTTTACATATTTGTTTAAATATTTGTCTTCTTGGCCCACTATCTTTAATAAAAAGTAATGTATATCTAAATTTCATTAGTGAATCATTTACTATTTTTAATCCATCTTGAACGCATAAGTTTAGTATGTGGCAAATACACCTAATGTGGAATAATTTTCCATCTAGAATTGGTTTTGTATAATTTTTAAGAATTCTAATTGCGGCCGTATTTTCAGAAACATTATCCAAAGAAATGGTAAATATTTTATTGTCTATTCCAAAAGCTGAAAATACATTTAGCATGGTTTGTGATAAATTTTGTGCATTGTGAGGAAATTCGAATACCCTAAACCCTATTATTCTTTTCTGTATGCACCATTCTTGACCTATATAGTGTGCCGTCATGCATAAATAATGAGTCATATTTCTAGCTTCCCAACTATCTGCAGTTATTGCAACTCTAAAAATTAAAGAAAAAATAGCTATTAAAGTGTCCCTCTGCTCTTTATATAGTTTGAACATATCAGATGTACATGTTGAACGTGGGACTTTTTTAAATTCATCAGTAAATATTGATTTACAAAATCTTTCAAATCTTGGATTTTCCGAAAAAGTAAATGGTTGTTCGTCATGTATTATAAATCTTGCTAAATTTTCTCTTGTTTTAATTGTATCATATTTACGTATACCTAATGATCCACCTAATGTGCTTATTTGTATTTGATGTGGTACATTTGGTAGGTGATTTTTTTCTACGTGTCTTTTAAGATGACCCGTTCCGCTACTTACAGGAAACAAATAAATTTTATGACAGTGTTTACACTTAGCTTTCCTAACATTGTTTTCTGTTATTTTTTCAAAATGTTTCCATATGTCTGATCTAACAGCCCTAGTAGATGCGGTAGTTTGTGTTTCGGGTATATTTGTATTAGTTGTTTTTTCCTGAGATACAAAAAATGGTACTTGAGGAGGTTGTTCTAAGGGTTGACATAGATTTTGGTATTCTTCATCAGTTAAAAAGGGAGTAAAAAAACCCGTGGCTTGAGAGCAAGAAGCGCCAGACGAGTGTGGATCCATTTTAATAAAATCCCAAAAAAACTAATTAAAATTCTCAAAAAAACTTAAAATTTTAAATACCTAGTTAGAGAGATGAAGCTGGAAACCGAAATAGCGAAAAAAACCTTGCTTCAATGAGAAAACTTGCTTGGATCTTGTTTGGGAGACTTGCTTGCTTGAGACTTCTTGATCACTTGATTGAAACTTGCTACTTCTTTTGCTTGAGACTTCTTGAGAAATAAAGATTTTAGGAGATTTTTTAGAATGAATTTAGTGTATAAAAATGATGAGTGGTAATAGAAGAGATATTTATAGATGAAGAGAAAGGTTTAATTTGTAAAAAAAATTTACAAAACACCCCCCCAACGGCTATTTTGACCGTTGGGGGAGAAATCTGCAAAATTTTTTTGCAAAAAACCCTCCAACGGCTACAAAAATAGCCGTTGGGGGGTTATTTGCAAAAACCAAATTGCAGATTCCCCCCCAAACGGTCAAAAACTCCCCAACGGTCAAAAAAAAAAGAAAAAAAAAAAGAAAAGGCGTGCCGGCCCGTGCCTGGCACGGCCCGGCACGCTGGGCCTTAACGTGCCGAAGGCACGCCCGGCCTCGGCCCGGGCCGAGGCGGCCGGCCGTGCCCGGCACGGCACGTCTCCGACGTGCCGTGCCCGGCACGTGCCCGGCACGTGACGGGCTGGGCGTGCCCGGCGGGCCGCCCGGCCCGTTAGTCACCCCTAAGTACATTGGATAAATTTTGGTACTTCCAATTCAATAATTTTTAATCTAAACCTTAGTTTTCTTTGCTTATATAGTACATTGCATAATTAATATCTTAAGTATACTTTGTTGATGTTGAAGGGTTTAGTAAGTAATTATGAATCTTTGTTAAATTTGATGCAAACTTTTTTTTTTTAATTTTGAGGTTAGTAATAGCTGGAAGGATGTCTTTTTCTGCTTTTTCTAATGTCCAAGAGAAAAGAGGGAAGAAACCAGCTTGGGATTGGAGAAAAAAGTACCCAACAAGTCTAACAAAATGGAGTACAAATTTTAAAGAATGAATATGGGGGAGGCATTACCCCATTAAAGGAATATCTAGGTCATGTCAGTAGTAATGTCAAAGGTTGCCCCTTAGTCCCTGATAATGTGAAGCAGAAAACTCTGATAATTTTAAGTAAATCTAGAGTGGCAAAGGAAAGAAAAACAACAGAACTTCATAATTTATTAAATGAAGTTCATGTTGGGAAAGAAGACAAAGAAACAACTCGAGAAGAAGAGTCGTCTTCTCGAAAATCCACAAGTCAATCTGGTCAGGCAAGGGCAAAAAAACCGATTGATCAATTTGCTACTTGATCAGTTGAGGAGGCAGTAAAAACAGCCCAAACACAGCCTACCGAGCCATCCATCTACAAAAAAAGGGCAGAGAAGCCAAGTTTTTTATGAAGGGGGACTTGCATTTAATCTTGCTACATTGTCATTCTCTATGCAGATGGTCCAAGCCACTGGCAAGTTTGGACCAAATTTACATACATCCAACCCATACGAGCTCAGCGAGACTTTCCTCCAGAGAGAAGTCGACGAGACAACTGCAACTCTTGATTCATTCAAACAGAGTTGCCGAACAAATGGCTGCAGCCTTATGACCAATGCGTGGTCAGACCGAAAGGAGAGAAATTTAATAAATATTGTTGTGCATTGTTCGGCCGAGACGGCCTTCTTATAATCACAAGATGCTTTCTCTGACGGACACGATAGTAATTATATCCATAAGTTTGTGAAGTGAGGAACGAATGAGGTTGGCATAGAGAATATTGTACAGATTGTGACAGATAATGCATCGAACAATATGGCTGCAGCAAATATATTAACTCTGACACAAACATATTTTGGATATCTTGTGCAGTACATACAGTAAATATGATGGTTGCAAATATTGAAAAAATTAAACATATCCGAAGTGCAATCATGATAGGGAGATAAGTCTCTGTATACATATACAGTCACACCAAATCTTTAGATATTATGAAGAAAGCGATTGGCGGAGAGCTAATAAGGCCGGGTATGACTAGATTTGTCAGGACATTTCTCTCTTTATCATCAATAAGGGAGAAAAGTTGCAACATATGTTCATTTCTGATGAGTGGATAGATTACGCTCTGTCCAGAACAGATGTAGGCAAGAAAGTATATATTTAAATTAATATAAATTCATCTTACATATTTAAATTATACATTATTCATAATTTTTTATAAATCTTTTTGAATATTTAGGTTGCAGAAATAATTGCTAGTAACAAATTTTGGAACACAAATATTGCGCTAAAAGTATTCACTCTATTGGTGAAAGTTTTGCGCAGAGTTGATGGGAACAAGGTCCCATCAATGGATTTTTTGTATGGTGACCTAGAGATTATGAAAGAGAAAATAAGAGAAACTCTGGAAGATGAAGAGAAGAAATATTTTCCAACATGGAAGATTATTAATAAGAGATAGGAGAAAAAACTTGAGGTCTTATGCATAGAGCTGGAGGAAAAACTTAAGGGTCCCGACGGTGGACGGAAGCGATTTAGAATTTATGGTGGATGAATTGGGGAAGAACTTAGGGTTTTAGAGGATAAATTAGGGTTAGGACCTCACGTCCAGGCTTATCACACGCCTGCTCTCTCACGAATCACTCGAGAAAAGAATTGATAAAGCAAATCACATGTTCTCAAAAGAAATCATATTTCACTATATATTCAAATTAGGGTTGTACAAGCCATATATATAGAGAATTCTAAAGTAACAAAATAACAAATCTATCCAAATCTCTAATCAAATCTAATTAAATTCTAACGCAACAAGATAATACCAAATGACCTATGACTCTCCTAGGGTTCCATCATCTGGGATCCCTGGGGAAGAGGATCGACGTTGGCCCGTCGCGAAGGGAAGGATGCACTATCTCCCTTCAACCCTTTGCTAACGAGCGAAATATGGCAAGATGGAAGGAAAATCCATGGACCGACCCCATCATCTCCACCCCGTAGGAACTACGAGATCGTCCCGATGGACGCCTTCGGCATCCAGGGGTCACGGACCAGCCTACCGACCCTGTTCAATAAGTGGAATGCCTCCGCTATCCGCTCTCCGGTTGGGCAGTGACGGGTCGGAGAAGAGCAATCACTCGTTTGCACTCCTTTCGGTTCAGCTTTTCACTCTGCGTCTCATCTGACGTTTGCGTCGGAGATTTTCTCTTTCTCCGGGGCTCGTCTGACTTCCGACGTAAAAAATCATTCTCTTTCGTCGTTTTTCTACGTCGACGGGGCAAACCTTTGGTCAGTGGATTTTCCGGAGCAATCATGCAGGAATAGCCGATCAATAACTTCGACGGTATCGAGCGAGGTCCCGAAGGCTTGTGACTCGAGGAATGTTCACTCTACTCCCGAGCACAAAAGGCTCGGTACCGTCCCGACGCCCGAGATGACGTAAAGCTGCTCGAAAGCCTTCATTTCATCGTTGTTTGTATTCTGCAATCGCCCCTGTTCTTTCTCAGAGATCGACCTATGGATTTGGTATTATCTTGTTACATTAGAATTTGATTAGAGATTTGGATAGATTTGGTATTTTGTTACTTTAGAATTCTCTATATATATGGCTTGTACAACCCTAATTTGAATATAGAGTGAAATATGATTTCTTTTGAGAGCATGCGATTTGCTTTATCAATTCTTTCCTCGAGTGATTCGTGAGAGAGTAAACGTGTGATAAGTTCTTCCCCAATTCATCCACCACAAACTCTAAATCGCTTCTGTTCGCTGTCAAATTGGTATCAGAGCCCAAGATCCACATCTTCAGGTATTAAAATCTAAATCTATCTCCATCTTCCTATTTTTCTATCTTTTTTTAATTTTTTTTGTTTTAGATTTGAGGAAAAAAAATCAGCGAAAAAAAAAGGAGAAACATATCAGAAAAGGAAAAAAAAAGAGCCGAAAAAAAAAGGAAAAAAAATCGAGTGAAAAAAAAAGAAGCGAGCAGAAAGAAGCAGCAGGAGAAGGAAAAAAAAAAAAACCTAAACCCTCTCTTTCTTTCGCAGCACCCCGTTCCCCTTTGCCTCTTCATCAAAACCCACCAGCACCCTAGAGAGAGAGAAAAAAGAAAGAAAAAAGAAAAAAAAGAACAGAAAAGAGAAGCAGCAAGAGAAAAAAAAAAAAAAAAAAAAACCTAAACCCTCTCTTTCTTCCGCAGCATCCTATTCCCCTCTTCAAAACCCAACAACACCCTAGAGAGAGAGAAAAAAAAAAGAGAAGCAGCAAAAAAAAAAAAAACCTAAACCCTCTCTTTCTTCCGCAGCACCCTGTTCCCCTGTCTCTTTATCAAAAAAACCCACCAACATCCTAGAGAGAAAAAGATAAAAAAAAAAAAAAAAAAAAAAGAAAAAGAAGAAAAAGAGCAGAAAAGAGAAGCAAGAAGTGGCAGAAAAAAAAAAAAAAAAAAAAAAGAAAAGAGAAGAAGCAGTAGAAAAAAAAAAGAAGAAAAAAAGAAAAAAAAAGAGAAGAAGCAACAGAAGACCTGATCTCCTCTCAAATTTGCCCTTAGGAGATCTGATCTCAAATTGGATCCAGTTTCTTTTGAGATCAGACCCGAACCCATTTTTAATTTATTCAGACCCGACCCACTTGCAATTTCCAGACCCGTTAAGAGTTATTTTGAGAGATTTGAAGCCATTTTGACCTCGATTCGCGCCCAGTTCGAGCCTAAGCTATTCTTAAGGTACTTCTTGGGATTTCTACTCTAGAGTTTGTGCAAAATCCGCAACACTCCTAAAAGGAATTCGTGCTTAAGTGTGATTTACTCTACATCGAGATAATTTCTAATTGCGTTGTTATTCAGTCAGTAGTATTTTGTACTCCATTCTTGTTATTTACGTGGACTTATTAGATATTTTATTGTTACTTATAATTTGCTACGAGATTTATTTGTGTTACATTATATTGCATAAATAAGAATTGTATTTTCACGCATATAGCAACTTTCGGACATTAGAATATCCCATTTGACCATATAGTCACGCATTTAGTTTGTGTTTAGGATTTTACATATTCATCTGTGTGCTTTATTGCAACTGCATATAGATAATTATTGCATGCTTCGTAGTGATAAAAATTTTAGAGAAGTCATGGATCTAACTGAAGTTTTGAATAAATTAAATGAAATAATAGATACTAATAAAAAACTTCAAACTGGTTTAGATGTAATAAATATACGTTTAGATAATTTAGAAACACAAGTCAATGAGCAAAAACCTGCTGAAAATAATCAGAGGAATGAAAATAGACAAGGAGGATGCATAATATTGGAAGAAATAATAATTTTGAGGATGAACATCCACACGATGATATCACATGTAAAGTCAAAATAGATGTTTCCTCTTTTGATGACACTTATGACCCGCAACGTTTTTATGATTGGTTAGCAGATATGGACCATCTTTTTGAATGGTATGGGATGTTAGAAGCCCAAAAAGTCCGTTTTGCTAAATTAAAATTACAAGATCAGCTAAACTATATTGGATGTTAGTTGAGAGACGATTAGCAAGAGAGCGATAAGAACCAATTGAAGCATGGTTTGAAATGAAAGAAGAATTTAAAAAAAAAATATCTTCCTCCAACTTTTAAGGATCGCTTACTTAATCATCTGTCTAATCTAAAACAGAGAAACATGAGTGTGGCTGAATATATGCATAAATTCGATGAACTCTTAGTGCGATGTGACATTCAAGAAGACAGTCGTCTAACGCTTTCACGATTTCGCACTGGACTCAAAGCCGAACTCAAGCGTGAAGTACTTACACATTCTTTAGATTCTGTTGAGGATGTATTTCAGTATGCTCTCAACTATGAGACATATTTGCGCACTCTTTGATAAAAAGTCCACTTTCTAAACTGCGGAGTACCCAAAACGACAATCTGACACTAATAATACAAATACTAATACTGTTCCTAAGGATACAAAAGGTAAAACAGTCACCGGTGAGTCATCAAAACTAGCCACAAAATAAACTGAGTGCTTCAAGTGTCATGATTTTGGTCACTTTGCTTATCAATGTCCTACAAAAAATTTGTTAATAGATGAGCTTCATAATAAAAATGATAGTGAAACTGAAGAAGAAATTTATGAAACTCAAGGAAATTTTAGTTATGTTGAAGATGATCTAATAAATACACCTTTACACGTTGTTAGGTGTTTGCATTCTATATCAAGAAATGAGGATTGGCGTAGATCTAATGCGTTTCACACCTATATCACACACAATAGTAAGAGTTATAAAGTCATAATAGACGGAGGTAGTTATATCAATAAAATTTCTAAATCGGCTGTTGACAAGATGGGCCTTAAAACTGAATCACACCCACAACCGTATAATGTAACTTGAGTTGATAAGAGTTTTCATACTATTATTCAATGTTGTCTTGTGCCTATTCAATTTTTGAGTTATAGTGATCATATTTGGTGTGATGTTCTGTAAATGGATGCTGCACATATTTTGCTTGGTAGACCCTGATTATTTGACCTAGATATTAAGAATTATGGAAAGTCCAATACCTATGCATTTATGTGTAATGGAAAGAAAATTGTGTTAACTCCACCCAAGAGTCCATCTAAAAATAAAAAGAATGGGTTAACACTAACTCGAGGTGATAAATTGCTCCATTTTGTGCATAAGAACTATGAGCCTATCGAGTCTAGATCCATATTTCTTGACAAGTCTTATCCACCTATATATTCACTTGCACAACTTTTGTATCGTTTGTGTGAATCTCCGTAGGCAAATTATACTTAACAATGATGCTTACAAGTTTATTGCAGATATACTTGATAGAGTGCAGGTATTTCTAATTGGATCCGTGCTGATTAGGGTTCCACTTACGAGCTTCCCTTTTGGGAATGTAGAGACTTTTCACACCCTATGTATGAACCCTTTCAGATTTTTGCGGAAGTTTGTTATACTTCCTTTGGAGTCGAATATTCCACCAGCCCCTGATATTCGCTCGATCGTGATTGATTCACGTGTGCCTTGGTGCTCTACTCTAAAAGATCATCGAGCTTCTGCTTTATCCCGACATTCTTCACAGCATTATATTTTCAGCTCGCTCCAGTTCATCAACATCCACGAGTTCCACCGCCATGGATAAGCACGAAAGCTGATATTTGGTTTTGGATATGTCTGATTTATATATATTTGGTATGGTAGAAAGGTTTTTCGGATCTCGGAACGCTTGTTCGACTTCATTTACCGATATG
This sequence comes from Dracaena cambodiana, assembly GCA_036321105.1. Taxonomy (NCBI): domain Eukaryota; kingdom Viridiplantae; phylum Streptophyta; class Magnoliopsida; order Asparagales; family Asparagaceae; genus Dracaena; species Dracaena cambodiana. The sequence continues at coordinate 55,710,735 of JAYEPQ010000005.1, read as the reverse complement.
CTTGATCTTCTTCCAATTGCCATTTACCGGTGGTGAATGTTTCCAAGTGGAGGAGAATTGATAGAGATTTGATTAGGATTTGATTAGAATTTGGTTAGATTTGGTATTATCTTGTTGCATTAGAATTTGATTAGAGATTTGAATAGATTTGGTATTTTGTTACTTTAGAATTCTCTATATATATGGCTTGTAAAACCCTAATTTGAATATAAAGTGAAATATGATTTCTTTTGAGAGCATGTGATTTACTTTATCAAATTTTTTCTTGAGTGATTCGTGAGAGAGTGGGTGTGTGATTCGCCTAGACGTAAGGTCCAAACCCTAATTTATTCTCCAAAACCTTAAGTTCTTCCCCAATTCATCCACCACAAACCCTAAATTGCTTCTGTCCGCCGTCAAGTCCTCTGAAAAACTGGATATCTCTTGAACTCTTTGTACTACTATGCGAAGCAGGCCGAGATTGATGCTGATGGGTCATTCATGAAGAGCTTCGTTGAGATGATACACAAATTCTATCCAGATGATCATGAGAAAATTGACAAAATTCCACAGGAGTTTCCAATGTATCAACATCAAAATAAATCATTTGAAATGTTTTTTGCAAAGGCAGCCATAAAAAGGATCATTAATCCAGACATGCATTTCAATTTAAAAAATGCAAAATTCAACATTCAATTTAAAAAACTATTTAACTAATACATATTTCTAAAATATTCATTGCTAGCTCAATTGTAGCAATTCTACGGGACAGATGCTCCCAAATTAAGAACTATGGAAATTAGGATCTTGAGCCTGATAACCAGTTTTTCGGATTGTAAACGAAATTGGAGCATATTTGAGATGGTACTACGATTAGCCCTTTGCTAATAAAATATTTATTTCCTCTAAACAAATATGTTCTCAACGAATTTCATTTGATTCTCTTATTTAGGTGTATATGAAGAAAAAAAAATAGGCTAAGTTCTAAAAAATTCATGACTTAGTTTTTGTCAAGTTCAATACAAGGCTTAAGAACAAACTTTCAATTCCAAACAGAGATCTCCTGTTTGCCTATCATGAAGAGCAGAAGATCACCGAATGGTTCATGCCTCAAAAAAAGAATGACGATCCATATGAGACTAGTGATGATGAGGTCTTCTTTGGAGAGCAATTAACTTGTCGACAGGTTTCAATAGCCATGGGTGCTAATCTGAAGAAAAGAAAAAGTGAAAGAGTCAAAGCATCTAAGTCTAAGAGTATGAGAACGTCCAAGGGGAATGCATTTTCATCTTCAAAGTCTAAACAGCGGCCCACATCAGATGAAGATGATGAGGAAGAAGAATTTATACCATTATCATCAAATTCGTCATCAGATGATGAGGTGCAAAGCATGTCTTTGGAAGGAGTCTTAATCGAGCTGGAAAATGCATTGTAAAAATTGATATTTAAAGTTTCTAGCATGTTTTAGATAAACTCACTTAAAGAATAATATTGTATATTGTATCACTTTTGTATTATAGAAACACTTTTCTTCTTTCTTGATAGTTTGTTTTTTTTAATTTTATGTTTATTAGGTAATTTGATTGATATTTTTATATGTTTTGATTTTTCCTCTTTGTGCTTTGAAGGTTGAACTTGACTATTCACTTGAATTATGATTATATGCCGCTTGGTGCAATGCAACGTTCTAAACGATATCTACAAATTTGTAAGCAGAATGCAGATAACCCAAGGTAAGTACTCTAAACTTGTTTTAATATGTTCTATATAGGCAATTATATGATTATTCTTTAACTGGTATGACACCGATATAACACTCCGGTATTTAGAGTCATACCGGTATCCGATACTTAGAACACTGATATTGATTGTGAAGCTCTAATTTTGAGCAGAGAAATTGATTTTGAGAATATTGAAATTATATTTTTGTTCTTCTAAATCTTAGCATAATTTTTGTTTTTCTAAATCTTTCCCTCAAGTGATTCATGAGCAAGTGGGCGTGTGATTCGCCTGGATGTGAGATCCAAACCCAATTTATTTTCCAAATCGCTAATTTCTTCCCCAATTCTTCACCATAAACCCTAATTTACTTCCGTGGTGCGTCACCAATAAAGGGAAAATATAGTAAATTTGCAAAGCACATCCTTTACGAAGCCCAATGACTTTAAAGATTAGGGCCAGCAATAAGCACAAAACAAGCCCAGGTCTACAAGAAACTAAGACCAGCCAGCAAAAAGTCAATCTAGGGTGCCTATATAATAAGACTAAAATTTTGATGAAGCCTATATATCTATTCCTTTACTACCATATCTGTTCTCAGAAGGCTTGACTTCTCCTTGTGATCCCATTTAGTAGTTCTGAATTTAGTTGTCAAAACTCCTATATACGAAATTAATGGCAAAACCAGCTTTCCCTGGATATTCTATTTTTCGGAAAATGCAAGTTGTTTGAACTGCATATAAGGACTCTTCACAGGACTCAAGAAGAAGAACCCAATGCATACATAAAGAGTAGGAGAATAGGAGAAGGGTCACGATCATCCACTTCATAGGCCAACGGTTTACATAGCATTTGCGTTTCAACCAATATTTTACACAGCATTTGCTTTTCAATGAACTTCACAGAATACTGGGGATGCACCACATCACTTCTGATATAAAACCCAACCAAATTCAAGCCAGCTTACTGAAAGCTTATGTATTTTGGGCATTTGGCATGCTTTAGTACAAAATCTTTTTGCAGCTATCCCGTTTAATCTCCATCCAACGTGGTGTTTCCAATGATGACATAGCATTTTAAGTCGTAAGGTTGCCGTGCATAACTGCCTCAATTCATAATCTCTCCTATTCACATTAAAACGCATCTATCACTATTCAGATCACCAATATGTTGCCAACAAACACAACAATCTGACCCTCCCTACCTCTCACCCCTTCCTATCTGGAGAATATGATTTAGGCTTTTTACTTTCCATGTTCTCTCTTCAGCTATCCTCTCTCACCGGTTCTAGACAAGAAATTTATAGGCTTGTAACAGATATGACCCCTTCAACGAACACAAGCATCCATGTCCTTTATTCTCTTAAGCTTGTTGTTGATCAAATTGTTTTCTCATTCTATCTTAAGTTTAATAATTTTTATAGTAAATATTCTCACTCATTAGGAATAAAATATTCCTCATAACCATTTCATGGAAGGGTAAAATTTTCACTCTTACACTAATTCACTTGTGTAGACCAATATACATGATGTCAATCATCAGCAGAGACCTGTTAAGTTCTCAAAAAGGTTAGTTTGAGAACTCGTCTCAGTCTTAGGCTTTATCTCATATAATAGTTCAAGGACATGAACCTGGGACTTGCCGAAAAATGTCTCTCATTATCTAACACAAATGTGATGGCAAAACAACTCAAGTGTTAAAGTTGAGACAGTATTACATTGTGAAGATTCAAGAATCATAGACTGTGTAAAACTGGAGATAGAAGCGAGATAGAGTTTTCAAAACAATGTTATTGAACAAAGTGGCCATCTTCCTGAATGTGTTTCCCTCGTGATAATGAACCATGTTCTAGGTTATATTAAAAGCAATACAGGAATAGAGCTCAAAGTACAAAACATATTCTACTGATATTGAAGAAATTGCGATCAATTAACCCCATAAGACATAAATTCTAAAGTTATTCCAAGCTGACCCAAGTTTATTAGGATTATTCACAATCCTGCACCTCTTATATTGGGTACCTAAACTTCCTGATCAATCATTCATAGTAAAACCAAAAGAGAAGAAATCAAATAATATTAATTAGTCATAGACTCATAAAACCTTATCCTCCAATAAACCTTCGGTAAGCTCTCTTATGGGAGCTTTCATCCATCAATTTAGGGGTTTAAATGGCAGGCCTTTTTGAAACAGTAATAATGATAATGAACCTTTGGTAAGTAACAGTGCTTATATTCACCTAAATTGTTCAGTCAGCAAAAGTTAGATGATGGAATAATTAGTCCAAGATTCTAGGATGCCCACGCATAACATAATGAATTGCTACAACATTAACATCGTTGCAACAAATGACTAAAATTCCAAAAATATCAATGCATAGCTGTACAAGTTTTAGGATGATATGTTGGAGGAATGAATCCCAGAAGTTTAAAGAGCTAAAACTATAATTAAGAGTTGACAATAGTATCACCTCGTCCGATGCTATCAATTCGAAACTTCAATCCGTTTACAGCTGACATTACTGCAAGTTTAAGAGGATGAAAAAAATAAGAACTTATGATGAATGTGATAATAAAACAATAAACCCAAGAACCCCAATGTTCTTAACAACTAAAAAGGATTTAAAGGAATTGGCCAAAATTTAAATTACTAAATGAATGCTATTTTCTCAATATTAAAAAGAAGAACAAAGGAAAAGAATATCATACCAGACACTGCTGGGGTGACAACTCCATCTGCAATCACCATGGAGGTACCAAAAAGCACCAAGATAAGAAGTACCTTCTTCAGTACCAATGAGGTTTCAAGACGCTCCTTTATTTTTAAAGACCTCTCTAGCTCTGGTGATGGAACTTTTAACCGGAAACTTGATATCCGAGCATCAGAGGGTAATTGGTTTGGGAGAAGACTGGCCTTTGCGTTTCTGCAGATCAATGAATATAAAGCAAATGTCCCCCCTGACAACAACAGCAGAACAAAGTTACTGCAGAACTAAACCCCTTGTGCATAAGACTTGGGGAAAAAAAAAAGAGACAGATAGAGGCCCCACTTTTTATTCTCTAACATACCTTCCCCATCATCATTACCCCAAAGAACTACCATAACGTACTTCACCAATGGTATCAAGATCAAAGTGTACAAAACAAGAGAGAGTGCTCCAAGGACATCTTCCTTCCGACTAATCTGATATTTGTTGAACATAACATCAAAAGTGTACAATGGACTTGTTCCAATGTCACCAAATACTACTCCAAGGGTTTGAAGAGTGAGCACGATGCTTCTACCCAAATTAAAATCCTGCATCAAAGCACTAAAGCTTTAGAAAGAAGAGATGTACAAGATACTTAGCTTTAAGCAGTTGGATCAATATACCCTGCTGGTTCATGAACTCAAAATGTTAGTGGCTCATGCAAGCGACATTAATTGTTCATTTGAAAACTTTGAGTGCCATAAGGTCTCCATAAAATATCTAAGGAGAGATATATGCTAACAGGCCTAGTTTTCACTGTTCTAAATGTTGACTGCCAAAGTGGGGCAGCCACACTTGCACCTAAACTTAGAGCCAAGGTAGCAAAAGAAGAAAACCCTAAAACTCATCCAATGATTGAGGAAGGAAAAAAAATAATAATAATAATAAATACAAACATTGATTTCCACTGTAAGTCCCTATGCTGGATGCCTATCGCCATTACAAACTGGCATGAAGCAGAGTGACAAAAGGAAATAACCTTTTTGAACCCAACCCTGCACAGTTTCATGAAAGCATTATTCCTTAATAACTAACAATGATAAAAGGCAGCATTAAATGAACAGCCACCTTAAGGGCGACTAGGTCTTTTTTTCTCCCTTCTTTTTCTAATTTTTTGATCCTCTTGCTTATCGGGATTCCCATCACTTCTTCATGTTCTTCCCCGACCCGACACGGACACAAACAGAAGGCAAAGTTCTAGGCACCCACCTGGCGACCTATCAAGTTTGGCCATCTCATAGAATCGTGTAGCTAGCTAACTCCATTCTGCAACTTAGTTTCTGCTAAAATAATGACCCAAAAGTCTGTATGAAGATTGTTACATCAAATTAAAGCATAATAAAGAACAAAACAAATTACAAGCAAGTACATGACCAGCATGCCTAAAGGGAAAGGTTAAACCTTGAAGCAACTATATCAAGTGATCCACAGTCAAAAAAGCCTCAATGCTTCAAGGCAAAGGATAAATCATAAGCTTGGCATCTATAAAGCATAGATACGGGTATAGAAATGAGTATAGCTACATACACGTCAAATTAATAAAATATAGGATGTCTGACATCATTATGTCTATGCACTCAAAAAAAAGTGGCATCTAGTACTACAATCTTAAAATGCATAGTCATGGTAAGATCATGTTTATTTCATCCACAAGTAAAAGTGGCATGTGTTAAAGTATATGAGAAGTGCTTCATCATAAAAATATATTATAATATTGGAGGCATGGTTAAAAAATGTTCAACGCATGCTCAAAAAGTGTTCAAAAAGAGTAAGTATCCAACATGTCAGGTACAAGTAAAGCTAATTTTTCAGAAGTACTGGGTTGCATAGCTTGGCACCCAGCCTACAACAAACTGCGAATAAAGGCAAGGAAAGACTAGTCAAAGAACTATCATAGTTACCTAAAGGACTGCCAAAACCACATAAATTGCTTCTAAAGGTCCAGAGCTAGCTGAGGCCTTAGCTAACTCTCCTTCCACACCATAGCATACTGGTGATGGGGAAGATGATACCACAATGGCCAGACAAGCCATTCCCATGGACTAGAATACACATAAACTCCAAACAACCATAGCCAAATATGCCGCGAAACATGCTGCCATACATGAATATACTGTTCAGCAATTCCCTCATTTACTCATTGCCATTGTCCTATATAACAACACCGAACACAACCAACAAGGTGATAATAAAAATGTCCAATAGCCATAAACAATGGACTCCATGGGACAAGTTTACGGCAAATATTGAGGAAAAACCCAACTATCATATCCTTTATACTACCTCCCAGATAGTCACAATCAACAAACATAATATCGTGAAGCAGAAATATGATGTCGGTTCGGCAAAGATGATCTGAAAATAAGTATCTATGAGGCTACAGGGAGAAGATGGGTTTTGGAGTGAGATTTAAGAATTTATTAAACTGAAGAGGGATTTAAGAAGTAGTAAGTGAATAAAGTAGGATTTCAGAGGTAATAGATAAATGACATAGCTAGGCTCTCTCCTCATCCCTTGGATTAGTTCACTATGCATTCAGTTTAACAATTAAAGAAGTCGATGAGAGGTTTCTATGTGACACAATAAAGCTAGAAATGCTTTATGCATTAGAATGTTGAGCACGCAATTTAGAAACGAGTTCAAAAAATGTGTAGTAAAAAATAAAAATGTTACGATACGTGAGCAAAGACATGCAATACAAGCTACTCACATTTTAGATAAAATGGGAGATAATCATTGAGATGGTCTAGACAAGTACAATGGAGGCCAACAAGTGCAGCTAGTAGGATTAGGCGAACCAAAGGAAACGTAATTCACAGAGAAATGAGGATTAGAGGCAAGCGCAAGCAAGAACAGATGACACAATTAAAAAAAAATGATGGTCATTAATTTAACTGGGAAGATGTCCCCAATAAAGCTGAGTGCAAGAGAAAATATAGTTAGCTGAACCCCAAAATTTGGAATAAAAAATTTGATGTTTTTGTTGTTGGTCATTCTACCTACAATGAACTTCACACCGTATCTCATTGTTTTGAGAAAAATAAAAAAAAGAAGTCATGTTCATAAACATGTACCGAAGAAATTAGCTTATTCCATATGCGATCTTCATCAGCTCAAGGATTCACAATATTTTCATTCTTCCTTGCAAGTTAAGAGTTAAACAATTAAGTAATCTAAAACATATGGTTGTTACTTGTTAGTTATATATGCAGCCAATCAAAAGAAAAAGAAATGTCTATCCATTTGATTTTGTAGCATATTTGAAACGCTATGGAACCAACAATGCGGAAATCCATCAAGATAAGCATGAATTAAATGTCCTTCACGATTCTTTTGACAATCAAGAACACTTCGAGGCATTCACTAACCTCAAAACATTATCCTTGTATTTGCTCATGTGTGTTCAGTTTGCAATTGGGAATCGTGTTGCAATTGTTAATTTATGATTTCAAAAAATAATTGAGTGCACCAAAACACTCTTAGCTATGAATCTACCACAAAGGGCAAAGGGTGTTGTATGATCCTTGTACTCTTATTTGAGGTTCGGCATTCCTCTAGGTAGGAAGAGTATACAAATTCCATTGTTTAACCTATTGGGGACCTAGGGACTTAATTGGGACTCTCTACCAAATGTCAAATTACTTAACCCTAGGGAAATTCTAAATGAGCACACAACTTGACTTAGTGAGCACCATACCCTAACTTATAAATAATTACAAGTTTTTCATTTTCTTTTGACAAAGTTACCCTTCACCCTCCCTTCTTCCTCAACCCATTAAAAGTGTATCTCTCCAGCACACCCAAACCAAAAAAAAAAACTAAATTTTTTGTACTTTTACACCCCAAGGGGACGAGCGGGTGAGGGAAGATCGGGGGAGGGAGCGCGCAGCGGAGAGCAAGTAGGAAAGAGGACGATCGGGGGATTTGAGAGGATAAGACTGAGGGGAGATGGAAGATGATTAAAATTGGAAGATGGGAGCGCTCACTACGAAAAACCCATTCTTTTTAAAAGAGAGGTAGTACTCACTAAGCAAATAGTGCTCACCAAGTCAAGTGGTGTGCTCATTTAGAATTTCCCTTAATCCTGTTCCTTCCATAAGAAGTACTTAGCAATTAAAGGAATAAGACGCCTCATTTTTCTTATGGAAAATTCCGTATTTAACTGGTTGCCAAATGTCAAATTTCTTATCCCTATTCCTTCCGTGCGAAGTACTTAGCTATTAAAGGAACGAGAAGCCTCATTTTTCTTATGGGAGATTTTATGTTAACTGACCTTTTTCTCATTCTAATCACTCTTTCCTATACAGATAGAACCATAGAGTAATCTGTTTTAACTAACCCTCTTCCTCATTCTATTCCCTTTCTGTAGTACAAACATTAAATATCTAAATAAACAAAATTTGGAACAACTGTCATCTTTTATTATGGAGGTATACAGTATGCGCATAAAATTCAGGAATAAATCAAGTGATTGGTGATATGGTTCTTGTAGACATCAGAAATAGCAGCTCATGACCTGAGGATTTACAATAACTCAGTGAAATTAGAAATAGCAGCTTTACAAGCATAAAGTTTGTGATATTTAATATACTCCAACAGTTTGTGGCATTTCATGGTGTCAAAAAATCAAGCAACTGGTGATATGGCTTCTGATATTCTCCAACAGTTTGTGACATTTCATGGTGTCAAAAAATCACAAGCACATCTACACGCATAAAGCACATCTATTCGAATGCCCAGTTTTCATCAGACCAACAAATTACTAGCACAAGTTGCAAAGCCAATTCACTAAAAGCTCCAAAGGTGCATCTATGTATTCCTAATGATTTAAGTTTCATATCATTCCAAGTCTGCTTAAACAGAGAAGTGCAATGAAAAGCTATCAGGTCTTAAATCCAATGTTAAGTTTACACTTACTATGGTAAACTTCACAGTCTCAAGAATTCAATGGAAATGATACTTCAAAGTTTTAATTAAAGCACACCGTAAATGGAAACTTGTAATAAACTACAGTCATTTAACTCATTGAAAATCAAAATATATTCCTCCCACCCCCCGCTGCCCAAAAAAAAAAAAAAACTAGCAGATCCATCTGCATCATTTTCTTGAACTATTACTTCAAATGTCCAAATTTACACCGCAAAGATCGAATTTGTACCTCATAATCATTGCGATAAGCTCCAGGAACCTCGAGGGCCTCAACATCAAACGAATCGATCCTGGGTCCCGTCCTGATCAGCCTCTGCTCAGCATTATCCTCTTCCTCCTCCGATTCAAAGCTCGTGGGACGAGAAATACCCTCGCTTTCGCCCTCATCGCTGTTGGAATCATCCTCGTCTTGGAAAACCCATCTCGATTCGATCAAATCCATCTTTGAAAGATTGCTGTTGTTGTTGCTGTTGCTGATGCCGTCCCCGTTCTCCCCTCTCCCCGATCCCTCCGCCATTAGCGACAGCAATCGCTAGGGTTTTGATTTTGGTTTCTGATTTTAATTTTTTTTTTTTTTTTTTGGCGAATCCGATGGATTTGGATCACGTACACACACACACAGAGAGAGAGAGAGAGAGAAGGCGTTTCTTGAAAAAATGGAATTGGTAAGAGATCACTGAAAAAGTTCGGACGAGTGCAGGGCTCTGCAGTGTCATCTTGTTGGGGGTTGGTGGGGCCGCATTCGGTTTCGGAGCATTGCCGGGTCGGATCCTAATCTCGGGAATTTCTAGATGGGCATAGGTTTTTTCCCGGTGCGCACGTCCCTCCTTTTAAAATTCCTTATTTTTTTCTAGTGAGCACACTTATATACCAACTTTACCCCATCATCTCCATCTCTTTCTCTCCCATCAAATTCCCGAACCCATCACATGCCCAAAATTAACTCCTCTCTCTCCCAAACCATATCTCCCCCTTTTTTCTTTTTCATTAAACCCAAATCTCTTTTCCACTCTCTCTCCCAATAACTCCAAATCTCTTATCCACGGGCGTCGCCGGACCGCCCATTTCTCCTCCCCCTTCCGGCTGCTTCCCCCGCTCCGGTCGCACGCTTTCCGACTGACACTCCGCCACAAAGGCGGATTCAAAGCAGGAGAGGAGTTAGTATTTTTCTTGATCTGAAGGTAAAAATGAAATCCTAATTTTTTGTATTATTTTTTGCATTTTGATTAAGGGAGAAATTTGGAAATGAATGTCGATGCAGGTAGATTTAGTTGAGGGGCAAAGAGATTAGGAAAAAAATAATTTCTTTATATTTAGTTATGGTGAAATTAAAGATTTCACTGGTTAAAATAGTTTAGATTATATTGTTGTTATGGATTAATGTTAGTTGTAATTTGTAATAGTTAAGTGCAAAATTTATATTGTGAATATTAGTTGGGTTTTTTTTTGTACTTGGATTAGATGGTTAATTTTTTATTTTCGAATCGGAAATAAATTGAAATGTAGATCTTGTGTGTTTATGTTATGATATTTAATGGATTTAGATAGGCAAATATAATTAGTATATTGTGATATGTGATGTTTGATAATTTAAAATTTCACTGTGTAAATAAAATCTTTGGTGATTTACAGATGGATTCGGCACAACCATCTTGGATTCGACCAATAGCGTCGATTAGGAGGAAGAAAACAGGAATCCGTCCAGCCGTCAATCCTAACATTCCTGAAATCCGTGACGAACCGGATTCGCATGTTGATGCTGCCACAGAGACCCTTCCGTTACGCATTCATCGAGATGTATCGCAAAAAAGTAGGGGTATCGATGAGTCAGACTCAGAAGAAGAGGAAGTGCGGCCAATAAATAGAGGACCAATTGATTTGTCTGTTTTGAAGAGTTTTAGAACGCACGTTGCTCGGAAGTCTTGAAGAATCTAGAATTTGTTAATTTTTTTTTTAATACAAGTCTCAAACTCAAAAAATGAAGTTGTTAGCATGGAACAAAGATTTCTTTTAGTTTGTTGTTTCCTTTAAATGAAGTTGTACTCAAGTAACATATTATATATATCAAGTTGTAATTGTCATTGTTTTTAAATGAGTCTCAAACTCAAAATGAAGTTGTCGTTGTTCTTAGTGTTTGAAACAATGAATAATTTGTTGATATTATGTGTTTTGATACCAAATTGGGGGTATGCAATATGGACAAGTATTGATATTGATAACTTTTTATTTATCTACCGGGTTGTACACACCGTATTTGAAGTTGCTGATATGTTGGATTAATGATGTCGTTGTTGTTTGACATGCACGATATTTATTCTGTTTCAACCAACATCAGTTTCGGATATTACTATTGTTTGATTTGATAACAAACTTCATATCTACTGGGGTGTACACACCATATCAGGGCATCTCTAGCATTATATCCATGATTCTGGTTTACAGAACCGGATCATTTTTAGCTGATCCGGGACTGTAAATTCGGATCAAGAAATCAGAAGTTAGGGCACACTATCCGGGCTAACTAGCCCGGACCTATGCAACAGATCCGGGCTAGCAGCCCCGGACAGAGATAACTGATCCGGATTGGCTAGCCCGGATCAGGGGTGCAGAAATTTGGCCTCATGTCCGGGCTAACCAGCCCGGACCAATTGATTAGGTTCGGGGTTGCTAGCTCGGACCTTGATTTCTTATCCGGTTTTAATAATTGAATGTTTGGCTACTTCCCATGTGATTTTCTACTTGGCTACTTTCTATGTAGCAACTTGTAATGGCTTTCCCGATTCATATATAAAGACCCTTAGATCATTAATCATATAATGCAATATACATGAGATCTTCACCCCATGTGTCTCTCCTCTAATCTGAACAAATGAGCCAACTTTAAAATCCATTCATACATGCTCAGTCAAGCAACAGGTCAAGTTCTCATTCTAAAATCCAGTTTTAATAATTGAATGAACCTGAGAGTTCAGTCTTCTCCCTTCCCTTATTCAAAATTTCTTCCTTCATGTTTGGCCATGGCATATGATCAGTAAAGCTTCTTTCTCATTCTCTAATTTTTAACTTTGTATATACGTCACATCCTGGAGGTCACAGGTTTGAACAATGAAAACAACCTCTCAACAAAGTAGAGGTAAGGTTGCATACATGGACCCTTCTTGCACCTTGCATTGCAGGAGCCTTGTGCACGTGGGAAAAAAAGAAGCAGGATGAGAGGATGAAGAAGGAGATGTGGAAGGGTAGTCTTGACCAAAAAATAAAATGGCAAAGTGGTAAAAAAACATGACTTTTAAAGTGGGCTCACTAGGAAATATGATGTGCCCATCTAGAAACTCCCCTAATCTCCATCAAAAGAGGAGTTTCTAAAGCAGGACACCATTTTGACCGATGAGCCCAATTTGTAACGGTGCAGACTAAAAGGCCAGATCAACAATGCACTATTAAGTGGGTTCACTAGTAAAAGTGGTGTGCTCGTTTAGAAACTCCCGTCAAAAGAAGAGTTTCTAGAGGGGCACACTATTTTTACTAGTGAGCACACTTTCTCTTTTAAAAAGAGAGTTTTTTCCTAGTGAGCATACTAAAAAATTCAAAATTGCTCTCGCTCTCCTCTGCATCCGTCCTAATCTGTCATGGGCAAACGAGAAAATCTCGACTCTGGATCGGGCGAGGTCGCCCTAACTCCATCCTAAAACTCTCCCGCCAAGTCTGACGCCTTTGTTTATCGGACTAAGGAGGAGTTGGTGGCGAAGGCGATCGCACCGGTGAAGGCGGGGTACCTCCTCCCTCTGCAGCCAACGAGGCCATGGATGACCTCAGTTAGAGAAAGGGCGCTACTGCTACAGGCCTTGTTAAGGAGAAGAAGTCCAAGCATCAGTTCAAGAGAGAGTATCGTCAGGTATAATTTTTTTGTGTTCAAAGTGAGTGGAACATGTATTCTTAGTTCCTAAAAGTTGGATCTTGATTAATTTTTCAATGTTTTTTTCACGAAATATTATATATTTAGTTTCATTTAGTTACATTGAGAGATTTAGGAAGTAGAACAATGAGTAGTTAACCTGAGAATTGGCAAGTTGGTAACTTAGTGAGAAACTAGAGTTCCCAAGAAATTTAGATTAATTTGGCTTCTTGAAATTCATTACTCTTTATGTTTGTTGGATATGGGAGATATTGGAAAAGATAAGGTTGAAATTGGTGAAAAATAAAATTTTACCTTGTTCTGCAAATTTCAGGAACAGAAATCTAAACATTTGCCCATAAGTAGCAAAATAAGGGAGTATTGATGCATGTCGACATGGTGGTACCTGTCGATTCAACCATGATTTGGATGTTTATCTCGTTCAGATATGGTGTTTACTATTCTTAATTGAATATTGATTCTATATAGGAATATACAGTTGCAAGTCTCGATTGTCAAAATTTCTAAAGAATCAATTTTTGTCAAATGCAGAAACCAGACTCAAAAGAAGAAGAAGTGCAACTGATTAGTAGAGAACCGATTGAATTAATGCTTCTCAAGAGTTTTAAGACCCGGAGACGTTAGATTTAATTATTTTTGTTTTTGGTTGTAATTTAAAAGGGTTGTACTCGAAAACAATGTGTTTTTAGATAGTTGTTTGAAAACTATTTGCTGCAAACGAAATTTTGTATATATTTTTTTAACGTAATATTGTTTCTAATTATGAACTGATTTGTTCATAATTCTCATTGTATGAATTCACAAAGACTCATCATAAAGCTTGTGATGAACGTCTTCTATATTTGCTTTTTAATGGTTTTTTAATATGTGCTCTTTTGTATGATTTCTCAGGAAATAATATGTGAAAAAAACCTTCTTTTGTAATCATCGTAAACTTTGTGATGAACTTATTTTGTATTTGCTTTTTTAGGATATTATTATGATTTGAAGATATCTAGACTGACTTGAAGTTATTTCAGTAAAAATTGCAGTTATTATATATTAAATAACTTATTATGTTTTAGTTTAACTTGATAATATTAACCAATTTACATTCAGCGTTTTTAATCTATTGTCTGGGGTGTACACACCGGATAAAATAACAATGGTCTGGACTGAAAGTCCGTATGGTGGACTGCTATCCGGACTTCCAGTCCGGACAAACAAAACCTTATCCGGATTGGAAGTCTGGACAATGCTCCGTTGTCCGGATTTCCAGTCCAGATAGATTAGTCAACTATCCGAACTATCAGTCCGAAGAGTGGAGAAACTGTCGGAATGTGAGTTTTTTTTTGTCCATATTTTTTTATCAATCCGCACTGTTTCTAGGGTTTTTGAGTAAGCAAAAGCCTAATAAAGTCAATTTTTGAATTTGATTTGTGAGATAATTTAATATAGTGAATGATTTGATGGAATAATTGTGAGTTTTAGGATTTTTTTTTTTTGGGTGCTGCAATTTGAGAAGAAAAGGAGAAGAGAGATTGAAGATAGAAGTATTTCAGTTCAAAACATTCAATGACAATGTTGTAATATGAAATAAGTTTTTAAGTGGGCTCACTAGGAAAAATGGTGTGCCCCTCTAGAAACTCCCATAAAAAACTTGCACCCAAATCAATGACCTCATTTGTCTTAGGGAAAAAAATTTCTTTTTTCTTTTCTTTTTTTTCCCAAAAATTGTTGGGGATCAGGGATTTGTAAAGCAGGCTAATTATGGTTGTGTTCGGCTTATAGAAGTATTAGAAGTGAATTAAAAAAATTAAAAAGTTACTTTCAAAATAAAAGCAAAAGAAAAGAGTTCTTCTTATATTTGTTTGCTTAATTTTTAAAAGAAGAAAGTGTATTAAAAAGTGAATGAAGTATTATTTAATTGGTTAAATAAAATAATATTTATATAATTTTATGTGTTCTTTGTGTATAAAAATATAATTTTTGAATGATAATGATAGTAAAAAAATAAAATATTAATTTTTTATCTTGTTTCGCTCCTTCCTAGAGCTCTTCCAAATAAAAAATGTGAGAAAAAAAAAGTTTTGGAAGTAAATTGTCATATGGACACCGTCTCACTATATAAGAAGTAACTTCTAACTTATTTTTTAGTCAATAAACATTTGAAGCAGTGGAAATAGTGTTATTTTCACCATATTTATTATACTTCTATGCAAATAAACATACCGAGTATCATCTGCTAATGAGCCTTTGCTCTAAGACATCATTCATATCCAATTTAGAAGAGGTCCTGAGTTTAATTTCTGATAGAGACTCAAATTGGATAATGTTTCAAAAAGTTATGTGTGTGTGAGTTTGACAAATTTCTTGGTTCTTAGATTCCAAGTACGGTGTGCGTGCGTAGTTGAACTCTTAGAGGCTTCATACATTCGTTAACACATTCAGTTTGCACATAACCCATTATTTTTGTATGCTTGAAGATACTAAACTACTGCCTTATGTGAACGTTAAAAACTTGGCCACTGTGCACGTGAAATATCTGATAAATAGCTAGCATTGGGTTTAAATACTTGTATTTTCAAAGTACGGTTGTGCTGCAGGTAGTTCAAATTATAAATGTCACTATTGTTTCCACAATAATATGGTTTATGTTCAAATGGTCTCCATATACCAATCTAAACTAATATAATTGCAGAGTATTATTGAGATGACAACCTAAACATATTAAATGGTTTCAAACAACAATTTCAACACAAAACCACACTAGATATCTCTCGCGATTCCTCGCCATAAATGCTTTGCTTCGATTAATACATCAAGTTTGTGGAAAATATATGTCAGATACTTTCCTATTCAATCTCATTGCGCCATCCTTATCAAAGGAGAGTACTAGTCACTTTTCCGAATTTAGCTTTCTTATATGATCATATCTCTTAACCATGAAGGAACCTAACATGAAGGCTCTATTTGGTTCGAGAGAAAATGAAGAAAAAGAAAACAAAATAAGAAAGAAAATATTTTTTATCGTGTGATTTGAGAGAAAATTTAAAAAAAAAAAAAATTTCTTACTAATTTTCATATGATTTTTTTTTCTTTTCTCTTTCTTTTTCTTTCTTCTATTTTCTTTCAAATCAAATACAACGGAAGGAATCTATCTCTAAACTTTACAACACATCACTCTACATCATCACACTCAGGATCTTATCATGGGCCTATCCTTGCCCAAATGTTGTAGGAAGATGAAATATTAACATCTAATGAAGATTCAAGCGTGCATTTGACCCAAATCCTCCTAGTAATATCTCAAGAAAGTTTGATTTTAGAATTATGCTAAAACATCTGATCGTTGGTGACTTATGGTAGAATATTTAGAAAGAGCGAAATAGCTAGATCTTTATGTACGCTATGCATTATATTGTTGATTGCCTCGTTGTATTATTTTTTATGTTAATTCTTGGACAAGTCAATAGGAGATAGACAATTTAGGAAGAAATAATTTAAAAAATCGTAAGCTCTCACCTTCTACTGAAGAACAACTCATCTCCTGCTGACTTGACTCTTTCTTATTGGTCCCTTTAACTTGATTGCATATAGCTTACAGACTTGAATGAAACTCATGTCGGATGGCGAGAGAGTCCTAGACGAGGCTTCTTCTTTTGTTTGTTTGCTAATATTTGGAAGAAGGAAATGCATTAGAAAGTAATAAAATATTATTAAATTGTTTAAATAAAACTAGATTTATAATATTTTATTAGGTTTTTATGTATAAAAGTATAATTTTTAATGGTAATGATGGCAAATAAATAAAAACAAATAATTTTGTATCTTGATCCTCTACTTTCTAAAACTCTTCTAAGCAAAAAGTATAAGGAAGAAAAAATTAGAAGTAAATTGCCATGTAAGCGCCACATCACTAAATAAGAAGTAACTTCCTATTTACTTCTTCACCAAACAAACACTTGAAGTAGTGGAACTTCTTCACCAAACAAACACTTGAAGTAGTGGAAGTAAGCTTACTTTTACTCCTTCCATTTTACTTCCATACAAACAAACACGCCTTATATGCAGTTAATCTAATCTCCAACAAAAACATTTCTTAATTCAACTTGAAGATTTGAAATCTACAGCCTCCTATATTTGCTTAAAAAGTGCAATATTTTCCAAACTAGACTCGCTTGGTGGGTGCTAGGGATTTCACATATTTGAGTTGCAATAGCAGCAGTAGAAACTCAATGGAGGGGAAATTCTAAACGAGCACACCACTTGATTAGCAAGCACTATCCAATCTTTTAAAAGGATAGGGATTTTTTTATAGTGAGCACTCTATTATTTCAATATTGCCCCTGTTAAACACTTCTCTACTTTCTCATCTTCCCCTCTGAAATCCTTACCCTCTTTGAGGGGAGTTTCAATGTAATTTTTAAACCTTAATTTCTTTTTCATTAGATTCATATAATTTTTTCTAAGATTTTTAAGTAATTGAAAGAAATTGGGCACTAATTTAGGATTATATTCGAAGTTTAATTTTTTTTCATATGATATTTTTCATGTGTTTATTGCTTTTTATTAATGAATTGTTTAAATTAATTTACATAGAAAAATATTTTAATGAGGATTTAATGAATAAATTCAAGATTGAGGAGAATGGAGTTTGGGATTTAGAGTTTAGAAGTATAAAAAATTACAAATTTATGAGTTTAGGTGTGTGCTTCAAGAGAGAGAGAGAGAGATTATGTTGGGAAAGAAGAGTATATGGTGAAGGTTAACTTTGTAAAAGAAAAAATGTTATACTTGTAACAGGTTGTGGTGGTTGCTGAGTCAAGTTGTGTGCCCATTTAGAATCTCCTGTCGGCTCTTGGTTTGAGGGAAAATGAAGAAAAAGAAAAAAAAAATGAAAGAAAATGTTTTCTACTGTTTGGTTTGAAAAAAAAAATTAGAAGAAAAGAAAATGTGCTAGTACTAACCAAACATGAAGAAAAAAAAAAATCAATTTTTATCTCTTTTATTTTCTTTTTCTTTTTTTCATTTTCTTTCAAACAAAAAACAGAAGAAAAATCAATTTCCATCTTATTTTCTTTTCATTTTTATTTTTCTCTTTCTTTTTCTTTCTTCTATTTCCTTTCAAACCAAACACAGCCTTCACCCCCACTGAATCACTAAAGGGACATCCACCAACCTGTCTAAAGAAAAGTCTTTATCAAAGGTGTTTTGAGTGGATTATAAAGCATCTCCACTCGGTACGTCCGGAGATCAACTCAACCTGCAGCTTTCCTTCCCCCAAATCAATCCTGAAACTAAAGAGATGGGAAACTCCGAGAGCTCAACCCAATTCCCAACCCAATCCAACAACGATGGCAACAATAAAAACAACAACAACGAGGATGAAGGATTCATCTCGTCAGCGCTTAAAATTGGTGCAGCAGTTGCAGATGCTGCTCTCTTGGCATTTGGCGCTTATTCCTCCATTTCGTCGGCGTTTTCACAATCTGACGATGAATATAACGGCCGAAGAAGAGCTACTCCGATGCGGAGTTTGGAGTTCGAAGCAAGTGGTGGCAGCTTTTGCCAAAATCGCTGGAACCAATTATCCTATGGCGGTACTAACTCGAACTTAATTTGCTAAAATTTATGAAACTCTTGGAGCATAAAATTTAAGTCCATGTGTCAAGGGCATGTAACAATAATTAAGCTGCAGCTTATTCTACGTCCCTTGCGATCCTTTAAGAAGTGTTTAACGAAACAATTACCTAACATATATAAAAATATATAAAAGTAGCTATATTACTCTCGCAGAAGTAGCTCATTAAGATAAATATCACCCATGTAGAACATAAATTTTATCTTAACTAGCTGGAATTTTTGCTAACAGCTTCTGATAACATCTACTCTAAACCCCCACGCTAGTATGAACTGGAATCATAGCATAACACAGAAACCATAAGGATAAACAAATTCAGAATTATTTGAAAGTCCGTGGCTTGGGGCGAAAACTTTCGTGCAGGCCCCTCTTTTTACAGAGGAAGCACGTGCCGAAGGAGGCACTAACGAACATAATTCTCTGAGTATGATAAAAGTCATGAGCTACAGGTCTCTCTCTCTTTTATATATATATATATATATATATATATATATATATATATATATATATATAAAAGTGAAATTTATCGACGGTAAAGAGAGTTCCTTCACTGCCGCTTAGGTGGAGCAATACAATTATTACATGTGGTGTAACTTAAGCTAACAAATAAAAGAATTCGCTAAACCGCTCGTTGAGTGGTGCTACATGTAATAATTTTATTGAGCCATCTAAGCGGCGGTGAAGGAACTCTCTTCGCCGCTTGTGAATTTCCTATTTACTCTCTCTATATATATATATATAAAGAACTTAGGACATTGCCTTAACAATTTGTATCAAGCTTATAAATAACTAAACATTTGAAAAATCATGTCAAATGCATCAAAACATATGCTTACTGAATTTCCAACCTTCAAAATACAAAAATTAAATAAATGCATATAGTATAGTTGTTGCCCACATTGCAATTACCGCTCATGTTAGAGGACTGGACATGTATGCAATTTCTCATGCATATGTCACTGGTTTATAAGCTAACCAGTCAAGTTAGGTCATTATTGCTCACCGATGCGAGCAATATTTTGACCTGATATCTCGCTTCTGAGACGCTATAGTGATTCATTTTGGTCCAAAACGGTAAATAGTATAAAAGCACCTATATCGTTTATGGACAAAAAGCTACGATATCGTATCGGTTATAGATAGAAAGCGGGATATCGTTTAATATACCAGTATTATCGGCCGATAATTAAAATATTGAGTATAGCTGTAGTTTAGATTATGGCTATAGCATTAAATCTATTTAGTATTGTTCTCCGCAAATTCTTACTTTCTTCCATAGATTACAACGAAATAGGAACAATAGAAAAATAAACGAGAGGATTTATATTTTATCGCTATCTTTTACAATAAAAGTGGTTTCTAATGTGCCGATGTGATCTAACTAGTAGAACCTGTTGATGATCGGACGTGAAAATCTCTCTTTGAAGAAGATGATGGCTGACCCTATCTCTCTCTCTGCTGATCTCAATGAATTCAAGGCTCTCGCACGAAACTTGAATTCCAAAAAGATCTCTAAGGCTTCAAGGCTCTCTCGCGTAGCCCACTATGAAGAAAAAAGTAATCTAAGGCACAGCACGCCCGTGCCTACGCCGGGCCATGCCCGAGCCATGCCGGGCACGGCCCTGTTGCCACCCCAAGGTTAGGATGTCTTAGAATTTAATATGTGAGTATCATTCCATATCGGATAGAACAAGTTTATGGATATAAAATAGAAAGCCTAAACCACTGTCTATCAGCATAATCTTTCGATTAGATTGATCTTGGACCTTATATTTAAAGTCTATTATGCTCTCGCTCTCTCGGCCTCAGCACCACATCCCTATAGTTAACATACTACATAACTATTTATTGTTGTTTCATTTATTTCGCATTAAAGGTTATGTTCAGTTTGGTAGAAAATGAAAGAAAGGAAATAAGAAAGAGAGAAGAAAATATAAGAGCAAGGTAAAAAAGGAATAAGATTCTCGTTGATAGTTGGTTATTAGTGAAATTTAGAAAAGAAAATTTGATAAAAGCGGTGAAGGGAACAATTCCTCTTGGTTTCACTAGGTCATATGAGAGAAAAGAGGAAAATGTAATTTAAAGCCATATTTTCTTGTACTTTCCTAAGTTTCCTTCCATTTTCTTTTCCTACGATTTTTCTTACAAGCAATACAATGGAAACTAATATTTCTCTATACTTTCTTTTACTTTCCCCCGGCCTGAACACAACCTAAAGAAATAAGGTGGATTCATCCACATTTGCATGAAAGGGATAATGATCAGTGATCTTTGGGTAAGAAAATTGCGTTCTTTGTAAGGTGCTGCTTGATAGTTGTTTCAGGGATAATCAAAATCATGACCTATAACATCTGGAGCATGGAAAATATCGAGATAAATGAGAGGATGAAAGCAATCGGCAAGCTTTTACAAAAGCATGCACCCGATATAATTCTCCTCCAGGTATTTATCATCAGAAAGGTACTCGACTCCTTTCTTATTATACATACATATATATATATATATATATATATATATATATATATATATAACATCAAATAATCACAAGTTTTTATTTTTCAGGAAGTCACTCCTATGATATACGAAATCTTTCAAAACTCCGATTGGTGGGGGTTATATGAATGTTCGCACAAGAAATCAAAGAGAAAATACTTTTGCATGCTGGTATTGCCTCTTTTTGGTCCTACCTTATTATACATTAAGCCCATCTCACAAGTTTGTTTTTGAATATTTTTCCCCTCTCAATAAACCCATTTTTTGAGATTATAAATCTAGATATTTTCAGGGGGTAAAAGATAAAAGTGTTGGAGTTTGAATTATTTTGACCATGATATGTACTCAGATTTCGATGTGAGGTTCTCTGCAATGATTAACTATATGAGTAGAGAATAGTTTCCATCATTTTTTTTTTCATTATTCAATATTTCAGTTAGAGATTGAACAGTCATTCATGCAAACATATTTCAAACTTATAGCAGTCTATTGAATTTAAACCGGTGATATTTCGTGCAGTTGAGTAAGTTACCAATGAAGAGATCCTACTATAAGCCCTTTGAGAACACCACAACTGGAAAGGGACTTTATATAGCCAAGATGAAGACCAGAGCAAACAAGAAGTTGGTTGTAGCAACCTGCCACCTCAAGAGGCCTACTTCTCCTGAGACGAACAGCACCGTGCGACAGAGCCAGGCAAATGAGGCTCTCAGCAGCCTCCAATTTGCACCAAATGTTATCCTTGTTGGTGACATGAACTGGGACGAGAGTTCTGATGGGCCTTTCCCTCTACCGATTAAGTGGGACAATGCCTGGTCCATTCTGAGGCCTGAAGAGGATGGATGGACTTACGATACCGAATCTAATATGATGCTGCGTCATCGGTGCCGAGCATTGCAGAAGAGACTTGACAGGTTTATTTGTAAGCTGAAGGACTTTGAGATGGTCAGCATTTATGGAACGAGGCAATAGAAAAGGTTACATACAGTTCCAAGGGGAAGAGGCTCCCCGTTTTCCCTAGCGATCGCTATGGTTTGATGCCAGAAATTATGCCGAAGCAGTAAAAATCATCGGAATATTTGATTCACCATTTTTTGTCTTGGGCTTTGTTTTTTTTTGACATTAAATGGCGGGATGTAGCCCTCCATATTCCATTAAAGAGAGAATAACATAATAAAAGTATTCAGGGACCACATATAGAGTAGCCCAATAATAAGCTTATAATGCAAAGATTAAAAAGTATTAACAAGAAAAGAATTAAAACAAAATAAAACTATAATGAACCAGCAAATTGGATATTCTATGATCAGTCCGTCCGCCCTCGCGTCTCTGAAATAGGTCCCTACTCCTCACCTGGTGAAGTGTCATCAGCATCATTTTCGGAAAAGCCACTTGATAAGTGAAGTCTTTCCTCATCCGTGGGAACACCTGCTAAATAATAAAATCATGCACGGTGAGTCTCGTACAATACTCAATAGAATGATATTTATCACTAAATAATATATTATTTCGCTCTCTCCATATATTCTAGCAAAAGGCCGCAATAACACTTCTAAACCGATGGCTATCATTATCCCCCCTATCAAGTCTCTTCCAGATAGTTTCATCTAAGACAATACCGATGTACAATCCTAATGCCCTAGTGCACGACTCCTATGTTCTTTTAGAGAATGAGCAATTACATATGATGCGTTCGCTTGATTCCGCATCCTTCTTGCATAAAACACAGATGTTGGGGCCACACCAGCCTCTTTTCTGTAATTTTGGCCAGATCAGAAGAGCATCTTTACAAGTTAGCCAAAAAAACAATATGACCTTCTGAGGGCATTTAACTATCCAAATCCATGCAGTATTTGCAGATATGACTCCACCGTTTATGAAGTGTCGGTATGTGTCTTTCACCGTGAAGTTACCATTCTTCTCCCATCTCTAAATTGGTCTATCCTCTTCTGATGGAGAGGGGGCTAAATCACGCAGGGACTGTTTAAGCAATCTTGTTCTAATAAAATCCTATCTAGATAATGCCATTGAAGTCCATCTCCATCTTGAACGACCCTAATAGTCACAAACCCTGGCACTTTTATCATTGGCTTTTTGAAAGATATCTGGATATAATGTCTTTAGAGGGAGTTGCGAACACCATATGTCATATCTTGCTCCCCTTTCCCAGTTTGTATTCCAGACTGTGACAAATTAAATGTTTTACACTTAACATCCCCTTCCAAAAGGCCGATGTATTATGCTTTATCTTTGCTTCCCCATGCAACGTGTCTCCCTTCAGGTTATACTTGTTGAGTAATAACTTCTGAAGCGAGCCCTGGTTTCTCGTAATTAGATGCCACCACCATTTGGTCATCAGGAACATGTTAAAGGTCCTGAGATCAATGACTCCTAAACTTCCCGCCTCTTTTGGCCAACACACCTGTCCCCATGGGACATGTGATATTTGTTAGATAAAGCATTAACCCCATTCCAAAGAAATCTTTTCCTTATCCGGTCAATTTTCTCTCGCACCCATCTTGGCATTATGAAAAGGACATTAAATATAGTGGGAGTGAGGAGAGTACTATATTGAGCATCACAACCTTCCCACCCAATGACATGTATTTTTCTTTCCAGCCTTCCAACTTTTTCTCAAAGTAATCCAAGAGGGGGAGCCAATTCTTTATCGAAGGTTTTCCAGATTTCACTGGTATTCTTAAGTATGTGATCGGGAGATGCTCCTCCTTACAGCGAAATACCTCCCTAATTAATTGCATGGACAAGTTTCTTGTTCCCAAGCAAATCATCGAACTCTTCACAAAGTTTATTTTTAGACCCGACCATACCTCATAACAGCAGAGGGCCCATTTTAAGGTTATAGTCTCTCGAATGTTACCCTTTCCAAAAATTAGCGTATCATCTGCATATTGTAAATTAACAAAGGGTGTGTTGGGAGCCCCTGGGAGCCCTACTATCTCTTCCTTCTTCTTCAACTTCTGAAGTATAGAATTTAAACTATCTGCTATCAAAATAAATAATAGTGGAGAAAGGGGATCACCTTGCCTCAGACCCCTTTTCAGTAGTATTTCCTTTCACACTGTATCGTTTATTATTACCTGTGTTTTTCCGGAATACAACCAAGTTTCAATTCATAATCTCCATTTCGCTCCAAATCCCCTATGTCTGAGAGTCTCCATCAGGCAATTCCAATCCACCATGTCATATGCTTTTTCAAAATCAAGCTTCAACATAAAACTATTTATTTTTGATTTCTTACACTGGTGGATGACTTCATATATCGTAGCCACTCCTTCTAAGATATTTCTGCCGGCGATAAAACTCGTTTGATAGTTCTTTATCAATAGCTGGAGTTTCAGTGCTAATCTATTAGCCAGTACTTTGACACTATCTTAATAGAGCTATTCAACAATGCAATCGGTCTGTAATCACCAATTTGACCTGGCAAACACTTTTTTGGTATAAGGGTAATTGTTGGCAGTGAAAATTTCTAAGTTAAAAGGATTTTCCACAACAGAACGCGGAGCTAATTCAATAGCCCTGCGTTTGGTTACATTAACCCTGCGTTTGAATAAAACGCGGAGATGTCTAACAGCTCCGCGTTGATTCCGCAGTTTGGCTTGTATAAGCCTCGCGTTTGAGTGAAACGCGGAGATGATCAATAGCTCCGCATTAGCTCGGTGTTTTGGTTATTTAGCGCCGCGTTTTGATGCAATTAAACTCCGCGTAAGCAGATAACCAGAATCTCAAATTGATTGAGATTATGATTTTGGGCCTATCCAAATACCCGAATCAAGTCTAATCAGAATTCCATCAAAACTAAGATATTTGATTGGAATCCTTGATGAATGCGAGTTCTATTTAGATAGAAACTCTTGCATTAACCTGTGGCTATAAATACCTTCCTGGTGAAACACTAGAGAGCTTCTTTTCGGCAATTGAGATATTTTTCTGAAATCTTGGAGAATTCAAGTTACGCACAGAGCCTTGAGTTCGTGAAGATCAGAGAAAATCACCATCTTCTTCCTTTAAGTTCTTAGAGAATTCAAGTACGCGAGAGAGCCTTGAGTTCGGAAAAAACCAGAGAAGATCGTCTATAGTCGGCCGATATCTTTAAAGGAGAAGATTTCAACGTACCGATCGTCCAAAGGAACTACTATAGATCCCATCACCACAGATCCCACGAAACTATTGTAAAAGAGAGAGATTGAAATATAAAATCCTCTCGTTTGTTCTCTTTTTATATCTTGTTCACTTACGTTGTAATTTAAGTTAATTCAATGGGAGGAAGCGAAGGAACTTTTGCGACGAACAAACTGGCGACCACAGTAGGAGCCGTCTCTTTCACTGATGAAGAGATTGTGGCGCAATCGGACGTTGACTTGATCGGATCCGAAGTAGACACGCTGGTCGTTGAAATCGACCAGCAGAAGTACGAGGAGTTCCTCTCCTCCAGATCAGGTGACTTGGATGAGACACGGCACTATCGTCACATGTACTCCAATGCCCGAGTGACGGGTAGAAAGGTATCCACCGAGAGACGGGGATCCTTGGAGACTGCGGCTATAGAGCCGGAGTTCACACGAGAAATCCTAACCGAGGATGAGCTTCCGATTGCCGAAAAAGACTCGGGAACTGGGCTGACCAGAACCCATCTCCGGAACAGGAACCGGAGAGCGAGGCGTAGAGCCCTCAAAGCCCGCTTTGGACGCGGAGCTAACACCAGAGGACGCGAGGCTATGGTCCCTCGCAAACTAGCTTGCGCTACCCGCGAGACCAATCTCTACATCGTTAAACGCGACGATACAACTTGCCTTAAAAGCAAGGAAAAGCCAGCGTGTGATTTTCCACGCGAGGCTGATACTAAGCCAAGCAAGAAACACGAGGCTGGTAATACTGGCGAGTTACGCAAGATTCCTGACACTCGTGAGTTACGCGAGTATAAAAATTATTCAAAACCAGCATGTGATTCTCCACGCGAGGCTATTACTGAGCCTAGCGAGAGACGCGAAGCCAGTAAGGGTTGCGCTAGTCGCAGAATACCCAACACTCGCGAGTTACGCGAGTATAGAAATTATTCAAAGCCAGCGTGTGATTCTCCACGCGAGGCTATTACTGAGCCTAGCGAGAGACGCAAAGCCAGTAAGGGTTGCGCTAGTCGCAGAATACCCAACACTCGCGAGTTACGCGAGTATAAAAATTATTTAAAGCCATCGTGTGATTCTCCACGCGAGGCTGATACTGAGCCTAGCGAGAAACGCAAAGCCAGTAATACTTGCAATAAACACAAGACTTCTGATACCCACGAGGAACGCGAAGACGATTGGCAAATAGTTGTCGGTCGTAAAAATCGTGCTAGGCGCGAAGCTATGATCTGTGTTAATCGCAAAGATAAGCCAGCGTGCAAGAACTTCCCTTCATGCAGGGCTATTATTCCAGAAGCTAAACTTCCAAAGATACACCAAGCCAGCGAAAAACGCGAGGCTAGTGTGGATAAGCGCGGAGCTATTCTTCAGGCCCGCAATGTGAAACGCGAGGCTATTCCTAAGCCACGCGAGGATCGGTCCGACCCCAGAGTCAGGGTTGATCAGTCAAAGAAGCTTCAGTGGATTCCCAAACATTCTCAAGAGTTGAATGGACCTCTTGACTCCATGGCTAGAGGCACTGATCTCAGGGAATATCTCTCTAAGAAGAGAGGCATAGACCAACTTCAAGTTGAACATATCTGCCATTGCCAGCAATTTGTGACAGCAGTATCAGTTGTGATAGACAACTGTGGCTGCAACAAGAACAGGATATCTGTGTTCGACCGATTAAACGAGTCAAACCAGAATCCTGCTAAGAAGACAAGAACCACTTCCCTGAAACAATGGAGAGCTGTAACTTCCAACATGGTAGGAAATGGGAAGAAAATTGCAGAGACAGATGATGATTCAAAATCGAGCGATGAAGAACCTCATCGTGTCACTCGACTAAGATCAGGAGCCGTCCCGCACCGAAATTATAAGAAGCTCGCAGGGGGTTCTTACGACGAGGAAAGCGATAATTCCGCTATAGCCTCGCCTCCATTCTCTACATTGTCTCGACTGCAGAAGTCAGCATCGCATATGGCGGATAAGTCTGACGATATCAATCAGAGATTTGAAGCTCAAGAAAAGATGATTCGAGAGCAGCAAAAGATGATTGAAGGTCTTAAAGTCATGCTATCGAGATTTGTTGAAGATAATGCCAAGAAGGGCAAAGAAACTCTGAATGAAGAAGAATAGGAAGAGAAAGCCCACTCGATGCAGGAGGATGAGAATAGATTTTCTTTTCATGATCCGCATGGGGAAAAGATAGAAAAGTTACAGAATCAACTCGAAGCTTTAATGCGTAAGAAGGAGTTGAAAGAAGCTGGGGTCTCAAGACCGTATCCTCCTGAATGGGATATGATACCTTACCCACCAAAGTATAAGCCGCTCAAGTTAGAGCCATACGACGGGAAGGGATCGCCCAGTCAGCATATATATTACTTTTTGTCCCAAGCAGGACACCTAATGGGTAATGACCCCATCATGACCAAAGTATTTGTAAGTACTTTGCGAGGGCCTGCCTTTACTTGGTTCATGCAGTTGCCCCCAGGTACTATTAATACCTGGTTAGATGTTGAGAAATTATTTTTCTCATGTTTCTTCGAGGATGACACCGAGATTACGGTTCATTCCCTCCTTGCGACTAGGCAAGGAGAACAAGAAGCGGT
The DNA here is from genome assembly GCA_036321105.1 of Dracaena cambodiana. Classification (NCBI taxonomy): domain Eukaryota; kingdom Viridiplantae; phylum Streptophyta; class Magnoliopsida; order Asparagales; family Asparagaceae; genus Dracaena; species Dracaena cambodiana. The sequence goes on along the minus strand of JAYEPQ010000005.1, from coordinate 55,682,588 downwards.
TAAAGATTTCATAGAAAGGTTCCGGGAGAAGTCCGTACATTGTAAACATGGAATGATCCAGGAAACTCTAGTCGAGACCTATCGACACAATCTTAAGACCAATGTGCTCCTCAAAATGGGGGCCGTAGAGTCTAAAACGTGGAGGGACCTGTTCAAACAAGGAGAGCAAGCTGAAGACTTGATTCGCCGAGTTGAGGAATCCCGCGGATCAAGAAACGCTGGGGGTAGTAAGCCATATACCAAAAACAACAACAATAAGAATAAAGGGAAAGCAGTCATGTCGTCAGAAGCTGCTCCTCAGAAAACCGGTCCTCCGCCAGAGCCAAAGCCTCAAGGTTAGTGAGGATCAAGGCAAATCAGACCGCAACAAGAAAGGAATTACACTTTCAAGGCGGAACAGATGCATATCCTCTTTCACTTGCTCCAGAAGAAGGGAATGCTAAAACTTCCAGAGAATAAGAAGCCAGAAGATGTTGGTAAAACTAAAGACCCCAACTACTGTCTTTATCACCGGAATGTTGGGCACCCCACCAGGGATTGTTTTCCCCTTAAGAACAGAATCCAAGCACTAATAGAGGCTGGAGTTTTGACGCTTGAGAAAGAACAAAAGAAGGTCACTGCCAATATGGCAACCATAATGGTCGGAACCCACGAGTTTCCCGCAGGAGTGACCCCAATCCCTAAGGGTAAGATGGTCACGAAGAATCTTGATCCGCACAACAAAGCCCAAGAGGGACTTGTCCCTGTAACTACCCAAAAGGGGGAAGTTATGTGGGTTCACCCTGACTTGCTAGAGGATGAACAATGGACTACTTCAGGAGGTCAAGAGAAGAAACGAGCTGTTAATACCATTTCTGCAGATATAAAGGAAGAATATATAGTTTCGGGAGCCTTCACAGATTCTAAAGAAGAACCCGAAACTATGGCCACCCATCAAGATGGGGCAGGCCCTTCTGGTACTCTATCTGGAAAGACATATCTTAAGGACTATACTAGAGTTGATCCAAAAGATATCTATGCAGAACTCGCAAAGCCTGCGAAGCAGAAAGGACTTTGTTTCCAGAAGAATCCTGCCAGAGATGAAGGAGCCAAAGAAACTCCCTTCGAATTTGACATAATTGCGCAGTTGGCTAACATCCTAGCGCGAGTGACGCTTTACGAATTGTTGAGATTATCAAAATCAACACGTGAAGCTCTAAGAAAGGCCTTGGCAGACTCTGAGTCGTTCCTAGCTCAGATTGTCGAGCCGACCATCGAAGAACGGGACTCTTGCCCCCATTGTCATTAACCGAGGAGGCAAGTCCCACAAATCATCTTCTCTCCAGAAGACATGCAGGTGAGGAATATAAAACATAATAGGCCTTTATATTTCACTGGATATGTCGGGTCCACAAAAGTGGACCGAATTCAGATTGATCCGGGTTCTGCACTCAGCGTCGTGGCCAGTAGATTGATGCAGCTATTGGGGATTTCCCTTCATCGCTTGACACCTACACACACTACCATCTATGGATTCAACGCTAATAATAGCCATCCTCTTGGTAAGATCCGATTGCGGTGTCAAATTGGAGACTTGAAAACGGAGGTTACATGCTATGTAATTGACGCTGATACCTCCTACAATATTTTATTGGGGCGACCTTGGATCCACGCTCATATGATCCATCGACTCTTCACCAGTGCATGAAATATTGCGATGAGGAAGGAGAGGTCCGGACACTAATTGTGGACAAGCAGCCATTCAAAGGGTTGGAGAATTACTTCACAGATGCTGCACTCTACAAGCCAGCACATGAAGCCTCCAATGACAGTCTTAGCAAGTCTCCAAAGCCCGATGACAGTGGCAATGAAGCCGACACTGAGTACGAGCTTCTTGAGGAAGACGACGGGGGTGATTATGAAATCAACCCCCACTTAGATTTTAGTCTGAGTACTGACGAGGATCTAAATGATGTAATCGAAAGTGAATGAGTTATTAATGAAAGTATAAGGTTAGTCTATGACCATGCTATAGCTACTGAATCAGAACCCTCTTGTACTTCTACCGAAGTGGATGGCCTATCCAAACTTGAAGTTCTGGCAGCATGTCATTTGCCACTTAGGTCATCCCTCCTCGCTCAGTCTAAAATAGCTGAGGAGAACGGTCACTATTTTGAAGTGCTTCCTCAAGGAGGATCCCAAAGGCCTATTATGTTCGGTAAAGTAATTACCTCACCTCGCTGAAAACAAAGCAGTGAAAGTGATGAGCAGACATCACCCCAATTTCACCTATATGGACAGAAGTCTCGACAGATGATGGAGAAAATGGGATATAATATTACCCAGAAGCCGGGATTAAACTTTGGAAAAGGGCGGCGTAATCTCTTACCCTCGTTTAGACTAAGAGGAAAGAGCCCTGATTATTATCAGAAGACCCGCAGGGGGTTGGGTTATGTATCTACTCCACCTTCGTCACCATTAAATGATGACGAGAGTTCTTCGGCCAAAGAAGAAACATCTTCACCAGATCATGATTCAGATATAAGCACCGGTGCTTGGTTTCAATCCTTGACAATCAATATGGTTTCAGCCCGGCCAGAAAGCGACGAGGAACCAATTGACATTCAAGATGATACTTGGGCTAGGTATATGGATAATTTCTGGGATGTCTGCTTTGAACAGCGTGACCCGCCCACAGAAGACAAATTAATACAAGTTAACATGGGAACGGAAGAAAATCCGAAATCCATTTTCATAAGCGACACACTAACTCGTTTAGAAAAAGAGGAACTTATATCCCTTATCAAAGAGTATATAGATGTGTTCGCATGGAGTTATGAAGATATGCCTGGGCTTGACCCTCAAATTGCCACACACTGGTTAAATATAAAAGAAGATGTCAAACCTGTTAAACAGCAACAGAGCCGTTTTCGACCGGAATTGATGGAGGCAATAATTGCTGAGGTCAATAAGCTAATAAAATCCGGGTTTATCCGAGAAGAGCAGCATCCTGACTGGGTGGCAAACATAGTGCCAGTTCGCAAAAAGAATGGCAAAATCTGGATATGCATTAACTTTCGAGATCTGAACGCTGCATGTCCCAAGGATGAATTTCCACTCCCCATCACCGATGTGATGATCGATAATACTTGCGGTTATGAGAGAATGTCCTTTATGGATGGCTTCTCAGGTTATAACCAAATCAAGATGCACCCGGATGATGAAAAGCATACAGCTTTCAGAATGCCACAGGGGGTATACTGTTATACGGTGATGCCATTTGGATTAAAGAATGCAGGTGCCACCTACCAATGCGCAATGAGTGCCATATTCAAAGAACACCTGCGCAGAACAGTGGAGTGCTATGTGGATGACTTAGCAGTCAAAAGCAAAGACAAAAAAGATCATCTTCACGATTTAAGAGTGGTCTTCGATCTTATGCGGAAACATCACCTGAAGATGAATCCTACCAAGTCGTTCATGGGAGTATCCAGCGGGAAGTTTCTGGGGTTCATAATAACTTCAAAAGGAATTTTCCTCGACCCTGAAAAGGTAAGAGCGATTAGCGAAATGCCGCCTCCCCGCAATCTTAAGGAATTAAGGGGATTACAAGGAAAGCTCGCTTATATTTGGTGCTTCATATCCAACTTATCTGGACGATGCCAACTATTCTCCAAACTTATGAAGAAGGGAGTGTCTTTCACATGGGATGAGGCATGTCAGCAGACATTTAATGACCTCAAGGAGTACCTTACTAAGCCTCCTGTACTAATGGCACCAGCCCCTGGGTAGCCCTTCCTTATATATGTAAGGGCCATGGATAATGCTTTAGGAGCATTACTTGCTCAATATAATGAGCACGGCCATGAACATGCCCTCTACTATTTAAGTAGAACAATGATTGGGGCCGAACAGCGGTACACCCCGATCGAAAAGGAATGTTTAGCCCTAGTGTTCGCCGTTCAAAAGATGCGACACTATCTTTCTGGGCAAACGATTCACGTCATATCACGGGTTAATCCCCTGAAGATTCTGATGACAAAACCAGGGGCTTTAAATGGCCGACTGGCAAAATGGGCCTTGCTACTGTCGCCCTATGACATACATTTCGTTCCTCAAAAGGTGACGAAGGGCCAGGCAATTGCCGACTTTCTTGCAGACCACCCAATTCGGTCTAATACCAAACGGATGTCAGGGGTCAACACAGTTAGCAAAGAGCAACCTTGGCAAATGTTCTTTGATGGCACTACCAGACGATCTGCTGCTGGAGTGGGGGTTGTGTTAATATCCCCACATAAACATATATTGCCTAACGGTTACTCATTAACAGAACCGTGCACTAATAATGTAGCGGAGTACAACACGCTCATTATCGGCTTAAAAATAGCTCTGCAACTGGGGGTGAACCATCTAGAGGCATATGGAGACTCTAAGCTCATTGTCAATCAGATGACAGGTGACTATGAAGTCAGACATGAAGCCCTCATCCCCTATCATCAGCTAGCTATTGAGCTAGCAGGATATTTTGAACAATTTTACATATACCACATATCTCGAAATGAGAACATATATGCAGATGCTCTTGCCGAGCATCACCATTGGTAGTAGAGAACTCCTCCACCCAGACGTGGTATCTCAAACCGAAGAGGTATGCCAGATTGACTTAAAATTAGAACCCCGTGATTGGCGATTTCCGTTTGTAGATTATGCCTTACATGGGATATTACCAGAAGATCCTAAGGAAGCCACCTCAATAAAGAGGAAGGCCCAAAGATTTTATTATGACCATAAACTTCAGACTTTGTATAGAAAGTCAAGAGGTGGTCTATTGCTACGCTGCATATCGAAAGCAGGAGCAGAACAAGTGCTGAAAGAAACACATGATGGAGTATGTGGAGCTCATCAGCCCAGTCTCAAACTTGGAGACCGTATAAGAAGGCTAGGATACTACTAGCCGAGTATGGTTACGGAAGCAATGACATACGCTAAACGATGTCATGCATGCCAAATACATGCCAATTTTATTTATCAACCCCAAGAGTACTTGCACAATACCGTCGCAAGCTGGCCATTTGAGGCCTGGGGAATGGACATTGTGGGGCCAATAACTCCCCTGTCATCCAGAGGACATCGGTTTATTCTTGCAATAACCGACTATTTTTCAAAATAGGCTGAAGCTGTGCCCATGAAAGAAGTCAAGACGACAGATGTGATCAAGTTCGTCAAGCATCATGTCATTTACCGATTTGGCATCCCCCGACGGATTATTCATGATAATGGTCCGCAATTCATTAGTTAGGGATTCTCCAGATTCTGCAATAAGTTCAGAATCAAAGATATTGCTTCAATGCCGTATAACCCCGCGGCTAATGGGTTAGCTGAAGCTTTCAACAAGACGATTATTAAACTCCTTCGGAAGTTCGTCTCTTCTAATAAACGAGATTGGGATGAAAAGTTAAGAGAATGCCTGTGGGCTTATCGCACCACCGTTCGCACCCCAACAAAAATTACCCCGTTCTCTTTGGTTTATGGAAGTGAGGCTGTCTTGCCTCTCGAAATCCAGATACCATCCTTGAGAGTGGCTTTAGCCACAAAGATGACGACAGAAGAGCGCCATCAGCAAATATTGCAAGAACTAGAGGCGTTAGATGAAAAACGTCTCAGGGCTCAACAGCAAATTGAGTTGTATCAAGCCCGAATATCTCAAACGTTCAATAAGAACGTCAAACCAAGGACCTTTAAGCAAGGAGACTTGGTTCTGGCTGTTAAAAGGCCGATGGTGCTAACCCACAAGACTAAGGGTAAATTTGAACCCAAGTGGAAAGGACCGTTTATTGTGGAGACAGTATACTCCAGTGGAGCCTATCGCTTAATGAATCAAGATGGCGACAGAATGACGATGCCGATCAATGGCAAATTTCTGAAGAAATACTATTCTTAGTAACCCTGGAGATACGAGTCGTTCTTTTTCTTAGGCATGCGCATTGAGCACCTCTGACCTAAACCTGGTGCGTTTGGTTCTCAAGTTTGAACCATCTCAAGTCTTTTCTTAGGCATGTGCATTAGGAGCCTCTGACCTAAACCTGGTGCGTTTGGTTCTCAAGTTTGAACCACCTCCAGTCTTTTCTTAGGCATGCGCATTAGGCGCCTCTGACCTAAACCTGGTGCGTTTGGAGTGCCCAGTTCAAGTTACGTGAGAGAGCCTTGAACCGCCTCCTGTTTGGTTCTCAAGTTTGAACCATCTCCAGTCTTTTCTTGGGCATGCGCAATTTGGCGCCTCTGACCCAAAACCTGGTGTGCTTAGTTCTCAAGTTTGAACAGCCCCCAATCTTTCTTTTAGGCATGTGTAATTAAGCGCCTCTGACCTAAAAGTATGAATTGCCCAACGTCGACTAGGCAATGGGAAGAGAACAAGTTTCTCGCCAACCCATCATACTGGGGTAAAAGTATGAATTGCCCAACGCCGACTAGGCAATGGGAAGAGAACAAGTTTCTCGCCAACCCATCATGCTAGGGTAAAAGTATGAATTGCCCAACGCCGATTAGGCAATGGGAAGAGAACAAGTTTCTCGCCAACCCATCATACTGGGGAAAAGTATGAATTGCCCAACGCCGACTAGGCAATGGGAAGAGAACAAGTTTCTCGCCAACCCATCATACTGGGGTAAAAGTATGAATTGCCCAAACGCCGATTAGGCAATGGGAAGAGAACAAGTTTCTCGCCAACCCATCATACTGGGGTAAAAGTATGAATTGCCCAAATGCCAACTAGGCAACGGGAAGAGAACAAGTTTCTCGGCAACCCATCATACTGGGGTAAAAGTATGAATTGCCCAACGCCGACTAGGCAATGGGAAGAGAACAAGTTTCTTGCCAACCCATCATACTGGGGTAAAAGTATGAACTGCCCAACGCCGATTAGGCAATGGGAAGATAACAAGTTTCTCGCTAACCCATCATACTGGGGTAAAAGTATGAAACCACTTGCCCAATGCTTTTATAGCAGCGGGAAGAGAAGATTAAATTCCTCGCCAACCCTACCATACTAGGGGTAAGAGTATGAGATTAACTACCCAATGCTAATTAAAGGCAAAGGGGAGAGGAAATGAATTCCTCGACAATTCACCATGCTGAGGAAAATAGCATGGCTGGCCCAACTCAAACGGTAGTTGGTAAAGGCCAATCAAACCTGTTGATAGCTGGGGATTTGCTAAAAATCCCATAAAACTTATCATAAAAACAGGTAAAACTACTTTTTGATGACAGGTTATTTGTTGAGCAGGAAGATTTCTTGGCCAATCAATGAAAGAATCAAAAGGTAGTTACTATTTATTCATCATTTAAAGAATGAAGTTACAAAAGAAGTCTGAGAACCAATAAAGACCTTTTATTATAAGTTCTCATTACAAAAAGAATGAAGAATAAAAGAAAACTATGGATCTCCGAGATGCTTTAACTTACTCATCGCTTCGTCAACCACTCGACGACGAGTTGCCTCTATAGAGTGTTGAGCCTTCCGGAGTAGGTCATCATCATTCATTGCAACTTGCTGGATGAGATGCTGGCGAGATTCTTCCATAGTACGGCTTCTTATTGTTTCCTCCTGATCAACTTGCTCCAGTTGAAGGACTAGCGCTTCCCGCTTCTTAACAGCTTCCCCTAAATGGAGCTCGCTCTCTTCTAAGATCGTCCGAGCATTAGCAATGGCCTCCTGGGCGCTGAGAATGGCAGCCTGGCTCCCTTCAATTTCAGAGTTCACCAACTCCAAACCTCTAAGAATGGACTCCCGACTAGCCTGGAACTCTGCTAATGTTCGAGACCATTCTTCTTCTTGGCGCCTTAATTCCTCTCGACAATCAATCGACTCCGCTCGAAGGCGAGCCCATTCAATTCAAGTAATAGACTCAACATCCGCTTGGCGAACTGTGTTGAGTATGTTCATTTGCTCCTCCAAAATTCCAAAACGGGCCCGGTAAGGAGCTGCTTGGTCTTGTCCCCCAATTTCTTCGATGTTCGCCAGATAGAGGAGTAACATTGGTCGAGCGAAGTTGAAGAAATCGTGGCCAGTAACGACCATCTCGATACATCTCCTAAATAAACGCATAAAATCCACGACACTGAAGTTGAAAAGTTCTTCAAGAGGATTCAAAGTGTCAGCAGACAAAGTAGATAATGATAAGGAAGATGTCGCAGGCAGGGGAGCAGTGGCTACCGGTGTCGAAGAAGAAGCCCATCCTTGTACCAGGTTCATGACATGCGGGGCCAGTAAAGCCAATGCAGATTTGGTAGAATCAGGAACCTGAGAAGGAGGGCTGCTAATACAAGTCACCTGGAGAGCGCCACCAACAGGAGAAGATGAGGGGGTATCTCCACCAGAAGCTCCTCCGATGGCAGAAGAAGCTTCAAAAGAGAACTTTAAATTCTCCTCATCCCCGACTGGAAGACCAGGAGCCGGTGTAGAATAATCAGCCGCAAACTCACCAGCAAAGCCACCCACACTACCAGCGGAGCCGGAATGGTCCATTCTACCGTCAGACTCTACTTGGGTAGTCGAATGCATTGGCGAGAGAAGTTGACCACCTGCATGACAGAAGACCAGAAAAACAGTGTTACGTTAAATAATAACAGGCAAAAGATAAAATGCTAAGGGCCATACCAGGCGACACAAGTCCAGTTGTCGGACTTGAAGGGGGAGCCATTATCGTTTCCAGCAATGTACCCATCTCGCTACCTGTTAGTTGCGCCCCAGGTTCTGCCACAGGCTCTACGGCCGAAGGAGCCGAAACCTCAACAACACTTGGAATTTTAGCAGGTTCATCCTCCCTTGCTGAAACTAGGGGTAGAGCTGAAACCAACAAGTCTGAAGCAAGTTTGATAGCCACTTCTTCGGGGGCTATCAAAGTCTCCTGCCCCAACTTTGGCTTCTTACCGGGCCTTTTCTTTAAAGTGTCGCGGCGTTTGAGAGTTGGACTCAAGGGACGACTGACAATAGGCTGAGGAGCTCCACCAGCACCAGTATTGTCGTCATCATCACCGGCATCATCGTCCGATTCACTGGCATCCGAAGGCTCAGCCGCAGCGCCAAGGAATTCTTCCATTCCTTTTATTCTTACCCTAGAAGCACCCTGGCGGCTAATATAGAGGGCTTCAATCTCTTTGCAACAATTGCGATTGAGAGAGAAGCCGGGTATGTCAGCATTCGCAATATTGAACCAATTGCAGAAGCTGAGGGTCATGGCCAATTCCGGCGTCTTCTGGGGCAAGGAGAATTCAGCCTCGGTCCCGGCCGCTACAAAATGGAACCAACCACGGGCACCTTCATTCAAGTCTCCCTTGTGAGCAAGATCTTTATTTGGATTACCCACATAGAGTTGAGAGTATCCAAACTGGCGAGCAAAGCGACTCGGAGTATATGGCTCGATCTGACACCTGAGATCTTGACGATACACCAAGTGTCCGGGACGGATGTTGAGAAGCCACCAGAACGCTCCTGTAGATAGAGTAGTGAACTTATCTGCTCCCACGGCATCCTTCAGCCTCGTCCCATATCCTCCGCCAGGGAAGTCGGGGAAACATCTGAAGATCTCATAATTCTGAAAGCCACGAAGAGTTTTTCGAATTTGAGACATATAATTCTGCTTCCATGAAAAGCGTTCATACAGTTCTACAAAGAAGCACTTTTCGCCCGAACGACGTTCTGGTGCACTCATTAAAGAGGGACAGTGCAAGACGAGCCACGCCATCAAATAGGTGTAGGGCATCTCCACCCTAGGGTTTGGGGTTTTCGGCTGGGCAGTCTCTTTCGACTTGCCCTTTCCTTTCCCTTTGACTTTAATAGTAGGGAGGAAATCACGACAAAGCACCCTCAGTCTATACTGCAAATTGCATACCATGGCGGGAAGGAGTCCAAGGGGTCGACCGTATGCAAGAAGAACCGCGGGATATACCACGGTCATTGCGATTGCTTCCTTGGGTAACGACGGCACGACGCATCTCTTAAGCCACAGCATTAAAAACCCGGCAATGAGACCTCTGTTGGAAATCGGAAACTGGGCTTGATAGTGATAGCTCTTGAAAGAAGTACCGGGACCGTATCCATTCTCATTGGATTCTGTGGTATAAAATAAACGGTAATGGCCCCTGGCTACACGTTGGTCGATCTCTGAAATGGGGACAGGAGAATGACCATAGATAGTGGCCGAGCTATCCTTAGAATTTAGGTTGGCAAAGAGATACTCGGCCCACTTCTTGTGGCCAATACCGTGATTACGTGCAGCTGTCTGGTCAGCGCAAATATGATAATGGCACATCATCTCCCAGTACGTGACGTAGATGCGCTCATCCCTCGCCAGTAGCATGTTCAATTCATCAGTAGTAGGGATATACTCCTCGTAAGGGACTTCGCCCATTGAGAGTCCAGAAACCTCAAACATCTCATGGAGAGCAAACCCTAGCTCACCCACTGGTGTAAAGAAAGTACAGGTCTCAGGGTTATACATCTCCAAGAGGCAGTAAAAGTGATAAGCGAGTGGGAAAACCCGAATTGGACATTCCTGATGGCTTTATACAAGCCAATATCCTTTAAAATGGGCTCGTGGGAATCCAGCATGTACTGAATAAGGCGTGCCCACCACATATTGTTAGAAGAATGAACCCAGCTAGGCATCCTAAAGTCGCTAGCCGGGTACTGACCATCCTTCGCCAGGAACTCACTTAAGAAAGTTCGGGCACGAGATGGGACTTCTCCTGTTGGAAGCTCCTTGCCAAATCGGCTTGGAAGCAAGCCAGTAATGCATCTGGGGGAACCGTCTTGATAAACCCCTTTTGCACCAAATTTGCCTGTTGGGACGCCATCTTGCTCTTGAGTCAGTCCCCACTTTAATTCCCGAGGCATCGCCAGCCTCTGAAGATAGACCAGAGGATAGTTGATTGATCAGTTAAAATTAAGCCAAATCACTCTAGAAATGTTCTAAAGAGTCTGATGGAAAGATTCTTACCCCCGATGGGCAAAATGTGCGTTGGCGCGTCGCTGCCTTGGCCGCCGCCACCACTGCTTGCGCCAGTCGCCGATGATGGAGCCGCTCGAGAAGTAGCACGAGTCTTGGGTGCCATTGTTGAGAAAAATCGACTGAAAATCTGGAGAAACTCGGTCGGAAGAAGATCGGGTTGCCTGAACTCTGATCGCCTGAATCTCTAAGTTTCTGGAAAATTCTCAAATAAAGTGAGAAGGATAAGGAATAGGGATTTCATTTAAAATGAAAGAAACCGCCTCTTGGAATTCGGCGCGAATTTCAGAGAAAGTGACTGGTCAGTTACTCTCCAAAACGCGAAGTTATTAGCCTCGCGCGATGATGGAAAATGCGAAGTTGTTTAACTCCGCGCAACTATACAAAACGCGAGGATAGCCCGTGCCTTAGCTTCGCGTTTTCATGGAAAAAAAAAACTTAGATTTTTGACCAGTGCAATTAGGCGCTTCCATCTAAGTTAAAATGATCCTTATCCGATCATTTGGTTTAGTAATCTAAGTCACGCAGAAGCACCTTAGACTATTTTGCCAAAATTATTGACCATCTATTTGTTGAGCAAGCAAAATTATTGAAGCCAACAGATAGAGAGGAAAATAATAACTCTTTATTCATAAAAGAAGAGATTACAAACAGGGAGTTATAGCTCTCCCAAAAGCTTTTACATGATCAAACTCATCAATAACCAAACAGTAAGATTTCTCTACGGGGTGATGAAGCTCAGTTCCCTGGTTCACATACAAAAGAATTCCAGATTTCTCTACGGAGTGTTGAAGCTCAGTTCCCTGGTTCACATGCAAAAGATCTCCTCTGCAAATGTCAATTAGGATCTGTCATCCAAAATGAAGCACGAGAGGAAAGGAAAGTGCTGCATGGAAGCACAATTCTGCACTGCAAGTGCTGCAGCTCCTTATTTACAGCTCCTTCAGGAGTTTATCTCTCGGAGCCAGAGCTTGAAACCTGCAACTATGTTGTAAAGCATAGGCTTCTGACTTCCTTAGAGTTACTTTTGATGAAGATCGATGGACCCGCATACATTCCTCTTCAGAAAGGACTTGACTTACTGCAAAAGGAACAAGAGTTTCCAAAAGAGTGAAAACGTGGAGCTAAGCTAACTCCGCGCACAGTTGAAGAAATAGCTCGCGCTTTAAATGCAGAGGATGATGCGAAAACTTCGCGTAAAGGGGGGACAAGATTTCTTTCTGCTCTTCCCTTCTCTTTCAAATCCATCGCGACTGCTAATCAAAGATAGCCTCGCAATTCATCGCGACTGCTAATCAAAGATAGCCTCGCAATTCATCGCGACTGACTAATCAAAGATAGCCTCGCAGATTCATTGAGACTACTAGTAAAGCCCCGCGTTTCAAGCGCAGGGACGACACAATAAAACGGCGATCTTGCCGACAAGATAAGCAATCGTCCAGATTAAACCAAGCCAAAATATCTCAGAATGGTTCTTAGAAAACCAAGAGATGAGGTTTTTACCTTCGGAAGACGCTGCATAGACTGGTTCGCCGTCGCGTTTACTTCCATGGCCGCTGACACTAACGCCGGCCAACTTGCGAAAAGCCAAAATCCTCTGGAGAGACATCCTATGGAGAGTTGGACGAAGATCAGTTGAAGATCATTCGTGAGTCACTCGAGTTCTCAGAAATTCTTCGGATGAGATGAAGAAGAAGATGAGCCGGGAGCTCTATTTAAACAGAATTTCCGTCGCTTGGTATTCGGTGTGGAAACTCAGGGTAATTAATGACATAATTACTCATTTCACTGAAGACGAAGTGAAGCTGATTAGCTCCGCGTAAGTGAGCAAATAATGCGAGATAGACTTGGTATTCTAACTCCGCGTTTCAGTTTAGATATCCAAAGTATTTCAAAATCTGCTGAAGTCTAAGCCATTTTGAAAACTTTGGAGGGGGTTCTGTTGGCAGTGAAAATTTCTAAGTTAAAAGGATTTTCCACAACAGAACGCGGAGCTAATTCAATAGCCCTGCGTTTGGTTACATTAACCCTGCGTTTGAATAAAACGCGGAGATGTCTAATAGCTCCGCGTTGATTCAGCAGTTTGGCTTGTATAAGCCTCGCGTTTGAGTGAAACGCAGAGATGATCAATAGCTCCGCGTTAGCTCCGCGTTTTGGTTATTTAGCGCCGCGTTTTGATGCAATTAAAGCTCCGCGTAATTAGATAACCAGAATCTCAAATTGATTGAGATTATGATTTTGGGCCTATCCAAATACCCGAATCAAGTCTAATCAGAATTCCATCAAAACTAAGATATTTGATTGGAATCCTTGATGAATGCGAGTTCTATTTAGATAGAAACTCTTGCATTAACCTGGGGCTATAAATACCTTCCTGGTGAAACCCTAGAGAGCTTCTTTTCGGCAATTGAGATATTTTTCTGAAATCTTGGAGAATTCAAGTTACGCACAGAGCCTTGAGTTCGTGAAGATCAGAGAAAATCACCATCTTCTTCCTTTCGGTTCTTAGAGAATTCAAGTACGCGAGAGAGCCTTGAGTTCGGGAAAAACCAGAGAAGATCGTCTATAGTCGGCCGATATCTTTAAAAGAGAAGATTTCAAAGTACCGATCGTCCAAAGGAACTACTATAGATCCCATCGCCACAGATCCCACGAAACTATTGTAAAAGAGAGAGATTGAAATATAAAATCCTCTCGTTTGTTCTCTTTTTATATCTTGTTCACTTCCGTTGTAATTTAAGTTAATTCAATGGGAGGAAGCGAAGGAACTTTTGCGACGAACAGTAATGACCGAGTAGTTGATTCTATCCAGTCTACTTATCCCCTGAAATACCTCTTCCATTAGCCAAACTAAATCCCTCTTGACGTCTTCCCAAAATAATTTAAAAAAGAAAAGAAGAAATCCATCCGTACCTGGCGCCTTATCCTGGCCTATCTCACATAACGCTCTTTTAATCTCCTCCTCCCGAAACTCTTCTTCAAGATCTGCTAGCTGCACCTCCTTTTCCCAAGCTTCTTCCTTCATCTGAACACGAAATGTGTTCGCTCTGCCAAACAATCTCTTAAAATGATGATACACATTCTCCTGCAGTGCATCCCCGCTAACCTGTCTATCCATCACCGTTAGCTGATGTATTTTGTTCATTCTATGTCGCATGTTTGTCCATCATGAAAAAATGCAATATTTGTGTCTCCCTCTTTCAGCCAAGTAGCATGAGCTCTCTGCCTCCATCGTAGCTCCTCCCTCTAATATAATTCTTCAAGTTTTCTTCTTAGATGTAGAAGTCTTCTGTTCTCATCCAATGATAAGTTGCAGCTCTCTTTCAATTTTTCTAAAGTGTCCATCTCCTTCAAAATGTCCTCCTTCTCGCTCCTTCCTTCTCTTCGGAGGCGCCTTTTCCATCTCCATAATACCTTCCGTAAACGACACAGTTTAATACAAATATTTGCTGCTGCATCTCTGTCTCCTGCATAATGACCCCAACTTTCTCTAATCAGATCAGGGACTTCCTTATTTCCAGCCACCATTTCTCTAAGTGGAACGCTTCTGTGTTCTTTGTATCTTCTCTCCAGTAGAAAGCATGATTGGAGTGTGATCTGAGGTTGGCCTTGGAAGGGAGCAAATATCTTCTAGGGAAAATTTTGCTTCCCAAGTATCCGAGACTAGTATCCTATCCAACTTAGCCAGAACTGGGTTAAGCCTCATATTGGTGTGAATAGTCGGTCTGACAGTGGTAAATCTATGAGGTCTAGTTGGCTAATGATGTTATTGAATTCCTGTCTATCTTTACGTGATCGGTCTTCCCCTTTCCTTTCACTAGCAAATCGAGTGATATTAAAATCCCCTACTAAAATCCACGGGTCATCGTAGATGTTTCTGATTGTTGCAAGTTCCTTCCAGAATTGCGTACACAACTCTCTCTCACCTGGTCCGTACACCGCAGTTACCACCTGGTCCCACCCATCCGATAGTCTCCTTATCCTAACTGTCAAAGAATACTCTCCGGTCCAAGATTTTAGAATCTGAAATTTTTTATTGATCCCAATTATGATCCCACTTGATGCTCCCCTTGCGTCCAAAATGCAAAATTATACAATTTCTTAGAAGCAATTGAACCCAAAACCCAAGGATCAAGATTAGATAGTTTTGTCTCCTCCAAACACACAATATCAATCTTATTAGTGCGTATTACTTCCGCCACCATTCACCGTTTGACCGGGTTCCCCAACCCTCTAACATTCCAAAAAATACAATTCATTAAAACAATTGAGTTTCTTCTCCATAAACGGCCCTACCCTGTGCACTAAGGCAAAATGGCCTCCTTCTAGTCTTCTAAAGACACAGCCTCTAGGTTTTTTAACATCGCGAGGGTATGTAATTGGTCAGCGCTTCCTACCCCCAACTCAATATCACATGTACGGGCCAAAGCAATTAATACATCATCAGGCACACAATTAAGAATATTAAACTCAAGGTTAGTAGTACCTGGAGGAGGATCCGCCAAAACAACCTTTCGCTTAGAAGCTGCCATTGCCACCTGGCCTAGCTAGTAATGTTGGCCACCACTTTTCTCTTCCAATCTTTTGCTCCTCCTGAATGGCGTGATCAAGGACTTAGCATCTCCACCCTGGCCCATTAAAACCTCCAGCCTTTCTTCCTCTGCCACATCTCTCTTATCCCGCATGTTCACTTCATCCTGAAGTTGGGTATCTGTTTCCTCTCACTTCGAATTGGCTAGCGCTGGAAGTATTGTTTCCGTTGTGTCTTGCGCGATCCCAGCTTCTGCTGTGTCTTCCTCTATCCTCAATGACACCTGTGTTTCTCTACTGAGCCTCCTCGATATATCCCTGATACGTTTAGGTAGCCTGAAGGGTTGTCTCTTCCTGATACGCTTCTTTCGTCTCAAGTTTTCTTTACACATAATATTTTCGAGGAGTTTGGCTATAGTATCCCTTGCAAAATCTTTGTCAAAGTTGTTTAGAGTTGCAAGCAAGCCAGTGTATTCCATATTTTTCTTAGAAAAATCTTGACCAAAATTCAGCTGCTTTCTGGAGCTCCCTTCACCATTCGGTCTGATTTTTTCTTCTAGCTTAACTGCTCCACCTTTGTTGATGTTTTCCATCTCCAACACCATAGCTGGGTTTTGAACTCCATCCAAGCCCATCTTGTCTAGCTTTGTAGAATTAGAACTTCCTCCCACTTCAATTTGCTTATTGTTTCCTACTAATTTTCCAAAATTAATACAGGTCTCCTCTAAACACCCATCATTCATTTGGGCCTCTTTTGGCTTTCCCAAAGAAGCATGGGTCCCACTCAAATTTCTTTCAGTTATTTTCTCACCTCCTAATTCCCCCTGAGAAAAGGATCCATCATCAGTTTGACCAATTTCTACAAATGGATGAAAAAGTCCTTCCACATTCTTCTTGCTCTCAATATTGTCCCCTGAGTCCCCATGTGTGTGGGGCCCATTATTAAAGCTATAGCCCTCTACTCCCTTCCCAAGCCGCGAGTGGTCTCCATCATCTCGGGCCTCCTCCCCACCCTCTGTGCCTTTCTGACTTCCTTCCCCAACTCTTTCCTTACGGGTGCTGTTTTCTTCCGTCTTTCCTGTCTACTGCAGATCCGGCCACCCTATACGAGTTTCTCTCACGATGACAGGTAGGGTTGTCATCTTCTCCACAGAGGTAAGAAAACTGAGCTCTTTAGTATCCAAAAAAAAGTCTCCCATCTTCATCCCTCCTCAAGATTCCAAAGTTGGAGCCTTTTTCGTCTAATGCCAGTGGGTTGCCAGGTAACCGCACCATTTCCCTTTCCTGTGGATCTCTTTTCTTCCCCATCCGAAAGTTAGGGTTTTGACTTGCCTTGATTGGAAAAGCTTGGGAAGAGGGCTCCTGCATCTCAGTCGGTGGAGGCAGTTGTCTCTCAACCCACATTCTTTCTTGCTCTATGCTAGTCTTCTTTCCATCTCCGAAAGTTTGTACTGATCTAGTCTCTATTTGTTTGTTGACTGGCGGCTTTGTCGAAGTGATCCCCTTCGCCATTTCCGAACTGCTCCCCACTATTTTTCATGTAAAACTTTGTCATTTTCTGGCGGGGAGGTTAACTCTCCCAGTCGACGGCCGATTGGAACCCCTGATCTCACCGGTGACCATGACGTCCTCAAGACCCACTGCTGACGAACTGTTCTTGGAAAGTTTGTGTGTTATTTTTAACCTGATTGTGCGGAGCAGTCCTCCCAGTACCACGGTGAACTGCGATGGAATCGCCGTTAGGTTATCACAGCCAACCCTAACTCTAGAACAGTCCAATCTCCGTTTTAGACTGGTATCTTCAATTTGACGAACAACTTACTAATGTCCACTCTATTCCAGTGGTGAACAGGCAGGCCTCAGATCTCTACCCATGCAACCATCGGGGAGGAGTAGAGCTGACCATCTTCTTCTCCACTCCATCTATATACCCTGAAACCCGCCTTGTGGTCTTTGCCTGGCACCGAGGTCCTGTTGGCCGCAAAAGATAAACCAGCTTCCGTAGGAAAATAAGTCAAATATTTGTTCCCCCCGTCATGGAGTGTCCATTTGAAGCTTGTAAACTCCATTGACATAGCTGCCAGCCCTTCTCTCATGTCTTCCATCGAGGGACTTCCATGCCCGGGATACAATACCCCCAAGGTTCTGGATAGCCGTTGTTGTTCCTCCTTGGCATGATCCGATACAGGAAGAAAGATTACAAGTTTCGTACTTAACATGGGCATCGGCAGTCCTTGCTCCATGTTTTTATCTTCCTTTGTTGTAGTGTTTGAGATTGCACCATTTGCGGGCTTTCCTGACCCCATGATATGCTCACTCCTTTGGCTACCTGCTTTCAAGATAGGAGCTTGATTGGGGGCGAACTTTGGCTTCTGGCTTCTGGTCGGAACAAACAGACATTCCCCAATCTTATGGCCGAGTCCCTTACAGAACCTGTAGCTGATACAAGGGCACTCGTCTTTAAAGTGTCCTTTGTTCCCGCAAATCCAACATACCTCAAGACTTCCCGAGAGTGGTCTCCTCGTAGGAGAGTGTTTCCTCTTCCTATTCCCCTCTATAAGAGCTCCGGTTGAATTAGCCATCCTCTCCTTCTTGATGGCTGCCCTGGATTTGACTGTTTTCCAAAGTTCTTCCTTGGAGAACTAACTCATTGCCCCTCCCGCTGCTTCAGAAGCCGCACCTAACATTGCTAACACCTCCTTCCCTGTCCACATGACAGTCGAGTTGTTCGGGAGCTCTCCGGCAGCGTGGTCATGAGCCTTGTCCTCCGGTGCACCCTTGATGATTTCCGACCAGCTCCTTCTCCTGTGTTTGGGATTCCTATCCTCCTCACTGCTATTTTCTTCTTTGTTTTTACCTTTCCCCAGCCAGCTCCACCTCCATTTCCAGAGTCGGTGAGTGGTTGCAGGTCGATGCACGACCTCCTTCCTTGCCCCCGGTGATCAGCGACCAGTGATGAGAGAATATTCTGAAGTCGCTGAATCCTTCTCCAACTGATTGTTTTCTTTCTCACATGATTTTTGCTTTCGTGTTGTTTTTTCTTGTTTCTTCTCACCAGAGATTTCACCAGAGCCGAGCTAACCTTCCGTTGCTCTTGCCACCGGAGAATTACTCTCCTTTTTCTATTACTTTTATTTTTATTTTTATTTTTTTGGTATTTGATCATCGGAATCCTCTTACCTGGATCGTCGGAAATCGCCTCCTAGCTCCCCGTTGTTCACTAGCTTTTTTAACTTGTATTGGGCTTTGTTATCTGTTAGATATCTATAAATACAAGCCATCCTGGCTGCAATGTCTAAGCTTCCGCTTAATTCTTTGCTTAATCTAGCAGAATCAACTTGCATTTTATTATGAACAATCAAGTGCACATATTCAAGCATGCATGTGGATCTCAGTTCTTGGTTTAGCTAAAACAAACTTTAGTATTAGGTAAGGGAATTCCTAAAGGAGCACACCATTCATCTTAGTGAGCACATTTTTCTTAGTGACCCACCCTCTCTCTTGAAAAGAGAAGATTTTTTTCCTAGTGGACGCACCAAGATTTCCCCCTTCCCCTTCTTTTAGGGATCCCAAGGTCTGCCTCTGCTGCCACACCTGCCTCCCCCGCCCCCTTGCACCGTTGCCTCCGAGCACGCCTCCACACTACTCCATCCCCTCCAGTTTCGCCCAAGGCACCTATGCCTTCGCGCCACCGCAACCCGAGGCGTCTCCGCCCAATGCCCCGCTCCAACAGTTAGCTAACTCCACCAGCTCGTCCGAGTCCGCCTCTATCCAAAAAGCAAAACCCATTTGTCAGGATTTAAACCCGGATCAAACAATAACCCGTTCGAAATTTCAAACAATAACCCGTTCGGAGTTAAACCCCGGACAGGTTGTTGTTCCGGACGAGGGGTTGTTTGTGTTGGGATCGAATCCCCCCATCGAGATCGTAGAGACGAAGAAAATAATACAACACAAGAAGAACACAAGAATTAACGTAGTTCGACCGACCATATTCGATCTACGTCCACAGGAGTAACGAGAGAAAAATCCACTATGAGGAAAATAAGTTACAAGAAGAGACCCAAGTATCTCTTTGCTTTTCGCATCTCTCATAATAATAGAAGCATATCTCTCAGTAATTACTTACTTCTCTCGTATCACATACAAGAGATATATATAGTATTTCTATCCTAATCTTATTAGAATAATACTATTACCATCTAATTGATGTTCCAATCCGATTAGAACTTTGGTCTTCTAATCCAAATCCAACTTGGACTCTTTGTGATCCTTGATCACATCTAGATACTCATCGGATACGAGCCAAAGTAGAGATTGTTAGATTTGTGTCTCGCATCCGTTGAGTATCCAGATGTGATCAATGATCACAAAGAGTCCTAGTTGGACTTGGATTAGAAGACCAAAGTTCTAATTAGATTGGAACACCAATTAGATAGTGATAGTGCTATTCTAATAGGATTAGGATAGAAACACTATATATATCTCTTGGATGTGATACAAGAGAGTTGTGCAATTGGTTGAGAAATATGTTTATGTTATTATGAGAGATGCGAGAAGTAGAGAGAGATACTTGGATCTCTTCTTATAACTTTTTTTTCTCATAGTGGATATTTCTCTCGTTGTTTCTATGGACGTAGGTTAAACTTGGTTGGCCAAACCACGTTAATTCTTGTGTTTTTTTTTGTGTTTCTTCTATTGTTAATCTTGATGGCTCCGCCAGCCATGCTTGCCGACTTAACATCGAAATTCGTCATCTCGCAATCCCAATTCCGGATCCATAACTCCAGCTCTAATATCATCTGTTGGGGATCGAATCTCTCATCGAGATCGTAGAGACAAAGAAAACAATATAATATAAGAAGAATATAAGAATTAACGTGGTTCGGCTGACCATGTTCAACCTACGTCCACAGGAGCAACGAGAGAAATATCCACTATGAGAAAAATAGGTTACAAGAAGAGATCCAAGTATCTCTTTGCCTCTCGCATCTCTCATAATAATAGAAGCATATCTCTTAGCCAATTGCTCAACTCTCTTATATCACATACAAGAAATATATATAGTGTTTCTATCATAATCCTATTAGAATACCATATCACTATCTAATTGGTATTCTAATCCAATTAGAATTCTGGTCTAACCCAAGTTTAACTGGGATTCTTTGTGATCCTTGATCAAATTTGGATACTCAACGGATGCGAGACACAAACCTAACAGATTGGTCCGTTTTTAAGACAAGGACAAATTTATCCTAATAAAAAAATGACAATCTTGTAAATATGTGAAACTTAAGAGTTGTGCTTGCTTCGATAGATAACTGGGTTGCTCCTTTAGAACTTCCCATTCGGAAAAAATATGCATTTTACAAAAGTATTTCCAATTCTAATTTCATTTTTGACACTTCTGACTCCTGTATCCTTAGTTTTTACTTTTGATCCTTACCCTTTTTGTGAATTTTTTTCTAACATACTGGCAGATAACTCTTCTCCTTCTGGCAGGAGACGTTCAGGATCGATCAAGGGCGCGCATCGGCTACAATATATGCTGGCATGAAGTTTAAAATTTTCCGATAAACAAAAGGATGGAAGCAATCAGTCACCTTATGGAACAAAACTCCATATGGACCGTATCTGATACAACAATACTGTCGTATAATTCATTTATTGTACATCAATCATTAAGGAAGGGGGAAAAAAAAAACAAATTCGGGCTCTTTTGCAAAATAATGTAAGTTGATGACGATAGTGGAGGGGAAAATGGAGTTTCTTCCATCATAGTTTACATTCTGTTGGTGGTGAGGCGAGGGCGGTGGATGGCTCCCGCAATTTCGGCTCCCGCAATTGATGACAGAAAAATTGATGAGGAGGGCTGTCAATATCTCAAAGAATCCAAATAGAATCAAAATGGATGAAGATCTCAAATATGATCAAATTCAAATTAAATCTGATCTAATCAAATCAAACTGGAGATTTCAGAGATTCTCCCAAATCTTCCCTTGATCAAATTATGACCAGATTCATTGAACCAAATCAAGTTAGATTAAATTAAATATTTGATAAAGATTACAAAGAGATTTCATTCTTATCTACAAGTCAGGTGATCCACTAAACTTGTGCCTATAAATAGACGTCATGAGATACTATGAAGAACACCTTTGGGGAGACCCAAGTTCAACCATTCGACGTGCTCTCGAGTGCGTGCTGGTCATTCGGCCAAATCGTGCCTAGGCACATGTTCATAAAAATCAGCAAACTGGCTGTCGCCATGCTGCTCAAGAAAAACTAGCATATCAGCCATCATCATGCTGCTCCCATCTTTGTCATATAGTCAAAGATGTCATATAGTCAACGGGGTAAATGGTCTACGATCCATAGCCACATAAAGAGCCCACTACTTTTGTAAAAAGAGAGATATAATTTATAAATTTCTCTTCTTGTTTTCTACTTTTCTTTTTATTGTAATTTTGAGTTCATTGTAATCTTTGAAAATTATTGTAATATGTGGTAATGAAGAGAACCAGAAAATTTCATAAAAAAACAAGATGATGACTGCAGTAGGAGAGCCTTTTTAGAAGGTGTAGTGCAAATGGGAGCGACAAACGATTGAACTCCCGTTCAAAAAATAGAAGTATCGAGACTTTGCAAGACGGCTATCGCTTCTTTACCCCAAGCCGCCGTCTTTCCAAAAACAGAGCAAAAAAAAGTTGCTGAAAAAAAAAAAATTCAGCGGACGAGATCGTCGCCTCTGTGCCCTCGCCAATTTTTCCTCCCCTTCCTACGGCGTCCCCTCTCTGGTGACCCCACCAGTCCAACACCAATCGCCGACGCGGCCAGAATCAATTAGATAGAGAGAAATGTTAAAAAAAAAAAACAAAAGAAAGAATGGAAAAGAGACCTAACCCTAGCTCTCGTTCTCTCGTAGAGGGAGCTCGCGAGGCGGGGCTCGCAAGCACTCATCCGCCCCCTCCGCCACCACCAAATCCGACGACTACGCCGAAGTCTTTAGGGGGGTCGCCGCCTCCTGCTTCATCACCTTCGTTGATCTCCCACACCCCTCGGCCGAATGCCCGATGCTAATGGCAGCGGGCCGATCGATTATTCGTAGAACTTCGGCTTCGCCGTTGACTACGAGGACTTGTTCGGGAAGACGACAGAGACTTCGGCTGCTTCCAATGGCAGGGTTCAAGTGGATGCAAAATTTGTCCAGCAAACGAAAGGTTCAGATCTTCATCTTTTGGTGCCAGAAAAGATTATGGGGCTTGTGGAGAAAAAAATAACTTCTCATCAAGCTCTAATCATTCAGATGATGATTCAAAAGCAATATGTCATGCCACAGAACAACCCATGGTAGCATATTGGATTTGATCAGTGGGAAGATGTACATAACCCAGCTTCATGCTGTTCCTGGATATGCCTATATAATCGAATTCATGCTCCTCACAAGATGTAAAATCTGCTATCAACCTCCGGATGCAACCATCTAGAGTGCCGCCACCTTCAAAAGCACAACCGAAATTAGCTAGCAAACAAGAGAATACCAGGGGTCATCAAAATACACTACAGGGTTGGTGCTTCCAAAAGCCATGGGGTTCAGGGGGTGACCAAAGATGATGAGGTAGATGCTAGTTCAGCCGTTAGCAGCTTCTGCTGCTGCTATAAAAGAGGCAATGGAGCAAATGCAAGGTGAAAATTCAGTAGGATCAGTTGCAGCTGCAGCAGAAACATGAATCCCAATATGTAGAAGAGAGAAGGCCAACTTCGGCCAGCCTGGCCTCCCCATGGGCTGAGCTCCGATGGGCCACATCCTTCTTGACAAGATAATGAGGTACAACCCAAGAACCCCTACTGGTTCAATCGCGATCACTTTGTTCTCTCCTGGATATGACAACTTCAAGGAGAAGGAACAACCTGTACACTGCTGGGTCACTGCCCTTTAGCTCGATGGAGTTCGTTGTGAAGCTTATCAAAGAGGATGATGAATGAGCTTTCTGTTGTCCAACAGATCTGCTTCCAATGGAAGCCCAGGTGGAAAGGATACCACCTAAGAAAACTCCCAAGAAGCACTATGGGAGCTGCTGCTGCAAAACAACGTTGCCTGCTAGTTCGCCTGTCTCTTTCTTAGAATAATCCTTCAAATTTTACTGATATGAGCGGGGGTGACAATATTGATATCGATGACATTTCCGATGTGGTGATCAGAACATCTGGACTCAAAATCCTTATGCATTCCACTATCTAGCTGCAGCATCGACGATGTTGGAAAACATTACCATTCCTGGAGTTCCATCTAATGATATTCTTACAATTGTTGGTTTTCTTTACTCTCCTCAGTATGCATCGCTAGAACAGACCAAAACAATGGACAAATACGAGATACATCTAATGGTTCTATCTCATGTCTATCAAGTCAAATGACTGAAGGGCTTTTGCAAGGACGAGTTAGCCTTACGACCGATTATGGATTCAGTAATTAGTGTCCTGCAGCCAGCGAGCCGATATAAGTGCCAAGGCTCCACTGTATGAGATTATTGCACAAACAATTCACTGCAATTTGTCCAAATTTAGAACCCTTATCTCAAGCTAGAAATTCTCAAGTTCATGGAGAGAGAAGACATGAAGCAAAAGAGATGAAAAAAAGTTAAAAGAGCTCAACAGTGAACTCAAAATCACCGCAAGAGGAGAAAAACACTTCAAAATCCGCTTTGAACGCGGGATTGAGGTAAATTTGCCAAGACGCGAAGCTGCGCCCGCATATAATGCGAGGCTAAACCCGCGTAAAGTCGTCCAGACGGAGAGCTATGCCAGTGGAGAACGCGAGGCTATTCTCGCAACTGAAACACGAATCAAATGCAATGCGCTAGGCTAAGTTAGCACACAAGTCTATCCTCGCATATAATATGAGGTTAAATCTGCCTAAAGTAATTCAGGCGTGAGATTATGCTCGCATACAATGCGAGGCTGAACCCCGCGTACAAGCGAGGACAAACCAGCATAAAGTTATTTAGATGCGAGGCTAATTCAAGACCAAGCAACCGTAAAGTCATCTAGATGCGAGGCTAAGTTAAGAACAAGCCAACGTAAATTTATCTAGAAATGAGGTTATGCCCGCGTATGAAGCCAGCGTACGATGCAAGGATATGCCATCATGGATCGCGAGGCTACGCAAGCACAAAAGCAAGGCTAATCTCACAAACTATTGGCCTAGCATAAAAACACCAAAATGCGAGGCTAAGTGTCAACCTTGCATAGAAGAACAAGGATGGGGGCTAAGTGTTAACTGCCAAAATACGAGTCTATGTGTCAGTCTTGCACAGAAGAACCAAAATGTAAGACTACACCTGCATGCAACGCGAAGCTAAGTCAGCATAAAATTATTCAAAACGTGAGGCTAAAGCCCGCATATAACTTAAGGTCATGCTAGCGCAAAACGAGAGGCTAAGCTTGCTACAAGAACACGAAGCAAACTCAGGACGAGGCTAAGCCAACGTAAAGATCGCAAGGCTAGTACCTGCGAACAACGCGAGGCTATGTTCACAGTTGGAATGTGAAGCTCACTCAGTGTGCGAGGTTAAGTCAGCGTACATGGTGTTCACAGCAGAATTTCTTCGCTTTCCTTCCATTGAATAAGATTGAATAAGCTTGAATTACAATGAAAGTGAACAAGATAAAAAAGAACAAACGAGAGGATTTTATATGTCAATCTCTCTCTTTTACAAAATAATCGTGGGATCAGTGGCGATGAGATCTATAGTAGTTCCTTTGGACGATCGGGCGTCGAACTCTTCTCTCTTGAAGATATCGGCCGATTGTAGACGATCTTCTTCGGTCTTTTTCGAACTCAAGGCTCTGTGCATAACTTGAATTCTCTAAGAACTGAAAGGAAGAAGATGAATACCTCTGACTTCAAGGCTCTCTCGCGTACTTGAATTGTCAAAGGATTCAAAAGAAGACCTTAATTGCCTAAAAGAAGATCTCTAGGGTTTCACCAGGAAGGTATTTATAGCCCCAGGTTAATGCAAGAGTTTCTATCTAAATAGAACTCGCATTCATCAAGGATTCCAATCAAATATCTTAGTTTTGATGGAATTCTAATTAGATTTGATTCGGGTATTTGGATAAGCCCAAAATCATAATCTCAATCAATTTGAGATTCTGGTTATCTGCTCACGCGGAGCATTAATCGCATCAAAAATGCGGCGCTAAATAACCAAAACGCGGAGCTAACGCGGAGCTATTGATCATCTCCGCGTTTCACTCAAACGCGAGGCTAATACTAGCCAGACTGCGGAATCAACGCAGAGCTATTAAACATCTCCGCGTTTTGTTCAAATGCAAGGTTAATATAATCACACGCGGGGCTACTGAATTGGCTCCGCGTTCTGTTGTGGAAAATTCTTTTATCTTAGAAATTTTCACTGCCAACAGAACCCCCTCCAAAGTTTTCAAAATGGCTTAGAACTTAGCAGATTTTGAAATACTTTGGATTATTTAAACTGAAACGCGGAGTTAGAATACCAAGTCTATCTCGCGTTATGCTCGCCTACGAGGAGCAAATCAGCTTCACTTCGTCTTCAGTGAAATGAGTAATTATGTCATTAATTACCCTGAATTTCTACGCCGAATACCAAGCGACGGAAATTCTGTTTAAATAGAGCTCTCGGCTCATCTTCTTCTTCATCCGGAGATTTTTGAAGAGTTCTCAACTCCTGCAACTGAGTGAGCGATGTCAACGAGCGATCTTCAATTGATCTCCCTTTAACTCTCCATAGATTTTCATCATTAGGATGTCATTTCAGAGGAGTTTGGCTAGACGCACGTTGGCCGGCGTTAATGTCAGCAGCCGTGAAAGTAGATGCGACGGCGAACCAGTCTATGCAGCGTCTTCCGAAGGTAAAAACCTTAACTCTTGGGCTTCTAAGAACCATCTTGATATGTTTTGGCTTGGTTTAATCTGGCCAATTGTTTACTTTACCGGCGAGATTGCCGTTGTCCGGCCGTAAGGCTTAAAGGAGAAGGAGAAGTCATAGAGGAACTCCGTTCTTTTTCTACGCGAAGTTATCGCGTCATCCCTGCGCTTGAAACGCGGGGCTTATCTGATTAGCAATCTCGATGAATATGCGAGGCTATCTTTGATTAGCAGTCGCGATGAATTGCGAGGCTATCTTTGATCAGCAGTCGCGATGAATTGCGAGGCTATTTTTAATTAGCAGTCGCTTCATGTCCCGAGGCTATGAAAGAGAAGGAAACAGCAGAGAGAAACTCTATCCTTCCTTTACGCGAAGTTATCGCGTCATCCTCTACGTTTAAAGCGCCAGGCTATTTCTTCAACTGCACGCGGAGTTAGTTTAGCTTCGCTTTTTCACACTTTTATAAACTCTGTTCCTTTTGCAGTAAGTCTAATCCTTTCTGAAGACGAGTGTATGCGGTTCCATCGATCTTCATCAGCAAAAGTAACTCTAAGGAAGCCAGAAGCATATGCTTCACAACATAGATAAACTCTTGAAGGAGCCGTAAGCTCAAGTAAGGAATTGCAGCACTTGCAGTTCAGCTTGTGCTTCAATGCAGCACTTCCCTTTCCTCTCGTGCTTCATTTCAAATGACAGATCCAAATTGGCATTTTCAGAGGAGATCGTTTGCATGTGAACCAGGGAACTGAGGTTCAACACCCCGTCGAGAAATCTGGAGTTCTTTTGCATGTGAACCAGGGAATTGAGCTTCAACACCCCGTAGAGAAGTCTTACTATTTGGTTATTGATGAGTTGATCATGTAAAAGCTTTTGGGAGAGCTATAACTCCTTCTTTGTAATCTTTTTTTTTTTTATCAGTAAAGGCAAATTATTTTCCTCTCTATCTGTTGGCTTCAATAATTTTGCTTGCTCAACAAACAGATGGTCAATAATTTGGGTAAAATAGTCTAAGGCTCTTCTGCGTAACTTAGACTACTAATACACAAATGATCGGATAAGGATCATTTTAACTTAGATGGAAGCGCCTAATTGCACTTACCAAAAGTCCAAGTTTTTCATAAGAACGCGAAGCTAAGACATCGGATTATCCTCTCGTTTTGAACAGTTGTGCGGAGTTAATAACTTCGCGTTTTCCATCATCACGCGAGGCTAATTGACTTCGCATTTTGGAGAGTAATTGACCAGTCATTTTCTCCGAAACTCGCGCCGAACTCCAAGAGGCGGTTTCTTTCATTTAAATGAAATCTCTATTCCTTATCCTTCTCACTTCATTTGAGAATTTTCCAGAAATTTATAGATTCAAGCGATCAGAGTTCAGGCGACCCGAGCTTCTTCCGACCGAGTTTCTCCCGATTTCCCATCGATTCTCCTCAGCAATGGCACCCAAAACTCGTGCTACTTCTCGCGCGGCTCCATCATCGGCAACCGGCGCTAGCAGCCATGGCAGCGGCCATGGCAGCGGCGCTCCAGCCCACGTTTTGCCTATTGGGGGTAAGAATCTTTCTATCGAGACTCTTTTTAGAACATTTCTAGAGTGATTTGTTTTGATTTTAACCGATCGATCACTTCTTTCATCGGCGAGTCGCCGTACTCCTGCTGTAAGGCTTGGAGAAGAAGAAAAGTTTCTGAGTTTCTTCTTACGCGAAGTTATTGCGTCATCCTCGCGTTTTGAAGCGCGGGGCTATTTGATTTAGCAGTCGCATTGAAACGCGAGGCTATTTTGAGTAGCAGTCGAGTAGAAACGCGGGCCATTTTAAGTAACAGTCGCGCTGAAACGCGAGGCTATTTTAAGTAGCAGTCACGCTGAAACGCGAGGCTATTTTAAGTAGCAGTCACGCTGAAACGTGAGGCTATTTTAAATAGCAGTCGCGCTGAAACGCGAGGCTATTTTAAGTAGCAGTCGCGCTGAAACGCGAGGCTATTTTGACTTCTGCACGGTCTAATCTTTAGCTTCGCGCGGCGCTATTCTTAGCTTCGCGCGTTCTAATTTTCAGCTTCGCGTGTCCCTACTTAGAGAATTTTTCTGTCTTATAGAAACTTCTCTAACTCTGGTGCTTCTTTTTGCAGTAGGGTATTCGATGGAGGCTCTTCCCCATAAGAACTACTTCGGCTTTGCTGGGGGTTCTGATCCTTCAGGCCAATTTCGCTTCACCACTATCTTGGCTTCATATAAGCCAGACCCGAAGGAGCGCAAGGAGAAGTTGATCAAGTATCACCCAACTACTGCGCAAGAAATTATAACTGATGCAGCCTTCGAAACTTTGAATAGAGAGGCGATGGAGAAACCCGCCTTCCTCTTTGGAGACCAGATGGATCAATCAGATGAGATCCTTTTTGAAGAGGATTGCGTTTGGTTATATAACTCAGGCGAAATGCTGATGTTTCTGCCTAGAATGGATCATAGCTATCCCCTGGTCTATCTTCAGAGGCTGGCGATGCCTCGGGAATTAAAGTGGGGACTAACTCAAGAGCAAGATGGCTTCCCAACGGGCAAATTTGGTGCACAAGGGGTTTATCAAGATGGTCCTCCCAGATGCATTACTGGCTCACTTCCAGGCCGATTTGGCAAGGAGCTTCTAGTAGGAGAAGTCCCATCCCGCGCACGAACTTTCTTAAGTGAGTTCCTGGCGAAGAATGGTCAGTACCCGGCTAGCGACTTTAGGATGCCTGGCTGGGTTTATTCTTCTAGTAATATGTGGTGGGCCCGCCTTGTTCAGTACATGTTGGATTCCCACGAGCCCATCTTAAAGGATATCGGCTTATATAAAGCCATCAGGAACGTCCAGTTCGGGTTCCCCCAGAGTGCTTATCATTTCTTCTGCCTCTTGGAGATGTACAACCCCGAGACCTGCACTCTCTTTACACCAGTGGGTGAGCTAGGGTTTGCTCTCCACGAGATATTTGCGGTTTCTGGGCTTTCCATGGGTGAAGTCCCCTATGAAGAATACATCCCTTTCACCGAGGAGTTAAACATATTGATGGCTAAGGATGAACGTGTCTATGCCACATACTGGGGATGATGTGCCATTATCGTATTTGTGCTGACCTGGCAGGTGCGTGTAATCATGGTATCGGTCACAAGAAATGGGCCGAATACCTTTTTGCCAACTTGAATTCTAAGGATAGCTCGACAACTATCCATGGCCATCCTCCTATCCCTATCTCAGAGATCGATCAACGTATAGCCCGGGGTCGTTACTTATTATATTATACCACTGACTCCAATGAGAATGGATACGGTCCTGGCACTTCATTTAAGAGCTACCATTATCAAGCCCAGTTTCCAGTCTCCAACAGAGGTCTCATCGCCGGGTTTTTGATGCTGTGGTTGAAGAGATGCGTCGTGCCATCATTGCCCAAGGAAGCAATCGCAATGACCGTGGTATATCCAGCGGTTCTTCTCGCACATGGCCGTCCCCTTGGACTTCTTCCTGCTATGGTGTGCAATCTGCAACATGGATTGCGGACACTCTGTCATGATTTTCTCCCCGCTGATAAGGTCAAGGGGAAAGGAAAGGGCAAATCGAAGGAGACTGCCCAGCCGAAGACTCCAAACCCTAGGGTGGAGCTTCCTTATACTTGTCTGATGGCATGGCTTGTTTTACATTGC
Organism: Dracaena cambodiana; assembly: GCA_036321105.1. Classification (NCBI taxonomy): domain Eukaryota; kingdom Viridiplantae; phylum Streptophyta; class Magnoliopsida; order Asparagales; family Asparagaceae; genus Dracaena; species Dracaena cambodiana. Next base: position 55,652,493 of record JAYEPQ010000005.1, on the reverse strand, counting down.
CCCTCCTTGATAAGTGCGGCTGAATGTCGTTCGGGTGAGAAGTGCTTCTTCATGGAGCTGTATGAACGCTCTTCATGGAAGCACAATTATATGTCCCAAATTCGGAAGACTCTCCGTAGCTTTCAGAACTATGAGATCTTCCGGTGTTTTCCTGACTTTCCCGGCGGAGGATATGGGTCGAGACTAAAGGATGCTGTGGGAGCAGAAGATTTTACTGTTTTATCTGCGGGAGCGTTCTGGTGGCTTCTCAACATCCGTCCTGGACACTTGGTATATCGTCAAGATATCAAATGTCTAATTGAACTGTACATCCCAAGTCACTTTGCTCGCCAGTTCGGATACTCTCAACTCTTCATGGGTAATCCGAACAAGAATTTTGCTTACGAGGGGAATTTGTACGAAGGTGCCCGTGGCTGGTTCCATTTTGCGGCGGGCGGAACCGAAACTGAATTCACCTTACCCCCGAAGTCGCCAGAACTCTTCTGCATATGGTTCAACATTGCAAATACTGACGTGCCCAGCTCTCTTCCAACCGCAGTTGTTGCAAGGAGATCGAGGCCTTCTACATTAGCCGCCAGGGTGCTTTAGAGTGAGAATAAAAGGAATGGAAGAATTCCTTGGCGCTGCGGCTGAGCCTTCAGACGCCAGCGAGTCCGATGATGATGACGATAATGATGATGATAACACTGGTGCTGGAGGTGCTCCCCAACCTGTCGTTACTCAACCCTGTAGTCCAACTCTCAAACGCTGAGGTGCCTTAAAGAAAAGGCCTGGTAAGAAGCAGAAGTTGGCCCAGGAAACTTTGATTGCCCCCCAAGAAGTGGCTGTCAAACTTGCTTCAGACTTATTGGCTTCAGCTCTACCCCCAGGGCCGGCAGGGGAGATTGGGCCTGCTGAGGTTCCAAGTGCCGGAGAAGTTCCAGTTCCTCCAGTGGTAGAGACTTTTGAACAACCCGCAGCGCTACCATTAGTTAATGAGACGGGTATTCTTTTGGAGACGACAGCGGCTCCGCCTTCAAGTCCGACAACTGGACTTGTATCCCCTGGTATAACTTTTTCAGCTCTTATACTCCGTCTTCTATTTTCTTTTCTGTACTGGTATGCAACTTTCTTTGTTTTGCTTTTCTGAGGTACAGTTAGCCACGCCCTCTCGCCTATGCACTCGACCACCAAAGGGGAGTCTGAGGAGCGAGTGGATTACTCAGGCACCACCGGCTCAGTGGGCGTGCTAAGTAGTTCTGCAAATGAACTAAACACAGACCACTTTGCGACAACTCCTCCTTCTGTTCCTTCTTCGGTTCCCTCACTTGATGATCTTGGGAGCGATGATAGGACAGAGTTAATTGTCGCGGCCGCAGCAAAAGAAGCTACTCCTTCTCCCAGCTTGCCGTCTCCGACCCCAAACACCTGTTCTGACGCGACTTTTCCCGTAGTCGTTGGTGTGCCTTCTGCTCCTCAGCCGGCGATTCTAACGCCTTCTACCATAATGACTGTTGAGACACCTGTAAATCCTCCAGCTTCCAATCTTCCAGCCGGGGATGAGGAGAATTTGAAGTTCTCATTTGAAGCTTCTTCTGCCATCGGAGGAGCTTCTGGTGGAGATACCCCCTCATCTTCTCCTGTTGGTGGCGCTGCCCGGGCGACTTGTATTAGCAGCCCTCCTTCTCAGGTTTCTGATTCCACCAGATCTGCATTGGCTTTACTGGTTCCCCACATCATGAATCTGGTACAAGGACGGGCTTATTCTTCAACTCCGGTAGCCACTGCTCCCCTGCCCGTGACATCTCCCTTGGCATTAACTGCTTTGTCTGTTGACACTTCAAATCCTCTTGAAGAACTTTTCAACTTCAGTGTCATTGATTTTATGCATTTACTAAGGAGATGTATCGAGATGGTCCTTGCTGGCCATGATTTCTTCAACTTCGCACGTCCAATGTTATTCCGCTATCTGGAAAACATCGAAGAAGTTGGGGGACGAGATCGAGCAGCTCCTTACCGGGCCCGCCTTGCAGTCTTAGAAGAGCAAGTGACCACGCTACACACGCTCCGTCAGGCGAATGTGGAGGCGATCACTGAGATAGAACTGGCATGGCTTCGGGCGGAATCAACATCGCGTAGAAATGTTTTAAGGCAGCAGAAAGAGAGATGGTCTCAGGAGCTGATAGAGCTCGAAGCGAGCTTGGAATCCATTCTCGGAGATCTGAGGAGGGTGGACTCTAAGATTGGGGAGAGTCATGCTGCTATCTCTAGAGCCCAGGAGACGATTGCCAGAGCTCGGGCCATCTTGATAGATAATGAACTCCGATTAGGGGAGTCTGTCAAGAAGCGGGAAATGTTGCTTCTCCAACAGGAACAGGTCAAGCAGGAGGAGACGGCCAGGAACCGTGCCATTGAAGAGTCTCGTCAGCAGTAACTTGCAATAAATGACGATGAGTTGCGTAGACAGGCTCAACATACTGTGGAGTCATCTCATCGTCGAAATTTGGACGAGGCGATAAATAAATTGAAACTCCTGGGAGAACCATAGTTTCCTCATTCTATTCTTTCATTTTTCTTGTAATAAGAACTTCGTAAACGGGAGAGAGATAACCTTTGATGGTTCTTCGAAATTCTTCTTGTATCTTCACCTTTTTAAGAAAGATGATTCTTTTGACTCTTTTATTTGTCGGCTTCAAAACAAATTTGCTTGCCCAACAAATAACTTGTTGTCAAAATGATTTATCCCTCTGTATCGTTTATGCACAATTTTCTGCATCATACTGTCAGAGGTAAGAATTTAACATGACAGGGTTTATGAGATTTTTAGCAAACCCCCAGCTACCAACGGATTTGATTAGCCTTTACCAACTACCGTTTGAGTTGGGCTAGCCATGTTACTCCCCTCAACATTGTGAGTTGTCGAGGATTTCGTTTGGGCTTAAATGCCAAACTTTTCCTCCTCCCATTGCCTAGTCGGCGTTGGGCAGTTCATACTTTTACCCAGTATGATGGGTTGGCGAGAAACTGGTTCTCTTCCCATTGCCTAATCGGCATTGGGCAATTCATACTTTTACCCCAGTATGATGGATTGGCGAGAAACTGGTTCTCTTCCCATTGCCTAGTCAGCGTTGGGCAATTCATACCTTTTAGGTCAGAGGTGCTAAACTGTGCATGCCTAAAAGAAAGATTGGCGGCTGGTCAAACTTGAGAATTGGCAAACCGGGTTTTAGGTCAGAGGCGCCAAACTGCGCATGCCTAAGAAAAGACTGGTGGTGGTTCAAACTTGAGAACCAAACACACCAGGTTTAGGTTAGAGGCGCCAAACTGCGCATGCCTAAGAAAAGACTAGAGGTGGTTCAAACTTGAGAACCAAACAGGAGGCGGCTCAAGGCTCTCTCGCGTAACTTGAACTGGGCACACCAAACACACCAGGTTTAGGTCAGAGGCGCCAAACGCGCATGCCTAAGAAAAGACTGGAGGTGGTTCAAACTTGAGAACCAAACGCACCAGGTTTAGGTTAGAGGCGCCAAACTGCGCATGCTTAAGAAAAGACTGGAGGTGGTTCAAACTTGAGAACCAAACAGGAGGCGGTTCAAGGCTCTCTCGCGTAACTTGAACTGGGCACACCAAACACACCAGGTTTAGGTCAGAGGAGCCAAACTGCACATGCCTAAGAAAAGACTGGAGGTGGTTCAAACTTGAGAACCAAACACACCAGGATTTAGGTCAGAGGCGCCAAACTGCGCATGCCTAAGAAAAGACTGGAGGTGGTTCAAACTTGAGAACCAAACACACCAGAGTTTAGGTCAGAGGCGCCAAACTGCGCATGCCTAAGAAAAGACTGGAGGTGATTCAAACTTGAGAACCAAACACACCAGGGTTTAGGTCAGAGGCGCCAAACTGCGCATGCCTAAGAAAAGAAGACGCGTATCTCCAGGGATACTAAGAATAGTATTTCTTCAGAAACTTGCCATTGATTGGCATCATCATCCTATCGCCATTCTGATTCATTAAGCGTAGGCTCCACTGGAGTATACAGTCTCCACGATGAACGGTCTCTCCCACTTGGGTTCAAATTTACCCTTAGTCTTCTGGGTTAGCACCACCGGCCTCTTAACAGCCAGAACCAAGTCTCCTTGTTTAAAGGTCTTTGGTTTAACGTTCTTATTGAACGTTCGCGAGATTCGGGCTTGATACAACTCAATCCGTTGTTGGGCCCTGAGATGCGTTTCATTCAACGCCTCTAGTTCTCACAGTCTTTGTTGATGGTGCTCTTCTGTCGTCATCTTTGTGGCTAAAGCCACTCTCAGTGATGGGATCTGGATTTCGAGGGGCAAGACAGCCTCGCTTCCATAGACCAAAGAGAATGGAGTAGCTTTTGTAGGGGTGCGAATGGTGGTGCGATAAGCCCACAGGCACTCTCCTAGCTTTTCATCCCAATCTCGTTTATTGGAAGAGACGAACTTCCGAAGGAGTTTTACTATTGTCTTGTTGAAAACTTCAGCTAACCCATTAGCCGCGGGGTTATATGGTATCGAAGCGATATCTTTGATTCTGAATTTATTACAGAATCTGGAGAACCTCTCGCTGACAAATTGCGGACCATTATCATGGATGATCCTCTGAGGGATGCCAAAATGGTAAATAACATGATGCTTAATGAACTTAATCACATCTGTTGTTTTCACCTCTCTCATGGGCACAGCTTCGGCCCACCTTGAAAAATAATCAGTTATCGCAAGGATAAACCGATGTCCTCTGGATGACGGGGGAGTTATTGGTCCCACAATGTCCATTCCCCAGGCCTCAAACGGCCAACTAGCGACAGTATTGTGCAAGTATTCTGGGGGTTGATGGATAAAATTGGCGTGAACTTGGCATGCATGGCATCGTTTAGCGTATGCCATTGCTTCCGTGATCATATTCGGCCAGTAGTACCCTAGCCTTTTTATACGGTCTCCGAGTTTTGGACCAGGCTAATGTATGAGCTCCACATATTCCATCATGCGTTTCTCTCAGCACTTCTTCTGCTTCTGCTTTTGATATGCAGCGTAGCAGTAGACCATCTCTTGACTTTCTATACAAAGTCTAAAGTTTATGGTCATAATAAAATCTATGGGCCTACTCTTTATCGAGGTGGCTTCCTTTGGATCTTCTGGTAATATCCCATGTAAAGCATAATCCACAAATGGAAATTGCCAATCACGGGGCTCTAACTTTAAGCCTATCTGGCATACCTCTTCGGCTTGAGACACCGCGTCTGGGTGGAGGAGTTCTCTGCTACCGATGGTGATGCTTTTAGCTTCACCTGGCGGGATTGCCAGTGTTGCGGCTAACGCGGCAAGAGCATCTTCATAGACGTTCTCATTTCGAGATATGTGGTATATGTAAATTTGTTCAAAATATCCTGCTAGCTCAATAGCTAGCTGATGATAGGGGATGAGGGCTTCATGTCTGACTTCATACTCACCTGTCATCTGATTGACGATGAGCTTAGAGTCTCCATATGCCTCTAGATGGTTCACCCCCAGCTGCAGAGCTATTTTTAAGCCGATAATGAGCGCGTTGTATTCCGCTACATTATTCGTGCACGGTTCTGTTAATGAGTAACCGTTAGGCAATATATGTTTATGTGGGGATAGAAGCACAACCCCCACTCCAGCAGCAGATCGTCTCGCGGCACCATCAAAGAACATTTGCCAAGGCTGTTCTCCGGTAACTGTGTTGACTTCTGATGTCTGCTTTAATTTGGACCAGATTGGATGGTCTGCAAGGAAATCGGCGATTGCCTGTCCCTTCATGGCCTTTTGAGGGACAAAATGTATGTCATAGGGCGATAGTAAGAGCGTCCATTTTGCCAATCGGCCATTTAAGGATCCCGGTTTGGTCATCAGAATCTTCAAGGGGTTAACCCGTGATATGACATGAATTGTTTGCCCCGAAAGGTAGTGTCGCATTTTCTGAACAGCAAACACTAGGGCTAAACATTCCTTTTCAATCGGGGTATACCGCTGTTCAGCCCCAATCATTGTTCTGCTAAAATAGTAGAGGGCATGTTTATGGCCGTGCTCATTATATTGAGCAAGTAATGCTCCTAAAGTATTATCCATGGCCCTTACATATATAAGGAAGGGCTGCCCAGGGGCTGGTGCCATTAGTACAGGAGGCTTAGTAAGGTACTCCTTGAGGTCATCAAATGCCTGCTGACAGGCCTCATCCCATATGAAAGACACTCGCTTTTTCATAAGTTTTGAGAATGGCTGGCATCGTCCAGATAGGTTGGAAATGAAGCGTCGAATATAGGCGAGCTTTCCTTGTAACCCCCTTAATTCCTTAAGATTGCGGGGAGGTGGCATTTCGCTTATCGCTTTTACCTTTTCAGGGTCGAGAAAAATTCCTTTTGAGGTGATTATGAACCCAAGGAATTTCCCGCTGGATACCCCCATGAACGACTTGGTAGGATTCATCTTCAGATGATGTTTCCTCATAAGATCGAAGACCACTCTTAAATCATGAAGATGATCTTCTTTATTTTTGCTTTTGACTACTAAGTCATCCACATAGCACTCCACTGTTCTGCGCAGGTGTTCTTTGAATATGACACTCATTGCGCGTTGGTAGGTGGCACCTGCATTCTTTAATCCGAATGGCATTACCGTATAACAGTATACCCCCAGTGGCGTTCTGAAAGCTGTATGCTTTTCATCATCCGGGTGCATTTTAATTTGGTTATAACTTGAGAAGCCATCCATAAAGGACATCCTCTCATAACCACAAGTATTATCAATCATCACATCGGTAATGGGGAGTGGAAATTCATCCTTGGGACATGCAGCGTTCAGATCTCAAGTCGATGTATATCCGGATTTTGCCATTCTTTTTACGAACTGGCACTATGTTAGCCACCCAATCTGGGTGTTGTTCTTCACGGATGAATCCGGATTGTATAAGCTTGTTGACTTCAGCAACTATCGCCTCCATCAGTTCCGGTCGAAAACGCCTTTGCTGTTGTTTGACAGGCTTAGCGTCTTCTTTAATATTTAACCGGTGTGTGGCAATTTGAGAGTCAAGCCCAGGCATATCTTCATAACTCCATGCGAACACATCTATATACTCTTTGATAAGAGATATAAATTCCTCCTTTTCTAAAGGAATTAGTGTGTCGCTTATGAAGATGGGTTTCGGATTTTCTTCCGTTCCCATGTTAATCTGTATTAATTTGTCTTCTGTGGGCGGGTCACACTGTTCAAAGCGGACATCCCAGAGAGTATCCATATGCCTAGCCCAAGCATCGTCTTGAACGTCAATTTGTTCCTCATCGCTTTCTTGCGCGGCTGAAACCATATTGGCTGTCAAAGATTGAAACCAAGCACCGGTACTTATATCCGAATCATGGTCTGGTGAAGATGTTTCTTCTTTGGCCGAAGAACTCTCTTCATCTTTCAATGGTGATGAGGGTGGAGTGGATACATAACCCAATCCCCTGCGGGTCTTTTGATAATAATCAGGGCTCTTTCCTCTCGGTCTAAATGAGGGTATGAGATTCCGTCGCCTTTTTCCAAAGTTTAATCCCAGCTTCTGGGTGAAATTATATCCCATTTTGTCCATCATCTGTCGGGACCTTTGCTCATACAAGTGAAATTGAGGTGATATTTGTTCATCACTTTCACTGTTTTGCCTTTGCCGGGGTGATGTAATTACCCTGCCAAACATGATCGGCTTTTGGGACTTTTGTCGGGGAGGTACCTCGAAGTAGTGACCTTTTCCCCTAACTATTTTAGACTGAGAGAGGAGGGATGACTTAAGTGGCAAATGATATGCCGCCAGAACTTCGAGTTCGGATAGGCCATCCACTTCAGTAGAAGTACAAGAGGGTTCAGATTCAGTAGCTACAGCATACTCATAGACTAATCTTATACTTTCATTAATAACCCATTCACTCTCTATTACACCGTTTATATCATTATCAATACTCATACTAAAATCTAAGTGAGGGTTGATTTCGTAATCACCCCCATCATCTTCTCCAGGAAGCTCGTACTCATTGTCGGCTTCGTTGCGACTGTCCTCGGGCTTTGGAGGTTTGCTAGGATCGTCATTGGAAACTTCATGGGCTGGTTTATACAGTGCAGCATCCGTGAAGTGATTCTCCAACCCTTTGAATGGTTGCTTGTCGGCAATTAGCGTCCGGACCTCTCCCTCCTCATCGCAATATTTCATGCATTGGTGGAGGGTCGACGGGACTATCATGTGAGCATGGATCCACGGCCGCCCCAATAGAATGTTGTAGGAGGTGACTGCATCGATGACGTAGCATGTAGCTTCTGTCCTCAAATCCCCAATTTGACATCGGAGCGGATTTTCCCGAGGGGATGGCTATTATTGGCGTTGAACCCGTATATCATTGTGTTGGTTGGTGTCAGGCGATGGAGGGAGATTCCTAACAGCTGCATCAACCTTCTGGGTACGACACTTAGTGCAGAACCCGGATCAATCTGAATTCGGTCCACTTTTGTGGATCCGACATATCCGGTGAAATATAAAGGTCTGTTATACTTTATATTCCTCACCTGCATGTCTTCTGGAGAGAAGATGATTTGTGGGACATGCCTCCTCACTTGGTGACAGCGGGGGGAAGAGTCCTGTTCTTCGTCGGCCGGCTCGACTATCTGAGCTAAGAATGACTCAGAGTCTGCCAAGGCCTCTCTTAGAGCTTCACGTGTTGATTTTGATAATCTCAACAATTCGTAAAGCGTTGCTCGTGCTGGGATATTCGTCAACTGAGCAATTATGTCAAACTTGAAGGTAGTCTCGCTGGCTCCTTCCTCTCGAATAGGATTCTTCTGGAAACGAAGTCCTTTCTGCTTCGCAGGCTTTGCGAGTTCTGCATAGATGTCTTTTGGATCTACTCTAGTGTAATCCTTAAGATATGTCTTCCCGGATCGAGTACCGGAAGGGCCTGCCCCATCTTGATGAGTGGCCATAGTTTCGGGTTCTTCTTCAGAATCTGTGAAGGCTCCCGAAGCTATATATTCTTCCTTTATATCTGCAGAAATGGCATTAACAGTCCGCTTCTTCTCTTGACCTCTTGAAGTAGTCCATTGTTCATCTTTCAGCAAATCAGGGTGAACCCACATAACTTCCCCCTTTTGGGTTGTTATGGGGACAAGTCCTTCTCGGGCTTTGTTGTGAGGATCAAGGTTCTTCGTGACCATCTTACCTTTTGGGATTGGGGTCACTCCTGCGGGGAACTCGTGGGTTCTAACCACTATAGTTGCCATATTGGCATTCTTCTGCTCTTCCTTAAGCGTCAGAACTCCAGCTTCTATTAGTGCTTGGATTCTGCTCTAAGGGGAAAACAATCCCTGGTACGGTGCCCAACATTCCGGTGATAGAGACAGTAGTTGGGATCTTTAGTCTTACCAGTGTCTTCTGGCTTCTTATTCTCCGGAAGTCTTAGCATTCCCTTCTTCTGGAGCAAGTGAAAGAGGATAGGCGTCTGTTCTGCCTTGAAAGTATAATTCCTTTCTTGCTGCGGTCTAATTTGCTTTGATCCTCGCTGACCTTGAGGCTTCGGCTCTGGCGGAGGACTGGTTTTCTGAGGAGCAGCTTTTGACGACATCGCTACTTTCCCTTTATTCTTATTGCTGTTGTTTTGGGTATATGACTTACTACCCCCAGCACTTCTTGACCCGCGGGACTCTTCAACTCGGCGAATCAAGTCTTCAGCTTGCTCTCCTTGTTTGAGCAGGTCCCTCCACGTCTTAGACTCTACGGCCCCCATTTTGATTAGCACATTGGTCTTAAGATTGTGTCGACAGGTCTCGACTAGAGTTTCCTGGATCATTCCGTGTTTGCAATGTACGGACTTCTTCCGGAACCTTTCTATGAAATCTTTAACCGTTTCTTGTTCTCCTTGTCTCGTTGCAAGGAGGGAATGAACCGTAATCTCGGTGTCATCCTCGAAGAAACGTGAGAGAAATAATTTCTCTACATCTAACCAGGTATTAATAGTACCTGGGGGCAGCTGCATGAACCAAGTAAAGGCAGATCCTCGCAAAGTACTTGGGAATACTTTGGTCATGATGGGGTCATTACCCATTAAATGTCCTGCCTGGGACAGGAAGTAATATATATGCTGACTGGGCGATCCCTTCCCATCGTATGGCTCTAACTTGAGCGGCTTATACTTCTGTGGGTATGGTATCGTATCCCATTCAGGAGGATACGGTCTTGAGACCCCTGCTTCTTTCAACTCTTTTTTACGCATCAAAGTTTCGAGTTGATTCTGTAATTTTTCAAGCTTTTCTTCATGTGGGTTATTAAAAGAAAATCTATCCTCTTCCTCATGCATCGAGTGGGCTTTCTCCTCCTGTTCTTCTTCATTTGGATTTTCCTTGCCCTTTTTGGTATTATCTTCAACAAATCTCGATAGCATGACTTTAAGACCTTCAATCATCTTTTGCTGCTCTCGAATCATTCTTTCTTGAGCTTAAAATCTCTGATTAATATCATCAGATTTATCTGCCATGTGAGATGCCGACTTCTGTAGTCAAGACGATGCAGAGGAACGAGGTGAGGCTATAGCTGAATTATCACTGTCCTCATCGTAAAAACCCCCTGTGAGCCTCTTATAATTTCGAGGCGGGACGACTCCTGATTTTAGTCGAGTAACACGATGAGGTTCTTCATCGCTCGATTCTGAATCATCATCCGTCTCTATAATTTTCTTTCCTTTTCCCACCATGTTGGAGGTTACGGCTCTCCAGTGCTTTAGGGAAGCAGTTTTTGGTTTCTTTGTAGGGTTCTTGTCTGATTCGGTCAATCGATCAAACACAGATATCCTGCTCTTGATGCAGCCACAGTTGTCCATTACAGCAGACACTGCCGTCATGAGCTGCTGACAGTGACAAACAGGTTCAATTTGAAGTTGATCTATGCTTCTCTTCTTGGAGAGATAATCCCTGAGATCAGCATCTTTATCCATGGAATCACGAAGTCTGTCTGACTTTTGGACGGGTCTAGGGACCCACTGAAGCTTCTTTGAATGATCAGCCCTGGTTATGCAGTCGGATTGATCCTCGCGGGGCTTAGAAGTAGCCTCGCGTTTTATATCGCGAGTCTAAAGAATAGCTCCGCATTTTGCCACATTAGCCTCGCGTTTCTCGCTGGCTTGGCGTGTCTTCAGAAATTTAGCTTCTGGAATAGTAGCCCCGCGTGAAGGGAAGTTCTTGCACGCTGGCTTATCTTTGCGTTTAACGCAGATCATAGCTTCACGCCTAGCATGATTTATACGACTGACAACTATTTGCCAATCGTCCTCGTGTTCCTCGCGGGTATCAGAAGTCTTGCGTTTATTGCAAGTATTACTGGCCTCGCGTTTCTCGCTTAGCTCAGTATCAGCTTCGCGTGGAATATCACACGCTTGCTTCAAAGAATTTTTATACTTGCGTCTCTCGCGAGTGTCATAAGTCTTTCGTTTTTCGTAATTAGTACTGACCTCGCGTCTTTCGCTTGGCTTAGTATCAGCCTCGCGTGGAATATAACACGCTGGCTTTAAAGAATTTTTATACTCGCATCTCTCGCGAGTGTTAAGTATTTTGCGACTAGCGCAAATCTTGCTGGCTTCGCGTCTCTCGCTAGGCTCAGCAATAGCCTCGCGTGGAGAATCACACGCTGGCTTTGAAGAATTTTTATACTCGCGTAACTCGCGAGTGTCGGGTATTCTGCGACTAGCGCAACCCTTACTGGATTCGCGTTTCTCGCTAGGCTCAGTAATAGCCTCGCGTGGAAAATCACACGCTGGCTTTTCCTTGATTTTAAGGTAAGTTGTATCTTCGCGTTTAACGCGGTAGAGACTGGTCTCGCGGGTAGCGCGAGCCAGTTTGCGAGGGACCATGCTCGCGTCCTTTGGTGTTAGCTCCGTGTCCAAGGCGGGCTTTGAGGGCTCTATGCCTCGCTCTCCGATTCCTGTTTCGGAGTTGGGTTCTGGTCAATCCAGTCTCCAGGTCTTCTTCGGCAGTCTGAAGCTCATCCTCGGCTAGGATTTCTCGTGTGAACTCCGGCCCTATAGTCGCAGTCTCCAAGGATCCCCGTTTCTCGGTAGATTCCTTTCTACCCGTCACTCGGGCATTGGAGTACATGCGACGATAGTGCCGTGTCTCATCCAAGTCACCTGATCCGGAGGAGAGGAAGTCCTCGTACTTCTGCTGGTCGATTTCAATGACCAGCGTGTCTACTTCGGTCCGATCAAGTCAACGTCCGATTGCGCCACAATCTCTTCATCAGTGAAAGAGATGGCTCCCACTGTGGTCGCCAGTTTGTTCGCTGCAAAAGTTTCTTCGCTTTCCTTCCATTGAATATGCTTGAATTACAATGAAAGTGAACAAGATAAAAAAGAACAAACGAGAGGATTTTATATGTCAATCTCTCTCTTTTACAAAATAATCGTGGGATCAGTGGCGATGGGATCTATAGTAGTTCCTTTGGACGATCGGGCGTCGAACTCTTCTCTCTTGAAGATATCGGCCGATTGTAGACGATCTTCTCTGTTCTTTTCCGAACTCAAGGCTCTGTGCGTAACTTCAATTCTCTAAGAACTGAAAGGAAGAAGATGAATACCTCTGACTTCAAGGCTCTCTCGCGTACTTGAATTGTCAAAGGATTCAAAAGAAGACCTTAATTGCCGAAAAGAAGATCCCTAGGGTTTCTCCAGGAAGGTATTTATAGCCCTAGGTTAATGCAAGAGTTTCTATCTAAATAGAACTCGCATTCATCAAGGATTCCAATCAAATATCTTAGTTTTGATGGAATTCTAATTAGATTTGATTCGGGTATTTGGATAAGCCCAAAATCATAATCTCAATCAATTTGAGATTCTGGTTATCTGCTCACGCGGAGCTTTAATCGCATCAAAACGCGGCGCTAAATAACCAAAACGCGGAGCTAACGCGGAGCTATTGATCATCTCCGCGTTTCACTCAAACGCGAGGCTAATACTAGCCAGACTGCGGAATCAACGCGGAGCTATTAAACATCTCCGCATTTTGTTCAAACGCAAGGTTAATCTAATCACATGCGGGGCTACTGAATTGACTCCGCATTTTGTTGTGGAAAATCCTTTTATCTTAGAAATTTTCACTGCCAGCACATGGATAACCCAGTGCGCGAGGCTAAGCCAGCGTATAAAACCCATTCAAAGTGCAAAAGTGAATAGAAACGCAATGCTATGTCTCAGCTCCGCGTATAAGCTCCAAAGAGCGAGGCTAACTTGTAGCCCACGTAAAACAGTTAAAACACGAGGCTAAATCCTGCGTACAATGCAAGGTCATGCCAGTGTAAAACGCGAGCCTAAGCCCAATACAAGAATGTGAAGTAAACTCAGGCGAGGCTAAGCTAGCGTGCGTGTATAAACCCAGTGCACGAAACTAAGCCAGTGTGCGACAAACATAGCACACGAGGCAAATCCAGTGCACGAAGTTAATCCAAAATGCAAAGCAGTCTAGAATACGAGGCTAACTCCCAACCCCGCATAAACTTCAAGAAACGGAAGATTAAGACATGTGCCAGACGATATGCCAACCAGCAACCTTGCAAAATATTTGATGAAGAGAAAGTGGTCAGTTGAATTACAATGCTCATCGTAACTAGTCAAATGTGGCCCACACAGGGGGTGAGACCCACATCCAGTAAACTCCACATACAACGCGATTCTAAGCCAGCGTAAATTCATCTAAATGCAAGGCAATGCTTCCAGCTGAAATGTGAAGTTAATTCACTGTGTGAGGCTAAGCCAGCGAGTGAGTCTAACTCAATGCGCGAGGCTAAGCCAGTACACAAATCTAACCCCGCGTATAACGCGAAGTTATATTAGCTCAGTCGTGAGGCTATGCCAGTTTAAAACGCGAGGCTAAACCCGCAGCTATAAGGCTAAGGTTGCACTTTGAACGCAAAGCAAACATCGCGTAACACCATCAAAGATATAAATTTTGCGATTTTATAGTCTTTGCAATGGGTCAATTCTGCAAGAATCAGAATCTGTATCAATTTCATAAAAGCAGAGACCAGAGAACCTGTAGAGGATTGGGACATACACGGGAGGTGGTGATATATTACAACTCCTGTCTGTTGTAAGGGATTGAGATACATTAAAACCCTACTTTCTCAGAGACAGTTTGCTAAAGTTTGATGCGATTTTCAAAGAACAAGCCTTGTAACTATTCTTTAATGGTGCAAGAAGAAGAGTTGCAGTAGGAGTGGGGGTAGCACTAATATCTCCCCACAAACATGTCATCCCTCCGGGGGTACTCACTTACTGAATCATGCACAATCAATGCAATAGAATACAATGTGCTCCTAATCAATTTCCAAATAGCTCAGCAGTTGGGGGTGAAATGTCTTAAGAAAGTTTATCGTCGACCAGATGACTGAAGAGTACGAGATTAACATGAAATCTTTGTGCTTTATCATCAAGTGGCAATCAAAATGGCCAACAGATTAGAAAATTTTCACATCGACCATATATTGCGACACAAGAATATGTACAAAGGTGCCCTCACGTCACTCATCGCAACTTTGGCGCTGCCAGCTAAGTTAAGCAAGCGCGTCACTATCAGGAACCGCAATCTTCATTGACCTAAAACAATATTGGAGGCAGACAAAGTGCACCATATTGGATCAAGTTTTGAGCCCCTGGACTGGCACTCTTCATTCGTAAATTATGTGCCATATGACATATTTCCGAAAGTTCTGAAGGAAGTGGGCTCAGTAAAGAAGAAGGCAATTAAAATCTACTGAGATCCAGTGCTACAAACTCTATACTGCAAATCACAGGATGATACCTTCGTAACCTCTCAAAAAGGAAAGTTCAAGAAGAACTTGCAGCGCCCACCAGGCATGGCCAAAACTCCAGATTCACATAAGAAGAATCAACTACTTCTGCGTAGATGCGATGGCATACGCAAAGCATTGCCACACCCACCAATTCCAATAGCAAATCCAATTATATCAAGTATGCATCTCAAAAGCATTCAATAAGAAAGTTAAACGAAGAGCTTTCAAAGAAAGAGGCTTGGTCTTAATGTCAAAAGACCAATGATCCTGACCCATAAGACTAAAGAAAAATTCGAACCCAAGTGGAAAGGACCCTTTGCAGGAGAAACTGTCTACTCAAATGGAGCCTATCACCTGATCAATCAAGACGGCGACGGAATGATGATGCCGATCATTGGCAAATTCTTGAAGAAATACTACATATAGCCATCTTTAAAAAAAAGAACGGGAAGGCTAATGAATCTACCGCCCAATGCTGTCAAAAGCAACGGGAAGAGGAATCAAAAATTTCTCACCAACCCTATCATACTGGGGGTAAGAGTATGAAACCAGTCGCCCAATACCAAAAAAGGTAAAATAAAGAGAGAACATTTGGCATTTAAACTCAAACAAAACTCTCAACAACTCATCATGCTGAAGGAAAAAAGCATGGCTAGCCCAACGCAAACGGCGATTGGTAAAGGCGCATCAAATCCGTTTATAGCTGAGGGTTTGCTAAAAATTTCATGACAAATCTGTCGCAATAATATCTTATAAGGATAAGTTATGACCCGATGCTCCAAAAGCAAAGGGGAAAGGAATTCAAATCCTCGATAACTCTCATGCTGAGGTAAAAGCATGAACCACCCAATGCTCCAAAAGCAAATGGGAGAAGGAACCTTTGGCATCTAAGGCCAAACAGGACCTTCGATAACTCATCATGCTGAGGGGAAAAGTATGGCTAGCCTAGCGCAAACGGCGATTGGTAAAGGCACATCAAATCCATTCATAGCTGGGGTTTTGCTAAAAATCCCATGACAAGTCTGTCATAACGTCATTCCATAAGGATACTCATAACCTAATGCTTCAAAAGTAAAGGGGAGAGAAAATCAAATCCTCGACAACTCTTCATGCTGAGGTAAAAGTATGAACCACCCAATGCTTCAAAAACAAAGGGGAGAAGGAACGTTTGACATCTACGCCCAAACAAGACCTTCGACAACTCATCATGCTAAAGGAAATAGCATGGCTGGCCCAATGCAAACGACGATTGGTAAAGACATGTCAAATCCGTTGATAGCTGGGGGTTTGCTAAAAATCCCGTGAACCTGTCGTATTAAACTCTTATCTCTGACAGTGAGATTCAAATCATCTCATCTCAATGCACCAAATCTGTCACGTTAAGCTTTTACCTCTGACAGCGAGATTTAAAACCATCTCATCTCAAAAACAACCAAACCTGTCATGTTAAGATCTTACCTCTGACAGCGAGATTTGAACAATCACACAGATAATACATCCTGTGATCCCAACATGGTCACCTGCTCTGTCTGTCAGCTAGGCGAATCACCGGCTCTGTCTGTCTGCCAGGGGAGCTACTCCGTAACTTAAATCCAACCCAATCGGTATGTTTAACAGTACACCTCTACCGAAACCCCTTAGTACGTTTTCTGAACACCTTTGCCAAGACCCCATGAGTACGTTTTCTGAACACCTCTGCTCATGGCTTTTCGACCCTAACACGGTCACCTCAGTATGTTTTCTGAACACCTCTGCTGAGACCCAATCGGTATGTTTAATAGTACACCTCTGCCGAAACCCCTTGGTACATTTTTTGAGCACCTCTGCCAAGATCTCATGAGTACGTTTTCTGAACACCTCTGCTCATGGTTTTCTGACCCTAACCCGGTCACCTCGGTACATTTTTTGAACACCTCTGTTGAGACCCCATGTGTACTTTTTCTGAACACCTCTGCTCATGGTTTTCGACCCTCCCCCCGGTCACACTCCAACAATCTATTGAATAGATACTCATTATGATAAGAAAGAATGTACGGACAGCCCAACGCCCTTGAGGCAAGGGGCAAGAGGAAGATAAAATCCTCGACCAGTCTTATCATACTAGGGGTAGGAACAACTCGATGCTGAAAAGGCAAAGGGGAGAGGTATCCCATTAGACATGCCAAGCAATCTTGATATGCTTAACAGTACACCTCTGTCAAAGTTCCTTGAGTACGTTTTCTGAGTACCTCTGCTCATGGTTCTTAATATCAATCCAATAATCACCGGTTCTGTCTGTCAACCAGGCGAGTCATCAGGCTCTGTCTGTCTGCCAGGCGAGTCACTTCTCATTCAAAATCAATCGTTTACCAAAACCATTATCATATACCACTTACACCATTGTCATCATATCCAAAATCATCAAGTCATTATCACTTTACTTCCATTCCATCACCATCATCACCCATTGCTCAAATATTATGAAAGTAAGCGACATGAAACTAAACGAATTCTTTATTCATGTTTGTAGAAATGAAGAAACGAGCAGGCACAAAATTCATCATTGTAAAGTGGATATTACATGAAAAAAAAAGAGGTTAGATGTCAACAAGAAGATCTATCAAGAAAAACGACCAAAGGATGCCCTCAAAGTACTACATCAACTAGTCACTCAAGACTGCTACGTTAATGATCACCTCTGGCAGTCATTGATTGAACAGCTCATCGATTAATGAATGGTTCAAGCCCATGACAAAATCACAATAAAGAAATCCAAAGTATTTCGAAACTCGTTACAAACTAACGATGAGATTTCAAAAACTTTGGAGGGGGTCTTGTTGATAGGGAAAAATTGATGAGGAGGGGGTCCACATCTGCAAATATCTCAAAGAATCCAAATAGAATTAAGTGGATGGAGATCTCAAATATGGTCAAATTCAAATTAAATCTGATCTAATCAGATCAAACTGGAGATCTCAGGGATTCTCCTAAATCTTCCCTTGATCAAATTATGACCAGATTCTTGAACCAAATCAGGTTAGATTAAATCAAATATTTGATGAAAATTACAAAGAGATTTCATTCTTATCTACAAGGCAGGTGATCCACTAAACTTGTGTCTATAAATAGACGTCATGAGGCATTGTGAAGAGCATCTTTGGGGAGACCCAAGTTCAACCATTCGACGCGCTCTCGAGGGCGTGCCGGTCATCCGGCCAAATCGTGCCTAGGCACGTTCATAAAAATCAGCAAACTGGCTATCGCCATGCTGCTCAAGAAAAAGTAGCATATCGGCCATCGTCATGCTGCTCCCATCTTTGTTGGATAGTCAACGGGGTATAAGGTCTACGCCCCTAGCCACATGAAGAGCCCACTACTTTTGTAAAAAGAGAGATATAATTTATAAATCTCTCTTCTTATTTTCTACTTTTCTTTTCATTGTAATTTTGAGCTTATTGTAATCTTTGAAGATTATTATAATATGTGGCAATGAAGAGAACCAGTAAATTTCACCAAAAACACGGTGAAGAGCCATGCTCCCACAATTTTGTTCCCGGTTGAACACTCTCTTTTCTTTGTCCAGTTTTGTCTACCAACCTGCAAAGGGTTTTTTATGTTAGCGTAGACGATAGGGAATCCTTGCATTATCTGCATGATAAATGTGAATGTTATGATCTGTCCTTCTGCTATCTGCTTCATACATCACATATCAAGAACTCAATCAATAAGACGACTGGTATATACACATAGTTAAGGTTTCGTAGAAGAGTAAGAAAACAAATTCTGGCACTTACGCCAAATCTTGACTACATGAAGATGAGGAACTAAGAGGAGACAACAGAAAGAAATTTTATGCAGAAGGAATCAGTACAGTGTGCAATTACATACAATTTTCTACTTTTCATCTGGACTGCTACAAAATTGATGAGAAAATAAATAAAGTACAACGGAGACCTTTCTTTCACAATATTCTTACAAAATCACCTCTTTGCTGTGATCTACCATCAAGTCCAAGGGGTGCAGTTCGAGATAATGATTACAACCACCATGCTCAGGATTACATGAAGAGAACAAAGAAGGCTTTGATGAATTCGTGTGCTTGGTCTCTCGAACGTATGAACTCCAGCGGCATTGCTGATATTGCTGACATTGGTTCCACTTCCGTTGGTGATATTGCTCGTCTCTTAATTTACTGTCCAGCAAAAATAAAAGAAAGGCACCCAGTAAGACTACAAAAGAGGACAACCCAGTAAGACTACATATATCACAAATAGCTTTATCTACAATGAGTATCGATTTAGAATGAGGCGGCACTATGGTTGTTATTTGCTTAGACTAATCTGTCGCAGGATGCATGTCGCCGGATGCATGCATAGTGGAATCACAGAGAGGGAAAGCTAATAAGAGGAAACTCTTCTGACTCACCTTCCAGGAAAGATGCAATCTCCATGATCTGCAAAATCTAACAACTTTTGATTCCTAGCCATTAGTCACTTGCTGCATGAGAAACTACACTGTATTTATTTATTTATTTTTTTAAATGCTAGAATTAGATAGAAGAAAGCTAAAAAAAAAAAAAAGAGAAAAACTAGTAAGCAGCTGCAATAGATAAAAGGTAATGTTTTACCATAACCATGTTAATCAAGCATCCCTACTCAAAGACCTCCCCAACGTGATTTTTGGTGGAGACATGAATTGGGATGACAAGTGGGATGGTGCTTTCCCACTAAACAGTGGGTGGGTGGTTGCTTGGATGGGGCTGAGGGCTGTATTAGAGAATTAATTACCACATATTTTTTCTATATTTTAAATTCTTGTAATTAGTTGTACTATACCTATAATTAGTTGCAATTCCCTAATTCTAGGATAGTTTTTCTATTTTTTGTGATTTGAGTAACTCACGGCAATACCCAATTTTGTGTATATATATTCATTCTTAATCAATGGAAAAGTCAAGCCATTGTTTCTCAATATTCCTCTCTCTATTTCAACATGGTATCAAGAGCGTAATCTTCTTGGGCGTATTATCTTCTTTTTAAAAAAAAAAAAAAAAAAAAATCTTTAATAGCTTCTGCTGCGACCTCCTCTTCCACCAATGATCCTATCACCATCCCAAACTCCCAGGATCCTCAACATCCCCTCCTTACAATCAATCTCTCCAATATCACCAAATTGTCATCCACCAATTATCTCACATGGAGCCTTCAAATCCAATCTCTTCTTGAAGGTTATGATCTTCATCACTTCATCGATGGCACTCATACTCCACCACCACCCACCGTCATTGTCGATGGTGTTGCATATCCAAATCCAGCATACACAACCTGGAAGCGTCAGGATCGTCTCATCTTTAGCGTTCTCCTTGGTGCATCTCTGTTTCACTTCAACCGCTTATTATCCACACCACCACTTCACTTGATGCATGACAAACCTTAGCTCATACCTACGCCACACCATCTCGTGGTCATATTAAACAATTGACGGACCAAAGCAGTGTACCAAGGGCTCAAAATCAATTAGTGAATATATGCAGGCGATAAAAACTCGTGCCGATGAGCTTGCTCTTCTGGGGAAGCCAGTTGATGATGAGGATCTTATTGATTGGGTTCTTGAAGGACTCAGTGATGAGTACAAATCCGTCACTGACGCAATTAATACCCGTGACACGTCAATTTCTTTTGCTGAACTCCATGAGAAACTTCTCAACAAAGAAGCATCTCTTCAGACTGCTCAACCATCTTCTCTATCACTACCACCAGCAACGATAAATCCCACAGCCTTCCGAACTCGTCCAAATTGGCGTCCCCCAGCCACCAATCCACAACAACCAGGCCCTACCACTACGCTTTCTCCTCATGATCAACACCAACCCAAACCTTATTTGGGTCATTGTCAAGCATGCGGCATTCAAGGACACACTACCAAACAGTGCCCGATGTTTCAGCTTATCACTAATCAACAATCCCCGACACCTTGTCCTCAAGGCTCTCAGGGAATCGCCCCTCCACACCCTGGCAACCATGAGCCAATCATGTTGTCCTCGGCAATAACACTACTCCTACTTGGCTGCTGGATAGTGGAGCATCTCACCACGTTACGTATGATCTGAGCAATCTCTCTTTTCATAGCCCATATCAAGGATCTGATGATGTCATGATCGGCCCTTCACATCACCCATATTGGTTCTACCACCATACCTACTTCCTCTCGCACCTTTACTTTACAAAATGTCTTTTGTGTCCCTTCCATGAAAAAGAACTTAATTTTGATTTATCAATTTTGCACTAATAACCATGTTTCTGTTGAATTCTCACCCTTTGCTTTTCAGGTGAAGGATCTAAACATGGGGGCAATCCTTTTGATGGGTAAACCTAAGGATGGCGTATATGAGTGGCCGACCACATCCCCTTCAGTTACCTCTTCACCATTGCTTGCTTTTTCCAATGTCAAGACCACTTTGTCCGAATGGCACTCTAAACTAGGTCATCCATCATTCACTATTATGAAAAATATTGTTTCCAAGTTTTCTTTACCATTGTCTAGTCCGTTATCCTCTTTCCCACATTGTAATGCCTGTTCATGTAATAAAAGTCATAAAATTCCATTTTCTTCTTCCACTTTAACCTCATCCCATCCGCTTGAACTTCTCTTTTCTGATGTAGGACATCTCCTGTTTATTTTGTTGATGATTTTCAGTACTATGTTATTTTTGCTGATCATTATACCTGGTACGTTTGGTATTATCCACTTAAACGGAAATCCCATATGTATGATGTCTTTGTGCGCTTCGAGGCATTAGTCGAAAATCAATTTAAGCACCGAATTGTTACCCTCTATTCAGATAATGGTGGCGAATATCAAGCCCTTGATTGTTTTCTCTCCACCAATGGTATATCCCATCTTACTACACCACCCCATACACCCGAACACAATGGTCTTTCCGAACGACGTCATCGTCACATTGTTGAAACCGATTTATCTCTTCTCACTCATGCATCGATACCTCTAACTTATTGGACTTATGCATTTGCCACTGCCGTTTATCTCATCAATCGTATGCCCACACCCACACTACATTTTTCATCTCCTTTTGAAAAACTCTTTGAGTCTCCACCCAACTACACTAAACTTCGAGTGTTCGGTTGCTTATATTATCCATGGCTTCGTCCTTATTCTCAACATAAACTTGACTCTCGTTCCACTCCTTGTGTTTTTCTTGGTTACTCTTCAACACAAAGTGCCTATATCTGTCTTGATCTATCCACTTCTAAAACATATATTTCTCATCATGTCAAATTTCTTGAAAATTCTTTTCCCTTTTCCACTCACCAATCCCATCTATCTCGTCCCTCCCCAGAGATCATTTCCAAATGGCTTCCCCCGGTCCAAATTCTACCCATTTCCCGTGGCTCACTCAATACGCCTCCACAAAGAGATTCCTCGTGTCAACATCCGTCACAACATGCCCAAACGGTCGACTGACACAGTTCGGTTGATCACCAAGAAACCACGGTCGACTGTTTAGAACCACACAATTCTGAGACCTCTTCTACTTCAACCACAGCTCAACCTACCCATCAAAATACCCATCCCATGACCACTAGATCGAAAAACAACATCCACAAACCCCTAACCAAGATGACTGTCACTGCTGTCCTTTCTCAACAATAGACATTGAGCATCATACTGTTAACCAAGCCCTAAAAGATCCCAAATGGAGACAAGCTATGAATGATGAATTTGATGCTCTTGTTTGGAATGGAACTTGGGATATTGTTCCATCTACTTCTCTACAGAATCTTGTTGGCTGGAAGTGGGTTTTTC
The DNA here is from genome assembly GCA_036321105.1 of Dracaena cambodiana. Classification (NCBI taxonomy): domain Eukaryota; kingdom Viridiplantae; phylum Streptophyta; class Magnoliopsida; order Asparagales; family Asparagaceae; genus Dracaena; species Dracaena cambodiana. The sequence continues at coordinate 55,629,879 of JAYEPQ010000005.1, read as the reverse complement.
GTATTAAATGACTTGCAGATGGTTCTGTTGACAGGTACAAAGCCAGATTAGTTGCCAAAGGTTTTCATTAGCGACCTGGAGTGGATTATCATGACACCTTTAGTCCAGTTGTCAAGTAACAATAATACGCCTTGTTCTAAGCCTGGCAGTCAGTAGAGATTGGCAGTTATAACAGTTGGATGTTAATAATGCCTTCCTTCAAGGCCATCTTTCCGAACATGTCTACATGGCCCAACCTTTGGGATTTGTTGATCGAGACAATCCACCACATGTATGCAAATTAAAGAAGGCTATATATGGACTCAAGCAGGCCTCACGGGCTTGGTACCTTGAACTTCGCCAATTCCTCATTGAGTCTGGGATCACAAACTCTCATGTAGACACTTCTCTATTCATACTCCACTCGGTGACACTACTATATATCTACTTGTGTATGTGGATGACATTATTATCACAGGTACCAACACCAACACTATTCAGCGATACATTGACCTCCTGGCACAAAGATTTTCAATCAAGGATCTTGGTGCCTTGTCTTCTTTTCTCGGCATTGAGGTTCTCACCACTCCATCTGGTTTGTTGTTACTCAAAAGTGCTACATCACTGATCTTCTTGCCCGGACAAAAATGTTTGGTGCAAAACCTGTTGCTACACTACTTGTTACAGATGGAAATCTCACACTTCATTCAGGTATAGCACTGACTGACTACACAGAATATAGAACAATTGTTGGCAGTCTACAATATTTTTGCCTCACTCACCCAGACATAGCCTATACTATTAACAAGCTTTCCCAATTCATGCATTGCCCGACGTCTAAACATTGGAATGCTGCAAAACGAGTGCTTCGATATCTGTGTGGCACACTAACTCATGGATTATTTCTTCATAAGGAAAATCTACTTTCTCTTCATGCCTTCTCAGATGTAGATTGGGCTGGTAACAAAGACGACTATACCTCTACGAGTGCCTATGTTGTCTATATTGGTCGTCATCCTATTTCTTAGACATCCAAGAAATAGTGTACAGTTGCTCGGTCATCCACAGAAGCTGAGTACCGATCAGTTGCCGCTACTGCTTCAGAAATCAATTAGATTTGTTCCCTTCTCATAGAGCTTGGCATTACTTTTCCTACACTGCTTGTTATCTATTGTGACAATGTTGGTGCCACCTATCTCTGTTCTAATCCAGTTTTTCATTCACGCATGAAACATGTGGCAATTGACTATCACTTTATTCGGGATCAAGTTCAATCAGGCGCTCTTCGTGTTCTTCATTTTTCCTCAGCAGATTAACTTGCTGACGCTCTTACGAAACCGCTTCCACGAAACCGCTTCCAAGAATTAAGGGTCAATATTGGCGTCTCCTCCGGAGCTCCATCTTGAGGGGGCATATTAGAGAATTAATTACCACAGATTTTCTCTATATTTTAAATTCTTGTAATTAGTTGTACTATACCTGTAATTAGTTATAATCCCCTAATTTTAGGATAGTTTCCCTATTTTTTGTGATTTGAGTAACTCACGGCAATACCTAATTTTGTGTATATATATTCATTCTTAATCAATAGAAAAGTTAAGCCATTGTTTCTCAATATTCCTTTCTCTATTTCAACAGGCTGGACGTACGATACCAAGTCCGACCAGATGTTGTCAGGCAACCACACCTTGCAGTACCTTGCAGAAGAGGCTAGATTGATTTGTGTGCAAATTGAGTGACTTTAAAATCAACAGCATCGAGATGATTGGAAAGGAAGCCATACCCAGGGTTTCTTACTGCAAGGAGATGAAAGTGAGGGGAGAGCTTAAGAAGTTTCAACTGCCTGTTTTGCCAAGCGACCATTATGGTTTACTCTTAACAATCCAGAGCACTTGATGCTTAGTTCGTTAACTTTTGTGAGCTGGTCTTTTCGTGTGAGTACCAAGATTGCATTAGAACGTGGTAGGTGAAAATTGAATATATAGCGGCAATCCTTGTTATGACTTATAATGTGTGTTCTACTGCTGGATTTATCATATGAAGCTTTGGGCAATAAACAATAACCTATAACCTAGTTTTATTGTTCGTTGAAATGTTTCTCTTCATGGTAAATAATATGAATATGCAGATTGGCAGGGTATTACTTTTAAAGTCAGAAAGGGTGATAGCGTAGCCTTCTGGGAAGATACATGGTATAATGTTGTACCCCTAAAAACCTCATTCCCAAGAGTTTACGAGGCATGCCGCAAAAGGAGGATATGTGATGGAGATTAGATTTAATTTGGGAATAGATTTGATTAGATTTGGATCTTGTTAGGATTTTAGAATATTTGATTGGATTCTAATTTTATTAGAATTTTGATTTTATTAGGATTTTGGATTCTATTAGGATTTTGTTTGTTAGGAGAGATTCATTACAGGAATTATGAAGAAATTACCGACTCAACATAAAGATTCATATGAAGTTTCGAAGATGTTTGTTTCTACTACTTATGACTAGAATAATTTGTGGGATTTACAGTCATCTGAAACTGATTCACGAAAGAAACAAGTTCCACCTCCACCATCTTAGTTCAGATGTGATGTATTAGATACGGTTCCTCGACCATCACCATGGCCCATTTGGGATACTTCGTAGATGTCAATCAGTTCAACCCGAACGTGTTTATCATTCCTTATCTCCGCATTCATCGGGGATGAATGCTTTGAAGCTGGAGAGAATTGATGGAGGTAAAATTTAATTTGGGAATAGATTTGATTAGATTTGGATCTTGTTAGGATTTTAGAATATTTGATTAGATTATGATTTTATTAGAATTCTGATTTTATTAGGATTTTGTTTGTTAGGGTTTTTCTATATATACATAGGCTTTGCATGAAGTATGAAAAAAAGATGAACAATATTTGAAAATCTTGAGAAATTTCTTGCGTGGCTTTCGCTGAGTAAAATCTTTCCTCGTGGATTCGTGGAGAGTGAGCGTGGATTCTCAAACCCTGTAAGTTCTTTCGTTCTTTCTGTTCTTCCGCAATTTCTCCAAAAAACCCTAATTTTCAAATCCTAACTTTAATTTTGCCTCTGTCCTGCATCAATACGGTTGCGAATTTCTGGAAGAGAGGACGGTGGAGGTTAGGGAATGATGGGAGACTGGGATGGATTGACATACGAAACACCATAGAACACATATGGATCAATGATAGCGAAGATCGGCTGATCTGGAGATGGGACAAATCCAAAAAGGTTTCGATGAAATCTATGCATGGATTCCTCAATGACGGGCGGGGCCAGAGCCAATATGGCATTCCATATCTGGAAGACAGAGTGTCCGCTAAAGATACAAATCTTCCTTTGGCTTGTAGATAAGAACGCAATCCTAATATGGGATAATCTGCAACGGAGGGGCTGGCAGGATCCCAGTAAGTGTATTCTATGTGTTTCTACTGTTGAAAAAATATGCAGATTGATTCTTACAAAGAAGAGCACAACCAAGTTCCATGTCTTTCATTGACGAACTCTTGCTTTCAATTGTGACAGTAACTGCTTTTGAAAGAAGTTTATGACAGTAACTTTTACCTGCATTTGCCATTTCTGATTAGACCTAAATTATAGGTTTTGAGCACAACCAAGTTAATGACTTGAATCCTGCTTGTAGTAGCTGAACGGTATTTAATTCGTTCGACTCTTGGGGACCGAATAGAACACAAAGCTGTCAAATCCAAGAATTTTGGCTAGAAGCTTCATAAAGGAATAAATAAATCATTGAATTGAGATGATTTCCTTGTAAACGTAGCTATTATATTCGATTTTTTTTCACAAACTCTCTTCAAAACCTTTCGAAACTAAACTCTAGATTGAAAAACAAAACCTTTAAAAGAGAAAAGGACAAAAGGAAAAGTGATGCTTATCAGTAAGGAAAAGTGAATTTATCCTAAAAAAATTTATTAGGGGAAAAACCAAGGGAGCGATGATTGGGAATTTTTTTTTATAAATTCAAATATGTGAAATCGAGACGATTGTCCTTAAAATATTCTTTCTGGTGCTAGAAAAGAATCTCAAATGGAGATAATAATAGGCGGTCAATTGGTCAATTTTTGGTATGTTATATTCAAAATTTTGAATTAAATTTTTTTTTTTGAATTGGACGGGCCAAAATTGATCCGTGACCTATCCATTCCCACCCCTAAATTCTCAAATTTATTAATCTTTTTCTTTGAGGATCAAATGTTATCTGTTAGTAGGGCTAAGCATAAAACCGAAAAAACCGAACCGAACCGAACAGATCGGTTCGGTTTAGTTCGGTTCGGTTTAAAAACAGAAATTATTTACGGATTTCGGGTCGGGTTTCGGTGGCTTTAGCTCGAACCGAAATCGATCGAAAAAACCGAACTTTTAGAATTATAGCTTATTTTTTTTCTTTGATTTATTTTCAATATATTTTTCTTTTAAATTTTTAATGAAAAACATGTGATTGTTATTTTAATAAGTAGAAAAAGAAAAAATAGAAATAAAATTTTTATTTTTCCTATAAAAAACATGCGTTTATCACATAGTTAGTTTCAAACCCTAAAAACCGAAAACCAAACCGAACCGAACCAAAAATTCGAATCGGTTTTCGGTTGTCACTTTTTTTCGGTCGATTCGGTTTCGGTTTTATAAGTTCAGTTCGATTTTTGATTGGTTTTTTTTTAAAAAACTGAACCGAACCGACCGATACTCACCCCTATCTGTTAGGATAGTCCACTTTTGCAAAGAGCATAGATTATGAGGACTGGCTTTGTTGAACTTGTTAGGAGGATGGGGACCATTATTCTCAATGCTTAGGCATGAAGGCATAGATTCTTTTCAGAAACTCCACCATACCCTTAGTACATGACTCAACGTCACAATAAACCCTATCTCTTAACCATGAAGGAACCTAACATGAAGGAATCCTTCTCTAAGCTTTACCCCAACATCAGTCAACCCCATCACACTCGGAATCTTATCATGGGCCTAACCTGGCCCAAATGTTGTAGGAACATGAAATGTTAACGTCTAATGAAGTTTCAAGCGTGCATTTGACCCAAATCCTTCATGTAAAATTGCAGAATAGTTTGATTTTAGAATTATGCTAAAACATCTGATCGTAGGTGACATATGCTGGAATATTTAGAAAGAGTGAAACAGGTGGATCTTTATGTACGCTATGCGTTATACTGTTGATTGCAGCGCTGCATTTATTTTTTATATTAATTCTTGGACAAATCAATAGGAGATAGACAATTTAGGAAGAAATAATTTAAAAAATTGTGAGCCCCCATCTTTTAGTGAAGAACAACTCATTTCTTTCTTACTGATTTGGCTCTTTCTAATTGACCTCTTTAACTTAAAAATGTGTAGCTCACATACTTGAATGGAACTTATATCGGAAGGCGAGAGTTCCAGTCGAGGCCAAGAAAACTCCCACATCCAGACCATTACAGTTACACCCCTAGCAACTAACTACAAGGGTTTATTCCGAATAGCTACGTGACATGGAGAAGTGAGGGTGCAATTATTAAACCACCGGACTCTATTTGCTAGGACCCAATTTTGAAGGGTAGACTGTAGCTTTTTTGCAGTCATATAGTTCCTGTAGTTTTACTTTTTTTTTTTTTTTTTTTTTGTTGGTTGAACTCCTATTTTGAAGTCATAGTATTTTTAACTCCGTCTAATTTATTTTGTACTTCTACGAAATATTTATTTATATTGTATTAATGGAATGCGGGCCTCTCTTCCAACTATAAAGACTTTAAAACAAAAAAAAATTTAAGTCCGATGATTTTTTCAAAAGTATCAGTCACATCACATCACTTCACATGACAACCCCTTCTCCCACATTCATGCCTTTAAAGTGCTTTTATATGCGGTTAATCTAATCTCCAACAAAAACAATTTTTAATTCTTGTGCTTTAAGTAACTTGAAGATTCGAAATCTATAGCCTCCTATATGGTTTAAAAAGTGCAATATTTTCCAAACTAGGCTCACTTGGTGTGTGCAAGGGATTTCACATATCTGAGTTGCAATAGCAGCACAACGAGAACAAAGAAAGGGTACACAAACACAGAGATTGATGCGGATGCTCTCAAATAGAGTATGCCCACAGTATTGTCAGACTCCATAAAGCCAACAGTGCATGCCCACATGCATAAATAACTCTTTCTACACACATATGGTCATAGGTCAACAAGTCGCAGAGCCTGTAATGACCCTCCTGCAAAGCAGCAGAAACTAAAGGGAATTCTAAACGAGCACACCACTTGAGTTAGTGATCAATATTTGTTTAGTGATCATGCCCTCTCTTTTAAAAAAGAAGGTTTTTCATAACGAGCATTCCATTATTTCAATATTGTCCCTCTTAAACACTTCTCTACTTTCTCATCCTCTGCTCTCAAATCCTAATTCCTTTTGAGAGGAGTTTTAATGTAATTTTTTAACCCTAATTTTTCTTTCATTAGATTCATAGAATTTTTCTTAAGATTTTTAAGTAATGTAAAGAAATTTGGTACTATTTTAGTATTAGATTCGAAATTAATTTCTTATTCTTATAGTATTTTCCATGTGTTTATCACCTTTATTGATAAATTGTTTAAATTAATATACATAGAAAAATATTGTAATAAATGAATTTAATGAATATCCGCAAGATTGAGGGGAATGAAGTTTGGGATTTAGAATTTAGAAGTATACAAATTTATAAATTTATGAGTTTAAATATGTGGAGAGAGAGAGAGAGAGAGAGAGAGAGATTGTGTTGGGGAAGAAGAGAATATGGTGAAGGGTAACTTTGTAAAAGAAAAATATTATACTTGTAATACATTATGGTGCTCACTGAGTCCAGTTGTGTGCCCATTTAGAATCTCCCTTCGGTTCTTGGTTTGAGGGAAAATGAAGAAAAAAAATATGAAAGAAAATATTTTTTACTGTTTGGTTTGAAAAAAAAATTTAGAAGAAAAGAAAATGTGCTATTACTAATCAAACATGAAGAAAAAAAAAATCAATTTCCATCTCTTTTATTTTCTTTTTCTTTCTTCCATTTTCTTTCAAATCAAAAAACAGAGGAAAAATCAATTTCCATTTTATTTTCTTTTCTTTTTTACTTTTCTCTTTCTTTTTTTTCTTCAATTTCCTTTCAAACCAAACACAGCCTTCACCCCACTCTAAATCACTAAAGGGACATCCACCAACCTGTCTAAAGAAAGTCTTCATCAAAGGTGTTCTGAGTGATTATAAAGCATCTCCACTCGGTACGTTCAGTGATCAACTCAACCTGCAGCTTTCCTTCCCCAAATCAATCCTGAAACTAAAGAGATGGGAAACTCCGAGAGCTCAACCCAATTCCCACCCCAATCCAACAATGATGGCAATAATAACAACAACAAGGAGGATGAAGCCAAGAAGGATGAAGGATCCACCTCGTCAGCGCTTAAAATTGGTGCTGCAGTTGCAGGTGCTGCTCTCTTGGCATTTGGCGCTTATTCCTCCATTTCCTCGGCATCTTCACAATCTGACGATGAATATAACGGCCGAAGAAGAGCTACTCCGATGCAGAGTTTGGAGCTTGAAGCAAGTGGTGGCAGCTTTGGCCAAAATCGCAGGAACCAATTATCCTATGGCGGTACTAGCTCGAACTTAATTTGCTGAAATTTATGAAACTCTTTGAGCATAAAATTTAAGTCTGTGTGTCAAAGGCATATAACAATAATATTCGTCGCAAAAATCTTACTTTTTTCTATTGAATAACTTAATTACAATGAAAGAGAATAATAGAAAAATAAACGAGAGGATTTATAAATTATCACTCTCTTTTACAATGAATTGTGGGGTCTATATGTGGCGATGAGATCTATCAAGTAGCTCCTTTTGACGATCTGACGTGAAAATCTTCTACTCGATGAAGATTACGATCGGCTCTAGCTTCTTTTTCTGCTGGTCTTGATGGATTCAAGGTTCTCACGCATAACTTGAATTCTTCAAAAATCTCCAAAAGCTCTCTCAAAGGCTACCTCAAGAGGGTATTTTATAGCCTTGAGTCAATATAAGAGTTTCCAATTAAATAGAATTGGAAGGTAGTTGTATTCATCAAGGATTCTAATCAAATAGTTGATTTTGATTTAAATCTCTTGATTTTGAATTCTGATTAGACTCAATTCGGATATTTGATAAACCCAAATCTCAACCACAATCAAATTAGAATTCTAAGAAATCTGCTCACGCGGAGTTAAATTCTCTGAACACTGAACTATTGACTTAGCTCTGCTTTTTACTCAACGCGATGCTATTGATTAACCAGACCGGAGCCATGGATTAGCTAGACGCAGAGCTACGGATTAGCTCCGCGTTTTACTCAACGCGGGGCTATTGATTAGTTAGACGTGGAGCTACGGATTAGCTCCACATTCTGCTTGGAAATTTCCTTTTTTCATTACTTTTGGAAATTTTACCACCAACAGAACCCCTCCAAAGTTTTCAAAATGGTTTATAACTTAGCAAATCTTGAAATACTTTGGATCTTCAATTTGGTGATTAGGTTAAGATTAAGAAATTTGACAGAGGTGGCTAATCACACATGCTTGAAACTTTGATGGAGGCGGTTCAAGGCTCTCACGCGTAACTTGAACTGCACCCGTCAAGAGGCTGTTTATTTCAGTATGATAATGGTTCAAACCTTACTGTCAGAGGTAAAAACTTAACATGATAGAGTTTATTATATCAAAATAATAAGGATAGTAATAATCCAAATCTTACTGTCGGAGATAAGAGCTTAACATGAAAGGTCTATGGGATTTTTAGCAAACCCTCAGCTATAAACGGATTTAGTATGTCTTTATCAATCGCCGTTTGCGTTGGGCTAGCCGTGCTATTTCTCTCAGTATGGTGAGTTGTCGAGGAATTAATTTCCTCTCCCCTTTGCCTTTAACAACATTGGATAGTTGATTTCATACTTTTACCCCAAGTATAATAGGGTTGGCAAGGAATTTGATCTCCTCTTTCCGCCGCTTTAATAGCATTGGATGGTTGATTTCATACTTTTACCCTCAATATGATAGGGTTGGCGAGGAACTTGATCTCCTCTTCCTGCCGCTTTAACATTTTTGGGCAAATTTTTTTTTATCTATAACACTCAATTAGCCATTCCAATGGCTAGTAAGAGTAGCAGAAGCAACATGCTATTTATCACCGTCAATGTTTTCGGCACTCCCAGCCCAATTCGGCTGCTAGCCAATAAGGACGACTCGGTCGCAGCTATGGTTCGGAGCGTACCCAAGGGACCAACTTACAAGTGCGGGCTGCCTATACTTGGTGTCTATATTGGCTTCCCTACTAGTACATGGGTCGCTCTAGCAGGGAACTTATTGGTTCCTACCACCAAAGTTGTCATATTTGCAGAAATTTTCTTCTATTCCTCTTTAAATGTGAAAACTCTGGCTTGTATCAATGTCTAAATTCGGTTCTCAAGAGGATAGCAATCCTTAGTTGGGTGTTCGACATTCCGATGGTACATGCAATAGTTACGGTCGTTGGTTTTACCAGCGTCTTTTGGTTTTTCATTTTTCGAAAATTTCAGCATGCCCTTTCTAAGGAGGAGATAGAACAGAGTACCTATCTGCTGAGTCTTGAATGTATAAGTTCTATTTTGTCGGGGCCTATTTTGACCTGTACCTCTCGGATTCTGAGGTCTTACTTTCGGATCTGCAACTGACGCCATCACAGTCTTCCCTTTATTTTTAGGATTATGTAGATATGACATCTTATTCGTAGAGTTTCTTGTACCATGAGATTCCTCAATCCGGCAAATTATATCTTTCGCCTGTTCTCCCTGCTTTAATAGGTCCTTCCAGTTCTTAGACTCTACAGCTCCCATTCTTATCAGTATACCGGTCCTGAAATTATGCTTGCAGGTTTCCACCAGGGTTTCCTGGGTCATACCGTTTCGACAATGCACGGATTTTTTCCTGAAGCGTTCAATAAAGGTTTTGACCGCTTCTTCTTCTCCTTTTTTCGTAGCAAGGAGGGAATGAACCGATATTTCGATATCATCCTAAAAAAACATGCCAAGAACTGTTTCTCGACATCATACCAAGTGTTTATGGTTCCCGGGGGCAACTGCATAAACCATGTAAAGGCAGACCCTCGCAGGGTGCTCGCAAATACCTTGGTCATTATGGGATTATTTCCCATCAGATGACCCGCCTGTGATAAGAAGTAATATATATACTGGTTTGGGGACCCCTTCCCGTCATATGACTCTAATTTGAGGGGTTTGTATTTTTCAGGATAGGGGACGAAGTCCCATTCAAGCGGGTATGGTTTTGAAACCCCCGACTCCTTTAGCTCTTTTTTTGCATCAGCGCATCAAGTTGGCTCTGCAGTTTCTCCATCCTCTCTTCATGAGGATCATGGAAGGAAAACTTATCGTTTTCGTCATGCGCTGAATAAGTTTTTTCTTCTTTATCTTCTTTTTGTTCGTTTGTCTTAGGTGGCGGTTCCGAGGAGGATGTTTTAGCCTCATCTTCGACTATTTTCTGAGTATTTTCAACCAGTTTTAGAAGCACTAGTTTGAGGTTATCAATAGCCTTTTGCTGGTTTTGAACATCTGCTCTTGGGCTTCAAACCTCTGGTCAATATCATTGGACCTATCCACCACATGTGATGCTGATTTTCGTGGCCGGGAAGATATACAAGATTGTGGGGAAGCTATAGCTGAATTGTCACTGTCGTAATCATAGAAACCTTTTAAAAGTTTATTGTAATTCTGAGGAGCGACAATGCCTGATTTAAGCTGGGTGAAATGATGAGATTCTTCATCGTCTGCATCTGACTCATATTCTTTCACCATGATCTTTGTGCCTTTGCCGACCATATTCGAGGTCACCGCCTTCAATTCTTTTTCTTTGATTTTGAATCTCAGATCATTCTTTCTCCTCTTTGGAGTATTTCGGTCTGACTCAGTTATTCTGTCAAATACATATTTTTTTTTCATACAAAAATAATTATTTAATACTGCTGATATTATCTGTTCACAATGACATGTTGAATGTGATGGAGTTTGAGTCATTTTTCTTTTATTTGTTGGGTATTCTCTGAGATCATAAACTTTAGGAAATGAAGAACCTTTGATATTGCTCTAAGCCTGGGGCCCACTTGCCTGTCGGAGAGATCCAGGTATCTGTTGAAACTCTCCAGAGCCAATGGAGTTGAGATGGTGCTCGATATTTCGATTAATAACCTTAATTCTGTAAATTGGCTGTTTTACGCGGAGCTGATAGTTACCTTCGCGTTTTGAAGTATTCACGTGAACTTGGGAGATAACTTCACGTTTTACGCTAACCTCACGTTTTATGCCAGTTTGGCATTTCTGACGAAATTCATCCTCAGACTTTTTCTTAGCCTCACGTGGAAAATCACACGCTGGCTTAGCTTTGCGACTGACGCAAAAATCCTTGGCTTCGCGATTAACGCTTGGCTCAATTTTAAGGTTGATACCTTCGCATGGAAAATCACACGCGAGCTTATCTTAACGTGATTGTAACAAACCTTGCGATTAACGCAAGTTTTACTGGTTTCGCAATTTACGCTTGGCTCAGTTTTCTTTCTAAATTCAATAGCCTCGCATGGAGAGTCTCCATCACACGTTGGCTCTATCATAAAATTATCCCCGCATTTTACGCTGATTGTGTTAATTCTTCTGATTTTAAATTCAGAAGAAATAGCCTCGCGTGGAGAATTATCATCACATGCTGGCTTAATCACAAGTTCACGTTTTACGCGATGTTGATCGGTCTTGCGATTAACGCAAGCGAGTTCGCGAGGTGCAGTCGTAACCTCGCGTTCTGCGGCTCTCCGCCTTGCTCAACGATTTCGATTGCGGAGTTGAGTCTTGGTTAAACCAGTTTCTGGGCCTTCTCCGGTAGCAATGAGACCTTCCTCTGTTAGGATTTTTTGCCCAAACAATGGCTCTATAGCCGTGGGCTCCATGGGTCCCCGTTTAACGGTGGATTTCCGATTACCCGATTTACGGGTATTGGAGCTCACTCGGCGATAGCGCCGCGTTTCGGTCAGGGTACCTGATTCAGAGAAGAGATACTCCTCGTACTTCTGCTGGTCGATCTCCACGACAAGCATATCAATAACGGATCCAATCTTTTTCATGTCAGATTACGCCACGATCTTTTTTTCAGTAAAAGAGATGCCTCCCATTGTGGTCGCCAGTTTGTTCGTCGTAAAAATCTTATTTTCTTCCATTAAATAACTTAATTATAATGAAAGAGAACAATAGAAAAACAAACGAGAGGATTTATAGATTATCGCTCTCTTTTATAATGATTTGTGGGCTCTATGTGGCGATGAGATATATCAAGTAGCTCTTTTTGACGATCTGACGTGGAAATCTTCTACTCGATGAAGATGACAATTGGCCCTAGCTTCTTTCTCTGTTGGTCTTGATGGATTCAAGGCTCTCACGCGTAACTTGAATTCTTCAAAAATCTCCAAAAGCTCTCTCAAAGGATACCTCAAGAGGGTATTTATAGCCTTGAGTCAATATAAGAGTTTCCAATCAAATAGAATGAAATGTAGTTGTATTCATCAACGATTCTAATTAAATATTTGATTTTGACTTAAATCTCTTAATTTTGAATTATGATTAGACTCAATTCGGGTATTGGATAAGCCCAAATCTCAACCACAATCAAATTAGAATTCAAAGAAATCTGCTCATGCGGAGTTAAATTCTCTGAATGCTGAACTTTTGACTTAGCTCTGCGTTTTACTCAATGCGATGCTATTGATTAACCAGACGCGGAGCTATTGATCAAGGATTCTAATTACTCTCGCCAGAAGTAGCTCATTAAGATAAATATCACCCATGTAGAATATAAATATTATCTAAACTGGGTGGCATTTTTGCTAACAGCTTCTGATAACATCTACTCTAAACCCCCAAGCTAGTATGAACTGGAATCATAGCATAACACAGAAACCATAAGGATAAACAAATTCAGAATTATTTGAAAGTCCGTGGCTTGGGGCGAAAACTTTTGTGCAGGCCCCTCATTTACAGAGGATGCACATGCCGAAGGAGGCACTAACGAACATAATTCTTCAGAGTATGATAAAAATCATAAGCTACAAGTCTCTCTCTCTCTCTCTCTCTCTCTATCTATATATATATATATATATATATATATATATATATATATATATATATATATATATATATATATATATATATATATATATATATATATATATATATATATATATATATATATATAACTTAGGACATTGCCTTAACAATTTGTATCGAGCTTATAAATAACTAAACATTTGAAAAATCATGTCAAATGCATCAAAACATATGCTTACTGAATTTCCAACCTTCCAAAATACAAAAATTAAATAAATGCATATAGTATAGTTGTTGTCCACATTGCAATTACCGCTCATGTTAGAGGACCGGACAAATATGCAATTCCTCTTGCATATATGTCACTGGTTTATAAGCTAACCACTCAAGTTAGGTCATTATTGCTCACCGATGCGAGCAATATTTTGACCTGATATCTCGCTTCCAAGCCAATATAGTGATCTATTTTGGTCCAAAACGGTAAATAGTATAAAAGCACCTATATTGTTTATGGACAAAAATCTACGATATCGTATCAGTTATAGATAGAAAGTGGTATATCGTTTAATATACCAGTATTATTGGCCAATAATTAAAATATTGAGTATAGTTGTAGTTTAGATTATGGCTATGGCATTAAATCTATTTAGTATTGTTCTCTGTAAAATTCTTACTTTCTTACATTAATTACAGTGATTACAACGAAAGAGAAACAATAGAAAAATAAACGAGATGATTTATATTTTATCACTCTATTTTACAATAAAAGTGGGTGCTAATGTGAGGATGTGATCTAACTAGTAGAACCTGTTGACGATCCGACGTGAAAATCTCTCTTTGAAGAAGATGATGGCTGGCCCTATCTCTCTCTCTCTCTGCTAATCTCAATGAATTCAAGGCTCTCGCGCGTAACTTGAACTCCAAAAAGATCTCCAAGGCTTTAAGGTTTTGTCGCGTAACTTAAATTGCCAAAAGAAACCCCTAAAGTCTCCTCAAAGAGGCTATTTATAAACTTTAGTTGGTTATGAGAGTTCGCTTAGGGATAAGAATAGAAGGTCCTTGTATTTATTAAAGATTCTAATCGAATATTTGATTTTGATTTAAATCTCTTAAACTTGGATTCTGATTGGACTCAATTCAGATATTAGATAATTCCAAATCTTAATCATAATCAATTAAGAATTCTGAGATCTGCCCACGCGGAGTTAAATACTCTAGACGCGGAGTTAAATACTCTAGATGCAGAGCTAAGGACTTAGCTCCTCGTTTCGCCTATTCACGCGAAGTTAAATTTCTGCTGACACGATGTTATAGCTTCGCGTCCAACCAGCCACAGAGCTATTTTTCTTGTCTTTTGAAATTTTATCCTCCAACAAGTATAGTTGTGTTAAGATTCTAGCTATGGCATTATATACAGATAGTTTTTGAGCATAAATGGTGGGTAATACTCTCATGTTTTATTAATCAGGTATTAACTAAACAAACTGTATATATAGTACATATATCTAGTCCCTCATTCGTGTGTGGACATTACAAATAATATTTAAGGAGAGACAGTAAATAAAATACAAAAATATTGGAACTACAGATATTACAAATGATCTAGTGGTTGCCCTGATATCAAATGTTATGGTTCTGTTGTTCAACTTTTACCCCGACCATATTGTAGATCATTCGTTCCGACCTAATATTCTAATATGTCGGTCCACAACAATATATACTTTAATTATATTTGAACTTAATAAGTCTACCATATCAGATAAATCGCTTAGACCTGTATGGCCTAGTGCCACTCCAAATTATATACAGATAGTTGGATGAGGGAAGCTTTATCGGTAAAACTCATTGAATGATAGTGGGAAGTTACTTGCAACACTAATTGTTATGTTTTGTTGCTGATGTTTGTAGCTTATTTTAGCTTAATTCCAGCCTTTGTCCTGAGAAGCTCTGTAATTTCTGTTAGAGTTAATCCAAACCAAAAATGGATTATCTGAGAAAAATTAAGAGCACGATTAGGTGAGAGTGATTAGGTAAGGAGGATTAGGTAGCATAGTTAAATGGTTGGTGGAACAGTAAAACATATGAAAAATACCACCCACCAAATTTGAAAATCAATTATATTTTCACACTATAATTTAAGCCTATAAATAGGTGGTCTAAATTGATTTCGTTCATCACCAAAAATCCAAATCCATTCAAGAAAAAGAAGAGTGAAGAGAAGATAGAGAAAGGAAGAGAGGAGAGAAGCTCTGCAGGATACTCTCTTTAGGTGGTATCCATCACGGTGTTAGTATGGTGTTTCTACTACATACTACAGTTCTCTAAAAATATTGAAGGTTTTTTTCGTGTTGGAGGTAACATTGTATCACTCTCTATTTTCTGTATATTCCCGAGTTCTCTGGATAAGACTCAGAAGGTTGTACTATTTATCTGGAATCGTAAAATTCTCTTTGATTGTCCCGTGTTTTTTCCATAAGGGTTTTCCACGTAAATATTGTGTGTCATTTATGGCTTGTTG
The DNA here is from genome assembly GCA_036321105.1 of Dracaena cambodiana. Classification (NCBI taxonomy): domain Eukaryota; kingdom Viridiplantae; phylum Streptophyta; class Magnoliopsida; order Asparagales; family Asparagaceae; genus Dracaena; species Dracaena cambodiana. Next base: position 55,614,236 of record JAYEPQ010000005.1, on the reverse strand, counting down.
ATTTACTTATAACTAACTTGTTGTTTACATACAAGTCGGGATTTTATTATTTTTTCCAATAGTGGTTGTTGGCAGTGAAAATTTCTAAGTTAAAAGGATTTTCCACAACGGAACGCAGAGCTAATTCAATAGCCCCGCGTTTGGTTACATTAACTCTGCGTTTGAATAAAACGCGGAGATGTTTAATAGCTCCGCGTTGATTCCGCAATTTGGCTTGTATTAGCCTCGCGTTTGAGTAAAGCGCGGAGATGATCAATAGTTCCGCGTTAGCTTCGCGTTTTGGTTATTTAGCGTCGCGTTTTGATGCGATTAAAGCTCCGCATAAGCAGATAACCAGAATCTCAAATTGATTGAGATTATGATTCTGGACTTATCCAAATACCCGAATCAAGTCTAATCAGAATTCCATCAAAACTAAGATATTTGATTGGAATCCTTGATGAATGCGAGTTCTATTTAGATAGAAACTCTTGCATTAACCTGCGGCTATAAATACCTTCCTGGTGAAACCCTAGGGGTCTTCTTTTTGGGCATCGGAAGTCTCCTATCGATCCTTTGGCAATTCAAGTACGCGAGAGAGCCTTGAAGCCTTTGCTGATCATCTTCTTTCCGGCAATTAAGATATTTTTCTGAAATCTTGGAGAATTCAAGTTACGCACAGAGCCTTGAGTTCGTGAAGATCAGGGAAAATCACCATCTTCTTTCTGGAGTTCTTGAGAAGTTCGAGTTACGCGAGAGAGCCTTGAACAAATCAAAACCAGAGAAGATCGTCTATAGTCGGCCGATATCTTCAAGAGAGAAGATTTCAGCGTACCGATCGTCAAAAGGAGCTGCTCGACAGATCCCATTGCCACAGATCCCACGAAATATTGTAAAAGAGAGCGATAGATATAAATCCTCTCGTTTGTTCTCTATATATCTTGTTCACTTCTATTGTAATCTAAGTTGTATTCGATGGAAGGAAGAGAAGAAACTTTTGCGACGAACAAACTGGCGACCACAGTGGGAGCCGTCTCTTTCACTGATGAAGAGATTGTGGCGCAATCAGACGTTGACTTGATCGGATCCGAAGTAGACACGCTGGTCGTTGAAATCGACCAGCAGAAGTACGAGGAGTTCCTCTCCTCCGGATCAGGTGACTTGGATGAGACACGGCACTATCGTCGCATGTACTCCAATGCCCGAGTGACGGGTAGAAAGGTATCCACCAAGAGACGGGGATCCTTGGAGACTGCAGCTATAGAGCCGGAGTTCACACAAGAAATCCTAGCCGAGGATGAGCTTCCGATTGCCTAAGAAGACTTGGGAACTGGACTGACCAGGACCCAACTCCGGAACAGGAACCGGAGAGCGAGGCGTAGAGCCCTCAAAGCCCGCCTTGGACGCGGAGCTAACTCTAGAGGACGCGAGGCTATGGTCCCTCGCAAACTGGCTCGCGCTACCCACAAGACCAATCTCCACCGCGTTAAACGCGAAGATACAACTTGCCTTAGAAGCAAGGAGAAGCCAGCGTGTGATTTTCCACGCGAGGCTGGTAATACTGGCGAGTTACGCAAGATTCCTGACACTCGCGAGTTACGCGAGTATAAAAATTATTCGAAGCTAGCTTGTGATTCTCCACGCGAGGCTATTACTGTGACTAGCGAGAGACGCGAAGCCAGTAAGGGTTGCGCTAGTCGCAGAATACCCAACACTCGCGAGTTACGCGAGTATAAAAATTATTCAAAGCCAGCGTATGATTCTCCACGCGAGGCTATTACTGTGCCTAGCGAGGGACGCGAAGCCAGTGATACTTGCAATAAACGCAAGACTTCTGACACCCACAAGGAATGGGAAGATGATTGGCAGATAGTTGTCAGTCGTAAAAACCGCGCTAAGCTCGAAGCTATGATCTGCGTTAATCGCAAAGATAAGCCAGCGTGCAAGAACTTCCCTTCACGTGGGGCTATTATTCCAGAAGCTAAACTTCCAAGGACACACCAAGCCAGCGAGAAACGCGAGGCTAGTGTGGATAAGCGCAGAGCTATTCTTCAGGCCCGCAATGTGAAACGCGAGGCTATTCCTAAGCCACGCGAGGATCGGTCCGACCCCAGAGTCAGGGTTGATCAATCAAAGAAACTTCAGTGGATTCCTAAACATTCTCAAGAGTTGAATGGACCTCTTGATTCCATGGCTAGAGGCACTGACCTCAGGGAACATCTCTCTAAGAAGAGAGGCATAGACCAACTTCAAGTTGAACATATTTGCCATTGCCAGCAACTTGTGACAGCAGTATCAGCCGTGATGGACAACTGTGGCTGCAGCAAGAACAGGATATCTGTGTTCGACCAATTAAACGAGTCAAACCAGAATTCTGCTAAGAAGACAAGAACCACTCCCCTGAAACAATGGAGAGCTGTAACTTCCAACATGGTAGGAAAAGGGAAGAAAATTGCAGAGACGGATGATGATTCAGAATCGAGCGATGAAAAACCTCATCGTGTTACTTGACTAAGATCAGGAGCCGTCCCACCCCGAAATTATAAGAAGCTCGCAGGGGGTTCTTACGACGAGGACAACGATAATTCCGCTATAGCCTTGCCTCCATCCTCTATATCGTCTCGGCTACAGAAGACAACATCGCATGTGGCAGATAAGTCTGACGATATCAATCAGAGATTTGAAGCTCAAGAAAAGATGATTCGAGAGCAGTAAAAGATGATTGAAGGACTCAAAGTCATGCTATCGAGGTTTGTTGAAGATAATGCCAAAAAGGGCAAAGAAACTCTGAATGAAGAAGAACAGGAAGAGAAAGCCCACTCGATGTATGAGGACGAGGATAGATTTTCTTTCCATGATCAGCATGGCGAAAAGATAGAAAAGCTGCAGAGTCAACTCGAAACTTTAATGCATAAAAAGGAGTTGAAAGAAGCTGGGGTCTCTAGACCGTATACTCCTGAATGGGATATGATACCTTACCCACCAAAGTATAAGCCGCTCAAGTTAGAGCCATACGACGGGAAATGATCGCCCAGTCAGCATATATATTACTTTTTGTCCCAAGCAGGATACTTAATGGGTAATGATCCCATCATGACCAAAGTATTTGCAAGTATTTTGCGAGGGCCTGCCTTTACTTGGTTCATGCAGTTGCTCCCAGATACTATTAATACCTGGTTAGATGTTGAGAAATTATTTCTCTCACGTTTCTTCGAGGATGACACCGAGATTACGGTTCATTCCCTCCTTGCAACTAGGCAAGGAGAACAAGAAGCGGTTAAAGATTTCATATAAAGGTTCTGGGAGAAGTCTGTACATTGTAAACACGGAATGATCCAGGAAACTCTAGTCGAGACCTGTCGACACAACCTTAAGACCAATGTGCTCCTCAAAATGGGGGCAGTAGAGTCTAAGACGTGGAGGGACCTGCTCAAACCAGGAGAGCAAGCTGAAGACTTGATTCGCCGAGTTGAGGAATCCCGCGGATCAAGAAACGCTGGGGGTAGTAAGCCATATACCCAAAACAACAGCAATAAGAATAAAGGGAAAGCAGTCATGTCGTCAGAAGCTGCTCCTCAGAAAACCGGTCCTCCGCCAGAGCCAAAGCCTCAAGGTCAGCGAGGATCAAGGCAAATCAGACCGCAACAAGAAAGGAATTACACTTTCAAGACGGAACAGACACATATCCTCTTTCACCTGCTCCAGAAGAAAGGAATGCTAAAACTTCCGGAGAATAAGAAGCCAGAAGATGCGGGTAAGACTAAAGACCCCAATTACTGTCTTTATCACCGGAATGTTGGGCACCCTACCAGGGATTGTTTTCCCCTTAAGAACAGAATCCAAGCACCAATAGAGGCTGGAGTTCTGACGCTTAAGGAAGAACAGAAGAAAGTCACTGCCAATATGGCAACCATAATGGTCGGAACCCACGAGTTTCCCGCAGGAGTGACCCCAATACCTAAGGGTAAGATGGTCACGAAGAATCTTGATCCGCACAACAAAGCCCAAGAGGGACTTGTCCCCGTAACAACCCAAAAGGGGAAAGTTATGTGGGTTCACCCCGACTTGCTGGAAGATGAACAATGGACTACTTCAAGAGGTCAAGAGAAGAAACGGGCTGTTAATGCCATTTCTGCAGATATAAAGAAAGAATATATAGCTTCAGGGGCCTTCACAGATTCTGAAGAAGAACCCGAAACTATGGCCACCCATCAAGATGGGGCAGGCCCTTCCGGTACTCGATCTGGAAAGACATATCTTAAGGACTACACTAGAGTTGATCCAAAAGACATCTATGCAGAACTCGCAAAGCCTGCGAAGCAGAAAGGACTTCGTTTCCAGAAGAATCCTGCTAGAGATGAAGGAGCCAAAGAAACTCCCTTCGAATTTGACATAATTGCGCAGTTGGCTAACATCCCAGCGCGAGTAACGCTTTACAAATTGTTGAGATTATCAAAATCAACACGTGAAGCTCTAAGAGAGGCCTTGGCAGACTCTGAGTCGTTCCTAACTCAGATTGTCGAGCCGGCCATCAAAGAGCGGGACTCTTGCCCCCACTGTCATCAAGTGAGGAGGCAAGTCCCACAAATCATCTTCTCTCCAGAAGACATGCAGGTGAGGAATATAAAGCATAATAGGCCTTTATATTTCACTGGATATGTCGGGTCCACAAAAGTGGACCGAATTTAGATTGATCCAGGTTCTGCACTCAGCGTCGTACCCAGTAGATTGATGCAGCGGGAGGATTTCCCTTCATCGCTTGACACCTACACATACTACCATCTATGGATTCAACGCTAATAATAGCCATCCTCTTGGTAAGATCCGATTGCAGTGTCAAATTGGAGACTTGAAAACGAAGGTTACATGCTATGTAATTGACGCTGATACCTCCTACAATATTTTATTGGAGCGACCTTGGATCCACTCTCATATGATAGTTCCGTCGACTCTTCACCAGTGCATGAAATATTGCGATGAGGAATGAGAGGTCCGGACACTAATTGCTGACAAGCAGCCATTCAAAGGGTTGGAAAATTACTTCACAGATGCTGCACTCTACAAGCCAGCACATGAAGCCTCCAATGACAGTCTTATCAAGTCTCCAAAGCCCGACAATAGTGGCAATGAAGCCGACACTGAGTACGAGCTCCTTGGAGAAGACGATGGGGGTGATTACGAAATCAACCTTCACCTAGATCTTAGCTTAGGTCTTGATAATATAGTGGATGTAATAGAAAGTGAGTGGGTTATTAATGAAAATGTAAAGTTAGTCTACGAGCATGCTGTAGCTACTGAGTCTGAGCCCTCTTGTACCTCCACCGAAGCGGATGGCCTAACCGAACTTGAAGTTCTAGCGGCATACCATTTGCCCCTCAGGTCTTCCCTCCTCTCTCAATTAAAACTAACCGAGGATCAAGGGCACTTCTTTGAAGTGCCTCCCCGACAGAAGTCCCAAAGGCCGATCATGTTCGGCAAAGTGGCCACGTCACCTCGACAGAGACAAAGTAGTGAAAGTGATGAACAAACATCACATCAATTTCACTTATATGAGCAAAGGTCCCAACAGATGATGGAGAAAATGGGATATAATTTTACCCAGAAGCCGGGATTAAACTTTGGAAAAGGGAGACGGAATCTCATACCCTCGTTTAGACCGAGAGGAAAGAGCCCTGATTATTATCAGAAGACCCGCAGGGGGTTGGGTTATGTATCTACTCCACCTTCGTCACCATTAAAAGCTGAAGAGAGTTCTTCGGCCAAAGAAGAAACATCTTCACCAGATCATGATTCAGATATAAGCACCGGTGCTTGGTTTCAATCTTTGACAATCAATATGGTTTCAGCCGCGCCAGAAAGCGACGAGGAACCAATTGACGTTCAAGATGATGCTTGGGCTAGGCATATGGATACTCTCTGGGATGTCCGCTTTGAACAGCGTGACCCGCCCACAGAAGACAAATTAATACAGGTTAACATGGGAACGGAAGAAAATCCGAAACCCATTTTCATAAGCGACACACTAACTCCTTTAGAAAAAGAGGAACTTATATCCCTTATCAAAGAGTATATAGATGTGTTCGCATGGAGTTATGAAGATATGCCTAGGCTTGACCCTCAAATTGCCACACACCGGTTAAATATAAAAGAAGATGTCAAACCTGTTAAACAGCAACAGAGGCGTTTTCGACCGGAATTGATGGAGGCAATAGTTGCTGAGGTCAATAAGCTTATACAATCCGGTTTCATCCGTGAAGAACAACACCCGGATTGGGTGGCAAACATAGTGCCAGTTCGCAAAAAGAATGGCAAAATCCGGATATGCATTGACTTTCGAGATCTGAACGCTGCATGTCCCAAGGATGAATTTCCACTCTCCATCACCGATGTGATGATCGATAACACTTGCGGTTATGAGAGGATGTCCTTTATGGATGGCTTCTCAGGTTATAACCAAATCAAGATGCACCCGAATGATGAAAAGCATACAGCTTTCAGAACGCCACAGGGGGTATACTGTTATACAGTGATGCCATTCGGATTAAAGAATGCAGGTGCCACCTACCAACGCGCAATGAGTGCCATATTTAAAAAGCACCTGCGCAGAACAGTAGAGTGCTATGTGGATGACTTAGCAGTTAAAAGCAAAGACAAAGAAGATCATCTTCACGATTTAAGAGTGGTCTTCGATCTTATGCGGAAACATCACTTGAAGATGAATCCTACCAAGTCGTTCATGGGGGTATCCAGCGGTAAGTTTCTAGGGTTCGTAATAACTTCAAAAGGAACTTTCCTCGACCCTGAAAAGGTAAAAGCGATTAGCGAAATGCCGCCTCGCCGCAATCTTAAGGAATTAAGGGGATTACAAGGAAAGCTCGCGTATATTCGGCGCTTCATATCCAACTTATCTGGACGATGCCAACCATTCTCCAAACTTATGAAGAAGGGAGTGTCTTTCATATGGGATGAGGCATGTCAGCAGGCATTTGATGACCTCAAGGAGTACCTTACTAAGCCTCCTGTACTAATGGCACCAGCCCCTGGGCAGCCCTTCGTTATATATATAAGGGCCATGGATAATGCTTTAGGAGTATTACTTGCTCAATATAATGAGCACGGCCATGAACATGCCCTCTACTATTTAAGTAGAACAATGATTGGGGCCGAACAGCGATATATCCCAATTGAAAAGGAATGTTTAGCCCTAGTGTTTGCTGTTCAGAAAATGCGACACTACCTTTCAGGGCAAACAATTCATGTTATATCACGGGTTAACCCCTTGAAGATTCTAATGACCAAATCGGGATCCTTAAATGGCCGATTGGTAAAATGGGCGCTCTTACTATCGCCCTATGACATACATTTTGTCCCTCACAAGGCCATGAAGAGGCAGGCAATCACTGATTTCCTTGCAGACCATCCAATTTGGTCCAAATTAAAGCAGACATCAGAGGTCAACACAGTTAGCAAAGAGCAACCTTGGCAAATGTTCTTTGATGGCGCTGCCAGACGATCTGCTGCTGGAGTGGGGATTGTGCTAATATCCCCACATAAACATATATTGCCTAACGGTTACTCATTAACAGAACCGTGCACTAATAATGTAGCGGAGTACAACGTGCTCATTATCGGCTTAAAAATAGCTCTGCAACTGGGAGTGAACCATCTAGAGGCATATGGAGATTCTAAGCTCATTGTCAATCAGATGACAGGTGAGTATGAAGTCAGACATGAAGCCCTCATCCCCTATCATCAGCTAGCTATTGAGCTAGCAGGATATTTTGAACAGTTCTACATATATCACGTATCTCGAAACGAGAACATTTATGCAGATGCTCTTGCCGCATTAGCCGCAACGCTGGCAATCCCGCCAGGTGAAGCTAAAAGCATCACCATTGGTAGTAGAGAACTCCTCCACCCAGACGTGGTATCTCAAGCCGAAGAGGTATGCCAGATTGGCTTAAAGTTAGAACCCCGTGATTGGCGATTTTCGTTTGTGGATTATGCCTTGCATGGGATATTACCAGAAGATCCTAAGGAAGCCACCTCAATAAAGAGAAAGGCCCAAAGATTTTATTATGACCATAAACTTCAGACTTTGTATAGAAAGTCAAGAGGTGGTCTATTGCTACGCTGCATATCGAAAGCAGAAGCAGAACAAGTGCTGAAAGAAACACATGATGGAATATGTGGAGCTCATCAGCCCGGTCCCAAACTTGGAGACCGTATAAGAAGGCTAGGGTACTACTGGCTGAGCATGGTTACGGAAGCAATGGCATACGCTAAACGATATCATGCATGCCAAATACATGCCAATTTTATTCATCAACCCCAAGAATACTTGCACAATACCGTCGCAAGCTGGCCATTTGAAGCCTAGGGAATGGACATTGTGGGGCCCATAACTCCCCCGTCATCCAGAGGATATCGGTTTATTCTTGCAATAACCGATTATTTTTCAAAATGGGCCGAAGCCGTGCCTATGAAAGAGGTGAAGACGACAGATGTGATCAAGTTCGTCAAGCATCATGTCATTTACAGCTTTGGCATCCCCTGACGGATTATTCATGATAATGGTCCGCAATTCATTAGTCAGGGATTCTCCAGATTCTGCAACAAGTTCATAATCAAAGATATCGCTTCAACACCGTATAACCCCGCAGCTAATGGGTTAGCTGAAGCTTTCAACAAGACGATCATCAAACTCCTTCGGAAGTTCGTCTCTTCTAATAAACGAGATTGGGATGAAAAGCTAGGAGAATGCTTGTGGGCTTATCGCACCACCGTTCGCACCCCGACTAAAGCTACCCCATTCTCTTTGGTTTACGGAAGTGAGGTTGTTTTGCCTCTTGAAATCCAGATACCATCCTTGAGAGTGGCTTTAGCCACAAAGATGACGACAGAAGAGCGCCATCAGCAATGATTGCAAGAACTAGAGGCGTTAGATGAAAAACGTCTCGAGGCTCAACAACAAATTGAGTTGTATCAAGCCCGAATATCTCAAACGTTCAATAAGAACGTCAAACCAAGGACCTTTAAGCAAGGAGACTTGGTTTTGGCTGTTAAAAGGCCAATGGTGCTAACCCACAAGACTAAGGGTAAGTTTGAACCCAAGTAGGAAGGACCGTTTATTGTGGAGACAGTATACTCTAGTGGAGCCTATCGCTTAATGAATCAAGACGGCGATAGGATGATGATGCCGATCAATGGCAAATTTCTAAAGAAATACTATTCTTAGTACCCCTAGAGATACGAGTCGTCTTTTTCTTAGGCATGCGCATTGTGCGCCTCTGACCTAAACCTGGTGCGTTTGGTTCTCAAGTTTGGACCACCATCAGTCTTTTCTTAGGCATGCGCATTGGGTGCCTCTGACCTAAAACTGGTGTGTTTAGTTCTCAAGTTTGAACCACCATCAGTCTTTCCTTAGGCATGCGCAGTTTGGCGCCTCTGACATAAACCCTGGTGTGTTTGGAGTACCCAGTTCAAGTTACGCGAGAGAGCCTTGAACCGCCTCCAGTTTGGTTCTCAAGTTTGAACCACCATCAGTCTTTTTCTTGGGCATGCGCAATTTGGCGCCTCTGACCCAAACATGGTGTGCTTAGTTCTCAAGCTTGAACAGCCCCCAGTCTTTTAGGCATGTGTAATTAAGCGCCTCTGACCTAAAAGATATGAATTGCCCAACGCCGACTAGGCAATGGGAAGAGAACAAGTTTCTCGCCAACCCATCATGCTGGGGTAAAAGTATGAATTGCCCAACGCCAGCTAGGCAATGGGAAGAGAACGAGTTTCTCGCCAACCCATCATACTGGGGTAAAAGTATGAATTGCCCAACGCCAACTAGGCAATGGGAAGAGAACAAGTTTCTCGCCAACCCATCATACTGGGGTAGAAGTATGAATTGCCCAACGCCAACTAGGCAATGGGAAGAGAACAAGTTTCTCGCCAACCCATCATGCTGGGGTAAAAGTATGAATTGCCCAACGCCAACTAGGCAATGGGAAGAGAATGAGTTTCTCGCCAACCCATCATACTGGGGTAAAAATATGAATTGCCCAACGCCAACTAGGCAATGGGAAGAGAATAAGTTTCTCGCCAACCCATCATACTGGGGTAAAAGTATGAATTGCCCAACGCTAACTAGGCAATGGGAAGAGAACGAGTTTCTCGCCAACCCATCATACTGGGGTAAAAGTATGAATTGCCCAACGCCAACTAGGCAATGGGAAGAGAACAAGTTTCTCGCCAACCCATCATGCTGGGGTAAAAGTATGAATTGCCCAACGCCAATTAGGCAATGGAAAGAGAACGAGTTTCTCGCCAACCCATTATACTGGGGTAAAAGTATGAATTGCCCAACGCCAACTAGGCAATGGGAAGAGAACTAGTTTCTCGCCAACCCATCATACTGGGGTAAAAGTATGAATTGCCCAACGCCGACTAGGCAATGGGAAGAGAACAAGTTTCTCGCCAACCCATCATACTGGGGTAAAAGTATGAATTGCCCAACGCCGACTAGGCAATGGGAAGAGATTAAATTTTTCGCCAACCCTTTCATACTGGGGGTAAAAAAAAAGTATGAATCGCCCAATACCGATAAAGTAAAGGGAAGAGGAAAAGTTTGGCATTTTAGCCCAAACGTAATCCTCGACAACTCACCATATTGAGGGGAATAACATGGCTAGCCCAACTCAAACGGTAGTTGGTAAACGCTAATCAAATCCGTTAATAGCTGGGGGATTGCTAAAAATCCCATATTAAATTTTAATTTTTATTTCGGCTCGAGAAATTGAGCATAAACAGTACCGAGATAAATCGTTTTGAAGACAGGTTATTTGTTGGGCAAGCAAATCTGTTTTGAAGCCGGCAAATAAAAGAGTCAAAAGAATCATCTTTATTAAAAAGGTGAAGATACAAAAAGAATTTCAAAGAAACATCGTAAGGTTATCTCTCTCCTGTTTATGAAGTTCTTATTACAAGGAAGATAAAAGCGTAAAGAGAGATGAAACTATTGGCCTCCCAGGAGTCTCAATTGGTTTATTGTCTCGTCCATATTTCTACGATGAGAAGCCTCCACGGTTTGCTGAGCTTGCCTACGCAACTCATCATCACTTATTGTAAGTTGTTGCTGACGTGATTCTTCTATGGCACGATTCCTGGCCATCTCTTCCTGCTGAATCTGCTCCTGCTGGACAAGCAACATCTCCCACTTCTTGACAGATTCTCCTAATCGGAGTTCATTTTCTATCAAGGTGGCCCGAGCTCTGGCAATTGTCTCTTGGGCTTTAGAGATGGCCGCCTGATTTTCCTCAATTCCAAAGTTTACCCTCTGCAGGTCGCCAAGAACGGATTCCCGACTGGCCTGGAGCTCTGTCAGCTCCTGAGACCATCTCTCCTCCTGCTGCCTTAAAATATTTCTTCGAGATAAGGATTCTGCCCGTATCCGCGCCAGCTCTATATCAGTGATCGCCTCCACATCCGCCTGACGGAGTGTGTGTAGCGTGGTCACCTGCTCTTCTAAGGCTGCAAGGCGGGCCCGGTATGGAGCTGCTCGATCTTGTCCACCGAATTCTTCAATATTTCCTAAATAGCGGAGTAACAGTGGACGTGCGAAGTTGAAGAAATCGTGGTCAACAAGAACCATCTCGACACATCTTCTTAACAAATGCATAAAATCCTCGACAGTGAAGCCGAAAAGTTTTTCAAGAGGATTTGCACTGTCGGTAGGCAAAGTAGGTAATGCCAAGAAAGGTGTCGTAAGCAAGGGAGCAGTAGTTACTGGAATTGGAGAAGAAGAAGCCCGTCCCTGTATTAAATTCATAATATGGGGGACCAGTAGAGCCAGTGCAGATCTGAAAGAGCTGGAGACCTCAGACGAAGTACCGTCAGTACAGATCACTAGGGTACCCCCACCAACAGGAAGAGAAGATGGGATCACTTCGCCTGAAGCTCCTCCGGTGGGAGAAGCATCTTCGAACGACAATTTCAAATTATTCTCCTCCCTTGCTGGAAGGCTTGAAGTCGGAAGAGTTGCAGGTATCTCAGCAGCCACGACAACAGACGACGTTAAAACCGCTGACTGAGAAGGCACGCTAACGACTGTGGGAAATGTCTCAGTGGAACAGACTGGCGTTGGAGATGGCATACTAGGAGAAGGTGTAGCCTCATTAGCAGCAGCTGCGATGATAATCTCAGTTCTCTCGTCCCTTCCCAATTCGTCAATTGGGGGAATTGAAGAGGAAACAGAGGCAGGAGCCGGTGTGGAATAATCAGCCGCAAACTCACCAGCAGAGCTACCCACACCACCAACGGAGCCAGAATGGTCCATTCTATCGTCAGACTCTACTTGGGTGTCGAGTGCATTGGCGAGAGAAGTTGACCACCTGCATGTCAGAAGACCAGAGAAGCAGTGTTACGTTAAAATAAATAACGGGCAAAAGATAAAATGTTAAAGGCCATACCAGGCGATACAAGTCCAGTTGTCGGACTTGAAGGGGGAGCCATTGTCGTTTCCAGCAATGTACCCATCTCACTATCCGTTAGTTGCACTCCAGGTTCTTCCACAGGCTCTACGGCCGAAGGAGCCGAAACCTCAGCAACACTTGGAGCTTTAGCAGGTTCATCCTCCCTTGCCAATGCTGGGGGTAGAGCTGAAGCCAACAAGTCAGAAGCGAGTTTGATAGCCACTTCTTGGGGGGCTATCAAAGTTTCCTGTGCCAGTTTTTGCTTCTTACCCGGCCTTTTCTTTAAAGTGCCGCGGCGTTTGAGAGTTGGACTCAGGGAACGACTGACAACAGGCTGAGGAGCTCCACCAGCACCAGTATTGTCGTCATCATCACCGGCATCATCGTCTGATTCGCTGACATCCGAAGGCTCAGCCACAGCGCCAAGGAATTCTTCCAATCCTTTTATTCTTACCCTAGAAGCACCCTGGCGGCTAATATAGAGAGCTTCAATCTCTTTGCAACAACTGCGATTGAGAGAGAAGCCGGGCACGTCAGCATTCACAATATTGAACCAATTGCAGGAGCTGAGGGTCATGGCCAATTCTGGCACCTTCTGGGGCAAGGAGAATTCAGTCTCGGTCCCGCCCGCTGCAAAATGGAACCAGCCACGAGCGCCTTCGTATAAATTCCCCTCGTGAGCGAGATCTTTATTTGGATTGCCCACATAGAGTTGAGAATATCCAAACTGGCGAGCAAAGCGACTCGGAGTATATGGCTCGATCTGACACCTGAGATCTTGACGATACACCAAGTATCTGGGACGGATGTTGAGAAGCCACCAGAATGCTCCTGCAGATAAAGTAGTGAACTTATCTGCTCCCACAGCATCCTTCAGCCTCGTCCCATATCCTCTGCCGGGAAAGTCAGGAAAACACCGGAAGATCTCGTAATTCTGAAAGCTACGAAGAGTCTTCCGAATCTGGGACATATAATTCTGCCTCCATGAAGAACGTTCATACAGTTCTACAAGGAAGCACTTTTCGCCCGAACGACGCTCTGGTGCACTCATTAAGGAGGGACAGCCACGCCATCAAATAGGTGTAGGGCATCTCCACCCTAGGGTTTGGAGTTTTCGGCTGGGCAGTCTCCTTCGACTTGCCCTTTCCTTTCCCCTTGACTTTAATAGTAGGGAGGAAATCACGACAGAGCACCCTCAGTCCATATTGCAAATTGCATACCATGGCGGGAAGGAGTCCAAGGGGTCGGCCGTATGCAAGAAGAACCGCTGGATATACCACGGTCATTGCAATCGCTTCCTTGGGCAATGACGGCACGACGCATCTTTTGAGCCACAGCATCAAAAACCCGGCAATGAGACCTCTGTTGGAGATCAGAAACTGGGCTTGATAGTGATAGCTCTTGAATGAAGTACCGGGACCGTATCCATTCTCATTGGATTCCGTGGTATAAAACAAACGGTAATGGCCCCTGGCTACACGTTGGTCGATCTCTGAAATGGGGACAGGAGAATGACCATGGATAGTGGCCGAGCTATCCTTAGAATTTAGGTTGGCAAAAAGGTATTCAGCCCACTTCTTGTGGCCAATACCGTGATTACGTGCACCTTCTGGTCAGCGCAGAAATGATAATGGCACATCATCTCCCAGTACGTGACATAGATGCGCTCATCCCTCGCCAATAGCATATTCAACTCATCGGTGGTAGGGATATATTCCTCGTAAGGGACTTCGCCCATCGAGAGCCCAGAAACCTCAAACATCTCGTGGAGAGCGAACCCTAGCTCACCCACTGGTGTAAAGAAAGTACAGGTCTCTGGGTTATACATCTCCAAGAGGCAGTACAAGTGATAAGCACTCTGGTGAAACCCGAATTGGACATTCCTGATAGCTTTATACAAGCCAATATCCTTTAAAATGGGCTCGTGGGAATCCAGCATGTACTGAACAAGGCGTGCCCACCACATATTGTTAGAAGAATGAACCCAGCCAGGCATTCTGAAGTCACTGGCCGGGTACTGACCATCCTTCACTAGGAACTCACTTAAGAAAGTTCGGGCACGAGATGGGACTTCTCCCACTGGAAACTCCTTGCCAAATCGGCCTGGAAGCAAACCAGTAATGCATCTGGGGGAACCATCTTGATAAACCCCTTTTGCACCAAATTTGCCTGTTGGGACACCATCTTGCTCTTGAGTTAGTCCCCACTTTAGTTCTCGAGGCATCGCCAGTCTCTGAAGATAGACCAGAGGATAGCTATGATCCATTCTAGGCAGAAACATCAGCATTTCGTCTGAGTTATATAACCAAACGCGCTCATCTTCAGAAAGGATCTCATCTGATTGATCCATCTGGTCTCCAAAGAGGAAGGCGGGTTTCTCCATCCCCTCTCTGTTCACGTTTTCAAAAGCAGCATCAGTTATCATTTCTCGCGCAGTGGTGGGATGATACTTGATCAACTTCTCCTTGCGATCCTTCGGGTCTGGCTTATATGAAGCCAAGATAGTGGTGAAGCGAAATTGTCCTGAGGGATCAGAACCCCCAGCAAAGCCGAAGTAATTCTTGTGGGGAAGAGATTCCATCGAATACCCTACTGCAAAAAGAAAGCAGAGTGAGAGAAGTTTCTATAGGGTAGAAAGTTTCTCTAAGTATGGACACGCGAAGCTAAAAATTAGAATGCGTGAAGCTAAAAATTAGAACGTGCGAAGCTAAGAATAGCGCGGCGCGAAGCTAAAGATTAGACCGCACAGAAGTTAAAATAGCCTCGCGTTTCAGCGCGACTGCTACTTAAAATAGCCTCGCGTTTCAGCGCGACTGCTACTTAAAATAGCCTCGCATTTCAGAGCGATTGCTACTTAAAATAGCCCCGCGCTTTAAACGCGAGGATGACGCGATAACTTCTCGTAAGAAGAAAGTCAGAGACTTTTCTCCTTCTCCAAGCCTTACGCTGGAGTACGGCGATCTCGCCGGCAAAAGAGTTGATTGATCAGTTAAAATTAAGCCAAATCACTCTAAAAATGTTCTAAAGAGTCTCGATGGAAAGATTCTTACCCCCAAAGGGCGAAATGTGGGCTGGCGCGTCGCTGCCTTGACCGCCGCCACCACTGCTTGCGCCAGTCGCCGATGATGGAGCCGCTCGAGAAGTAGCACGAGTCTTGGGTGCCATTGTTAAAAAAAAATCGACTGAAAATCTGGAGAAACTCGGTCGGAAGGAGATCGGGTCGCATGAACTCTGATCGCCTGAATCTCTAAGTTTCTGGAAAATTCTCAAATAAAGTGAGAAGGATAAGGAATAGAGATTTTATTTTAAATGAAAGGAACCGCCTCTTGGAAGTCGGCGCGAATTTCGGAGAAAGTGACTGGTCAGTTACTCTCCAACACGCGAAGCTATTAGCCTCGCGCGATGATGGAAAATGCGAAGTTGTTTAACTCCGCGCAACTATACAAAACGCGAGGATAGCCTGTGCCTTAGCTTTGCGTTTTCATGGAAAAACTTGGATTTTTGATGAGTGCAATTGAGCGCTTCCATCTAAGTTAAAGTGATCTTTATCCGATCATTTGGGTATTATCAGTTTAAGTTACGCAGAAGTGCCTTAGACTATTTTACCAAAATTATTGACCATCTATTTGTTGAGCAAGCAAGTTTATTGAAGCTGACAGATAGAGAGGAAAATAATTTGCCTTTATTTATAAAAGAAAAAAAGATTACAAAGAGGGAGTTATAGCTCTCCCAAAAGCTTTTACATGATCAACTTGTCAATAACCAAACAGTAAGACTTCTCTACAGGGTGTTGAAGCTCAGTTCCCTGGTTCACATGCAAAAGAACTCCAGACTTCTCTACAGGGTGTTGAAGCTCAGTTCCCTGGTTCACATGTAAAAGATCTCCTCTGCAAATGTCAACTTAGATCTGTCATCTGAAATGAAGCACGAGAGGAAAGGAAGTGCTACAATGAAGTACAAGTTGAATTGCAAGTACTGCAATTCTGCACTGCAAGTGCTGCAATTCTGAACTGCAAGTGCTGCAATTCTGAACTACAAGCGCTGCAAGCCCTCACTTAAGCTTGAAACTCCTTCAATAGTCCATCTCCAGGAGCCAGAGCTTGAAACCTGCAACTATGTTGTAAAGCATATGCTTCTGACTTCCTTAGAGTCACTTCTGCTGATGAAGATCGATGGACCCACATACATTCCTCTTCAGAAAGGATTGGACTTACTGCAAAAGGAATAGAGTTTCCAAAAGAGTGAAAACGCGGAGCTAAGCTAACTCCGCGCACAGTTGAAGAAATAGCCTCGCGCTTTAAACGCAGAGGATGATGCGATAACTTCGCGTAAAGGGGGACAAGATTTCTTTCTGCTCTTTCCTTCTCTTTCAAACTCATCGCGATTGCTAATCAAAGATAGCCTCGCAATTCATCGCGACTGCTAATCAAAGATAGCCTCGCAATTCATAGCGACTGCTAATCAAGGATAGCCTCGCAATTCATAGCGACTGCTAATCAAAAATAGCCTCGCAATTCATCGCGACTGCTAATCAAAGATAGCCTCGCAGATTCATTGAGACTACTAGTAAAGCCCCGCGTTTCAAAGCGCAGGGACGACACAATAAAACGGCGATCTCACCGACAAGATAAGCAATTGTCCAGAATAAACCAAGCCAAAATATCTCAGAATGGTTCTTAGAAAACCAAGAGATGAGGTTTTTTACCTTCGGAAGACGCTGCATAGACTGGTTCGCTGTTGCATTTACCTTCACGGCTGCTGCCATTAACGCCGGCCAACTTGCGAAAAGCCAAACTCCTCTGGAGAGACATCCTATGGAGAATTGAACGAAGATCAGTTGAAGATCATTCGTGAGTCACTCGAGTTCTCAGAAATTCTTCGGATGAGATGAAGAAGAAGATGAACCGGGAGCTCTATTTAAACAGAATTTTCGTCGCTTGGTATTCGGCGTGGAAACTCAGGGTAATTAATGACATAATTACTCATTTCACTGAAGACGAAGTGAAGCTGATTAGCTCTGCGTAAGTGAGCATAACGCGAGATAGACTTGGTATTCTAACTCCGCGTTTCAGTTTAAATATCCAAAGTATTTCAAAATCTGCTGAAGTCTAAGCCATTTTGAAAACTTTGGAGGGGGTTCTGTTGGCAGTGAAAATTTCTAAGTTAAAAGGATTTTCCACAACGGAACGCGGAGCTAATTCAATAGCCCCGCATTTGGTTACATTAACCCTGCGTTTGAATAAAACGCGGAGATGTTTAATAGCTCCGCGTTGATTCCGCAGTTTGGCTTGTATTAGCCTCGCGTTTGAGTAAAGCGCGGAGATGATCAATAGCTCTACGTTAGCTCCACGTTTTGGTTATTTAGCGTCGCGTTTTGATGCGATTAAAACTTCGCGTAAGCAGATAACCAGAATCTCAAATTGATTGAGATTATGATTCTGGGCTTATCCAAATACCCGAATCAAGTCTAATCAGAATTCCATTAAAACTAAGATATTTGATTGGAATCCTTGATGAATGCGAGTTCTATTTAGATAGAAACTCTTGCATTAACCTGGGGCTATAAATACCTTCCTGATGAAACCCTAGGGGTCTTCTTTTTGGGCATCGGAAGTCTCCTATCGATCCTTTGGCAATTCAAGTACGCGAGAGAGCCTTGAAGCCTTTGCTGATCATCTTCTTTCCGGCAATTAAGATATTTTTCTGAAATCTTGGAGAATTCAAGTTACGCACAGAGCCTTGAGTTCATGAAGATCAGAGAAAATCACCATCTTCTTTCTGGAGTTCTTGAGAAGTTCGAGTTACACGAGAGAGCCTTGAACAAATCAAAACCAGAGAAGATCGTCTATAGTCGGCCGATATCTTCAAGAGAGAAGATTTCAGCGTACCGATTGTCAAAAGGAGCTGCTCGACAGATCCCATCGCCACAGATCCCACGAAATATTGTAAAAGAGAGCGATAGATATAAATCCTCTCGTTTGTTCTCTATATATCTTGTTCACTTCTATTGTAATCTAAGTTGTATTCGATGGAAGGAAGCAAAGAAACTTTTGCGACGAACAGTGGTATCAGAGCTAAGGTTATTAGCTGTTGTATGTAAACAATGGAGAGCATAACAAGCCGCATGATTACTCTTAATGGTTCTAACTGGATGATCTGGAAGCCAAGAATGAAAGATTTTTTACATTGTAAAGATCTTCATGCACCTTTAGAAGGTGATGTGTCTAAACCAAAAGATATGAGTGATGATGATTGGAAAAATTTTGATATAAAAGCTATTGGTTTCATTCGACAATGATTGGATGATACCGTGTTTCATCATGTCTCCACTGAGAGTACATCACACTCTCTTCGGAAGAAACTGGAGAGTCAGTATGAGAGAAAAATAGAAGGTAACAAAGTTTTCTTGATTAAAAAGTTAATTAGTTCAAAGTATAAAGATGGTTCTTCTATTGCTGAACATTTGAATAAAATTCAAAGTATTATTAATCAGCTTTCCTCTATAAAAATGGTACTTGACGATGAGTTGCAGGCTTTATTATTGCTCAGTTCACTACCAGAGAGTTGGGAGACATTAGTGATGTCTCCAAGTAACTCTGCACCAGAAAGCATAGTTTTTATGAGTTTGATTACAAATAGTTTGCTTAATGAAAACTTAGACGAAAGAACTTAGCCACATCACATCTGAAGCACTTGTGTTCGAGAGTCAAGGAAGACCAACATTAAAAGATAGAAGCAACTACTCTAGATTCAGAATTAAATCCAAATTGAAGAAGGATATTACTTGTTACTTTTGCCATAAGAAAGGACACATGAAAAAGGACTGCAGAATTCAGAAAAGAGATGAAAAAACAAAGCGTGAAAGAAAGTCTAAAGTCCTTGAAAATACTGCAGCTACAACTGAAGGTGATTTAGTTGTATCTGAAAGTAATGATTTATGTCTTTGTATTACATGTCAAGATGTAGATTGGGTAATCGATATGGGAGTCGTATCATGCTACTCCACATAGAGATTTCTTTACAACTTATCAAACTGGAGATTTTGGCATTGTAAGGATGGACAATAAAGATATTTCTCAGATTAAAGGTATGGGTGATATACATCTTGAGACTAGTCTCGGTTGTAAATTGATGCTCAAAGATGTAAGATATGTTGCAGATCTTCGCTTGAATCTAATATCTACAGGAAAGCTAGATGAAAATGGTTTTGGCAGTACCTTTTGCAATGGGCATTGAAAACTCATAAAAGGTTCTCTTATCGTGGTAAGAGGAAAGAAATGTTGCACTTTTTATAAGATGCAAGTAAAACTGTGCAAATGTGAGGTTAACACAATTGACTAAGATTCTTCTCTAGAGTTGTGGCACAAGAGGCTTGGCTACATGAATGTGATGGGAATGCAGATTCTTGCCAAAGAAAAATACTTACCGAATATGAAAGGTACACATCTTGATACTTGTGTGCATTGCATAGCTGGTAAACAACATCAAGTTTCATTTGTTAGGAATGGATTGAATAGAAAGTC
Source organism: Dracaena cambodiana (assembly GCA_036321105.1). Classification (NCBI taxonomy): domain Eukaryota; kingdom Viridiplantae; phylum Streptophyta; class Magnoliopsida; order Asparagales; family Asparagaceae; genus Dracaena; species Dracaena cambodiana. The sequence continues at coordinate 55,594,273 of JAYEPQ010000005.1, read as the reverse complement.
TCACATATTAGATTTGATACATTCAGATGTTTGTGGTCCTATGAAAGTTAAAATATTTGGTGGTACTCTTTATTTTGTAACTTTCATAAATGATTATTCCAGAAAAGTTTGGGCTTATGCTTTAAAAACTAAAAATCAAGTTGTAGATGTCTTTATAGAATTTAATGCTAAAGTGGAGAGAGAAATAGGGAGATCCCTTAAATGTATCCGATCAGACAATGGAGGCGAGTACATTGGGCCATTCGACGAATATTGTAAGAGTAAGGGAATTCGACATGAGATGATTATTCCGAAGACTCCTGAACAAAATAGTGTGACAGAAAAAATGAATCGCACTATCGTCGAACGGATTAGGTATATGCTATCACATTCTAAATTACCCAAATCTTTTTGGGGGAGGCATAAAGGACTGCGATAGACCTACTCAATTTATCACCTTCAACTCCTTTAAAGGGTGATGTATCAGAAAATGTGTGGATCTACAAACATTTGAGAGTATTTGGCTGCCATGCATTCGTTCACATTCCTAAACATGAAAGGTCAAAACTTGATGGTAAAACAAAACAATGTATTTTTTTGGCTATGCAGATGAAAAGTTTGGCTATAGGTTATGAGATTCAGAAAACAAGAAGGTTATAAGAAGTAGAGATATGATTTTACTTGAAGATCAGACCATCGAAGATTTCAATAAGAAAGAAACAGTGCAGTCTTTTATAAGTGAAGTTGTAGATCTGGATCTAATTTCTTCTCCAATCACAAATGATGAAGGAGATGAAGTGCGAGAATATCAAGCAGATATTGATACTCCTATTCAAGAAGAAGAGGGAGAGCAATTCACTACAACACAACCGTCAATAGCGTCTCAGTTAAGACGGTCTGCCAGAGACCATTATCCTTCTAACATGTAACCAACTAATGAATATGTTCTAGTTACTGATGCAGGTGAAGCAGAGAGTTATTAAGAAATGCAAGAATATAGTAAGAAAACTGAGTGGCTAAAAACTATGAAAGAGAAAATAGATTCTTTGCACAAGAACTATACCTATGATTTGGTAAAATTACCATATGGAAAGAAGGTATTGAAGAACAAGTGGGTGTTCAAGATAAAGACTAAAGAGAAGAACTCACAACGAAGATACAAGGCAAGGTTAGTCGTGAAGGGTTTTGGCCAAAACCAAGGAGTTGATTTTGAAGAAATTTTCTCTCCAGTGGTAAAAATGTCATTAATTCGTCTCGTTCTTGGAATGGCTATAAATATGGACTTGGAGATCGAACAAATGGATGTGAACACAACTTTTCTTCATGGTGATCTACAGGAAGAGATTTACATGGAGCAGTCTAAAGGTTTCAAAGTCAAAGATAAAGAAGATATGGTCTGCAATTTGAGAAAGATTTTGTATGGATTAAAACAAGCACATCGACAATGGTACAAGAAATTTAATTCTTTTATGGTGGATCATGGTTATAAGAGAACATTTTCAGATTATTGTGTTTACGTCAAAATGTATGATGGTGATTTCATTATGCTATTACTCTATATTGATAATATATTGATTGTAGGTCAAGACATGTCCAAAATTGATAAGTTTAAGAAGGATTTAAGCAAATCATTTGCCATGAAGGACATGAGAACAACACAACAAATTTTGGAGATACATATATCTCGCAACAGGAATGCAAAAAGGTTATGATTATCGTAGGAGACCTACATCAATAAAATACTAGAAAGATTCAACATGGATAGAGCAAAACCAGTTGGTACTCCATTTGCAGGATACTTCAAACTATGCTCCGAGCAATGCCCTAAAAGCGAGATGGAAAAAAGAAGAAATGAGAAGAGTTCTATATGCTTCAGTAGTCGGTAGTCTAATGTATGCAATGGTATGTACTAGACTAGATATAGTATATGCAGTTTGTATTATTAGTAAATTCCTTGCAAATCCAGGTAAGAACATTGGGCTGCAGTTAAATGAATATTAAGGTACTTAAGATAAACTTCCAAAATAAGTATTTGCTTTACAGGAGGTAAGTCGGTACTAACAGGTTACACTGATGCAGATATAGCAGGAGATATTGACTCAAAAAATCTACATCTGGTTATTTGATTACTTTTACAGGGGGAGCTATGTTTTGGTGATCTAAGTTGCAAAAATATGTTACCTTATCAACTACAGAGGCTCAGTATATTGCTATTATGGAAGCTTGCAAAGAAATATTATGGATGAAACATTTTTTGCAAGAACTAGGTGTGAAATAAAATACCTATATAGTTGTTGGCAGTGAAAATTTCTAAGTATATAGGATTTTCCACAACAGAACACGAAACTAACTCAGTAGTTCCGCGTTTTGGTTACTTAGCTCCGCGTTTCGATGAGTTTATCTCCGCGTGAGCAGATAACCAGAATCTCAAATTGATTGAGATTATGATTTGGGTTTATCCAAATACCCAAATCAAGTCCGATCAGAACTCTAAATCAAGAGATTCAAATCAAAACTAAGATATTTGATTGGAATCCTTGATGAGTAAGAATTCTATTTAGATAGAAACTCTTGCATTAACCTGGGGCTATAAATATCCTCTTGAGGAAGCCCTAGAGGTTTTCTTTTCGACAATTGAGATCTGTTTCTGAAATCTTGGAGAGTTCAAGTTACGCACAGAGCCTTGAATTCGAGAAGACCAGAGAAGATCAAATCTACAGTCAGCTGCCAACCCCTTTGACGCCACGGGTCCACCAGAGCCCGTCACATCTTCCCCATTACCCAGCTGATATCTCAGACCATCCAGGACAAGATCAGCTGACAAGCACATCCCCATCCGAAAAAAAGAGCAGAGGCAGTGCTCCTCTTTCCAATTTCTCGACGCTGGAGTTGATCCTAAAGAGATCCCACTTCCTCATGAATTTATCTTGAATCGGGATCTTTTGGCTCAACTTTATCCCAGTTTTGCCGCTCGATAGATAATTTGATAAGCCAATGATTTTTTTCCGTGTTTCAGAATACGGTTAACCAACATGTCCGTCATCTTCGAAGGAGAAGAGTTCAACGTCTGATCGTCCAAAGGAACTACTATAGATCCCATCGCCACACAGATCCCACATACATTGTAAAAGAGAGCAATACAATATAAATCCTCTCGTTTGTTCTTTATCTTATTGTTCTCTTTCATTGTAATTCAAGTTTATTCAATGGAAGGAAAGGCGAATATGAATTCAGCCACGAACAAACTGGCGACCACAGTGAGAGAAGTCTCTTTCATCGAAAAGAGATCGTGGCGCAATCTGACGTCGAGAGGATCTGATCCGACGTAGATATACTGGTCGTGGAAATCAACCAGCAGAAGTACGAGGAGTATCTCTCCTCTGAGTCAGGTAACTTGACCGAAACGCGACGTTATCGTCGCGTGCGCTCCAATACCCAAGCAACGGGTAAAAAGGTATCCACCGAGGGATGGGGATCCTTGGAGACCTTAGCCATAGAGCCGTCGTTTGGGCAGGAAACCCTAGCAGGGGGTGATCTCTCTACTGCCGAAGAAGGCCTGAGAACTGGATTGACCAGAACCCAACTCCGAAATAAAAATCGGAGATCAAGGTGAAAAGCCCTCAAAGCCCTCATTGAACGTGAGGCTAACTCCACAGAATGCGAGGCTATGGTCCCTCACAAACTGACTCGCGCTAATCGCGAGATCAGTCATTATCGCGTTAAACGCGAAGCTACAACTTGCGTTGGTTGCAAGGAAAAGTCAGCGTGTGATTCTCCACGCGAGGCTATTACTGAGCTTAGCGAGAAATGCGAAGCCAGTAAGATTTGCGTTAATCACAAAATTTCTGACACTCGCGAGAAACGGGAGTATAAAATCTCCTTAAAGCCAGCGTGTGATTCTCCATGCAAGGCTACTACTGGACTTAGTGAGAAACTCGAAGCCAGTAGAACTTGCGATGAACGCAAGATTTCTTTGACTCGCGAGGAACACGAGGATAAAGATTCTTTAAAGTCAGCGTGTGATTTTCCACACGAGGCTATTACTGGGCTTAGCGATAAACGCGAAGCCAGTACAACTTGCGAGAAATGCAAGATTTTTGACACTCGCGAGGAACGCGAGGATAAAAATTCCTTAAAGCCAGCGTGTGATACTCCACGCGAGGCTATTACTAGGCTTAGCGATAAACGCAAAGCCAGTGCAACTTGCGAGAAATGCAAGATTTTTGACACTCGTGATAAACGCGAGGATAAAAATTTCTTACAGCCAGCGTGTGATTCTCCACGCGAGGTTAATACTGAGCTTAGCGAGAAACGCGAAGCCAGTAGTACTTGCGAGAAATGCAAGATGCCTCAGCTCCGTATAAAAATCGCGAAGATGATTGGGAAATTGTCGTTAATCGTAAAAATCGCGCTAGACGCGAAGCTGTGACTTACGGAAATCGCAAAAGTAAGCCAGCATGTGATGGACTTCCTCCACGCGAGGCTATCAAACCTAAACAAAAACTTGAGCCAAGCGTTAATCGCAATGCCAAGGATTCTTGTGTAAATCGCAAGGCAAAACCAGCGTGTGATTTTTCACGCGAGGCTAAGCATAAAGAAGAAGATGAATTTCTTCAGAGATGCCAAGTGAGCGTGAAACGCAAGGCTAGCGTGCAAAAACGTGAAGCTATTATTCAGCCCCGCTTATCAAAATGCGAAGCTAATTCTCAGCTCCGTATGCCAGAACGCGAAGTTAGTTCTCAGCTCTGCGTAAATCAACCTGAATATAGAATCAGGTTTGATAATCACACTATTGGATCATGACTTGACTCTAATGATTCCAAGAAGCTTCAGTGGGCCCTTGGACCCTCTCAACAACCAGGTGGCCCCCATGATTCTTCGTCATCCAAGGTCACCGATCTCAGAGATTACTTGACAAAAGGAGAAAAATGACTCAAGCTCAGCTACACTCGACATGTCATTGTGAACAGCTCATAACAGCCATATGTGCTGTATTGGATAATTATTGTTGTACTAAGAAGAGAGTGTATGTATTTAACAGAATAATTGAGTCTCGTCAAGATACTCCAAAGAGGAGAAAGAATGATCTAAGATACAAAATTAAAGAAAAAGAATTAAACACAGTGACCTCAAATATGGTCGGTAAAGGCAAAAAGATTATGGAGAAATAATATGAGTCAGATGCAGACGATGAAGAACCTCATCATTTTACCCAGCTCAAATCAGGCGTTGTCGCTCCTCGGAATTACAAGAAACTTTTAAAAGGTTCTTACGATGATGACAGCGATAATTCAGCTATAGCTTCCCCACAATCTTGTGCATCTTTTCGACCACGAAAATCAGCATTGCACGCAGTGGACAGGTCCGATGACATTGACCAGAGGATGGAAACCCAAGAGCAGATGATTCGAGGTCAGCAAAAGGCCATTGATGACCTCAAACTAATGTTTCAAAAGGTGATCGAAAATACCCAGAAGATAGCCGATGATAAGGCTAAAACTTCTTCGGAATCGCCACTTAAGACAAATGAAGAAACTAAAGGAGAAAAGGCTTACTCGGCACATGAGGACGAGGATAAATATTCTTTCCATGACCCTCATGAAGAGAAAATTGAGAAATTGCAAAGCCAACTGGATGCCCTAATGCACAAGAAAGAATTAAAAGAATCGGGGGTTTCAAGACCATATCCACCTGAATGGGACATGGTACCATACCCTCAGAAATATAAACCACTCAAATTGAAGCCATATGATGGGAAATGATCTTCCAGTCAGTACATCTATTACTTCTTATCGCAGACAGGTCATCTAATGGGAAATGATCCCGTAATGACCAAAGTATTTGCGAGCACCCTGCGAGGGCCTGCCTTTACATGGTTTATGCAGTTGCCCCCGGGAACCATAAACACTTGGTATGATATCGAGAAACAGTTCTTGGCACGTTTCTTTGAGGATGATACCGAAATTTCGGTTCATTCCCTCCTTGCAACAAAGCAAGGGGAAGAAGAAACGGTCAAAAGTTTTATTGAACACTTCAGGGAAAAGTCTGTGTATTGTCGACATGGTATGATCCAAGAAACTCTAGTAGAAACCTGTAAGCATAACTTCAGGACTGGCGTGCTGATAAGAATGGGAGCTGTAGAGTCCAAAACTTGGAAAGATCTGCTGAAGCAGGTAGAGCATGCGGAAGATATAATTCGTCGGATTAAGCAATCTCGTGATACGAGAAACTCTACAAATAACAGGTCATATCCACAGAATCCTAAAAATAAAGGGAAGGTTTTGATGGCATCAATTGCAGGTCCGAAGTCAAGACCTCAGAATCCAAGAGGTGCAGGTCAAAATAGGCCCCGCCAAGATAGAACTTATACATTCAAGACTGAGCATATAGGTACTCTATTCCATCTTCTACTCAGAAAGGGTATGTTGAAACTTTCGGAAAATGGAAAACCGGAAGACGCTGGTAAAACCAATGACCCTAACTATTGCCTATACCATCGGAACGTCGGGCACCCAACTAAGGATTGCTATCCTCTTAAGAACCGAATCCAGGCATTGATAGAAGCCGGGATTCTCACACTTAAAGAGGAACAGAAGAAAGTTTCTACAAATATGACAATTTTAGTAGTAGGAACCAATGAGCTCCCTGCAAAAGCGATCCCTGTACCAGTAGAGAAGCCAATATCGACACCAAGCACGGGCAACCAGCATTTGCAAGTTAGCCCCTTGGGTACGCTCTGAACTGCAGCTGTGACAAAATCATTCTCATTGGCTAGCAGCCGAATTTGGCTGGGGGTGCTGAAAATATCGACGATGATAAACGTCATGTTTCTGCTATTCTCAATAGCCATTAGAATGGCTAATTGGGTGCTATAAATAAAAAAAAAATTTTTGCCCAAAGTTGTTAAAGCGACGGGAAGAGGAGATCAAGTTCCTCACCAACCCTATCATACTGGGGGTAAAAGTATGAAATTATCTATCCAATGCTGATTAAAGGCAAAAGGAAGAGGAAATCAATTCCTCAATAACTCATCATGCTGAGGGAAATAGCATGGCTAGCCCAACTCAAACGGTAGTTGGTAAAGGCTAATCGAATCCGTTGATAGCTGCGGGTTTGCTAAAAATTTCATAAACTCTGTCATGTTAAGTTCCTACCTCTGACAGTATGATTTGGATTATTCCCATCGCAGTTCAAGTTATGCAGATGAGCCTTGAACCACCTCCACTTGTTTGAGTTTCGCATATGATCACTTGAACTTCTTCAATCTAATATGGTGATTTTAACCCAATCACCCTGGATGTGCCCAGTTCAAGTTACGCAATTGAGCCTTGGACCGCCTCCACTTGTTCAAGTTATGCAGATGAGTACTTGAACTTCTTCAATTTACTCTGGTGATTTTAATCCACTCACCTTGGATGTGCCCAGTTCAAGTTACGCAGATGAGCCTTGAACCGCCTCCACTTGTTCGAGTTACGCATATGAGCACTTGAACTTCTTCAATCTAATCTGGTGATTTTAACCCAATCACCCTAGATGTGCCCAGTTCAAGTTACGCAATTAAGCCTTGGACCGCCTCTACTTGTTCAAGTTACGCAGATGAGTACTTGGACTTTTTCATAAAATTCTTGGCATGTGCAATTGAGCACCTCTGACCAAAAATCTGATGATCCTGACCCGATCATCCTGGTGTGCCCAGTTCAAGTTACGCAATCGAGCCTTGAACCGGCTCCACTTGTTCAAATTACGCATATGAGCACTTGGACTTCTCCATCAAATTAAGGCATGTGCAAGTAGGCCACTTCCATCTAAGTTAAATGATCCTTACCCGATCATCTTGGTATCAATAATCTAAGTTACGCAGATGAGCCTTAGATTGTTTTACCAAAGTTATAAGCCATCTGTTTGTTGAGCAAGCAAGATTCTTGAAGCCAACAGATAGAGAGGAAAATATTTGCTTTTATTCATAAAATAAAAAAATTACAAAAGAAGAGGAAGTTATAGCTCTCCCAAAAGCTTTTACATGATCGACTCATCAATAACCTAACGGCGAGACTCCTCCACAGGGTGTTGAAGCTCAATTCTAGGGTTCACATGCAAAAGATCTCCTCTGCAAATATCAACTATGATCTGTTTAAAGTTCTTAGTGGATTATCTAAAGATACTATTACAAGAATCCTAATAAAGATGCACAAGTTGAATTTGAAGTGCTGCAAGCCCTTAGATGATCATCTCTATCACTTTGGAAAGCAACAGAGATTGTCATCTAACAGAAATGGTCCTCAAGAAAACTTAATGGGCTGCCGCAGAGTTCTTGTAACTCCTTCAAAAGTTTATCTTTTGGAGTCAGAGCTTGAAACTTGCAACTATGTTGTAAAGCATATGCTTCTGGCTTCCTTAGAGATACTTTTGCTGATGAAGATCGATAGATCCACATGTACTTCTCTTCAAAAAGGATTTGGTTCACTGCAAAAGGAAGAGTCCAGTGTTAGACTCGAAAAATTTTCTAAGTATAAAAACGCGGAGCTAAGCTAGGTCCGCGTGCAGCTGAAGAAATAACCTCGCGTTTCAAAAACGCAAGGACGACGCGATAACTTCGCGCAGAGGAAGAACAGACTTTTTTTTCTGCTTTTTTCTTCTCCTCAATAGCCTCGCGTTAGAACGCGGCTGCTAGTCAAAATAGCCCCGCGTTTCAAATGCTAGGATGACGCAATAATTTCGCGTAGAGAAAGATCAGAGTTCCCCTCTGACTTCTCTTTCTCCTTCGAGCCTCACGGCCGGAGCACGGCGACCTCGCCGGTGAAATAAGCAGTTGGCCGGTTAAAGCCGAGCCACGAAATGGTTCTAAGAAGACCAAAAGATAAGGTTTTACCTTCAAAAGACACGGCATGGACTGGTTTGCCGCTGTGTCTACTTCCACGGCCGCTGTTGTCGCCGTTAGCATCGGCTACCATGCACGAAGCCGTATTCTTCTGGAGCAACATCCTAAATGGAGAATTGAGGGAAAATCAGTCGAAGATTGGTCGTCGACATGAGTCACTCGATCGTCGGAGCTCCGGATTCTTCAAACTCTCTGAATGAAGAAGAAGAAGAAGAGCCAAAGCCATTATTTAAACGAGATGATCCACCGCTTGGTATTCGGCGCAGAAATTCAGAGTAATTAATGAAGCAATTACTCATTTCACTGAAAGAAGAGAAGCTATTAGCTTCGCATAGGTGAGCAAAAACGGGAGATAAACTTGGTATTTTAACTCTGCATTTAAAGATCCAAAGTATTTCAAAATTTGCTAAGTTCTAAGCCATTTTGAAAACTTTGGAGAGAGTTCTGTTGGCAGTGAAAATTTCTAAGTATATAGGATTTTCCATAACATAACGCGGAGCTAACTCAGTAGTTCCGCATTTTGGTGACTTAGCTCCGCGTTTCGATGAGTTTATCTCCTCGTGAGCAGATAACCAGAATTTCAAATCGATTGAGATTATGATTTGGGTTTATCCAAATACCCAAATCAAGTCCGATCGAACTCTAAATCAAGAGATTCAAATCAAAACTAAGATATTTGATTGGAATCCTTGATGAGTAAGAATTCTATTTAGATAGAAACTCTTGCATTAACCTGGGGCATAAATATCCTCTTGAGAAAGCCCTAGAGGTCTTCTTTTCGACAATTGAGATCTGTATCTGAAATCTTGGAGAGTTCAAGTTACGCACAGAGCCTTGAATTCGGGAAGACCAGAGAAGATCAAATCTACATTCGGCTGTCATCTTCGAAGGAGAAGAGTTCGACGTCTGATCGTCCAAAGAAACTACTATAGATCCCAACGCCACACAAATCCCACACATTGTAAAAGAGAGCGATACAATATAAATCCTCTCGTTTGTTCTTTATATTATTGTTCTCTTTCATTGTAATTCAAGTTTATTCAATGGAAGGAAAGGCGAATATGAATTCAGCCGCGAACAATAGTCTATTGTAATAGTCAGAGTGTCATTCATCTCAGCAAAAATCTAAGTTTTCATTCTAAATCCAAGCACATCGATGTGATGTATCACTGGATTAGAAATATACTTGATGAAAAATTATTGCAGCTTGAGAAAATTTACACCAACAAAAAATGGAGCATATATGATGATAAAAGGGTTATCTAGAGAGAAGTAGGACTTTTGCCGGAAGGAAGCCGATATGGACTCTAAGTAGAGTTTTAGTTCATCCTCTTTTATAAGTTAGAGAGGAAGACTGTTAAAGTTAATCCAACCCAAAAATGGATTAGGTGAGAAAAATTAAGAGCATGATTAGGTGAAGGAGGATTAAGCGACATAGTTAAATGGTTGGTGTAATAGTAAAATATATGAAAAACACTGCCTACCAAATTTGAAAATTAATCATATTTTCATACTATAATTTAAGCCTATAAATAGGTGCTCTCAATTGATTTCATTTATCACCAAAAATCTAAATCCATTCTAGAAAAAGAAGAGTGAAGAGAAAATAGAGAAAGGAAGAGAGGAGAGAGAAAGGAAGAGAGGAGAGAAGAAATTCGGTGTGTTCTGCGGGATACTCTCTTCAGGTGGTATCCATCACGGTGCTAGTCTGGTATTTCTATTACAGACTACAGTTTTCTAATAAGGATGGAGGTTTTTTTCGTATTAGAGGTAATATTGTATCACTCTCTATTTTCTGTATATTCCCGAGTTCTTTAGACAAGATTCGGAAGATTGTACTATTTATCTGGAATAGTGGAATTTGCTTTTTGATTGTCTCGTGGTTTTTCCCATAAGGGTTTTCCACGTAAATATTTTGCGTCATTTGTACCTTGTTGATTTACCTATACGTAACTTGTTATTTATATACAAGTCGGAATTTTATTATTTTTCCCAACAATTTCTACTTTGTTTGTGTATGCAATGATGTTTCAGCTGTCATGTAAATTGTGGAATTTAAATAGACGTATGTGACGGTAGTATTTTAGATGCTTGACTTCCAAAGTCGTAATTTTTATTTCTTTTTGTCCTATTGCTGTTACTTAGTTTTATTCATTACCTTTTGTGTAAAAATCATTTCATGCAAGTTGATGTATGACAGGACTAGTTCATTCTGTTTCAACTCGTACCATGCTAAAAGTGTTAACCTATAACGTCTGGTTCCGGGAGGACTTGGAACTGTGTAAGAGGATGGAAGCAATTGGAGATCTTATTTCACAACACTTGCCAGATCTCATCTGTTTACAGGTCTGATTCTCATTCTATGTGCCTCCTTACCATCAACTGCTTGGATTAATTATAACTACTTTCATCATCAAGCAGGAGGTGACACCGGACATTTACGAAATTTTTCAAAATTCAGATTGGTGGGGAATGTACAAGTGTTCACTAACAAAGGAGATGGCAATTACCAGGCCATATTTCTGCATGCAGGTTTTTGCGTTCTTTCTGGTTTTGTCTTGTTATATATATATATATATATATATATATATATATATATATATATATATATATATATATATATATATATATATATATACATGTTTTCTCTTCTCATTTTTTTTTTATTTTTGTTTTCCGAAACTTATCACTGATATCATCTGAATAAATTGGTTGAAACAGTTTTTTCTGTTGCATTTGGTTGAATGCGAATTGGTTACCCTTCGTAGTTTTGTACTTGTTGTATTAACATGCTATGTTTCTCCTACAATCATTCATTATCATGTCAATATCATCGTCATTTAAATATGAATTGGGACTAATTAAGTTCCTTAAATGAATTGAGTCATTTAACCAACATCAGTATGAGTGGAAGCAAGAAGTTTCTTAGATGAATTGAGTCGATTAACTAAGTTTCTAGGACCAGACATTGGATCGACGTCAATAGCAAGAGAATTTGTGCCATATTCCTGTTTGGCAAACAAGACAACGGTTATTATAGATAGAAATAATCTTGATAAATTGTGCTCGTCGAAAAGAGAATATTGCAGTCTACTTGTTATGAACAGGTAGAATAGTCAGGTATAAATTAAAATGTTTGATCGAAGTGGGCAGTAGAAACTACTTATGGAATGTTGAATGAACAAATAGAATAGTCAATATCTTCTCGTAAGCTGGGTTATACAGATCTTATCAACCATTTGCTCTCCAAAGTTTCTCGAGAAATTTAATTTTGGATGAGGCATTCACATTGTCTGCAGAAAATGAAATAGGCCTTTAGCAATTCAAAAGACCAACATTTTTCTATAGCCAAGCATTGGTGAAAGTTAATAGCAACAAGTTTAGTTGACACCGGATAATTTGTAATGCTGCGTGTTATTTGTTTGCGCAATTTTTACGCATATTTCTTGACTGGAGTGCTTTCGTAACATTATGTAAGAAATAGAAAGGAGTACAAATATAAGACTTCTTCAAGGATAAATAGCGAGCCTATCTTTCTACAGTTAAAGAGTAAAAAGGCATGCCTACAATCTCAAAGATTGAATGAAGATTGAAGTTGAACATTCTATTCACCACATCTGATTACGTGGATAACTAGCATAGGCAGTAAATCTTGTAAAGATATAATAAATATTAGCAGGTGGCATGTCACTAAATCAAGTTTTTGAATATTGGCAATATAATATATTGCATGCATCATATCATATTTTGAGATACTTCATATGTGATATACCATATAATATTGGTCAGATATTGCTCATATTCCCAATATTGTTGATACAGTATACCTGATATTGTTGGTACACAATATACCGTATAGTATAATATTGGTCTAATATTGCCCATATTCCCGATATTGTTGGTATAGTATGCCCGAGTGCACGTAATATTATTGATTGTGTTACCACTAGTGATTGGCCAATTTTGATTCCAATATTTTAAACCTTGGATTAAATATAGTTTGTTTCTATTAAAAAGTTAATATATTTGTCTGTTCCATGGAGTTCTTAGTTGAAATTTTAACACACATTTAGCCTGACAAGAAATGTTGAAAAATGGACTCTGAGTATTAATATCGTTATAGTCATAAATCAAGTTCACAATATGACAAATGTCCAGCCGTGCATGATGCAGAAACCTTTTAGCTTGCTGACTGACTCAAGGGATCAATTTTTTTTTTTGGTTAATAATAAAGCCCGCAGGCTAAGACATACTTCATAACCACCGGTAAACAGTCCCGTGCACATCCGCCTCAGCCAGAAGGCATAAATTGTAAGGAAAATTCAAGAATAATTGAAACTCAACATCCAACATTCTTCCTTGAAATGGCCGCCCAGTCAGCACAGGACTTAGCTTGCCTAAAACAATCTCATAGAGAATCAAGGATATATTTGCTCAAGGGATTTTATCTTTAGTATTACTAAGGTTTAATCCTTTTTTATTACCATCAAATGTGTGATGCAGAGTTGCCATAATAACCCAGATAAACTCGCTCTGTAGTTCTCTTGAGGAAACATTGTGGAGTCTGATTTTGACGCATGTCACATTTGTTAGATTAAACCTCTGGGACTGCAGGAACTGCATGCGTCGATTAGAATTTTAAGGTATTATACATTGATGTCTGAATCTTTACAGAACGTAGGTGTCACTAGTTTAAATGTTTCCTTGTTAGGATGAGAGAGTGGATGAACTTTTCATTGCCTCTATGCAAAAAGGAACTCCTGCAGTTGTAAACTTGCAACCTGTTGATACAATTAGTGTTAAGAGTACTTTTTTTTTTTTATTATATCAATTTGCAGCTATTTCATTGTGCACATACAAGAGACCTACTTGTTAACTGCAAAGTATCCTGCTGCTGCTTAGTATTAGACTGCTTGTTATCTAAAATCCTTTTTCTTCATAAATTGTTTGTTATTCTCGATATCAGATCTTGAAATAGATTTTTTTTTTTTTTTAATTATTTTTGTGTGTTCTTATTCCTCAGTGTTCTACATCCCTCTGGAGTTGAACTGTAGAAAAGAATGCATGGTGTATGAGATGTGACCATATACTTGTTTTAATTTCTTCTCGGTGCTAGCTTACATTATGCATTCACAAAAATTCTTCATTTCCTTAAATTTTCCCTCTCTAGAAGAGAAACAAAGAATGTGCACGTAATCTAACCAAATGATTGCACAGATGAGTAAGTTGCCTGTAAGAGCATTCAGACGCAAGCCATTTGATAATTCCCGTATGGGAAGAGAGCTCTGCATGGCTGAAGTCGATGTTGGCAAGGATAAGAAGCTGGTGGTTGCAACAAGCCACCTCGAGAGCCCATGCCCTCGCCCTCCCAAATGGGATCAGATGTTCAGTGAGGAACGTGTCGCTCAGACAAAGGAGTCCATCGGAATTCTCTCAGACCTCCCCAACGTGATTTTTGGTGGAGACATGAATTGGGATGACGAGTTGGATGGTGCTTTCCCACTAGACAGTGGGTGGGTGGATGCTTGGACGGAGCTGAGGGCTGGAGATAATGGATGGACGTACGATACCAAGTCCAACCAGATGTTGTCAGGCAACCGCACCTTGCAGAAGAGGCTAGATCGATTTGTGTGCAAATTGAGTGACTTTAAGATCAACAGCATCGAGACGATTGGAAAGGAAGCCATACCCGGGGTTTCTTACTGCAAGGAGAAGAAAGTGAGGGGAGAGGTTAAGAAGCTTCAACTGCCTGTCTTGCCAAGCGACCATTATGGTTTACTCTTAACAATCCAAAGCACTTGATGCTTAGTTCCTTAACTTCTGTGAGCTGGTCCTTTCTTGTGAGTACCAAGATTGCATTAGAATGTAGCAGGTGAAAATTGAATATATAGCGGCAATCTTTGTTATAACTTATAATGTGTGCTCTACTGCTGGATTTATCATATGAAGCTTTGGGCAATAAACAGTAACCTATAACCTAGTTTTATTGTTCGTTGAAATGTTTCTCTTCATGGTAAATAATATGAATATGCAGATTGGCAGGGTATCACCTTTGAAGTTGGAAAGGGTGATAACGTAGCCTTCTGAAAAGATACATGGTGTAATGTTGTACCCTTAAAAACCTCATTCCCAAGAGTTTACGAGGCATGCCACAATAAGGAGGATACGTGATGAAGATCAGATTTGATTTGGTAATAGATTTGATTAGATTTGGATCTTGTTAGGATTTTAAAATATTTGATTGGATTCTGATTTTATTAGGATTTTAGATTCTATTAGGATTTTGTTTGTTAGGAGAGATTCATTACAGAAATTATGAAGAAATTACCTACTCAATATAGAGATTCATATGAAGTTTCGAAGAGTTTTGCTTCTACTATTTATGACCAGAATAATTTGTGGGATTTATAGTCATCTAAAACTGATTCACGAAAGAAACCAGTTTCGCCTCCAACGCCTTAGTTCAGATTTGATATATTAGATACGGTTCCTCGACCACCACTATGGCCCAATTAGAATACTTTGTGGATGCTTAGGATTTTGGATTCTATTAGGATTTTGTTTGTTAGGATTTTCCTATATATATAGGCTTAGCATGAAGTATAAAAAAAAGATGAATAATATTTGAAAATCTTGAGAAATTTCTAGCGTGGATTTCGTTGAGTAAAATCTTTACTCGTGGATTCGTGGAGATTGGGCGTGGATTCGCCTGGATGGATTCCAAATCCCTGTAATTTCTTTCTGTTCTTCTCCAATTTCTCCAAAAAACTCTAATTCTCAAACCCTAACTCTAATTTTGCCTCCGTATTGTATCAATACGGTTGTGAATTTCTTGAAGAGAGGACGGTGGAGGTTAGGGAATGATGGGAGACTGGGATGGATTGGCATACGAAACACCATATTACACATACGGATCAATGATAGTGAAGATTGCCTGATCTGTAGATGGGACAAATCCAAAAAGTTTTCGGTGAAATCTATGTATGGATTCCTCAATGATGGGCGGGGTCAGAGCCAATATGGCATTCTATATCTGGAAAACAGAGTATCCGCTAAAGATACAAATCTTCCTCAGGCTTGTAGATAAGAACGCATTCCTAACATGAGATAATCTACAACAGAAGGGCTGACAGGGTTCCAGTAAATGTATTATATGTGGTTCTACTGTTGAAAAAAATATGCAGATTGATTCTTACAAAGAAGAGCACAATCAAGTTCCATGTCTTTCATTGACGAACTCTTGCTTTCAATTGTGACAGTAACTGCTTTTGAAAGAAGTTTATGACAGTAACTTTTACCTGCATTTGCCATTTGTGAGTAGACCTAAATTACAGGTTTTGAGTACAACAAAGTTAATGACTTGAATCCCGCTCTACTTGTAGTAGCTGAACGGTATTTAATTCGTTCGACTCTTGGGGACCGAATAAAACACAAAGCTGTCAAATCCAAGAATTTTGGCTAGAAGTTTTATAAAGAAATAAATAAATCATTGAATTGAGATGATTTCCTTGTAAACTTAGCTATTATATTCGATTTTTTTCCCAAACTCTCTTCAAAACCTTTTGAAACTAAGCTCTAGATTGAAAAACAAAACCTTTAAAAGAGAGAAGGACGAAAGGAAAAGTGATGCTTATATCAGTAAGGAAAAGTGGATTTATCCTAAAAAGATTTATTAGGGGGGAAATCGAGAGAGCGATGATTGGGAAATTTTTTTTTATAAATTCAAATATGTGAAATAGAGACGATTGTCCTTAAAATATTCTTTCTAGTGCAAGAAGAGAAGAATGGAGCAAATTGGCTATAGAATATAAAGACAAATTGGTGACAGTTTTTTAGCTTTTGAGTGGAGCCCCTTAGAGAATTGATGGGTGCCGTTAGTAGGAAACTAAGACGAGTCCTTAAAAAAAACATAAGCATGCATTAGTGAGAGAGGTTGTTAATTTAATGGGCATATATAAAAAATACCTACTATGAGTAATTACGCAAGTTTCAATATCCCAATCAACATTTCTAAAATTCAAATCGAAATAATAAAGGGCGTATCAATTGGTCAATTTTTGGTATGTCGTATTCAAATTTTAAATTAAAAAGGAAATTTCGAATTGGGCTTCCAAAAATTGATCCGTGACCTATCCATTCCCATCCGTAAATTCTCAAATTTATTATTTTTTTTTCTTTGAGGATCAAATGTTATCTGTTAAGGTAGTCCACTTTTGCAGAGAGCATAGATTATGGGGACTGTTTGTTGAACTTTTTAGGAGAATGGGACCATTATTCTCAATGCTTAGGCATGAAGGCATAGACTCTTTTCAGAAACTCCACCATACCCTCAGTGCATGACTCAACGTCACAACAATTGGCCCATATCTAGCTCTTTCATATAAAGGAATCCTTCTCTAAGCTTTACTACACATCAGTCAATGCCATCACACTCGGGATCTTATCATGGGCCTAACCTAGCCCAAATATTTTTTGAGGTTGTAACGGTGAGCAACTGTCCCCCGTATTTTATTAATGAGAGATAACAGAACACCCGTTTTACATCAAATAACAAAAATAAAAAGGAGCCGTGATACATATGGGTACCAATAGTTCGGCCTTACATCATCATTTACAAATAAAAGGACAAATACAAAATATCAGCCAAAAGTTTTCTACTGATAGTGGTCTATCGACGCCATAGAGCTCACTCGCTCAAGCATTATCTGCGGGGCCCTGTATCGCCATGTCTTAAGAGTTGTCCTGCAGCTTCCCATCTGTGTCCTGCTCTTCTGAGAGGCATAACCGCTCGCTCTTCGATAATAGACATGTCCAAGAGATCATATCATGGTATGTAAGGTAAAAATAAATATCAGTGGAATGCATATTCTGTCTAAAGATTCTATTATTTCTCTCTCTCCACACGTTCGAACAGATAGCTACTAACATAATGCAATGGATATGGGCACCGTGTTTTGTTGTCCGACTAATTCCCGCTCTTTGCCATATATCGATAATCTCAGCCATGTCGATTGTTATGTGCAGGCACGAGGCGCATTTCTCCTAGATTTTTACAGTATAGGCGCATGATAGGAATATATATGAACTGAACTCTGCGTCTGATTGACATAGAACGCATATACTAGGCCCCTTTCATCCCCTCCTTTGTATATCGTCCCAAGTCAGGATTGCGCCTTTAGCGACGAGCCATAGAAAATCCCTTATTTTGAGGGGGCATTTAGTCTACCATATGTGATATGCCTGCGGTAGCTTGCGTCCGCCATCTATGCAATATTTGTATGCAAAATTGATAGTGAAACTCCGGTGCTTTTCCCATTTCTAGATGACTTCATCACTTTCATTAGCACCCAGGAGAAACTGCTATATAAGGTTCTTAAGCTCTATGGCCTGTGATCGAGCTGTAACATCTGCATATACAGTAATTCCCAAGTCCCAGTGCTACAACTGGCCTGTGATGGTATTTTTATCGTTTGCTAGCTCAAAAATGTTCAGAAAAAGTACCCTTAGCTTACTGATGAGTATCATATATTGTATTTTTCCTCCCATATTTTATCTATTTTTGTGTATAAATAATTACTACTGGGGTATTTTTAGTTTGTTTTTTAGGTAATCCTGTTCATACAAGAAGATGACATGAAATCTGAGCCGAATTAGGAAACTAAGCCCATAAAAGAGTTCAAAGAGAGCAAAACTACAAGATAATGCTACTGCAGAGTGTCAAAGTCCAATACAGTTAGCAAAATTAAGAGAACAAGAAAAGAGACTTATACAGGAGAAAAACCAGGAACTAACTCCAATGTAATGCTACTAATTGGCGGCACTAGCGGCCAGTTGGCGACAAAGAGAGAGGCCCACAGGTTGATTTCTCTTCGGAGGGTTCAACGTAATTTTGTAGTTTTTCAGTTGTATCAGAATTAGAATTTGGTTCTCCGAAGCCTATTTATTGGTTGTATACTTGTAACTAGGGTTTTATCATGCAGTTTTGTACTCGAATTTTTTAATTAATAAAAATTAGAATTTACTGAAGGGGTGACGGCCACAATACCGACTCCAGAGATAATTTTTGTTGTTCATCAATTTTTCTTAGCTAATATCTTCTAATTGCTTTCTAGTTTAGATTTATATTGCTTTCTAGATTAGATTTAATTGCTTTCATGAATAAAAATAGGATTTTGTTAACTAGAATAATGAGTAGCTAATTTAGTTTAGATCTAGAATGTAGATGAAACTAGAATCCACTATGTAATTGCTTATTATTGTTTTCTTCCTAATTAAAATAATAAAGACATGATTTTTCTATGAAAATATTAAAATACAAGAACTCGTAGATTAATACTTTGATAGGATTTCTTGATAGCCTATACTTAGTTAGGGTTTGGGGTTATTGATTTTCATCTTCTTCATCAAATTATCTAATGATTTGGTTTGCTTTTATGAAAAGTAGTTTATTTGATGAGTTACACTTGCACACGACTTGATATCTCATGCTTAGAATATTTTAAGTAAAGATTAAAACTAAAAGATCAAATTTTTATAATAGAAACAAGATAATAGAAGTAATTCATGGTTGGAAACTAGTGAATTCTATAACATAGGTTAATTCGATCAACTCAACTTCAAATTAGAATTTATGGTTAGTCCGTTAGAATAATAGGAATAGCGAGAATACAAAAACACCTGAGATCTCTATGAGACGACCTGTATAGTGCTACACCGATACTGTGCACTTGCAGCTAGATTTTACACAGCAAATTTTTGGCGCCGTTACCGGGGATCGACGGTGTTTTTCTTGATTTTTCTAAAATTTTACGGATTAACTGTATGTGTTGAGTGTGCAGGGACCAGAAATTGCAGATACAGGAAAACAAAAGGATCAGAGGAGCTTCAGGACTGCGTAACAGAAACCAAAGAGTCAAACTCTCTGGTTCTACCGCTATTTGGCGGCAGATCAGGTATTTTCTGACCCCAATTTTTCTCCAGTTCCGTGTTTTGGTTTTCTGATTTTGTAAAAAAAATTTTAAAAAAATTAAATAGTAGAAATCACATCTTTTATTTGATCATATCTCTTCCACCATTTTATTTTCACTACACCCCATTTCTTACATTAGTTTAGAAAATTCACTCATCCACTCACGGTCGCTGGTGTAACGTCCCACTTTCCGTAGTGTGGAAAGCTGGAACATTTGGCGTTGAATGATAACTCGACAAGTCTCAGTAAACATTACAGTCTCAATACAATGGAAATATGGACAACAAATAAGAAATAATTTCTTTAATTACAATAATATTAGTTTTCCTCCTTACATAAAATTCAAGAAGAATAAACTAGAGATGCCGTCAATCTTTTAGCTATGCCTGCTCTTGAAAATATATTGAGTCTTGTTCTATCTCTGGCAGGTCTACCGGTACGTAATAATTTGTGTCTGGTCATGCATAATCAGGATCGTCAGTAAAGCGATCCAAAAATATATAATAGAAACATATGAAATGAAAATATCTCGGCAATACAAAAAAATCAGTACAGTTAAAATAAGCAAGAAATCTCAAATCTTAACATATTATGTGGTTTATTATTAATCTTTTAGTTAATGTCTTTTAATTACGATATTTAGAAATTTAGAAAAATATGAACTTGGCTGATCTGAACGCATCCCCGTGTATCTCCGAAAAAATGAAATAGTAAGTTGATCGGAGACTATCCAGATCCTCCAAAAATGAAAAACAGTGGCACAGTTTTGATCAGAGCCTATCCCAATCCTCTCGTATGGGAAATAGTGACAGTTTTGATCGGAGTCTATCACGATCCTCCCAAAAATGGGAAATAATGGCGTAGTTATGTTCAGCCATCAAATCATATGGATCCTCAATTTCTCTCATAAACCCAGTGTATGTCAATTTCATATCAATTTCAGTGTCAGTTGTTCAGTTCAGTAAATTCAGTTCATTATATGGATTTGTGATCATTAATAAAATTCAGTATTCAGTAACAGTAATAATAACATTAAAAAAATAATGTAACACTTCAGTGATTAATATTCTATAACCTATCACATATTGTAACAATCATATCTTATCATGTATTGTTCAGTATTCATTAAGTTTTCACGTACATAATTAAATCTTTAATAAAATAAAATAGAAAACATAGAAAACAAAATATAATTAATAGCATGTTTTTGAGTGAATTGGACTCACTTTAAGATAAAATACAAGCCGTAACATGTTATATTGAGTTATAAAACTCATATTAAAATAAAATATAATCATTAGCATGTTTATAGTGAGTCAAAGGACTTACTTTAAGATAAAATATAAGCAGTAGCATGTTATATTGAGTTATAAAACTCACATTAAAATAAAATATCATCATTAGCATGTTTATAGTGAGTCAAAGACTCACATTAAAATAAAATATAATCATTAGCATATTTATAGTGAGTTAAAGGACTCACTTTAAAATAAAATATAATCAGTAGCATGTCTATAATGAGTTATAAAACTCACTTTAAATCATGCTTTTAAACTAATACACAATTCAATCTTTAACAAATAAATCAGAAAATATAAAAGATAAAGCACACTTATGAGTTATAAAACTCACATTAAAATAAAATATAATAATTAGCATGTTTATAGTGAGTCAAAGGACTCACCTTGGCCTTGATTTCGGATGAAGTTTTTGGTCTAAGCGAGGAAGTCTTTCAAGATTCTCAAAAACTCTCCTTGGTTGAACCCTAGTATCTTTCTCTATTTCTCCTCTTATCTACCATATTTTACTCTCTTACTTCTCTTTTCTTTTTTTGTTTAGGAAAAGTGGGCTTGAGGGTTCTATTTATATGAAATTAAGAGTCATATTCCTACTCATAATATGAAAGTTTAATATGAATTCTAATCGGATTCATTATCCTAATTAATGATGAAATCTCAAAAGTTGTGAACCCAAATTTAAATAGGAATCCTAAAAGATATGAAAATCAAATTTTAATATGAATCCTAAAAGATATAAGAAACAAATTTGAATCCGAATCCTAATTGGTATAGGAATTAAATTACATCTAATTAATTGGATGAGAATTGAATCCTACATTAATTAGACTAATATATTTTATATCTCAACTAGGATTTGAATTGGGTTTCTCTTTAAATCCAATATCTAGTCAATTTAGAATCTTATTGGTAAAAGAAAATCAAATAGATTCTTATCTTAATTGTTAGATAAAAATAAATCTAAATTAATAAATCCTACTAATTTTCTTTATCATGATTACTTGATTAAATAACCTAATTTGGGTGTAGGGTGGGAGTTACATGATCAAAATATGTTTTTAAAACAAAATATTATTTTAATAAATTGTAAAATTTGAAAATAAGACGTGAAAAAAGTGGATGTTACATTTATATGACTCTTAATTTCCTATAAATAGGCCCTCAAGCCCACTTTTCCTAAATAAAAAAGAAAAGAGAAGTAAGAGAGCAAAATATGGGAAATAAGAAGAGAAATAGATAAAGAAAGATAATATGATTCAACTAAGGAGAGTTTTTGAGAATCTTGGAAGACTTCCTCGCTTAGGCCAAAAACTTCATCCGAAATCAAGGCCAAGGTGAGTCCTTTGACTCGCTATAAACATGCTAATTATTATATATTATTTTAATGTGAGTTTTATAACTCATAAGTGTGCTTTATCTTTTATATTTTCTGATTTATTTATTAAAGATTGAATTGTGTATTAGTTTAAAAGTATGATTTAAAGTGAGTTTTATAACTCATTATAGACATGCTACTGATTATATTTTATTTTAAAATGAGTCCTTTGACTCACTATAAATATGCTAATGATTATATTTTATTTTAATGTGAGTCTTTGACTCACTATAAACATGCTAATGATGATATTTTATTTTAATGTGAGTTTTATAACTCACTATAACATGCTACTGCTTATATTTTATTTTAAAGTGAGTCCTTTGACTCACTATAAACATGCTAATGATTATATTTTATTTTAATGTGAGTTTTATAACTCAATATAACATGTTACTACTTATATTTTATCTTAAAGTGAGTCCAACTCACTCAAGAACATGCTATTAATTATACTTTATTTTCTATGTTCTCTGTTTTATTTTATTATAGATTAATTATGTACGTAAAAACTTAATGAATACTGAACAAGACATGATAAGATATGATTGTTATAATATGTGATAGGTTATAGAATATTAATCACCGAAGTGTTACATTATTTTTTTAATGTTATTATTAATGTTACTGAATACTAAATTTTTTTAATTATCACAAATCCATATAATGAACTAAATTTACTGAATTGAACAACTTATACTGAAATTGACATACACTGGGTTTATGAGAGAAATTGAGGATCCATATGATTTGATGGCTGAACGTAACTGCACCACTGTTTTCCAATTTTTGGAGGATTGGATAGGTTCCGAACAAAACTGTCAATGTTTCCCATGTAGGAGGATCGGGATAGGCTCCAATCAAAACTGTACCACTATTTTTCATTTTAGTAAGGATCGGGATTAGTGCTATTAATCTGGCAGGGCAGCCCATTGGGCACGCCCGGCCCGGCACCAATTTTTTTTTAAGTAGCCGTTAGTACCTGTTTAGGGGGGGTTTTGCAATTTTTGTTTTCAAATAGCCCTCCAACGGCTATTTTTTCAGCCGTTGGGGGTTTCTTGCAAAAAAATTACAGATTTCTCCCATAACGGTCAAAATAGCCGTTGGAGGGGGTTTTTGTAATTTTTTTTCAAATTAAAATCTTTCTTTCTCTATAAATACCTCAATATCTCTTCTATTACCATTCATCATTCTTATACACTAAATTCTTTCTAAAAAATCTCCTAAAATCTTTAATTCTCAAGAAGTCTCAAGCAAAACAAGTAGCAAGTTTCAATCAAGTGATCAAGAAGTCTCAAGCAAGTAAGTCTCCCAAACAAGATCCAAGCAAGTTTTCTCATTGAAGCAAGGTTTTTTTCGCTATTTCGGTTTCCAGTTTCATCTCTCTAACTAGATATTTCACTCTCTCTCTCTCTCAAATAGTTCAGCGGTTAACAGGTATTTATAATTTAAACTTTTTTTTTTGAGAATTTTAATTTGTTTTTTTGGGATTTTATTAAAATGGATCCACACTCGTCTGACGCTTCTTGCTCTCAAGCCATGGGTTCTTTTATTCCATTTTTAACTGATGAAGAATATCAAAATCTATGTCAATCCCTAGAATATCCTCCTCAAGTACTATTTTCTGTATCTCAGGAAGAAATAACTGATACAACCATACCCGAAACACAAACTACCGCATCTACTAGGGCTGTTAGATCGGACATATGGAAACATTTTGAAAAAATAATAGAAAACAATGTTAAGAAAGCTAAGTGTAAACACTGTCATAAAATTTATTCGTTTCCTTTAGGTAGCGGAACGGGTCATCTTAAAAGACACGTAGAAAAAAATCACCCACCAAATGTACCACATCAAACACAAATAAGCACATTTGATGGATCATTAGGTATACGTAAATATGATCCAATTAAAACAAAAGAAAACTTAGCAAGATTTATAATACATGACGAACAATCATTTACTTTTTCAGAAAATCGCAAATTTGAAAGATTTTGTAAATCAACATTTACTGACGAATTTAAAAAAGTCCCACGTTCAACATGTACATCCGACATGTTCAAACTATATAAACAGCAGAGGGACACTTTAATAGCTATTTTTACTTCTTTAATTTTTAGAGTTGCTATAACTGCAGATTTTTAGGAAACTAAAAATATGACTCATTATTTATGCGTGACGGCACACTATATAGATCAAGAATGGTGCATACAGAAAAGAATAATAGGGTTTAAGGTATTTGAATTTTCTCACAATGCACATAATTTATCACAAACCATGCTAAGTGTTTTTTCAGCTTTTGGAATAGACAATAAAATATTTACCATTTCTTTGGATAATGCTTCTGAAAATATGGCCACAATTAGAATTCTTAAAAATTATACAAAACCAATTCTAGATGGAAAATTATTCCACGTTAGGTGTATTTGTCACATACTAAACTTATGCGTTCAAGATGGATTAAAAATAGTAAATGATTCACTAATGAAACTTAGGTATACATTACTTTTTATTAAAGATAGTGGACCAAGAAGATAAACATTTAAACAAATATGTAAAAATATGAAAATATCACCTAGAATTGTACCTATAGATGTTAGAACAAGATGTAATTCTACATATAAAATGTTAAACATAGCTATTCAGTATAAAAATGTAATAAATACTTTTAATGAAATGGAGTCACCAATGTATAGTTTAGATAATAATGAATGGCACCAGTTGCATTGCATTTCTAAGTTTTTAGGCAAATTTGAAAATGCATCTAGAGCACTGTCAGGAACTTATTACCCAACTACACACATTACATTATATTATCTAACCGAAATTACTTCAGTTTTTAATGAATGTATAAATCACTCTCTACTTGAAAATATTGTTCAACCTATGGAAATTAAATTTAATAAATATTTTAAAGATTTTCCATACTTATTATATTTTGCAACTGTTGTGGATCCCCGTTGCAAATTAGATGGACTTGAAATATTAATAGATTTATTTTATACAAATATGTCTTATGAAAATAATGTGAGGGATTTACTTAATGATATTAAAACATGTTTAGATATTATGTATAAAACTTATGAAGAT
Organism: Dracaena cambodiana; assembly: GCA_036321105.1. Taxonomy (NCBI): domain Eukaryota; kingdom Viridiplantae; phylum Streptophyta; class Magnoliopsida; order Asparagales; family Asparagaceae; genus Dracaena; species Dracaena cambodiana. The sequence goes on along the minus strand of JAYEPQ010000005.1, from coordinate 55,568,684 downwards.
ATGTATGGTGTGCCAACACAAACTACAAAAGAACCATCTATTAGGAAAATTCGTAATCCAATAATATCATCTCTATTTCATAGAAAAAAGCCAAGACAAACTAATACATATTTTAATGAATTACATTATTATTTAGAGAGAGCTAATTATGAAGATAATAACGCATCTCCTGAAAAGTATGAATCTTTGATATTTTGGCATGGTGGAAATCACAGGAAAAAACATATCTCGTACTTTCCAACATGATCCGTGATCTACTAACTCCTCCAGTGTCTACTATAGCATCGGAGTCTGCTTTTAGCGCAGGTGGTAGAGTGCTCACGGACTTGAGAATCTCAATGGCAGCGAACACATTGGAGATGTGTGTCTGCTTGAAGGATTGGTACGATGCAGAAGACAGGGAACAAGACTTGACTAATAAAGATGTACTAGAGACCTTAGGCTTACCAGAAGAAAATGACGTTTGATTAAAAGTATTTAAATTTGTAAGGATATTCATGTATTTTCAATTTTTTTTATTTTTAACTTATAAATCTCTTAGAAAATATATTAAGAACAAGTTGAGGGTGACGGTTAGGATTCTCTCCCCTCTCTTCAGGCTTTGTATAATTTCTAGAGAGATTTATAGAGTAATTATATAAATGTAATGAGATTATATATAATATAACTTTTGTTTTTATTGTTATTTGAATGTGTAAACTCCCTCTTTTCTATTTTTTCTCTTTCTCTAAAAAAGACCGGGCCGACCCGGCCCGGCCCGAGCACGGCACGGGCCTGCCGTGCCGTGCCGGCGGGCCGATCCCGGGCCTAGGCTCGGGCTACCGGGCCGGGCCGGGCCGGGCATGGCCCGGTAGTCACCACTAATCGGGATAGACTTCGATCAACTTACTGTTTCATTTTCCTGGGATACACGGGGATGCATTTAGACCAGCCAAGTTCATATTTTCTAAATTTCTAAATACCGTAATTAAAAGATATTAACTAAAAGATTAATAATAAACCACCTAATATGTTAAGATTTGAGATTTCTTACTTATTTTAACTGTACTGATTTTTTTTTATTGCCGAGATATTTTCATTTCATATGTTTCTATTATATATTTTTAAATCGCTTTACTGACGATCCTGATTATGCATGACCAGACAAAGATTATTACGTACCGGTAGACCCGCCAGAGACAGAACAAGACTCGATATATCTTTAGGAGCAGGCAGAGCTAAAAGATTGATGACATCTCTAGTTTATTCTTCCTAAATTTTATGTAAGGAGGAAAACTAATATTATTGTAATTAAAGAAATTATTTCTTATTTGTTGCTCATATTTCCGTTGTATTGTAACTGTAATGTTTACTGAGGCTTGTCGAGTTATCATTCGACGCCGAACGTTCCACCTTTCCACACTACGGAAAGTGGGGCGTTACAGCTGGTTCAGACCACATTGGACCCATGATCAATTTGGTCAACTAGTGAGATCAGATTCGTTCATGGGAGACAAGATGGACCAACCGATCCCGATCCGATCCTTTAGGAGCGATATTATCCATTGCGCATATCACTACCACCATGCATCAAACCTCCACACGCAGTGGGTAATCACTATAAGTTGAAGCCGCAGTACATCAATATGCTTTCTAAATTCACTGGTTCTGATTCAGAGGATGCATATCTTTTAATCAGTAAATTTCAGGAAGTATCCGTGATGATTAAACTGTAGCACTTATCGAAGGATGCAATTAAACTCCGCTTCATCTCGTTTACTCTCAAGGATATTGCCAAGAAGTGGTTGCACAGCATGCCTACTGATTCAATCACTATTTGAGATGAATTCGTTACGGTGTTTCTTAAGAAGTATTATCCCATGCATAAGATGGTAAGAATTAGGAATCAAATCAATCAATTCTGTCAAGTGTCGGGAGAACCTTTCTGGAAATACTTAGAACGGTTCAAAAACTTATTAGCTCAGTGCCCCCACCATGCGATAGAAAAGTGGCAATTGTGTCAAATCGTGTATGAAGGACTCGATTACACATCCAAAACTCTTCTTGAATCCATGTGTTAGGTAGAGTTCATGAGAAAGAACGAGGATGAAGATTGGACTTTCTTGAGGACTCATCGTGGAAAACTATGCAGTGGGAGAGTCCAGATTGTATACCAAAACGAGGTTTTCTGGTAATAGTCTGGCGTCTTCCCTTCGGGGACAAAAGGTTGAAAGATTGTCTTCCTTCCTTTTCTGAAATTTAACCCCCTGCCTTCGGCCAGATTGTATCCCATTTTCTTTATTATTCCACGGAAATTTTCATCATAATGGAAGAACTCGGGTTTTTCCTATTCTTCCTCAAAATCTGAACATTTCTCTTTGTTCCTGTGACTTGCTCTTCCAAATATTATGGCTTTTTGGGTTTCGTTTTTGGGAGGGACCTCAAAAATAACTTGGTTAGCATTTTCAATATCATCACTTAATTCATATAAGGATGATCAAATAGGTGCTTGGAAGGAAGTCAGAGAATATATCTCATTTACACAGTCGCTAAATGCATCTGTGCTAGTGCTTGAGGGCTCAGAATCAACACCAGAAGAATAAGCAAATTCCAGATTTTTATTTATCACCCATTCACCATCAAAGTGAATGGTGTTATTTACATCAAGGCCTTCGACGCTTATCACAATAGGCTCACCATCCCAAATCACATCCTCGGATTCCGAATCTTCGGATCCTGATATGGTATCAGCCTCTACGCCACTATCAGAGTCATCCTGAACGGGCCGATCTGTGACGCCAAACGCATCTTGATACAGCAACGCGTCAGTAAAGTAGTTTTCAACTCCTTTGAAGGGTTGTTTTTCCGCAATAAACGTCTTCACGTTCGCATATTCGTCGACATACTTCATGCATTGGTGTAACGTGGAGAGCACGATTAGATTGCTATGGATCCACGGTCTCCCCAATAGCAGATTGTATGATGTGTCCGCATCTATCACGTAACACGTGACTTCCGTTTTCAGGTCGCCGAATTGACACTTGAGCTTTATACAGAGTCGGTTTCTCCTCAAAAAAGCGAAGTTCGCGACCCTAATATAGAGTCAGTTTCTCCTCAAAAAAGCGAAATTCGCGACCCTAATCAGAAAAAGACCACGTTCACATGTCCATTTGGCACCTTTGCATACAGATGCATGCCCTTTGGGTTATGCAACGCACCTGTCACATTCCAAAGGTGTATGGTGAGTATTTTCTCCAACATGGCTGAACGATTTCTTGAAATCTTCATAGATGATTTCTTTATCTTTGGAGATTCATTCCAAGAGTGTCTGCATCATTTAGAGTTAGTTCTCACGCTTGTCATGAGAAATATTTGATACTCAATTGGAAAAAATATCGTTTCATGGTCAAAAATGGCATAGTGTTAGGGAATGTCATCTCGAAGGATGGTATCAAGGTTGACAAAGTTAAGGTGGACGTCATCATTAATCTTCCCACCTCCGCAATTAGTGAAAAATATACGCTCATTCCTTGGTCATGCTCCTTGGTCATGCTGGGTTCTATAGAAGATTTATCAAAAACTTTAGAAAAATTGCTAGGCTTTTGACACATCTACTGGCCAAGGAAGTGTCATTTAATTTCACACTTGATTGTTTAGGAGCATTTAAGCAGCTCAAAAAGGCACTTACCACGACTCCTATTATTCATGAGTCAGACTGGAGTCTACCCTTTATGCTTATGTGTGATGCATCTGATTATACTATCAGTTCTGTCTTTGGACAACATATTGATAAGCAACCACACGTGATTTACTATGCAAGTAAAACACTCAATGACGCACAGTTGAACTACTTTTCCACGGAGAAAGAGCTTCCGCCAGTCGTCTTTGCACTTGAAAAGTTTCGCTCCTACTTAATTGGATTACGGATTATAGTTTACACTGATCATGCTGGTTTGAAAAATTTGTTGACCAAGAAAGACACAAAAGCAAGGCTCGTTCGATGGATCCTCTTGTTACAATAATTTGATCTTGAGATATTAGACAAGAAAGGTGTGTTGGCAGTGAAAATTTCTAAGTTAAAAGGATTTTCCACAACAGAACGCGGAGCCAATTCAGTAGCCCCGCGTTTGGCAATATTAACCCTGCGTTTGAATAAAACGCGGAGATGTTTAATAGCTCCGCATTAATTCCGCAGTCTGGCTTGTATTAGCCTCGCGTTTTGGTTAAGTTAGCGCCGCGTTTTGATGCGATTAAAGCTCCACGTAAGCAGATAACCAGAATCACAAATTGATTGAGATTATGATTTTGGGTCTATCCAAATACCCAAATCAGGTCTAATCAGAATTCCATCAAAACTAAGATATTTGATTGGAATCACTGATAATGACGAGTTCTATTTAGATAGAAACTCTTGCATTAACCTGGGGATATAAATACCTTCTTGGTGAAACCGTAGGGATCATCTTTTTGGCAGTTGAGATATTTTTCTGAAATCTTAGAGAATTCAAGTTACGCACAGAGCCTTGAGTTCGTGAAGATCAGAGAAAATCGCTATCTTCTTTTTGGAGTTCTTGAGAAGTTCCAGTTACGCGAGAGAGCCTTGAACAAATCAAAACCAGAGAAGATCGTCTATATTCGGCCGATATCTTCAAGAGAGAAGATTTCAACGTACCAATCGTCAAAAGGAGCTGCTTGACAGATCCCATCGCCACTGATCCCACGTTTATTGTAAAAGAGAGAGATTGAAATATAAAATCCTCTCGTTTGTTCTTTTTATCTCTTGTTCACTTCTATTGTAATTTAAGTTAATTCAATGGGAGGAAGCGAAGAAACTTTTGCGACGAACAAACTGGCGACCACAGTGGGAGCCATCTCTTTTACTGATGAAGAGATAGTGGCGCAATCGGACGTTGACTTGATCGGATCCGAAGTAGACACGCTGGTCGTTGAAATCGACCAGCAGAAGTACGAGGAGTTCCTCTCCTCCGGATCAGGTGACTTAGATGAGACACGGCACTATCGTCGCATGTACTCCAATGCCCGAGTGACGGGTAGAAAGGTATCTACCGAGAGACGGGGATCCTTGGAGACTGCGGCTATAGAGCCGGAGTTCACACAAGAAATCCTAGCCGAGGATGAGCTTCCGACTGCCGAAGAAGACCTAGGGACTGGACTGACCAGGACCCAACTCCGGAACAGGAACCGGAGAGCGAGGCATAGAGCCCTCAAAGCCCGCCTTGGACGCAGAGCTAACTCCAGAGGACGCGAGGCTATGGTCCCTCGCAAACTGGCTCGCGCTACCCGCGAGACCAGTCTCTACCGCGTTAAACGCAAAGATACAACTTGCCTTAAAAGCAAGGAAAAGCCAGCGTGTGATTTTCCACGCGAGGCTATTACTGAGCCTAGCAAGAGACGCGAAGCCAGTAAGGGTTGCGCTAGTCGCAGAATACCCAACACTAGCGAGAGACGCGAGTATAAAAATTATTCAAAGCCAGCGTGTGATTCTCCACGCGAGGCTATTGCTGAGCCTAGCGAGAGACGCGAAGCCAGTAAGATTTGCGCTAGTCGCAGAATACACAACACTCGCGAGAGACGCGAGTATAAAAATTCTTCAAAACCAGCGTGTGATTCCCCACGCAAGGCTATTGCTGAGCCTAGCGAGAGACGCGAAGCCAGCAAGATTTGCGCTAGTCGCAGAATACTTAACACTCGCGAGAGACGCGAGTATAAAAATTCTCTAAAGCCAGCGTGTGATCCTCCACGTGAGGCTGATACTGAGCTAAGCGAGAGATGCGAGACTAGTAATACTCGCAATAAATGCAAGACTTCTGATACCCGCGAGGAACGCGAGGACGATTGGCAAATAGTTGTCAGTCGTAAAAATCGTGCCAGGCGCGAGGCTATGATATGCGTTAATCGCAAAGATAAGCCAGCGTGTAAGACCTTCCCTTCACGCGGGGCTATTATTCCAGAAGCTAAACTTCTAAAGACATACCAAGCCAGCGAGAGATGCGAGGCTAGTGTGGATAAGCGCGGAGCTATTCTTCAGACCCGCAATGTGAAACGCGAGGCTATTCCTAAGCCACGCGAGGATCGGTCCAACCCCAGAGTCAGGGTTGATCAGACAAAGAAGCTTCAGTGGGTTCCCAGATCTTCTCAAGAGTTGAATGGACCTCTTGACTCTATGACTAAAGGCACTGATCTCAGGGAATATCTATCTAAGAAGAGAGGCATAGACCAACTTCAGGTTGAGCCTGTCTGTCATTGCCAGCAACTTGTGACGGCAGTATCAGCCGTGATGGACAACTGTGGCTGCAGCAAGAATAGGATATCTATGTTTGACCGATTAAACGAGTCACCCTGAAGCAAGGGAGAGCTGTAACCTCCAACATGGTAGGAAAAGGGAAGAAAATTGCAGAGACGGATGATAATTCAGAATCGAGCGATGAAGAACCTCATCGTATTACTCGACTAAAGTCAGGAGTCGTCCCGCCTCGAAACTATAAGAGGCTCGTAGGGGGTTTTTACGATGAGGACAGCGATAATTCAGCTATAGCCTCACCTCGTTCCTCTGTATTGTCTCGACTACAGAAGTCAACATTTCACATGGCAGATAAATCTGATGATATCAATCAGAGATTTGAAGCTCAAGAAAGAATGATTCGAGAGCAGCAAAAGATGATTGAAGGTCTTAAAGTCATGCTATCGAGATTTGTTGAAGATAATGCCAAAAAGGGCAAGGAAAATCCAAATGAAGAAGAACAGGAGGAGAAAGCCCTCTCGATGCATGAGGAAGAAGATAGATTTTCTTTCCATGATCCGCATGAAGAAAAGCTTGAAAAATTACAGAATCAACTCGAAGCTTTGATGCGTAAAAAGGAGTTGAAAGAATCAGGGGTCTCAAGACCATATCCTCCTGAATGGGATACGATACCATACCCACAGAAGTATAAACCGCTCAAGTTAGAGCCTTATGACGGGAAGGGATCGCCCAGTCAGCACATCTATTATTTCTTGTACCAAGCAGGACATCTGTTGGGTAATGACCCAATTATGACAAAAGTATTCACAAGTACTTTGCGAGGGCCTGCCTTTACTTGGTTCATGCAGTTGCCCCCAGGTACTATTAATACCTGATTAGATGTTGAGAAGTTATTTCTCTCACGTTTCTTTGAGGATGACACCGAGATCACGGTTCATTCCCTTCTTGCAACTAGACAAAGAGAACAAGAAATGGTTAAATATTTCATAGAAAGGTTCCGGGAGAAGTCCGTACATTGCAAACACGGAATGATCCAGGGAACTCTAGTAGAGACCTGTCGACACAATCTTAAGACCAATGTGTTCCTCAAAATGGGGGCCGTAGAGTCCAAGATATGGAGGGACCTGCTCAAACAGGGAGAGCAAGCTGAAGACTTGATTCGCCGAGTTGAAGAGTCCCGCGGGTCAAGAAGTGCTGAGGGTAGTAAGTCATATACCCAAAACAACAGCAATAAGAATAAAGGGAAAGCAGCGATGTCGTCAGAAGCTGCTCCTCAGAAAACTAGCCCTCCGCCAGAGCCGAAGTCTCAAGGTCAGTAAGGATCAAGGCAAATTAGACCGCAGCAAGAAAGGAATTATACTTTCAAAGCTGAACAGACACCTGTCCTCTTTCACCTGCTCCAAAAGAAGGGAATGCTAAAACTTCCGGAGAATAAGAAGCCAGAAGACGCTGGTAAGACTAAAGATCCTAACTACTGTCTCTATCACCGAAATGTTGGGCACCCTACCCGGGATTGTTTTCCCCTTAAGAACAGAATCCAAGCACTAATAGAAGCTGGGGTTCTGACGCTTAAGGAAGAGCAGAAGAATGTCACTGCCAATATGACAACCATAGTGGTTGGAACCCACGAGTTCCCCGCAGGAGTGACCCCAATCCCAAAGGGTGAGGCAGTTACAAAGAATCTTGATCCTTACAACAATGCCCAAGAAGGACTTGTCCCTGTAACGACCCAAAGAGGGGAAGTTATGTGGGTTCACCCCGATTTGATAGAAGACGAGCAGTGGACAAACATAGGGGGTAACAAGAAAAAGCGGACTAGCAATGCTATCTCCGCGGAAATAAAGGATGAATATATTGCAGGAATACCCACAGACTCTGAAGAGGAGCCCGAAGCCATGGCCACTCATCAAGATGGGGCAGGCCCTTCCGGCACTCGGTCTGGGAAAACATATCTTAGAGACTACACTAGAGTAGATCCGAAGGATATATATGCGGAAACTACTAATCCTGCAAAGCAAAAATGTATTCGTTTCCAGAAGAATCCGCGAAGAGATGAAGGAGTTAAGAATACCTCCTTCCAATTTGATATTATAACTCAGCTGGCAAATATTCCAGCTCGAGTAACGCTATACGAGTTGTTACGATTGTCAAAGTCAACTCGTGAGGCGTTAAGGGAAGCTTTGGCAGACTCTGAGTCATTCCTAGCTCAGATTGTCGAGCCGACTAATGAAGAACAGGATTCTTGCCCCCGCTGTCATCAAGTGAGGAGGCAGGTCCCACAAATAGTTTTCTCTCCAGAAGACATGCAAGTAAGGAATATAAAGCACAACAGGCCTTTATATTTCACCGGATATGTAGGATCCACGAAAGTGGACCGAATTCAAATTGATCCGGGTTCTGCACTAAGTGTCGTACCCAGAAGGTTGATGCAGCTACTAGGGATCTCCCTCCATCGTCAGACACCAACCAACACGTCAATATATGGGTTCAATGCCAATAACAGCAGCCCCCTCGGGAAAATTCGACTCCGATGCCAAATTGGAGATCTAAAGACGGAGGTTACATGCTATGTTATTGATGCAGATACCTCCTACAATATTCTACTAGGACGACCTTGGATCCATGCTTACATGATCGTCCCGTCGACTCTTCACCAATGCATGAAATATTGCAATGAGGAAGGAGAAGTCCGGACACTAATTGCAAATAAGCAACCTTTCAAAGGACTGGAGAATTACTTCGTAGATGCTTCATTCTACAAACCAGCTCATGAAATCTCCAACGATGATCCTGGCAAGCCTCAAAACCCTGATGAAAGTGGTAACGAGGCAGACACGGAGTATGAACCTTTTGAAGAGGATGATGGGGTGATTATGAAATTAACCCCAACCTAGATTTTACTCTTAGTTTTGATAATATAGTGGATGTAATAGAGAGTGAATGGGTTATTAATGAAAATGTAAAGTTAGTCTACGAGCATGCTGTAGCTACTGAATCGGAGCCCTCTTGTACCTCCACCGAAGTGGATGACCTGACCGAGCCTGAAGTTCTGGCTGCATACCATTTGCCCATCAGGTCTTCCCTCCTCTCTCAATTAAAAATAACCGAGGATCAAGGGCACTTTTTTGAAGTGCCTCCCCGACAGAAGTCCCAAAGGTTGATCATGTTCGGCAAATTGGTCACGTCGCCTCGACAAAGACAAAGTAGTGAAAGTGATGAACAGACATCACCTCAGTTCCATTTGTATGAACAGAGATCCCGATAGATGATGGAAAAGATGGGATATAATTTTACCCAGAAGCTGGGGTTAAACTTTGGAAAAGGGCGACGGAATCTCATACCCTCGTTTAGACCGAGAGGAAAGAGTCCTGCTTATTATCAGAAGACCCGCAGGGGGTTGGGTTATGTATCTACCCCACCTTCTTCACCATTAAAAGATGAAGAGAGTTCTTCGGCCAAAGAAGAAACATCTTCACCCGATCATGATTCAGATATAAGTACTGGTGCTTGGTTTCAATCTTTGATAGTCAATATGATTTCATCCGCGCAGAAAGTCACGAGGAACCAATTGACGTTCAAGATGATGCTTGGGCTAGGCATATGGACACTCTCTGGGATGTCCGCTTTGAACAGCATGACCCGCCCACAGAAGACAAATTAATACAAGTTAACATGGGAACGGAAGAAAATCCGAAACCCATTTTCATAAGCGACACACTAACTCCTTTAGAAAAGGAGGAACTTATATCTCTTATCAAAGAGTATATAGATGTGTTCGCATGGAGTTATGAAGATATGCCTGGGCTTGACCCTCAAATTGCCACACACCGGTTAAATATAAAAGAAGATGTCAAACCTGTTAAACAACAACATAGGCGTTTTCGACCGGAGTTGATGGAGGCAATAGTTGCCGAGGTCAATAAGCTTATTGAATCCGGATTCATTCGTGAAAAACAACATCCTGATTGGGTGGCTAACATAGTGCCAGTTCGCAAAAGGAATGGCAAAATCTGGATATGCATCGATTTTCGAGATCTGAACGCCGCATGTCCCAAAAATGAATTTCCACTCCCCATCACCGATGTGATGATTGATAGTACCTGTGGTTATGAGAGGATGTCCTTTATGGATGGCTTCTCAGGTTATAACCAAATCAAGATGCACCCGGATGATGAGAAGCATACGGCTTTCAGAATGCCGCTGGGGGTATACTGTTATACGGTGATGCCATTCGGATTAAAGAACGCAGGTGCCACCTACCAATGCGCAATGAGTTCATATTCAAGGAACACCTGCGCAGAACAGTGGAGTGCTATGTGGATGACTTAGCAGTCAAAAGCAAAAACAAAGAAGATCATCTTCATGATTTAAGAGTGGTCTTCGATCTTATGCGGAAACATCATCTGAAGATGAATCCTACCAAGTCGTTCATGGGGGTATCCAGCGGGAAATTTCTTGGGTTCATAATCACCTCAAAAGGAATTTTTCTCGACCCTAAAAAGGTAAAAGCGATTAGCGAAATGCCGCCTCCCCGCAATCTTAAGGAATTAAGGGGATTACAGGGAAAGCTCGCCTATATTCGACGCTTCATTTCCAACCTATCTGGACGATGCCAGCCATTCTCAAAACTTATGAAAAAGGGAGTGTCTTTCATATGGGATGAGGCATGTCAACAGGCATTTGATGACCTCAAGAAGTACCTTACTAAGCCTCCTGTACTTATGGCAGCAGCCCTTGGGCAGCCCTTCCTTATATATGTAAGGGCCATGGATAATGCTTTAGGAGCATTACTTGCTCAATATAACGAGCACGGCCATGAACATGCCCTCTACTATTTAAGCAGAACAATGATTGGGGCCGAACAGCGGTATACCCCGATTGAAAAGGAATGTTTAGCCCTAGTATTTGCTATTCAGAAAATGCGACACTATCTTTCGGAGCAAACAATTCATGTCATATCACGGGTTAACCCCTTGAAGATTCTGATGACCAAACCGGGATCCTTAAATGGCCGATTGGCAAAATAGGCGCTCTTACTATCGCCCTATGACATACATTTTGTCCCTCAAAAGGCCATGAAGGGACAGGCAATCGCCGATTTACTTGCAGATCATCCAATTTGGTCCAAATTAAAGCAGACATCAGAAGTCAACACAGTTACCAGAGAACAGCCTTGGCAAATGTTCTTCGATGGTGCCGCGAGACAATCTGCTGCTGGAGTGGGGTTGTGCTTATATCCCCACATAAACATATATTGCCTAACGGTTACTCATTAACAAAACCGTGCACGAATAATGTAGCGGAGTACAACGCACTCATTATCGGCTTAAAAATAGCTTTGCAGCTGGGGGTGAACCATCTAGAGGCATGTGGAGACTCTAAGCTCATCGTCAATCAGATGACAGGTGAGTATGAAGTCAGACATGAAGCCCTCATCCCCTATTATCAGCTAGCCATTGAGCTAGCTGGCTATTTTGAACAATTCTACATCTCTCATATATCTCGGAATGAGAATGTATATGCAGATGCGCTTGCCGCATTAGCTGCAACATTGGCGATCCCGCCAGGTGAGGTTAAAAGCATCACCATTGAAAGCAGAGAGCTCCTTCATCCAGATACTCTTCTTCAAAATAAAGAAGTGTGCCAAGTAGGCCAAACCCTGGAGCCCCGTGATTGGCGATTTCCGTTTGTGGATTATACTTTACATGAGATATTACCAGAAGATCCTAAGGAAGCCACCTCTATAAAGAAGAAGGCCCAAAGATTTTACTATGACCATAAACTTCAGACTTTGTATAGAAAGTCAAGAGATGGTCTACTGCTACGCTGCGTATCAAAAGCAGAAGCAGAACAAGTGCTGAAAGAAACACATGATGGAGTATGTAGAGCTCATCAGCCTGGTCCAAAACTCGGAGACCGCATAAAAAGGCTAGGGTACTACTGGCCAAATATGATCACAGAAGCAATGGCATACGCTAAACGATGCCATGCATGCCAAGTTCATGCTAATTTTATTCACTAACTCCCAGAATACTTGTACAATACCGTCGCTAGTTGGCCATTTGAGGCATGGGGAATGGACATTGTGGGGCCAATAACTCCCCCGTCATCCAGAGGACATCGGTTTATTCTTGCAATAACCGATTATTTTTCAAAATGGGCTGAAGCTGTGCCTATGAAAGAGGTGAAAACGACAGATGTGATCAAGTTTATCAAGTATCATGTCATTTACCGATTTGGCGTCCCTCGACGGATCATTCATGATAACGGTCCGCAGTTCATTAGTCAGGGATTCTCCAGATTCTGCAATAAGTTCAGAATCAAAGATATCGCTCATACACCATATAACCCTGCGGCTAATGGGTTAGCAGAAGCTTTCAACAAGACGATCATCAAACTCCTTCGGAAGTTCGTCTCTTCCAATAAACGAGATTGGGATGAAAAGTTGGGAGAATGTTTGTGGGCATATCGCACCACCGTTCGCACCCCGACCAAAGCTACCCCGTTCTCTTTGGTTTATGGAAGTGAGGTTGTTTTGCCTCTTGAAATCCAAATACCATCATTAAGAGTGGCTTTAGCCACAAGGATGACGACAGAAGAGCGCCATCAGCAAAGATTGCAAGAACTAGAGGCGTTAGATGAAAAACGTCTCAGGGCTCAACAACAAATTGAGTTGTATCAAGCCCGAATATCTCAAACATTCAATAAAAACATCAAACCAAGGACCTTTAAGCAAGGAGACTTGGTTCTGGCTGTTAAAAGGCCAAAGGTGCTAACCCACAAGACTAAGGGTAAGTTTGAACCCAAGTGGGAAGGACCGTTTATTGTGGAGACAGTATACTCCAGCGGAGCCTATCACTTAATGAATCAAGATGGCGACAGGATGATGATGCCGATCAATGGTAAATTTCTGAAGAAATACTATTCTTAGTACCCCTGGAGATACGCGTCTTCTTTTTCTTAGGCATGCGCAGTTTGGCGCCTCTGACCTAAACCTGGTGCGTTTGGTTCTCAAGTTTGAACCACCTCCAGTCTTTTTCTTAGGCATGCGCATTGAGCGCCTCTGACCTAAACCTGGTGTGTTTGGAGTGCCCAGTTCAAGTTACGCGAGAGAGCCTTGAACCACCTCCAGTTTGGTTCTCAAGTTTGAACCACCATCAGTCTTTTCTTGGGCATACGCAGTTTGGCGCCTCTGACCCAAACCTGGTGTGCTTAGTTCTCAAGTTTGAACAGCCCCTAATCTTTCTTTTAGGTATGTGTAATTAAGCACCTCTGACCTGAAAGGTATAAATTGCCCAACGCCGACTAGGCAATGGAAAGAGAACCAGTTTCTCGCCAACCCATCATACTGGGGTAAAAGTATGAATGGCCCAATGCCGATTAGGCAATGGAAAGAGAACCAGTTTCTCGCCAACCCATCATACTGGGGTAAAAGTATGAATCGCCCAATGCCGATTAGGTAATGGGAAGAGAACCAGTTTCTCGCCAACCCATCATACTGGGGTAAAAGTATGAATCGCCCAATGCCGATTAGGCAATGGGAAGAGAACCAGTTTCTCGCCAACCCATCATACTGGGGTGAAAGGTATAAATTGCCCAACGCCGACTAGGCAATGGGAAGAGAACCAGTTTCTCGCCAACCCATCATACTGGGGTAAAAGTATAAATCGCCAAATACCGATTAGGCAATGGGAAGAGAACCAGTTTCTCGCCAATCCGTCATACTGGGGTAAAAGTATGAATTGCCCAATGCCGATTAGGCAATGGAAAGAAAACCAATTTCTCGCCAACCCATCATACTGGGGTAAAAGTATGAATTGCCCAACACCGATAAGGTAAAGGGGAGAGGAAAAGTTTGGCATTTAAGCCCAAACGAAATCCTCGACAACTCACCATGTTGAGGGGAATAACATGGCTAGCCCAACTCAAGCGGTAGTTGGTAAAGGCTAATCAATTCCGTTGATAGCTGGGGGTTTGCTAAAAATCCCATAAACCCTGTCATGTTAAAATTCTTACCTCTGACAGTATGATTCGGAAAATTGCGCACAAACGATACCGAGATTAATCGTTTTGACGGCAGGTTATTTGTTGGGCAAGCAAATTTGTTTTGAAGCCGGCAAATAAAAGAGTCAAAAGAATCATCTTTATTAAAAAGGTGAGGACACAAAAAGAATTTCAAAAAAAATCATCATCGAAGGTTATCTCTCTCCTGTTTACGAAGTTCTTATTACAAGGAAGATAAAAGCGTAAAGAGAGATGAAACTATTGGCCTCCCAGGAGTCTCAATTTGCTTATTGTCTCGTCTAAATTTCTACGATGAGAAGCCTCCACGGTTTGCTGAGCTTGCCTACGCAACTCAGCATCACTTATTGTAAGTTGTTGCTGATGAGATTCTTCTATGGCAAGATTCCTGGCCGTCTCTTCCTGCTGAATCTGCTCCTGCTGGATGAGCAATATCTCCCGCTTCTTGACAGACTCTCCTAATCGGAGTTCATTTTGTATCAAAATGGCCCGAGCTCTGGCGATCGTCTCCTGGGCTTTAGAGATGGCCGCCTGACTTTCACCAATTCCAAATTCTACCCTCCGCAAGTCGCCGAGAACAGATTCCCGACTGACCTGGAGCTCTGTCAGTTCCTGAGACCATTTCTCCTCCTGTTGCCTTAAAGTATTTCTTCGAGATAAGGATTCTGCCTGAAGCCGCGCCAGCTCTATCTCAGTGATCGCCTCCACATCCGCCTGACGGAGTGTGTGTAGTGTGGTCACCTGCTCTTCTAAGGCTGCAAGGTGGACCCGGTATGGAGCTGCTCGATCTTGTCCATAAAATTCTTCAACATTCCCTAGATAGCAGAATAACAGTGGACGTGCAAAGTTGAAGAAATCGTGACCGGCAAGAACCATCTCGACACATCTTCTCAACAAATGCATAAAATCCTCGACAGTGCAACTGAAAAGTTCTTCAAGAGGATTTGCAGCGTCAGTAGGCAAAGCAGGTAATGCCAAGGAAGGTGTCGTAAGTAAGGGAGCAGTAGTTGCTGGAATTTGAGAAGAAGAAGCCCATCCCTGCATTAAATTCATAATACGGGGGACCAGTAGAGCCAGTGCAGATCTGGAAGAGCTGGAGACCTCAGACGAAGTACCCTCAGTACAGATCACTTGGGTACCCCCACCAACAGGAAGAGAAGATGGGATCACTTCGCCTGAAGCTCCTTCGGTGGGAGAAGCATCTTCGAACGAGAATTTTAAATTCTCCTCCTCTCCTGTTAGAAGACTTGAAGCCAGGGGAGTTGCAGGTGTCTCAACAGCCATGACAACAGATGACGTTAGAATCGCTGGCTGAGAGACAAAAGGCACGCCAACGACCGTAGGAAATGTCTCAGTGGAACAGACTGGCGTTGGAGATGGCATGCTAGGAGAAGGCGTAGCCTCCTTTGCAGCAGCTGCGATAATGACTTCTGTTCTCTTATCACTCCCCAGTTCATCAATCGGGGGAATTGAAGAAGGAACATAGGCAGGAGCCGGTGTGGAATAATTAGCCGCAGACTCGCCAGCAGAACTACCCACACCACCAACGGAGCCGGAATGGTCCATCCTATCGTCAGACTCTACTTGGGTAGTCGAATGCATTGGCGAGAGAAGTTGATCACCTGCATTTCAGAAGACCAGAAAAGCAGTGTTACGTTAAAATAATAACGGGCAAGAGATAAAATGCTAAGGGCCATACCAGGCGATACAAGTCCAGTTGTCGGACTTGAAGGGGGAGCCATTGTCGTTTCCAGCAAGGTACCCGTCTCGCTACCCGTTAGTTGCGCCCCGGGTTCTGCCACAGGCTGTACAGCAGGAGGACCCGAAACCTCAGTGACACTTGGAGCTTTAGCAGGTTCATCCTCCCTTGCTGAAACTGGGGGTAGAGCTGAAGCCAACAAGTCTGAAGCAAGTTTGATAGCCACTTCTTTGGGGGCTATCAAAGTCTCCTGCCCCAACTTTTGCTTCTTACCGGGTCTTTTCTTTAAAGCACCGCGGCATTTGAGAGCTGGACTCAAGGAACGACTGACAACAGGCTGGGGAGCTCCACCAGTACCAGTATTGTCATCGTCATCACCGGCATCGTCGTCGGACTCGCTGGCGTCTGAAGGCTCAGCCGCGGCACCAAGGAATTCTTCCATTCCTTTTATTCTCACTCTAGAAGCACCCTGGCGGCTAATGTAGAGGGCTTCAATCTCTTTGCAACAACTGCGATTGAGAGAGAAGCCGGGCACGTCAGCATTCGCAATACTGAACCAGTTGCAGAAGCTGAGGGTCATAGCCAACTCTGGTGCCTTCTGGGGCAAGGAGAATTAAGCCTCGGTTCCGCTTGCTGCAAAATGGAACCAGCCACGAGCGCCTTCGTATAAATTCCCCTCGTAAGCGAGATCTTTATTTGGATTGCCCACATAAAGTTGGGAGTATCCAAACTGGCGAGCAAAGCGATTCGGAGTGTATGGCTCGATCCGACACCCGAGATCTTAACGATACACCAAGTGTCCGGGACGGATGTTGAGAAGCCACCAGAACGCTCCTGCAGATAAAGTAGTGAACTTATCTGCTCCCACGGTGTCCTTCAGCCTCATTCATATCCTCCGCCGGGAAAGTCAGGGAAACACCGGAAGATCTCATAATTCTGAAAACTACGAAAAGTCTTCCGAATTTGAGACATATAATTCTACTTCCATGAAGAGCGTTCATACAGTTCTACAAAGAAGCACTTTTCGCCCGAAAACGCTCTGCCGCACTCATTAAAGAAGGACAGTGCAAGACGAGTCACGCCATCAAATAGGTGTAGGGCATCTCCACCCTAGGGTTTGAAGTCTTCGGCTGGGCAGTCTCTTTTGACTTGCCCTTTCCTTTCCCCTTGATCTTAACAGTGGGAAGGAAATCACGACAGAGCACCCTCAGTCCATACTGCAAATTGCATACCATGGCGGGAAGAAGTCCAAGGGGTCGGCCATATGCAAGAAGAACCGCCGGATATACCACGGTCATTGCAATTGCTTCCTTGGGCAACGATAGCACGATGCATCTCTTAAGCCACGGCATCAAAAACCCGGCAATGAGACCTCTGTTGGAAACCGGAAACTGGGCTTGATAGTGATAGCTCTTGAATGAAGTGCCAGGACTGTATCCATTCTCATTGGATTCAGTGGTATAATATAATAGGTGGCAGCCCTTAGCAATGCAGTGATCAATCTCTGAGCCATAGAATGGTGGATGGCCATGGATAGTTGTTGAACTATCCTTAGAATTCAAGTTGGCAAAAAGGTATTCGGCCCATTTCTTATGACCGATACCGTGGTTACACGCACCCGTCAAGTCAGCGCAAATATGATAATGGCACATCATCTCCCAGTATGTGGCATAGATGCGCTCATCCCTCGCCAGTAGCATGTTCAGCTCATCGGTGGTGGGGATATACTCTTCATAGGGGATTTCACCCATGGAAAGCCCGGAAACCTCGAACATCTCGTGAAGAGTGAATCCTAGCTCACCCACTGGTGTAAAGAGAGTACAAGTCTCAGGGTTATACATCTCCAAGAGGCAGTAAAAATGATAAGCACTCTGGGAAAACCCGAATTGGACATTCCTGATAGCTTAAAACAAGCCAATATCCTTTAAAATGGGCTCGTGGGAATCCAGCATGTACTGAACGAGGCGGTCCCACCACATATTGTTAGAAGAATGAACCCAGCCAGGCATCCTGAAGTCGCTAGCCGGGTACTGACCATCCTTCGCCAGGAACTCACTTAAGAAAGTTCGGGCACGAGATGGGACTTCTCCCACTGGAAGCTCCATGCCAAATCGGCCTGGAAGCAAGCCAGTAATGCATCTGGGGGGACCATCTTGATAAACCCCTTTTGCACCAAATTTGCCTGTTGGGACGCCATCCTGCTCTTGAGTCAGTCCCCACTTTAATTCCCGAGGCATCGTCAGCCTCTGAAGATAGACCAGAGGATAGCTACGAGCCATTCTAGGCAGAAACATCAGCATTTCGCCTGAGTTATATAACCAAATGCACTCCTCTTCAGAAAGGATCTCATCTGATTGATCCATCTGGTCTCCAAAGAGGAAGGCGGATTTCTCCATCGCCTCTCTATTCAAAGTTTCGAAGGCTGCATTAGTTATGATTTCTCGCACAGTAGTGGGGTGATACTTGATCAACTTCTCCTTGCGCTCCTTCGGGTCTGGCTTATATGAAGCCAAGGTAGTGGTGAAGCGAAATTGGCCTGAGGGATCAGAACCCCTAGCAAAGCCGAAGTAATTCTTGTGAGGAAGAGCTTCCATCGAATACCCTACTGCAAAAAGAAGCACCAGAGTTAGAGAAGTTTGTATAAAACTGAAAAATTCTCTAAAAGTATGTACACGCGAAGCTAAAAATTAGGACGCGCGAAGCTAAGAATAGCGTCGCGCGAAGCTAAAAATTAGACCGCGCAAAAGTCAAAATAGCCTCGCGTTTCCACGCGACTGCTACTTAAAATAGCATCGCGTTTCAGCGCGACTGCTACTTAAAATAGCCTCGCGTTTTCAGTGCGACTGCTACTTAAAATAGCCTCGCGTTTCCACGTGACTGCTACTTAAAATAGCCTCGCGTTTCAGCGCGACTGCTACTTAAAATAGCCTCGTGTTTCCATGCGACTGCTACTTAAAATAGCCTCGCATTTCAGTGCGACTGCTACTTAAAACAGCCCCGCGCTTCAAAACGCGAGGATGACGCGATAACTTCGCATAAGAAGAAAGTCAGAGACTTTTCTTCTTCTCCAAGCCTTACAGCAGGAGTACGGCGATCTCGCCGGTAAAAGAGTTGATTGGTCAGTTAAGATCAAGCCAAATCACTCTAGAAATATTCTAAAAAGTCTCGATGGAGAGATTCTTACCTCCGATAGGCGAAATGTGGGCTGGCGCGTCGCTGTCATGGTCGCCGCCACCACTGCTTGCGCCAGTTACCAATGATGGAGCTGCGCGGGAAGTAGCACGAGTCTTGGGCGCCATTACTTGCGGAAATCGAGTGGAATCGACGGGAGATTGGGAGAAAACCGGTCGGAGAATGCTTGGATCGC
Organism: Dracaena cambodiana; assembly: GCA_036321105.1. Lineage (NCBI taxonomy): Eukaryota > Viridiplantae > Streptophyta > Magnoliopsida > Asparagales > Asparagaceae > Dracaena > Dracaena cambodiana. The sequence goes on along the minus strand of JAYEPQ010000005.1, from coordinate 55,549,355 downwards.
CTGAGCTCTGATCGCCTGAATCTCTAGGGTTTCTGGAAAATTCTCAAGTAAAGTGAGAAGAAAAGGAATAGAGATTTTATTTAAAAGAGGGAAACCGCCCCTTGGAGTTCGGCGCGGATTTCGAAGAAAATGACTGATCAGTTACTCCCTAAAATGCGGAGCAGGTAATCCCATGTGGTGATATTGAAAATGCGAAGTCACTTAGCTTCGCGCAATTCCGTGCAACCACTCAGAGCGCGAAGTTATTTAACTCCGCGAAACGCAAGAATAACTTGGTATTTTAACCTCGCGTTTTCATGAAGAACTTGGATTTTTGGCCAAGTTAAGAGGATCAGTATCCGATCAAATCGGTATTAATGATCTAAGTTACGCAAAAGAGCCTTAGATTATTTTACCAAAATTATTGACCATCTGTTTGTTGTGCAAGCAAAATCATTGAAGCCAACAGATAGAGAGGAAAATAATTTGTCTTTATTAATGAGACGAAGAAATTACAAAGGAGTTATAGCTCTCCCGAAAACTTTTACATGATCATCAACTCATCAATACATCAACTCATCAATAACTTAACGGTGAGATTTCTCTCTACGGGGTGTTGAAGCTCAGTTCCCTGATTCACATGCAAAAGATCTCCTCTGCAAATGTCATTTTGGACCTGCCATCTGAAGTGAAGCACGAGAGGAAAGAGAAGTGCTGCATCGAAGCACAAGCTGAACTGCAAGTGCTGCAATTCTGAACTGCAAGCGCTGCAGGCCCTCACTTAAGCTTGAAGCTCCTTCAATAGTCCATCTCCAGGAGCCAGAGCTTGAAACCTGCAACTATGTTGTAAAGCATATGCTTCTGACTTCCTTAGAGTTACTTTTGCTGATGAAGATCGATGGACCCACATACATTCCTCTTTAGAAAGGATTGGACTTACTGCAAAAGGAACAGAGTTTCCAAAAGAGTGAAAACGCGGAGCTAAGCTAACTCCGCACACAGTTGAAGAAATAGCCTCGCGCTTTAAATGCAGAGGATGATGCGATAATTTCGCGTAAAGGGGGACAAGATTTCTTTCTGCTCTTTCCTTCTCTTTCAAATTCATAGCGACTGCTAATCAAAGATAGCCTCGCAATTCATAGCGATTGCTAATCAAAGATAACCTCGCAATTCATCGCGACTGCTAATCAAAGATAGCCTCGCAGATTCATCGCGATTGCTAATCAAAGATAGCCTCGCAATTCATCGCGACTGCTAATCAAAGATAGCCTCGTAATTCATCACGACTGCTAATCAAAGATAGCCTCGCAGATTCATCGCGATTGCTAATCAAAGATAGCCTCGCAATTCATCGCGATTGCTAATCAAAGATAGCCTCGCAATTCATCACAACTGCTAATCAAAGATAGCCTCGCAATTCATCACGACTGCTAATCAAATATAGCCTCGCAATTCATCGCGACTGCTAATCAGAAATAGCCTCGCATTTCAAACGCAGGGAATGACGCGATAACTTCGCGGAGAATGGTGATCTCGCCGGTAAAATAAACAGTTGGCCGGATTAAACCAAGCCGAAACATCTCAAGAATGGTTCTTAGAAGCCCAAGAGTTAAGGTTTTTACCTTCGGAAGACGCTGCATAGACTGGTTCGCCGTCACATCTACCTTCACGGCTGTTGCCATTAACGCCGGCCAACTTGCACGATGTCGCACTCTTCCTAGATGGCATCCTAGTGATGAAGATCTATGGAAAGGAAAAAGAAGTTCGGCTGGAGATCATTCTTTCAAAATAAGAAGCCTGAGTCGCCTGCTCTAAAGCCCTAAGATTCTTCGGATGAGATGAAGAAGAAGATGAGCCGAGAGCTCTATTTAAACAGAATTTCCGTCGCTTGGTATTCGGCGTAGAAATTCAGGGTAATTAATGACATAATTACTCATTTCACTGAAGACGAAGTGAAGCTGATTAGCTCCGCGTAAGTGAGCATAACGCGAGATAGACTTGGTATTCTAACTCCGCATTTCAGTTTAAGTATCCAAAGTATTTCAAAATCTGCTGAAGTCTAAGCCATTTTTGAAAACTTTGGAGGGGGTTCTGTTGGCAGTGAAAATTTCTAAGTTAAAAGGATTTTCCATAACAGAACGCGGAGCCAATTCAGTAGCCCCGCGTTTGGCAATATTAACCCTGCGTTTGAATAAAACGCGGAGATGTTTAATAGCTCCGCATTGATTCCGCAGTCTGGCTTGTATTAGCCTCGCGTTTTGGTTAAGTTAGCGCCGCGTTTTGATGCGATTAAAGCTCCGCGTAAGCAGATAACCAGAATCTCAAATTGATTGAGATTATGATTTTGGGCCTATCCAAATACCCAAATCAAGTCTAATCAGAATTCCATAAAAACTAAGATATTTGATTGGAATCCCTGATAATGACGAGTTCTATTTAGATAGAAACTCTTGCATTAACCTGGGGATATAAATACCTTCCTGGTGAAACCCTAGGGATCATCTTTTCAGCAATTGAGATATTTTTCTGAAATCTTGGAGAATTCAAGTTACGCACAGAGCCTTAAGTTCGTGAAGATCAGAGAAAATCGTCATCTTCTTTTTGGAGTTCTTGAGAAGTTCGAGTTACGAGAGAGAGCCTTGAACAAATCAAAACCAGATAAGATCGTCTATAGTTGGCCGATATCTTCAAGAGAGAAGATTTCAACATACCGATCGTCAAAAGGAGCTGCTTGACAGATCCCATCGCCACTGATCCCACGTTTATTGTAAAAGAGAGAGATTGAAATATAAAATTCTCTCGTTTGTTCTTTTTATCTCTTGTTCACTTCTATTTTAATTTAAGTTAATTCAATGGGAGGAAGTGAAGAAACTTTTGCGACGAACAAGGTGTTGATAATTTAGTAGCTGATCACTTGTCTCGTCTGCCCAAGACTCCAATTAATTCTTGCCCGATAAACGAATCATTTCCTGATGAGCAATTATTTGCACTGATGCGTGAACTATGGTTTGCTGACATTGTGAATTATCTTGTGACCAAAAAGATTCCATCCCATTGGTCCAAACAAGATCGATATAGGTTCTTGTCTCAAGTAAAATTCTTTTACTGGGATGAACCATATATGTTCAAATATTGTCTAGACCAAATCATATGTTGATGCATACCTAATAATGAGATACAAAGCGTCCTCTCTTTTTGTCATGATCTTGTTTGTGGAGGACATTTTGGTCCCAGGAAAATGACTGAAAAAGTATTGCAGAGTGGCTTTTATTGGCCAACTCTTTTTAAAGATGCTATGGAATATTGCAAAACTTGCACACGATGCCAATTCTTAGGCAAAATTTCACGACATAATATGATACCTTTGCAACCTATCCTTGAGATCGAAATATTCGATGTATAGGATATAAATTTTATGGGACTATTACCCAACTCAATTGGAAACCAATACATATTGGTCGCTGTTGATTATGTTTCCAAATGGGTAGAGGCAATTGTCGCAAAATCGAATGACAATAAAGTCATTGTCAAGTTCTTAAAAGAGATATCGTTTCTCGATTTGGCATTCCTCGAGCTATCATTAGCGATAACAGTATTCATTTTACTAACCGGTCATTTGAGGTACTTATGCGGAAATATTCCATTACCCACAAGTTAGCTACACCGTATCATCCACAAACCAGTGGGCAAGTGGAAGTTTTTAATCGCCAAATCAAACTGATTTTAGAAAAGACAGTGCAACATAACAGAAAAGATTGGTCATGTAAACTAGCAGATGCATTATGGGCCTACTGTACCACCTATAAGACCAATCTAGGTATGTCTCCATATCTATTGATATTTGGAAAATCGTGTCATTTACCTGTGGAGCTTGAGCATAAGGCTTTATGGGCAATCAAATTTCTAAATTTTGAGCTTGTAAAAGCCGGTTAGTAGCAGAGGCTACAACTTAATGAACTTGATAAAATTAGACGGGATGCATATGATAGTGTTAAGATTTGTAAAGAGAAAACTAAAGTGTTTCATGACAAAGCGATTATTCGCAAGTCATTTACACCCAGACAAAAAGTTCTCTTATATAATTCGAGATTACATTTATTCTCGAGAAAATTGAGGTCGAGATGGAGTGGACCGTACATAGTACAAACGGTGCACCATCATGGTGTGATCAATCTCGAGGACCCTAAAAACGGTGAATTATTCAAAGTGAACGGTCAAAAATTACAACCATTTTTAGAGACTCGAGCGAGTGATAATGCGGGGGTCTGACACTTCACGACCCCATCTATGCATAGAGGCATATATTTATTTGTATAATAGTATGTATATTATGTATATTGTGTTACTAACATGATGCAGGGTTGCAAATAAAATTGAGGAAAGGTGAAGGGCTAATTGAAATTTACCATCCCTATAAAATCTCAACCAGCCCAACCAATCCTAAAATTATCTAAACCCAAGCCCTAACTGCCCATTCTCCCCCAAATCCTCCTTTGCTCCTTTTGATTTCTTCTTTGCAGGTCAGTCGATAATCTCCAACTTTTACTCCAAACAGTGGTGATCAGAGATCAAAGATCACCAAGTTCTCCATCCTCCATAAAGTCATTCCCCCAGAGGAGCTTGCTCTGCCGCCATTCAGCGGCAGTTCAGAGGAATTTCCCATTGAAACTTCAGAGGAGGTAAATTTTCTTCATCCTTTGTTTACAGTTTAATTAGAATTTTTTTTGATATCTGTTAAAATATAATGGCACCTTTTGTTTGTGAAAAAAATTTCAGTGAAATTTTTGCAGCATTTAGTGTATATTTCCTATCCACTATTGAAACTCTGGGATGGAATTATCTTATACACACTCCCAATTCATTCTACATCCCAGAGTTAGTAGAGGAATATTATGCAAGTTTTGTGAAATTTGATATTTCGAAAAATCGCAAAACCATAAGACTCCATTGGCGTGGAACACGAAGTGCACGTCACGGCCATCTCTGCATCTACCGGTATCCTCTTTCACCCTGGAAATCAAACCCCAGGTGTGATTGAGGACTATATTATATGGATGGGTATGAACTGCAGACTGACATGAGATAGAGGGATCAGCAGCAAGATACTATATCGAAATATACACGCGACTTGCCGCTGGATCAACACTAATATGATGGGGATTACATATATGTCATCTTCTTACATATCCACACTTCATATTGTTGATTGTATTATGCGTCAAGATAATCACTTTTGTATGTGCACACAATTAGTAGACACTATTATCGATGCTAAGATGCGGTCGAGGACTAGTTTGCCTCTGCTGTGTCTAATTACACAATTGTATCACGGGTTTATGTCTAGTTCCGAATTGATGTATATGCACCCTCACGAGTATTTATAACTGCAGAACACACTTCAGTGACATATCACGCTGCTGTTCCAGAGGATTGCCACTGAATTAACATAAGAGGAGGAGGATAATGCCTTCTTTGACCAAGATTTGCCAGCTGATTCTACTGAGAAAATCAATGTAGTCTGACAAGGTCTTGGAAAATTTGGCATTGACTGAAACAGATCGATCGTGGAGAGTCTTCTATTGTTCGTGCACGTCGTGCACCAGGAGAATTCAGTAGGAGGTAAAGGGGACAATACCAATGATTTGTATATGAGGATATACACAAGTTTAGGTGTGAGGAAGTGGATTAAGGAGACTTTTATTTTCTAGGATTTTTAGGATTTTTATTTTTATTTTTTAAGGATTTTTATTTTTATTTTATTTTTAGATTTTTGGGGTTTCTTCATTTTATATTTTGGGTAGTTTTTAGGATAACTAACTAAAAAAAGTTAAAAAACTGAAAAAAAAACTAAATTTTCATCAATAGATCAACCTAATTATAGATAAAATAACAAATTTAGATTTGAAATTGGATAGGAGAGTAGATTGGATGATACACTCAGAATTTTTTTAAAAAAATATTAAAATTTAAAAAATAAATACCACTAACAGTAATTTTGAGGCAAGTATACATTTATTTTTTTACTTCACAATAGTTTATTAGGTTATGGACAAAAATGATAACGATTGAGTTAGTCTTCTCTCTCTAAATAAGAAAAAAAAAGAAAAAAAGAGAAAAAAGTGAGAATAAAAAAATAGGATGCACCTGGTATTAAGGCAATGTCTCAAGAGTGAAAAAAAAAGAAGAGTATGGTCCGAGTAATCGGGTACTTTGCGCCTAAGTAAGCATGAATATTCGCATGAAAAGTAAAATATTCTTTAAAAAAGAAAAAAAGAAAAAATTATTATGAGAGAGGAGATGAATCATGAGTTAGAGTTGGAGTTCAAGACCGAAATAGACTATCACACGTGTACGTAGATGTATAGGAGCCAATAGATTATCTATTAGTAAGTATTGAAATATAGGATTTAAATTTTTGATTAAAATGATAAGTGTATATGATATGATATTTGATTTGAAAATTGATAATCTAAATGCGTTCTTGAGTTTGTATACTAGTGACATTAATTGAAGAAAATATTTAATAATTTTTTTTTCTTTTTGTTGTATAATTTTTTTTATTTTTCTTGATTTTTTATTATCTTTATTTTTCTTTTCTTTATTCCTTAATCTATTTTCTTCATGAATTTTATGGGTATATTCACTGCAAATTCTCACGAGACAACAGTCGTCTACTAGGGTAACCTAGGGGTTTAACAGCTTATTGCACGTACTAAGTGCAATCGTGATTTTTGCTATTAGAATTGTTCTGTTTCTTTTTTACTTTTAGGTTTTTCTCGAGAACTAGCAAAAGATAGGTGTGGGGATATGATAAGTATCATATATTTTATTTTTCATCCCATATTTTATCTATTTTTCTATATAAATAATTGCTACTCAGGTATTTTTAGTTTGTTTTTCAGGTAATCCTATTTACACAAGAAAATTGTATGAAATTAGAGCCGGATTAGGAAACCAAGCCCATAAAAGAGTTCAAAAAGAGCAAAACTACAAGACAGTGATACTGCAGAGAGTCAAAGTCCAATACAGTCAGGAAAATTAAGAGAACAAAACAAGAGACTCATACAAGAGAAAAGCCCAACTCCACTGCCGCCAATTGGCGCCACTAGCCGCCAATTGGCTGCAAAGAGAGGGGCCCACAGGTTGATTTTTGTTTGGGGGCTTCAACGTAATTTTATAGTTTTTCAGTTGTATCAAAATTAGGGTTTGGTTCTCCGAAACCTATTTATTGACCGTATACTTATAACTAGGGTTTTATCCTGTAGTTTGTACTTGAATTTTTTAATTAATAAAAATTAGGGTTTACTGAAGAGGTGACGGCTACAATACCAACTCCAGAGATAACATTTGCTGTTCATCAAATTTGTTTTAGTTAATCTCTTCTAATTGCTTTCTAGTTTAGATTTATATTGCTTTCTAGATTAGATTTAATTATTTTCATGAATAAAAATAGGATTTTGTTAACTCAAACTATGAGTAGCTAATTTAGCTTAGTTCTAGAATGTCGATGAAACTAGAATCCACCATGTAATTGCTTATTATTGTTTTCTTCCTAATTAAAATATTAAAGAGGTGATTTTTCTATGAAAAGATTAAAATAAAAGAACTCATAGATTAATACTTTGATATATTATATTTGAGTTAAGTTTCTTTATAGTTTATACTTAATTAGAAATTGGGGTTGTTGATTTTCATTTTCTTCATCGAATTATCTAATGATTTGGTTTGCTTTTATGAAAAGTATTTTTTTTGATGTGTTATACTTACACACTACTTAATATCTTAGAATAGTTTAAGTAAAGATTAAAAATAAAAGATCAAATCTTTATGATAGGAAGAAGATAAAAGAAGTAATTCATAGTTAGAAACTAGTGGATTTTATATCCTAGGCTAATTAGATCAACTCAACTTCAAATTAAAATCTTTGGTTAGTTCGTTAGAATAATAAAAATAGCGAGAATGCAAAAATACCTGAGATCGCTGTGAGACGATCTATATATTGCTTGTATTTTGTACTTCTATGGAATGTTCAATTATATTGTATTAATGGAACCGGGCCTCTCTTCCAACTGTAAAGACTTCAAAACAAAAAATCTAGTCTGATGATTTTTCAATAGTATCAGTCACATCAGTTCACATGAGAGCCCATTATCCCACATTCATGCCTTTAAAGAGCTTTTATATGCAGTTAATCTAATCTTCAACGAAAACATTTCTTAATTCTTGTGCTTTAAATAACTTGAAGATTCGAAACCTACAGCCTCCTATATGGTTTAAAAAGTGCAATATTTTGCAAGCTAGACTCACTTGGTGCGTGTTAGAGATTTCACATATCTGAGTTGCAATTGCAGCAGAAAAAGAACAAGAAGCAATGCACGAATAAAGAAATTGACATGGTTGGTCTCAAATTGGAGTGCGCCCACAGTATTTTCAGACTCCATTATGCCAACACTACATACTGCAGTCATAAAATAACTCACATGGTACACATATGGTCATAGGTCAACAACAAGTCGTCCCTCTGCAAAGCAGCAGAAACTTAATGGTGGGGAAATTCTAAACAAGCACACCACTAGAGTTAGTGAGCATTATTTGCTTAGTAAGCACACTTTCTCTTTTAAAAAAAGAAGGTTTTCTTAATAGTGAGCACCCTATTATTTCAATATTGCCCCTGTTAAACACTTCTCTACTTCCTCATCTTTTCCTCTCACATCCTAATCCCCTTTGAGGAGAGTTTCAATATAATTTTTTAATCCTAATTTTTCTTTCATTAGATTCATAGAATTTTTCCTAAGATTTTTAAGTAATGGAAAGAAATTTGGAACTAATTTAGGATTAAGTTCGAAGTTTAATTTTTTTATGATATTTTTCATGTGTTTATCGTATTTTATTAATGAATTGTTTAAATTAATTTACATAGGAAAATATTATAATGAACGGATTTAATGAATATACTCAAGATTGAGGGGAATGAAGTTTGGAATTTAGAGTTTAGAAGTATAAAAATTTGGAACTTTATGAGTTTAGGTATGTGCTTCAAGAGAAAAAGTGTGTGTGATTGTGTCGGGGAAGAAGATAATATGGTGAAGCGTAAATTTGTAAAAGAAAAATATTATACTTGTAATGCATTGTGGTGCTCACTGAGTCAAGTTGTGTGCCCATTTAGAATCTCTCTCCTTGGTTTGAGGGAAAATGAAGGAAAAGAAAAGAAAATATTTTTTACTATTTGGTTAGAGTAAAAATTTTAAAAGAAAAGAAAATGTCTTACTACTAATCAAATATCAAGAAAAAACAAATTTCCATCTCATTTATTTTCTTTTCTCTTTCTTTTTCTTTCTTTCATTTTCTTTCAAATCAAACACAACCTTTATAGGATTCTATTTTATTTTATTTTTTTCCCCCACTGAATTGGCTGTGTTTGGTTTGAGGGAAAATGAAGGAAAAGAAAAGAAAAGGAAAGGGAAAGATAAAAGGAAAGAAAAGGATATGGAAATTGGTTTTCTTTTTTATGTTTGGTTAGAAAGAAAATAAAGAAGAAAATGTCAAGAAAATTTTAGAAAAAAGTAGTTTCTTATGTTTGGTTGCTCAATAGAAAATTAAAAGGAAAATATAATTTTAATTAAACTATAGAGAATTTTAATATTAATTTACATATTATTGATATAATTTTTAATTTTTAAATGATTAAGCATATAATAACCAAATGGTTCAAATTTTATGAAAATTAAAAATATCTTGGGACTAAAATTATAAGAAAATTTATACAAAAATTTCTCTCCCTTTTTTCTTTTTCTCTCAACTTTCCTTTTCTTTCATTTTCTCTTGGATTTGAGAAAGAAAATGAAAAAGAAAAAAAACTTAATATATTTTCTCTCACTTTCTTTCCCTTTTATTTTCTCTCTAATTTTCCCTCTAACCAAATATTGGAAAGCAACTCTCTCTTTTTTTTTGTTTTCTTTTCCTTCATTTTCCCTCAATCCAAACACAGCCTAAAGGTCTTCCATTTCCTTTCAAACCAAACACAGCCTCAGTAGAGTTCTCTTTTTTTTTTTTTTTTTTTTTTTTTTCCGCCTCGCTATGGGGACATTCACCAACCTGTCTAAAGAAAGTCTTCATCAAAGGTGTTTTAAGTGATTATAAAGCATCTCCACTCGGTACGTCCAGTGATCAACTCAACCTGCAGCTTTCCTTCCCCAAATCAATCCTGAAACTAAAGAGATGGGAAACTCCGAGAGCTCAACCCAATTCCCACCCCAATCCAACAATGATGGCAATAATAACAACAACAAGGAGGATGAAGCCAAGAAGGATGAAGGATCCACCTCGTCAGCGCTTAAAATTGGTGCTGCAGTTGCAGGTGCTGCTTTCTTGGCATTCGGTGCTTACTCCTTAGCTTCGTCGGCGTCTTCACAATCTGACGATGAATATAACAGCCGAAAAAAAGCTACTCCGATGGAGTGTTTGGAGGACCAATTATCCTACGGAGGTACTAACTCGAACTTAATTTGCTGAAATTTATGAAACTCTTTGAGCATAAAATTTAAGTCCATGTGTCAAGGGCATATAACAATAATTAAGCTTCAGCTTATTCTACGTCCCCTGCTATCCATTAATTAGAAGTGTTTAACGAAGCGGTTAGCTAACATATATAAAAATATATAAAAGTAGTTATATTACTCTCGCAGAAGTAGCTCATTGAGATAAATATCACCCATGTAGAACATAAATTTTATCTTAACTAGCTGGAATTTTTGCTAACAGCTTCTGATAACATCTACTCTAAACCCCACCCTAGTATGAACTGGAATCATAGCATAACACAGAAACCATAAGGATAAACAAATTCAGAATTATTTGAAAGTCCGTGGCTTGTGACGAAAACTTTTGTGCAGCCCACACCCCCACCCCCCCTTCCCCCCCACCCTCCTACCCCCCCCCCCCCCACCCCCTGTTACAGATGATGCACATGCCAAAGGCCAAAGGAGGCACTAACGAACATAATTCTTCGAGTATGATAAAAATCATGAGCTACAACGTCTGGTGCATTGAAGACGAAGATTTCCAGATAAACAAGAGGATGGAAGCAATTGGAGGTCTTATAAAACAACACTCACCAGATATAATTTTCCTGCAGGTACCAAACTGCAGTAAAATTCTTTTAAACCGAACATATTCTTGTAGATTATATAACATGCACTTTTTTTTCCTTTTGAAAATCTTTCAGGAAATGACACCTTCTATCTACGGTATGTTTGAAAGTTGTGATTGGTGGCAGCTATATGAATGCTCGGTTCCGCCAGAGAAAGCAACCAGAAAGTATTTCTGCATGCAGGTACTATCATTATCCTTGCGATTTATGCACATATTTAGTTAATCGATCCTCTGATAACATTACCTGCAGCTGAGCAAGTTACCTGTGAAGAAATTTTACTGTGAACCTTTCGACAATTCCACCACCGGGAGGGGCCTCTGCATTGCAGATATTGATGCGGGTGCAAAGAGGCTGATTGCAGCTACTTGCCACCTCAAGCGACCTGATGATTCCAGCAAGACCAGTGAAGAACGAGTGGGACAGGCGAAGAGGGCTCTGTTCTCTCTCAGTAAATTCCCTAATGTTGTATTTGGCGGTGACATGAACTGGAACGAAAGCTCTGATGGGCAGTTTCCTCTGCTCGGTGGGTGGTACGATGCGTGGTCTGTTCTAAGGCCCGAGGAAGATGGATACACGTATGACACCAACTCCAATCCAATGCTGAAGCATACGGCGCCTCTGCAGGCGAGGCTTGATAGGTTTGTTTACAAGTTGAAGGACTTCGAGGTGGAAAAAATTGAAATGATCGGGACAAAGGCAATTCGCGGAATTTATTTTACTCATAATGGGCAAAGACTCCCTATTTTACCTAGTGATCACTATGGTCTGATCCTCACAATCTGCCCCAAGCAGTAATGTGTTGAGACGATTATTATTATTATTATTATTATGAACCGACGGGAGCTGGTAAGAAATTTCTAGGGTGATATCTTCATGAAAACAACTGAATGCAGTAGTGAATTATTATAATTATGTAGCATCATGTCGAAGTATGTAAGATGGACTATGGTTGCTGTTTATGTTTGAACTGATATCGTCTTCAATATATTTAGTGGAAGATAAATGCCTACATTGCATTATAGGGATGGTAATGGATGTGAAATGGGTTTTTTTTTTTTTTTTTTTTTTTCATCCTATATAAAATTTTGAATTTAAAATGAATTTTTTTTTTTTAAATTAGAAATTCTGTATAGTAAGTGCCAAAAAAAGACTGTGAACACATTCATTACCATTCATACTGACTGATTGCAATAAGCGATTGTCTCGTCATAATTCGGCTCTTACAGTGTCTTGAGGAAGAGAATGAACAGCAAAATGAATAAATTTTGTTGAGCAAGGACTAGGAATAAATATATAGTTGGAATACAAACTTTATCTTAAATCTAAAATTTATGATTATTATATGGAGAAAACTTGGGATGGAAAAGAATTTGGTATAGGTTTTAAATTTTTCATTTTTCTTTTATCATATTCATAGCTAAAATCATTTGTTGGATACAAATATGATACAAATAGTTCCGACCATCTTATTTCTTTATCTCTTTGACTAGATCCGTACCACTTTTTCTTGCTTTTTGGTTGTTTAGAAGTGATTCTGTAAGTTATAATTTATATTGCTATAGTTAAAGTTGCAGCAATAGAAATTATTGCAACTTATATTTCTGTGTTTAGTTTGAGAATTGCAAGCGAAAACTAGAGCTGCAAAAAAAAAATTTAGACATTAATTTTTTTTTTCTAGACCCACTTATGAATAATACAATTACTATTTAAATAGGGGAAAGAAAAAGTGTTTTACGCATATTTTTCTGTAACTGTAATTACTATATGTGTGTAAATAGTTGCAAAATTTTACAACTATAGCCGTTGCTAAGTAGCAGAAAGCATTACTTTGCATAAAAAAAAATGGAATGTTATTGCAACCACTTGCTTACCCTAACAGGCAAACGCCAAGCAAGAAAAAGAGTAAAAAATGACTAGTGTTATTATCATCACAACTTCCTCTATTATGTTTCTAAATACCAAACAAAGAAACTAGTGTGTAATATATGCTTATTTTGATGTAGAAAATAACATCAGCTTTATATTTTTGCACCCCGACTCCCTCCACACCTAGAAAAATAAATAAATAAATAAATAAAATTCTACATGCCAAAAGCAGCCTGAAGCATGGATACAAATACATGATAGATACTGACGGTAACTACAACAAGAGTGTACTTAAAAAAAACTACAACAAGAGTTAATAGCAAAAAAAAAAAAAAAAGCTATAATAGAAGTGCTTCTAATAGCACCTATCAATTTTTTAAGGCACCCACCTTCTAAGGACAACTCTTTAAAATTTAAATAATTTGAAAAAAAAAAAAAAGTAGCCTACTTGCAGAAAGGGTGCCACTCTCGTTTTTTAATCCCACGTTACTTTGATAATTGTGGGGCACTATGTACTTACAGTTTGCAAGTGAATGGGACCGATATGTGGAGAACAGAATTATTTATCAAGTCATTTCTCACCCCTAAATAGGAAGGCTGATAGTTTACGAAAAAAGAATAACTGCATTGTATCTGACCATAAAAGACCTCTTGATATCTTATGTTCACTTTCATAACTAGTGGCTAGTTTTTTGTCGCAGAAGCCTTTTCCCAATACAAATCCTCTAGTGAGGATGGGGTTAGTGATTTCTTATCAATTTAATAATGCTAATATCTCTTTTATATTACTCCTATGGGAAGAAGATACAAATATTTCTAAAGTCACCTACTTTTCTTCTAAAATTATCCTTAATCCTAGCTTCCCCTCTCTCTATCTCCTTTCTCTTTTGTCCCCACCCGCACCGTGACTCCCCTCGCTTCAGCTCACCCACTGCACTCGTGCGCCATATATGGCACCACTGGCCCCCGAGCCCCTCCCCACACGCCTCCCATGCCTCCCCACATATTCCCTCTTCTCATTCCAATGGATATTATTCGATTCCTAGGAGCTGAATGACTTGAATCCAGTTCTGCTTAAAGTAGTTGAACGGTATTTAATTCATTCGACTCTTAGGAACTGAATAGAATATGAGACTGTCAAATCTAAGAATTTCAGCTGGAAGTTTTATAAAGATATAACTATATTTTTATAAATCTTGAAGAAACGACTCATAGTAAATTCAATTGAGTCCTCAATTGAGATGATTTTCTTAGTAAACTAAGCTATTACATTTGTTTTTTTCACAAACTCTCTTCAAAACCTTTCGAATCCAAGCTCTAGCTTGAAAAACAAACCTTTAAAAGAGAGAAGGATGAAAGGAGAAGTGATGCTTATATTAGCAAGGAAAAGTGAATTTATCCTAAAAAGATCTATTAGGTGGGTAAAAACAAGAGAGCGATGATTGTGGATTTTTTTTTATTTTATTATAAATTCGAATATGTGAAATAGAGACGAGTGTCCTTAAAATATTCTTTCTGGCACTAGAAGAGAAGAATAGAGCAAATTGCCTACAAATATAAAGACAAATTGGTAATATTTTTATAGCTTTTGAGTGGACGCTCTTAGAGAACTGATGGGTGCCCTTAGAAGGAAACTAAGATGAGTCCTAAAAAAAAAACATAAGCCCGCATTACTGAGAAAGGTTGTTAATTTAATGCGCATATATAAGTGAATTTCTAAACAAGCACACTACTGGTCTTGGTAAGCACATTTTTCCTGAGTCGGGAATTAGTCCACGAAGGATCCTCAAACCATTTGGGATTAGTTTCCGAATGATATTAACAGTATTCGGGAATTAGTCTCTGACCAGGATAAAAAACAAGGCCACAAAATAAAAATAATATGGCAAAATTGTAATTTTTTTTTAACTCTGTGAGGTGTGCTCACCTCATTTAGAAACTCCCATATATCAAAAACACCTACCCTGAATACTTATTCAAGTTTCAATATGCCAATCAACATTCTTGTAGTTCATATGGCAAGCCCAAAAAAATTTTCCCCCTCTTTTTGGGAGGATCAAATGTTATCTGTTAGGTAATCGACTTTTGCAATGAGCATATATTTTGAGGACTGTTTTTGTTGAACTTATTTTTTTACTAGTCAAAATCACACACACATATTTTTTGACATATTTTTTGACAGTATTATCTAAATTGAGTTCTCACCGAAAGTTAAACTCAGAATCTTTTGCAAATTAGATAAAAATGATACCATTTGAGTCTAGGCTCATTGGCCTTTTTTTGTTGAAGTTGTTAGGAGGATGGGGACCATTATTCTCAATGCTTAGGCATGAAGGCATAGACTCTTTTAAGAAACTTCACCACACCCTCAGTTCATGACTCAACGTCACAATAATTCTCCTAAATCACATCTATGGTATCAATATCAAATAAAAAAAGAAAAAGAAAAAGGAAAAAGGAACCTCATCGTTTCATCCAAAAGATAAATTCGACCAATTCGGTTTCATGTGGATGAGCTATACTTATCAGTGAATTAAGGGATTCGATAAGAGAGAGGAACAACTTAGCGGGAGATTAGTTGCTCTCCTTCACGAGGTGAAGGCGCAAAGGTTGTTCTATCTTTGTGACCTCCTATTGGTCCGTATATAAAGTATGTACACATGGTTAATACCCAGAACTGACTGGTCGTTTCACAACCGTGAGTAGTAAAATGAGTATCGGTTAGTTTCGATTCGGTTTTTACCAAATTCCATAATACCGAATCGATACATGGGAACCAAACCCAACCAAAAAGTTACACAGTTACAACTTTTTGAGTAAAACTTATTCAAAAGTTATAATTTTAATAGATTAGTAAGCATTTTTTTTTAAAGTATCCAATTAGAATTAAATTGTGTGTGTATGTAGTACGTATATATGTTCGTGTATGTGTGTGTCTATATAAGGGATTACTATACAAGAGACGACAGTTTAGGTAAGTTATGTGAGTCAGCGGCAAAAATTAATAACCCTATTTATTTTTTTCCAAAATCTTTTTTGGATTTTTATCTCTACCTCCCTGAGTTCTTTAGGATTAAATTTTATAGGTTTTAAAATTTATTTTTTTTTAAAATTGGGTATGAGTAACCCTAGGAAGCCGAGATTCTAATAAAAAGAATTTCTAAAAAAAATTAGAAGAGATAGTGAAAATAGAGTGCAGCTCGAATAAATTACGTGAGTGTTATATATATATATATATATATATATATATATATATATATATATATATATATATATATATCAATGTTTAAAATAGCAA
The DNA here is from genome assembly GCA_036321105.1 of Dracaena cambodiana. Taxonomy (NCBI): domain Eukaryota; kingdom Viridiplantae; phylum Streptophyta; class Magnoliopsida; order Asparagales; family Asparagaceae; genus Dracaena; species Dracaena cambodiana. The sequence continues at coordinate 55,533,060 of JAYEPQ010000005.1, read as the reverse complement.
TAACGGTAACGTAACGGTTTGCCTTTGTTAGGTTATGTCGCATATAACGTAACGCATAACTTAGGTTACACAATTTCCTATTTATTCAATAAAATAAATATAAAGCTATATAAAATAATCTTTATAAGTTGAAAAATAAATAAAAAATTCTAAAAAGAATATATAATCATTTTATAATACATAATCTATTCTAATTTTATATTAAATTTTACAATAATTTTCATATTTATCTTCATAAATTATATTAAGTCGCAACTGTAATTCCAGTTGTCATATAAATAAAAAAAAACAAGATTAAAATTTTTTATTTCAATTCCAGTTATTATCATTATTGTAATTTATATTTTTAAATATTCAATTTATCTTATTTGTAATTATTGATTTCAATTCAGTTAAAAATTCAATAGAATCAACAAGTATAATATTTCAGCAACCAGATATGAATTACAACAAGCAAATAAAGAAACAATTTCTAATTAGCAAGTTAGTAATTCTATAAGCAATCAAACAAGCCAAATCAAGTAATAAAATTTCAGTAATTTGTTAATAATCAAAATAATAAGCAACAAAAATATAAATATTACTAAAAAAAATACTAGTAAATAACGTAATTTAACATAATATTATGTAATATAATGTAAAATAACATAAAAAACGTACTGTTACGGTGCACTGAGTTATTTTCAACATTGATATATACATACATACATATATATATATATATATATATATATATATATATATATATATATATATATATATATATATATATATATATATATATATATATAACACTCACGTAAGTTATCCGAGCTGCTGTCTATTTTCACTATCTAAGAATTTTTTTTAGAAATTCTTTTTTATTAAAATTAACATATCTCTCACAAACTCATCATTCTCATATATATATATATATATATATATAGAGAGAGAGAGAGAGAGAGAGAGAGAGAGAGAGAGATGGAATGAGCTGCCGTCTCATATAAGTTATCTAAGCTTGAATCCATTTACACTATCTCTAATTATGATTTCAACCCTCTAGGATTCACTCATTTCTAGTTTCTTAGATTTTATTTTTGACTTGGCCTTCCATCAAATAAATACAAAATTAACAGTTTTCGTTAAATACAATATTTTATATCCATTTGATAGAGTGACAAATGAATTCAAAAATCTATGAAATTTGATCCTTAGAAGGTATTGATGTGGAGATAATAATAATAAAAAATTGATAAAAAAAATAATGATATTATTAGTTTGTTATCTCTGACTCACTTAACTTACTTGAGCTGGCAGCTCATTTACAGTAATCATATATATATATATATATATATATATATATATATATATATATATATATATATATATATATATAATTCGATCGATTACTTTTTGGTCAGTTATTTTCTGCCAGTTACTTTTGATTTTAGGGTGTGTTTGGTTCATGAAAGTAGAAGAAGTGAATGAAGAAATTATAAAATTACTTTCAAAATGAAAGTAGAAGAAAAAACTTCTTTTTATATTTGTTTACTAATTTTTGGAATATGAAAATATATTAGAAAGTGAATGTAATATTATTATAATAGATTATATATTATATTATTTTATTATTTTCTATGAATAAAAATATATTTTTTAAATATTAATTATGATATGTAAATAAAAAATTAATATTTTGTCACTGTCACCTGTTTCATCTTGAGGTCTTCTAAGCTAGAGCACGGGGAAGGAAAATTTAGAAGTAAGATGATAAATAAATATCAAATCATCATATAAAAATAATTTCTTATTTACTCACACACTGCAAATATTGGAAGTAGTCATCCTTGAAGTATTTCCATGCCAACAAACACATCTGCCCACCGTCGCGAGCAATCCATCTCATAAAGAGCTCTTCCACGTGTCAAATAAGAAGCCCATTATCTCATATGTTCCTCTGTCTGCCCGTTCTGTATGTTCCATCTGATCTCCAAACACCCAACGGAAAATGTTTCCCTCGCCTTTTGACTCCTCAAGTCGTCATTAGATATTCCTCCCTCTTCTTCTCTCTATTGTCCGACTAATAAAGTTAACAGTAGAGAGAGGGAGAGAGGGAGAGATGGGGAACTCATCGAGCTCATCCGTCGGCCTCACTGCGGTGGCCGTTGCAGGCGCTGCTGTTTTGGCATGGGGCGCAAGGAGCTACGGTTCGTCGTTGTCGTCTGCGTTTGTCGATTCCGATGGCCTCAAGGAATCGGTAAGTACGATTGGTCTGCAGGTGCTGCAGGAGTCGTCACTTGATGATGATGATAACGTTGATGATGATGTTGATTATCAGATCCTCCCAGATCCGAGATACTGCGAGATTGTTGAGGAGAATGTGGACGGCGATTCCCTGATGACGTCTCGTGAGCCACTACAAATAGATGCAGGTTATGTTTAAATTTACTCAAGTTTGATGCTTCTTTTTCGTTGGGAATGTGAGTCTTTCCTATTATCTATTTGAGAGATATTTTCAAATGATCCACCTAGCCAACCCAAAGTCCAATTGGACCGTCCGAAAAAAAAATCCAACCTGATCCGTCCGTTTCAAGTTTGGATCGAATCGGATTAAACATATTCGGATTCATTGGTTAATTAGACAGTCCAAAAGTCCGAAGTCCAAAAGCCCTGACATCCCAATCCAATTAATCCCGTTCCCAATCTCTCCTCTCTCTCTCTCTCTCTCGTTCGTGTCCTCGAGCGTTTTGAACCCCCCCCCCCCCCCCCCCCCCTTACCTTTCCTTCTCGCCGTCTTCCTCCTTCGACTCTGGGATTACGATTCGTTAAGAATCAAGAACTCTGACGGATGAAGGAGGCATCTTTTGAGGAAAGACTGATTCTTTCTGGTTAAAGAGTTAGGATTTGAGGGAAAGAATTGATCTTTTGGTTGCCTAGCTGGAGTTTGTTGATGGGCTGTTGATGGTCGTGTAAGAGGTAGAGTGTGGATATGGGAAATTGTTTGAAGCCTTTTTCAAGGGTTCAGAGTGCTCACAGCTCTCACCAGAGTTCTGGTTGGTCTCTTTCTTGTTAGTTTTCTTTTCACAGCTTTGTTGCTTTAATAAAGTTTCAGTCTTTTTGTGATTTTTGTTGGGTTTTTGAGAAATGGACAATTAAAAGTTCAAATTTTGCACATTAACGGCGATAATTTTCTCAAGTAGTATTTTACAAGTACCTTTTAATTCCCTTGAAGATACGATTGTCTGTTCTCACAAGCTTATACTATCTGATTTGCGAACAGAGGACTTACCTGAGAAAGGAAAAAGCAAAGCCATCGCACTAGAAGGAGCTCGGGGAAGCCTTAACAACGGTGATCGGCCCAAAGAGGAGAGGGAGGGGGTTGGCTTTCAGATCGTGGAGAGTGAATCTAACCTCCCTCTGATAGTCTATGGGGAAGATGGGAAGTTGACTTTAAACAAGAGGACAGAACTTCTCGGGCAGAGGGAGCCTCAGGTAGGTGGGAGAGCTGTGAAAGAGGACGAAGTGACGCAAGAGGAGAGGAAGGGAGACTACAAGGGCAAGGGTTTGATAGCGACTGCGGGTAGACACACAACCAGTTTGGCCCACCTGGAGGGAAGCTGTAAGGACACGGGGGTCCTCGTGGATTCGAGGGGGTCTGGTCATGAACTGGCCCATCAACAATTCTTTTTACAAAGTGAGAAAACTGGCAGTGGGCTGACATTCAGGCCAAAAATTAATTCGGGCCCAAAAGAAAATTTGTTGATGCAACCTGCATACAGCCAGCAACTGCCTATTTTCTCTTCTATACCTGAGTTAAATAGAGAATTATTAAACGAGGCCATGGATAAAACTTTGGATAATTTGATTAAGGAAGAGGATTCTACCTCTACACGGCATCATCAGCCTTCTCGACGACAAAGGAGGTTCTGGAAGAGGACTACCTCAGGACCAAAAACACAAAGTTTAGAGACCTCGATCGACACACTGGGTTTCGCAAATGAGGGGGAGAGGGCCCTGGACGGAACACTAGAGTTGGGAGCCATTGAGGAGGATGAGGAAAGGATTCCGGCTGCACAAGAAGGACCTATATCTAACTTCAAGGAAATAATTGGAATTCCTGATCTCCCACCAACCGCTACACCAACAAGACGCAGCAAGAGGCTAAGCGAGAAGAGAGGGGGCCTCAACTACCAGTCCGGACAGATACTCTCATCCGCATCTAAGAGAAAGGCACTGCATGTCAACCTCGATAAAGGTAATTCCTATTTTTCATTTGACATTCTTAATTTATTACCAAATCAAACTTTACTTGAATTTACACAAATTTGTAATTTTGATTTGGGGGATAGTGATGACAGTAGAACTCTAAATATCGATCTCATAAGGAAAATACCCCCTAGGACTTCTGATGAAGGGGAGGGTAAAACAAACAACGAAAACCTATAACGGTTAGCTCTAGTTATAGTGGAGAGGATTTTCGCATCCAAGAATGAAGTTAATATTTTGGAATGTTAGAGGTTTAGAGGATAAAACAAAGAGGCGTATGGTCGCTGAGGTCCTTAGAGACAATTGAGTAGATATTTTTTGTTTGGAAGAAATAAAATTGGATGACCCTTTATTCTTGATGGAACAAAAAATCACTCTGAGAAGAAACTTTGCAGTAGTTTTTAAAAAAGTTAGGGGGACTTTTTTTTTTTTGGGGGGGGGGGGGGGGGGATTGCTATTGGAGTGAACCGGAATGGGTATGAAATCTTAAACATCTATGCCAAGGAATTCACTTTGACTATGATTATCAGACAGAGGTCTACTCAATGGATCCAGAGAGTCACGACAGTCTATCGATCGAATCACAGGAACAGAAGAGGGACTTTATGGGACAGGTCACGACAGTCTATCGATTGAATCACAGGAACAGAAGAGGGACTTTATGGGACGGTATCCATGAGATTGGATAACTTACCAATCTCCCTTGGGTAATTGGCGGAGACTTTAATGTTGTCCGATATGCAGAGGAGCGTAATAGTGGGGACCACAACGTTTAGGATAGGGAGGAATTCGACATCATTTGTGATTTGGGTTTAATCGAGATCCCATTAGTAGATCGTCGATTCATTTGGTCCAACATGAGGGGAAGCCCATATTTGGCTAAGCTAGATTGGGTGTTGGTCTCAGATATTTGGGAGGCAAGATTTGGTTTATCCAACATTTACTTCTGCCCAGACCCACTTTCGACCACGCCCCGATATGCCTAGATTCAGGTGAACACGAAGTTAAACCAAAAAAAGTATTTTGGTTCGAGAGGTGGTGGTTAGAATATAGTGAGGTCCACGACCTAATCCGAACGAATTGGTCCACTCCTAATAGGAGGTAGGGATGTAGCTGAGGTTATTTGTTGCAAATTAAGAAGATTGCATCAGGTTCTGTCTAGGTGGAATAGGAGATATCGAAACCTAGCAAGAATAAGAAAGAGGGAATTAATGGAGAAGATTGAATCTCTTGAGAAATGTGAGGAAGTTTTTAATCTAACAGATAAAAGAGCGTCTTTGATGTTGTATCGAAGAGAAATACATGAGCCCTTCAAAATGGAGGAGATCATATGGCACTAGCAAGCCCAATCCAAATGGTTGAAGGACGGCGACGCTAACACGGCTTATTTTCACAGGGTGGCAAATATAAGACACAGGGCTAATGCTATATGCTCACTTAATATCCTAGGGAGCAGTACAGTTGCTGGAGCTGATCTCAAGAAGTATATCTATGATCACTTTCGTGATATTTTTGGTCGTCTCGAGGACAAGAGGATTAGTTTCCTCAAAGAATTCTGGCCTGAACAAAGCAATTTGAATGAATCGGAGAAGGATTTCTCTGAGGATGAAATTAAAAAGGCTATCTGAGATTTAGGACAGTGCAAGGCACCAGGTCCATATGACTTTCTAATTTTTTCCTTCCAAATTTTCTGGACAGTAATCAAAGAGGATCTTTACAACTTGTTCTGAGAATTGAATATTGGAGGAGCCCGTCTGAACAGACTGAACTACTCAGTTATAGTACTCATTCCGATGAAGAACTCCCCACAGACGATAACTGAGTATCGTCCGGTAGCCCTTCTAAACAGTGCACTAAAAATATTTTAGAGGGTTTTGGCAGCACGTCTTGCTCCACACCTCCAGATGCTGGTGGGGGACACTCAAACGGGCCCTGTTGCAGGACGCAACATTCTCGATGGAGTAACCATTGCGCAAGAGCTGGTTCACCAATGTAGAAGATCGTGCACGGGCGGTTATTTATTAATGCTTTGACTTTGAGAAAGCATATGACAAAGTTAGTTGGGATTGTCTGATAGAAGTTTTGAAGAACAGAGGCTTTGGCCCCAAGTGGATCAACTGGATCACCCTCTGGCTCCATTCGGCAAAAGCATCCGTCTTAGTTGACGGTGAGCCAGGGAGGGAATTATTTGCAAAAGGGGACTCAGACAGGGTGACCCTCTATCTCCCGTGCTCTTTGTATTAGTGGCGGAAGGGCTTGACTTAATGTTCGATTACATGAAGAAAGCGGAAAGATTGAGGGTCTCCCTGTCGTCAAATCGGTAATGTTTACAAACTTGCAATATGCAGATGATACTCTAATTTTTAGACACTGCAGCATACTATAGGCATGTGCGATTAAATTGACTCTAAATTGCTTTGAGACTTGGTCTCGATCGAAAATCAACTATCATAAGAGCTCCTTTTCATTAATGGAGAGAACACCACAAGTAACTTAATAGTGGGGCTTTTTGGTTGTAGGGTATGCAAGTTCCCCATCACTTACTTAGAGATCCCAATTAGGCTGGGCAAATTGCGGAAATCAGACTGGGATCCGATCATTGGGAGAGTTAACAGGAGACTGGATGGTTGGAAAGGGAGAACACTGTCCTTGGATGGTAAATTAGTCTTATTAAATGCAGTGCTCTCCACAATCCCATTGTATTTTATGTCTTATCTCGTTATTTTATGTCTTATCTCATCTTACCCCGATGGGTTAGACAGAAAATCGACAAAATACGTAGTAGATTTTTATGGGGGAACTCAGTAAATTATGAGAAAAAATCCATTTGGTTGTGTGGGATCAGGTGTGCAAGGCTAAAAGCGAGGGAGGGTTAGGTATCCTGAGCTTAAAATTTTTTAATTTGGTGCTTATCACCAAATGGTGGTGGAGGATACTGTCTCAACGCGCGCGCGCGGAGGGGGGGGGTACTTTACAAGCTATGCTATGGAAAAAATATGGTCCAAGAAGGGGTGGGGTCATGGAGAGACAGAGATAGAAGTACACACAATATTTTAGGATTCTAGAGAGGGATCAGGAGCATAAAGAATATGGTTTGGCAGGAGATCACATTTAACATAGCCAGGGAGGATACCATTGCTTTCTGAAAAGATATCTAGTGTGATGTCTTACCCCTTAAAGTATCATTCCCACATGCCTACGAAAGCTGCAGGCGCAAGCAGGAGAGGGTCGCAGAATTTTGGAGTAGAGGAAGATGGAGGCTGGGGGCAAACCCTAGAGCAGGCTGGCATACCTTGCAAAATATTTTACAACAATTCAGAATCGTTAACAATGACGATCTACCAGTATGGAAATAGGAGAAGCTTGGACGATTTTTGGCTAAATCAATATATGACTTTCTAAATGATGCTGGGATCAAATCCAAACATGCAGCTCATATTTGGAAGATAAAATGTCCCCTAAAGGTCAAAATGTTTCTTTGGCTCCTAGATAAGAATATAATCCTCACCTCGGATAACCTACAGTGGAGAGGATGATAGGGCTCAAGTGAATATTCTCTATGCGGGTCCGCAGCTGAAACAGGGACACATATGTTTGTGGAATGCCCTTACACCGCGACGATCTAGTAGGAAGTGGCCCATCGGTTCAGCTTCCAATTTAGGATGAACATATCAACAATGATCTGGTTGAAACTTCTTTATACGGAGAGTGATAGAGACATGGCCAGAAGACTCATAGCTGTGATAGCTTGGAACCTATGGATGGAGAGAAATAAAAGAATATTTTGTGATACGGCTTATAGTTTAGATCGCTCCATTTTTATTATTACTAATGATGTGTTTTTATAGACAACAATATTTGGAGATATAGGGATGCCACTCATGCTTCTACCCCAAGAATTACCGCTACGGACATCCCGAGTTCGGCACAGGGGGCAGCAGCTGCTGGTGTTAACACAGCCCTGACTGTCGAAGGGAACTTGGATGAGGAAGAATAGGGACTACGAATGCTCTAGCGACAGTACCTACTTGTCTTCCCTTTCTATGTATCTTATATTAGACTATGATATAACCGATTCTGCTTAAGGATGGGTATATGTACTCTTCTTACTTTTCTCTTTTTTTTCTGTTTGTTTTTATATAGTTCTATTAAAATCATTTTAATGGAGCGCGGAGGACAGTAGCTCACTATTTATTATAAAAAAAAAACTATTTGATTTGCCATATCAACCTAGTGGTTCGAGACTGTATGCACTTAAATAAAATTGGGTTAATTGAAGTGAGACCTTCTGTACTATAGGAGTAGTGTAATTTGTTATTCATTAACTTTAAAACTCTCAGTTTAGTTGTTGAATTTCTAACGATATTAGTCAACAATTTGTTATTCTTATCCATATTTAAATTGAATTGTACCTTTTTATGAAAATCCCAAAGTACCCTCTAGACTTCGGTTTAGGACGAGTGTTTAAATGGGAAAAGGGGATATTTTGGGGTTTTCATAAATGTGTAATTCAATTTAAAAGGGGTAAAAATAACAAACTGTCATTAGAAGTTTAAGGACTAAAACTGAGATTTTTGAAGTTGAGATAATAAGTTATACTACCCATATAGTATAAGGGTCTCACTATAATTAAACCTAAATAAAATTTGGAGGGTGAAAATTAGGGGGTAGCAATGATCTCCACAAACTTGCCCAGACAAAGGAGGAGATTGCTAGGAGTTGGGAGTGTAACTCTTCCGAACTCAAATTAGATCTTGAGAAGAGATACAAAATTCATAGTGTTTGCTAGGGTTTCTTTAGCGCTTACACAGGACTTTGTGCAATGTGGGGTCGCATACTTGACATTTTAGTTTTTGGATGGTCGAGACCGAGAACATTTTTTTCTCTTCTTTTCTGTAGGGAAAGACAACAACAACCATGCGAATTTGATGCTAAAAAGGAAATAGTACAAGGGTCTTACCAAGTAGATTAGGATGTCATGGGAATTTATATGTGAGTATCATCCTTCACTGGATGTAACAAGTTTATAGATTTAAAATAGAAAGTTGAGACCGCTGTCTATTAACTTAATTTTTTCGGTTAGATTGGTCCTTAACCTTGTATTTAAAGTCATCATGCTCTCTCTCGCTCAGTCTCGGCACCACATCCCTATTGTTAACATACTATATATAACTATTTATTGTTGTTTTCATTCATTTTGCATTAAAGGTTATGTTTGGTTTGGTAGAAAATGACAGAAAGGAAATAAGAAAGAGATTAAAATATAAGAGCAAGAAAAAAAGAAAAGAAATAAGGTTCTCTTTCATATTCGGTTATTAGTGAAAATTAAAAAAGAAAATTTGATAAAAGTGGTGAAGGGAACAATTCCTCTTGGTTTCACTAGGTTATTTGAGAGAAAAGAGGAAAAATATAATTTTAAGCCATATTTTCTTGTACTTTCCTAAGTTTCCTTCCATTTTCTTTTCCTACAATTTTTTCTCACAAGCAATATAATGGAAACTAATATTTCTCCAGACTTTCTTTTAATTTCCCCCGGACTAAACACAACCTAAAGAAATAAGGTGGATTCATCCACATTTGTATGAAAGTGATGATGATAAGTGATCTTTGCGTAAGAAAATTGCGTTCTTTGTAAGGTGCTGCTTGATAGTTGTTTCAGGGATAATCAAAATCATGACCTATAACATCTGGAGCATGGAAAATATCGAGATACATGAGAGGATGAAAGCAATCGGCGAGCTTATACAAAAGCATGCACCCGATATAATTCTCCTCCAGGTATTTATCATCAGAAAGGTACTCGAGTCCTTTCTTATTATTTATATATATATATATATATATATATATATATATATATATAACATCAAATAATCACATGTTTTTATTTTTCAGGAAGTCACTCCTACGATATATGAAATCTTTGGAAACTGCGATTGGTGGGGGTTATATGAATGTTCGCACGAGAAATCAGAGAGAACACACTTTTGCATGCTGGTATTGCCTCTTTTTGGTCCTACCTTATTATACAATAAGCTCATCTCGCAAGTAAGCTTTTGAATATTTTTCCCCCCTGAGTAAACCCATTCTTTGAGATTATAAATCTAGATATTTTCAGGGGGTAAATGATAAAAGTGTTGGAGTTTGAATTATTTTGACCATGATATGTACTTAGATTTCGAAGTGAGGTTCTATGCAAAGATTAACTATATGAGTATAGTTTCCATCATTTTTTTTTTTCATTATTCAATATTTCAGTAAGAGATTGAACAGTCATTTATGCAAACATATTTCAAACTTTATAGCAGTCTACTGAATTTAAACCGTGATATTTCGCGCAGTTGAGTAGGTTACCAATGAAGAGATACTACTATAAGCCCTTTGAGAACACCACAACTGGAAAGGGACTTTATGTAGCCAACCTCAAGACCAGAGCAAACAAGAAGTTGGTTGTAGCAACCTGCCACCTCAAGAGGCCTACTCCTCCTGAGATGAATAGCACCGAGCGACAGAGCCAGGCAAATGAGGCTCTCAGCAGCCTCCAATTTGCACCAAATGTTATCCTTGGTGGTGACATGAACTGGGATGAGAGTTCTGATGGGCCTTTCCCTCTACCGGGTAAGTGGGACGATGCCTGGTCCATTCTGAGGCCTGAAGAGGATGGATGGACTTACGATACCAAATCTAATATGATGCTGCATCATAGGCGCCGAGCATTGCAGAAGAGACTTGACAGGTTTCTTTGTAAGCTAAAGGACTTTGAGATGGTCGGCATTTATATGATAGGGATGGAGGCAATACCACAGGTTACATACAGATCCAGGGGGAAGAGGCTCGCCGTTTTACCTAGCGATCACTATGGCTTGATGCTAGTAATTATGCCGAAGCAGTAAAAATCATCAGAATATTTGATTCACCGTTTTTCTGTCTTGGGCTTTGTTGTCTATTATATATATATATATATATATATATATATATATATATATATATATATATATATAGAAGCCATCCTGGCTGCATTGTCTAAGATTCCGCCTAATTCATTAGGCAATCTGGCAGAATCAACTTGCATTTTATTCTGAACAATCGAGTATGATAAAACTAAGAACTATAAGAGAATGAAGAATAATTTTATATTTTGAGGTGTATATAAAATGTTAGTCATCATTTTATAAACGAAGGAGATAAATATAAAAAGTAAAGATAAGGGAAATTTTAATTTGATTTTAATTGTATATAATCCTAAATCAGTATATTCAGTCTAATTAGAGATATTTAATAAATATACTAATTTAGCAAAATATCATAAGATATACTAATAAATTAGAGAATTTGTTAAATATACTAATTTAGGAAGATATCCTAAATTAGTGAAATATTCTAATATCCCCCACAAACTCAAGATGGTTTGAAAGATGCCAACTTGAGTTTGAAAACGAGATCATTATGACCACCAGGTGGATGAGTAGCAGACAAGATTTCTGACACAGTAGACAGTAACAGAGTAACAGACGGAGTTACCGAAAGAGCAGACAGAGATGGCAAAAACTGCATCATTGAACACGATAGTGGTGACGGAGTAGGAGCCGAAAATGACACAATTTCGGCGACAGAGCAACAAATAAGATCTCTATCACAGGAGGCGGCGACGAAATAACAGACAAAGTTACCAGAAGAGGAGATAGAGATGACAATGACAAAAGCTGCACTTTTGAACATGACGATGATGACGGAGCAAGAATCCACACTAGATTTTGGTGACAGAGTAACAGATAGGATCTCTATCACAGGAGGCGATGACGAAGTAACAAATAGAGTCATCGGAAGATGAGATAGAGATGACAAATATTGCACCTTTGAACATGGAAGTGATGACGAAGCAGGAGCTGAAGACGACATACTAAATTTCGGCGAAGATGACGTTTGAAGATGGCGGTGACAGCGGAGCAGGACCCACCATAAACCTAGGAGTTGCAGTCGGCAACGGTAAGGCGGTGAAGTTGGCACGCAGGGGGCAGACTAAGGGCTATGCTCGCGGTAGAGGCAACTCCAACATCAGCGAGCAATGCAAGCGCCATCACATCTCAATCTAGCTTTGATACCATGATGAAACTAAGAACTATGAGATAATGAAGAATAACTTTGAATTTTGAGGTGTATATAAAACGTTACAATGGTTATCTTTTTATAAATGAACAAGACGAATATAAAAGGTAAAAATAAGAGAATATATAATTTGATCCTAATTGCATATAATCCTAAATTAGCATAATCAACATAATTAGAGATATTTGATAAATATACTAATTTAGAAAGATATCCTGAAATATACTAATAAATTAGAGGATTTGTCAAATATACTAATTTAGGAAGATATCCTATATTAGTAAAATATTCTAATAAAGTGCAAGCGCGTGGATTTCAGTTCTTGGTTTAGCTAAAACAAACTTTACTATTAGGAAAAGAAATTTCTAAATGAGCACACCACTCGTCTTAGTAAACACATTTTTCTTAGTGACCCATCCCCTTTTTGGAAAAGAGAAAATTTTTCCTAGTGGGCACGCCAAGATTTCACCCCTTCCCCTTTTTCTTAGGGATCCCAAGGTCTACCTCCCTGCCACGCCCGCTTCCCCTGCCCCTTTTGCACCGTTGCCTCGTAGCACGCCTCCACACCGCTCCATCCCCTCCAGTTTTGCCCAAGGCACCTATGCCTTCGTGCCACCGCGACCCAAGGTGTCTTTGCCCAATGCTCTGTTCCAACCATTAGCTAGCTTCGCCAGCTCGTCCTAGCCCGCCTCTGCCCAAAAAGCAAAACCCATTTGTCGGGATCTAAATTCGGACCAAACAATAACCCGTTTGGAGTTAAACTCCAGATGAATTGTTGTTCCGGATGGGTTGTTGTTTGGTCCAGTTTTAGATCCCGACAAGTGGGATGAAAATAAGTAAATAAGGGCACATTTATCCAAATAAAAAAATGGCAAACTTGTAAATATATGAAACTTAAGAGATGTGCTCACTATGATGGATAAGTGGGCTGCTCCTTTGGGTTGTGCTTGGATGTCAAAGACAAAGTGTTTTGGTTTTTTTTTTTTTTTTTAAGTACGTGTTTTGGAGTGTTTTGGTGATGTATTTTGGGGTGTTCTTACCATGGGTTTTGGGGTATTTAAGTATCTGCTTGCGAGTTTAGTTTCTTATAGATTTTCATGGATTTTATAAACATATAAAAAACAAAAATACCCTACACAAATTATGTTTAAATTATATAAATTTACCTGAAACAAAATGTCATTCTTTTGGACTAGTAATATGTCTCATTACATTATATCTTGCTTGCTCATTCCGCAATCAAATTAATTTTTTTTTCCTCAATATTGAAAAACTATCTTTCAGAATATTACTAAGTTTATTAGAGATTTGCATCATAACTTTTTGAGATTTTGGTTGAAAATTAAATAAACAAAAAAAACAATGATATGATAATTAGGAGAATTTAATAGAAAAATTAAAAATAGAAAGATAATAAATCATACTAATCTGAATTGAGAAGAAAATCCTAATTTCTCCAATAGAAGAAGAGATCGGATTGGAATAGAGTTGCACTATGAAATCCTAAACTTATCGGAGAAGAGATCGAATTGGAATAGAGTTGCACAATGAAATCCTAGACTTTCTCTTTAAAAAAAATAAAAGATAGTTTTTTTTTCTTTTTTTGCAAATAAATAGTAGCTCTTTTCATAAGAGAAGGTAACATCAAAAGAAATGGAAAAATATAAGGACGCGGGAGACAGTTAGAATAAGGGTAGTTTTGGATTAAAAATTCTAAACACTCCAAAATATCCCGATTTGGAGTGTTCTTCAAAATACATATCCAAGTGTTTTGGGGTGTTCTGAGCACACTCCAAAACACTTATCTTAAAACTCACAAGCAAGAGTTTTTTATAACACTTTATAATACATCACTTCAAAACACCCCAAAACACTTTATAACTAATCTCACAAGCTTAATCTTTAGAAATTCCCATTAGGAAATATGCACATTACAAAAGTGTTTCCAATTCTAATTTCATTTTTGACACTTCTAACTCCTGTATCCATAGTTTTTACTTTTGATGCTTACCCTTTTTGTGAATTTATTTCGAACACACTGGCAGATAACTCTTCTCCTTCTGGCAGGAGACGTTCAGGATCGATCAAGGGCGCGCATGAAGTTTAAAATTTTCCGATAAACAAAAGGATGAAAGCAATCAGTCACCTTATGCAACAAAACTCCCAAGTTATATAGATACAATACTGTGTTGTATAATTCGTCTATTGTACATCAGTCGTTAAGGAAGGGGAAAAAAAAAAAAAAAGAAAAGAAAAAAGAAAAACAAATTCGGACTCTTTAGGCAAAATAATGTAAGTTGATGACGATAGTGGAGGGGAAAATGGGGTTTCCTCCATCATAGTTTACATTCTGTTGGTGGTGAGGCGAGGGCGGTGGATGGCTCCCGCAATTTCGGCTCCGGTGAAGAGCCAGGCTCCCACAATTTTGTTCCCGGTTGAACACTCTCTTTTCTTCGTCCAGTTTTGTCTACCAACCTGCAAAGGGTCTTTTTGTTAGCGTAGACGATAGGTAATCCTTGCACTCTATTAAATAGAAATTAAAGAAACATTGCTGACGTGCATGTATGTGAATGCTATGATCAGTTAATGGCATGTCCTTCTGCTATCTGCTTCAAATATCACAGGTCGAGAACTCAATCAATAAAATGCAGGTATATACACATAGTTAAGGTTTTGTAGAAGAGTAAGAAAACAAATTCTGGCACTTACGCCAAATCTTGACTACATGAAGACGAGGAACTAAGAGGAGACAACAGAGAGAAATTTTATGCAGAAGGAATCAGTACAGTATACAATTACATACAATTTTCTACTTTTCTTCAAGACTGCTACAAAATTGATGAGAAAATAAATAAAGTACAACGGGGACCTTTTTTTTCACAATATTCTTACAAAATCACCTCTTTGCTGTGATCTACCATCAAGTCCAAGGGGTGCAGTTCGAGATAACGATTTCAACCGCCATGCTCAGGATTACATGAAGAGAACAAAGAAGGCTTTGATGAATTCGTGTGCTTGGTCCCTTGAATGTATGAACTCCAGCGGCATTGCTGATATTGCTGACATTGGTTCCACTTCCGTTGGTGATATTGCTCGTCTCTTAATTTACTGTCCAGCAAAAATAAAAGTAAGGCACCCAGTAAGACTACAAAAGAGGACAACCCAGTAAGACTACATATATCACAAATAGCTTTATCTACAATGAGTATCGATTTAGAATGCGGCGGCACTATGGTTGTTATTTGCTTAGACTAATCTGTCGCAGGATGCATGTCGCGGGATGCATGCATAGTGGAATCACAGAGAGGGAAAGCTAATAAGAGGAAACTCTTCTGACTCACCTTCCAGGAAAGATGCAATTTCCATGATCTGCAAAATCAAACAACTTTTGATTCCTAGCCATTAGTCACTTGCTGCATGAGAAACTACACTGTATATTTTTTTTAAATGCTAGAATTAGATAGAAGAAAGCTAAAAAAAGAGAAAAACTAGTAAGCAGCTGCAATAGATAAAAGGTAATGTTTTACCATAACCATGTTAATCTGGCATCCCTACTCAAAGACCTCCCCAAGTTGATTTTTGGTGGAGACATGAATTGGGATGACGAGTTGGATGGTGCTTTAACTAAACAGTGGGTGGGTGGGTGGATGGTTGGACGGAGCTGAGGGCTGGAGATAATGGATGGACGTACGATACCAAGTCCGACCAGATGTTGTCAGGCAACCTCACCTTGCACAAGAGGTTAGATCGATTTGTGTGCAAATTGAGTTATCACTTTAAAATCAACAGCATCGAGATGATTGGAAAGGAAGCCATACACGGGGTTTCTTACTGCAAGGAGATGAAAGTGAGGGGAGAGGTTAAGAAGTTTCAACTGCCTGTTTTGCCAAGCGACCATTATGGTTTACTCTTAACAATCCAAAGCGCTTGATGCTTAGTTCGTTAACTTTTGTGAGCGGGTCCTTTCGTATAATGTAGTTGGTAAAAATAGAATTATAGCGGCAAACCTTGTTATAACTTATAATGTGTGCTCTACTGCTGGATTTATGATATGAAGCTTTGGGCAATAAACAATAACCTATAACCTAGTTTTATTGTTCGATGAAATGTTTCTCTTCATGGTAAATAATATGAATATGCAGATTGATTTTTACAAAGAAGAGCACAACCAAGTTCCATGTCTTTCATTGACGAACTCTTACTTTCAATTGTGACAGTAACTGCTTTTGAAAGAAGTTTATGACAGTAAATTTTACCTGCATTTGCCATTTCTGATTAGACCTAAATTACAGGTTTTGAGCACAACCAAGTTAATAACTGGAATCCCATTCTACTTGAAGTAGCTAAACGGTATTTAATTCATTCGATTCTTGGAGACCGAATAAAACACAAAGCTGTCAAATCCAAGAATTTTGGCTAGAAGTTTTATAAAGAAATAAATAAACCATTGAATTGAGATGATTTCCTTGTAAACTTAGCTATTATATTCGATTTTTTTCACAAACTCTCTTCAAAGCCTTTTGAAACTAAGCTCTAGATTGAAAAACAAAACCTTTAAAAGAGAGAAGGACGAAAGGAAAAGTGATGCTTATATTAGTAAGGAAAAGTGAATTTATCCTAAAAAGATTTATTAGGGGAAAAATCGAGAGAGCGATGATTGGGAATTTTTTTTTTATATATTCAAATATGTGAAATAGAGACGATTGTCCTTAAAATATTCTTTCTAGTGCAAGAAGAGAAGAATGGAGCAAATTGCCTATAGAATATAAAGACAAATTGGTAACATTTTTTAGCTTTTGAGTGGAACCTCTTAGAGAATTGATGGGTGTCCTTAGAAGGAAACTAAGACGAGTCCTTAAAAAAAACATAAGCATGCATTAGTGAGAGAGGTTGTTAATTTAATGGGCATATATAAAAAATACCTACTATGAGTAATTACTCAAGTTTCAACATCCCAATCGACATTCCTAAAATTCAGATCTCAAATGGAGATAAAAATGGGCATATCAAATGGTCAATTTTTCGTATGTCTCATTCAAAATTTTGAATTAAAAATAAAATTTCGAATTAGACAGGTCAAAAATTGATCCGTGACCTATCCATTCCCATCCGTAAATTCTCAAATTTATTATTTTTTTTCTTTGAGGATCAAATGTTGTCTATTAAGGTAGTCCACTTTTGCAGAGAGCATAGATTATGAGGACTGTTTGTTGAACTTTTTAGGAGGATGGGACCATTATTCTCAACAGACCCGGCAAGTGGGCCGTGCCTCAGGCACGGCACGCTTGCCCTGGCTCGGCCCGTCGCATGGCACGCCGGGTGCCAGCCCGTTTTATTTAAAAAAATTATTAAGTAAGTTTAGGAGACTATTTAGCTTTATTTAATTGGATTTAATAAGAAGTAACAACAGTAATTTTTATTTTATTATATTTAATCTCATTACATTGATATAATTACTCTATAAATCTCTTTAAAAGTTATACAAAGTCTGAAGAGATAGGAGAGGACCCTGGCCGTCACCCTCAAATTGTTCTTAGTATTTTTTTCTAAGAGATTTAAGAGTTACAAATTACAAAAAAAATTTAGAAAATACATGAAAATCCCAACAAATGTAGATACTTTTAATCATGATTCATTTTCTTCTGGTGAGGTCTCTACTACTATTTCATTAGCCAATCATTATTCCCTTTCTTCTGGGTCGTACCAATCTTTCAAGCAGACACACATCTCCAATGTGTCCGGTGCCATTGAGATTCTCAACTCCGTGAGCACTCTACCACATGCGCTAAAAGCAGACTCCAATGTTACAGCAGACACTGGAGGAGTTAGTAGATCACGAGTTATGTTGGAAAGCATATGATATATTTTTTCCTGTGATTTTCACAATGCCAAAATATCAAAGGCTTCAAATTTTCAGGGGATGTGTCATCTTCATAGTTAGCTCTTTTTAAATAATAATATAATTCAATAAAATATGTACTAGTTTGCCTTGCATTTTTTCGGTAAAATACATATGATATTATTAGATTATGGATTTTTCTAGTAGATGGTTTTTTTGCAAAATATAATAAGTATGGAAAATCTTTAAAATATTTATTAAATTTAGTTTCTATAGGTTGAACAATATTTTCAAGTATTGGGTGATTTCTACATTCATTAAAAACCGAACTAATTTCGGTTGGATAATATAGTGCAATATGTGTAGTTAGGTAATAAGTGCCTGACAATGTTGTAGTTGCAATTTCAAATTTGCTTAAAAACTTAGAAATGCAATTCAAATGGTGTCATTCATTATTATCTAAATTATATATTGGTAACTCCATTTCATTAAAAGTATTTATTACATTTTTATACTGAATAACTTTGTTTAACATTTTATATGTAGAATTCCATCTTGTTCTAATATTTATATATACAATTTTAGGTGATTTTTTTAGATTATTACATATTTGTTTAAATGATTGTCTTCTTGGCCTACTATTTTTAATAAATAGTAATGTATACCTAAGTTTCATTAGTGAATCACTTACTATTTTTAATCCATCTTGAACGCATAAATTAAGTATGTGACAAATACACCAACGAGGAATAATTTTCCATCTAAAATTGGTTTTGTAATATTTTTAAGAATTTCTATTGTGGCCGTATTTTCAGAAGTATTATCGAAAGAAATGGTAAATATTTTTCTTTCTATTCTAAATTCTAAAAAAACACTTAGTAGGGATTGTGATAAATTATGTGCATTGTGAGAAAATTCAAATATCCTAAACCCTATTATTCTTTTTTGTATACACCAATCTTGATCTATATAGTGAGCTGTTACGCATAAATAATTACACATATTTAGAACTTCCTAACAATCTGTAGTTATAGCAACACTAAAAATTAAAGAAGTAAAAAAATAGCTATTAAAGTGTCCATATTCTCTTTATATAGTTTTAACATGTCGGATTTAGATGTAGAACGAGGGACTTTTTTAAATTCGTCAGTAAATGTAGCTTTACAAAATCTTTCAAATTTTCGATTTTCCGAAAAAGTAAAAGGTTGTTCGTCATGTATTATAAATTTTGCTAAATTTTCTCTTGCTTTGATAGAATCATATTTACGAATACCTAACGATCCACCATATGTGCTTATTTGTGTTTGATAAGGTTCATTTGGTGGGTGAGTTTTGTCTAGGTGTCTTTTAAGATGACCCGTTCAGCTACCTAAAAGAAATAAATAAATGTTTTGACAATATTTACACTTAGCTTTTCTAACACCATTTTCCATTATTTTCTTAAAATGTTTCCATATGTCAGATCTAGTAGTCCTAGCAGAGGTGGTTATTTGTATTTCGGGTATGGTTGTTTCGGTTGGTTCTTCCTCAGATAGAAAAAATGGTACTTGAGGAGGTTGTTCTAAGGGTTGGTATAGATTTTGATATTCTTCATCAGTTAAAAAGGGAGAAAAAGAACCCATAACTTGAGAGCAAGAAGCGCCGAACGAGTGTGGATCCATTTAAAAAAAATTCCGAAAAAATAAATAAAAATTCTCAAAAAAACCAAACTAAAAGCTTCAAATGATAAATATCTGTTGACCGGTGAACTATTTGAGAGATAGAGTAGAAATATCTAACTAGAAAGAGGAAGCTGGAAGCCGAAAAAGTAAAGAAAACCTTGCTTCAGAGAGAAAACTTGCTTGAATTTTGATTAGGAGACTTACTTGCTTGAAACTTCTTTATCACTTGATTGAAACTTACTAGAAAGAGTTGAGAATTTGAGATTTGAGAAAAGTTTTGAGAGAATGAATTTTGTTGTATAAGTATGACGAATTGAAATAGAGGAGATAATGAGGTATTTATAGAGAAAGAAACGTTTTAATTTGCAAAAAAAAATGCATACTCCCCAACGCCTATTTTGACCATTGGGGGGAAAAATCTGCAAAATAAAATTGTAAGAAACCCCCCAACGGATATAAAAATAGCCGTTGGAAGGCTCTTTGCAAAAAAAAAAAATATTGCAAATATCCCCCCCAACGGTCCCAACGGCTCTTTACAAAAAAGAAATAAATAAATAAAACGTGTCGGGTCGTGCCTGGCACATGCCAGGCACGGCCCGGCACGGCCGACCTCTGCTCGGGCCGTGCCCGACCGTGCCGAGCACGTGCCCGGGCACGCCCGACCCATTTACCAGGTCTAATTCTCAATGCTTAGGCATGAAGGAGTAGACTCTTTTCATAAACTCCACCATACCCTCAGTACATGACTCAACGTCACAATAATTGGCCCATATCTAGCTCTTTTATATAAAGGAATCCTTCTCTAAGCTTTACTACACATCAGTCAATGCTATCACACTCGGGATCTTATCATGCGCCTAACCTAGTCCAAATATTTTTTGAGGTTGTAACGGTGAGCAACTGTCTCCCGTATTTTATTAATAAGAAATAACAGAACACTCATTTTACATCAGATAACAAAAATTAAAAGGAGCCGTGATACCTATGGGTACCAATAGTTCGGCCTTACATCATCATTCGCAAATAAAAGGACAAATACAAAATAGTAGCCAAAAGTTATCTACTGATAGTGGACTATCGACGCCATAGAGCTCACTCCCTCAAGCATTGTCTGCGGGGCCCTGTATCGCCATGTCTGGGGAGTCGTCCTGCAGCTTTCCATCTATGTCCTGCTCGTCTGAGAGGCATAATCGCTCTCTCTTCGATAATAGACATGTCCAAGAGATCATATCATGGTATGTGAGGTAAAAACAGATATCGGTGGAATGCATATTCTGTCTAA
Organism: Dracaena cambodiana; assembly: GCA_036321105.1. NCBI lineage: Eukaryota > Viridiplantae > Streptophyta > Magnoliopsida > Asparagales > Asparagaceae > Dracaena > Dracaena cambodiana. The sequence continues at coordinate 55,511,930 of JAYEPQ010000005.1, read as the reverse complement.
AGATTCTATTATTTCTCTCTCTCCACACGTTTCAACAGATAGCTGCTAACATAATGCAATGGATATGGGCACTGTGTTTTGTTGTCCTACTAATTCCCTCTCTTTACCATATATCGGCAATCTCAGCCATGTCGATTGTTATGTGCAGGCACGCGATGCACTTCTCCTAGATTTTTATAGTATAGTTGCATGATAGGAATATATCTAAACTGGATTCTGCATCTGATTGACATAGAACACATATACTAGGCCCCTTCCATCCCCTCCTTTGTAGATTGTCCCAGGTCAGGATTGTGCCCTTAGCGAGAGCCATAGAAAACCCCTTACTTTGAGGAGGTATTTAGTCTGCCATATGTGATATGCCTGTGGTAGCCTACGTCTGCCATCTATGCAATATTTGTATGCAAAACTGAGAGTAAAACTCTGGTGCTTTTCCCATCTCCAGATGACTTCATCACTTTCATTAGCACTTAGGAAAAACTGCTGTATAGGTTCTTAAGCTCTATGGTCTGTGATTGATAAGTATCATATATTGTATTTTTTCTCCCATATTTTATCTATTTTTTTATATAAATAATTGCTACTCGGGTATATTTAATATGCTTTTATAGGTAACAAAGGATTTGTATGGAAGAGAAGAAGATAAAGCAAATTTGTTAAGAATACGAGCAAAAAGAGTCAAATCATGGTGAAGACAGAAACTCAAGTGCAGCAGTAATAGATTCAAGAGCATATTCGGCCAAGATAAAGTTTAAACTGGAAAATTTCATGTAGGAAACATTTGTAGAGCTCGAAATTATCTTCGCAACGAGTCTAAGAACATATCAATCCGAGTTCGGATGCAAAAGTTATGGCCATTTTACCGAAATACTGCAGAGTGGAAAATCCAATCCAGCGGGTTACGGGTGCACTGAACTTAATTTCGGATTTTTGACCCGAAAATTAGTATTTTATACCATCTAATCTCAACCATTGGTTTCTAATACCTATGGATTGGATTAAGATTATATATTTTGAGATTAGTTTGTGTTGGATTAGGATCATATCTTTTGTATTGAGTTTGAGTATGAGTAGGATTGTATTTGAGTTATAAATACCCCATGAATCCTTGTAAATTAGGGGAGAGCTTTTTAGGTGTAATTGTAGATTAATTTTTATTAATAAAATTAGGATTTTGCTGAAGGGGTGGCGGCCACAATACCGTGCTCCAGAGGTAAGCCATTGTTTTTAATTCTTTATTTGCTTTCTAGATAGATTTAATTGCTTTCTAGTATAGATTTATCGCTTGCTAGATTAGATTTATTTGCTTTCATGAATAAAAAATTTGATTTTGCTTTCTAGAATCATGAGTAGCTAATTAGTTTAGCTCTAGGATGTAGATGAAGTTAGGATCCATCATGTAATTTCTCTCTAGTATTTTCTTTTTAAATAAAATTAATAACGACATTATTTTTCTATAGAAAGATTAAAATACAAGAACTCAAAGATTAAGACTTTGATAGGTTATACTTGAATTAGATTTCTTGATAATCTATACTTAGTTAGAGTTTGGGGTTGCTGATTTTATCTTTTTCATGGAATTATCTATGGATTTAGTTTGTCTTTATGAAAAGTAGTATATTTGATGAGTTATGCTTGCACGCAACTTGATAGCTCATACTTAGGGCACTTAAAGTAAAGATTAAACTAAAAAGATCAAATTTTTATGATAGAAGAAAATAATAGAAGTAAAAACATGGTTGGAAACTAATGGATTCTAAATCCTAGGCTATTTAGATTAATCTGATTTCAAACTAAAATCTTTGGTTAATCCGTTAAACTGAGGAAAAAGTAAGAATCGCAAAAACACCCTAGATCTCTATGGGACGACATGTACAGCGCTACAACGATACTGTGCGCTTGTAGTAATTTATCACATCAAGTTTTTGGCACCGTTGCCGGGGATCGACGGTGTTTTTCTTGCTTTTTCTGACGTTTTACGGGTTAACAGTGTGTGTTGAGTGTACAGGGATAATAAAGTGCATATACAGGAAATTAAACAGGATTAAATAAGCATTGGGAGTGCACTGAAGCAAGGAGAGTCCAAAACTCCCTGCTTTGGCCGCTAATTAGTGGTATTAACTGCAATTTGGCGGCCCTTCAGGTACGAAAGCCCACAAAACTTTCTGTTATCTGTAATTTGTGTCCTTGGTTCTGTAAAAAATATAAAAAAAGAAATTAGAAACAGTAGGAATCACATTTTTATTTGATCATATATATTCCACCGTTTTATCTCTCCACTACACCCCACTTCTTGCATTAATTTAGCAAATTCACGCATACACTCACGGTCGTTGGTTTATGCTACATTGGACCCGTAACCAATTTGGTCGACTTGTGAGATCATATTTGCTCATAGGAGCCAAGATGGACCAATTGATCCCGATCCTTCAGGATCGATATTACCCGTTGCGTACATCACTTCCATCATGCATAAAACTTCCACACGCAGCGGGTAATCACTATGAGTTGAAGCCGCAGTACATCAGTATGCTTCCTAAATTCACTGGTTCTGATTCAGAGGATGCTTATATCTTTATCAGTGAATTTCAGGAAGTATGCGTGATGATAAAACTGCAGCACTTATCGGAGGACGCAATTAAGCTCCGCTTCATCCCCTTTGCACTTAAGGATAATGCCAAGAAGTGATTGTACAGTATGCCTACTGATTCAATCATTACTTAGGATGAATTCGTTATGGTGTTTCTTAAGAAGTATTATCCCACGCATAAGACAGCAAGCATATGAAATTAAATCAATCAATTCCTTCAAGTGCCGAGAGAACCCTTCTGGAAATACTTGGAACGATTTAAAGACCTTTTAGCTCAGTGCCCCCACCATGCGATAGAAAAGTGGCAGTTGTGTCAAATCGTGTACGAAGGACTTGATTACACATCCAAAACTCTTCTTGAGTCCATGTGTCAGGGAGAGTTCATGAGAAAGAATGAGGATGAAGCATGGGACTTTCTTGAGGATATATCGTGGAAGACTATGCAGTGGGAGAGTCTCACGAGAAGCCTAGTGCATCAACTTCTACACATAAGGGTAGGATCCACCGCGTCGACAGCTCTATAGCTGCTGAAGCTAAGATTGCAGCCCTTATGAGGAGAATTGAGGCATTGGAGACTCCTAGTGCTCCACCGGTGGGTCAGGTAAATCAAATTCAAGTTCCCACATGCTTTAATTGCGGAACTCCGAATCATGTTATGGAGGAGTGTCCATTATTATTGAATTTCATGGGTCCCACACTTGAGCAGGCTAACGCCTTATATCAACAATCCATGAACAATTCTTACACTCCTATATACAATCCTGGCTGGAAGAATCATCCAAATCTATCATGGGGTCAAGGGCAATATCAGGGGGCCCCCAACCGTAACATGCAATCTCCAGCCAATAGCCAGTTCCCAAGACCAAATGTGGGTGTTTATCAACACCCAAACGCTTCAAATTATGGAAACAACCAGAATATACCACCTGTGCAAAATCACTCATATTCACAACAGGGGTCTAATAATGAACAAGAAAAGCGACTTCAGTCACTTGAGAAGCACATTGAAAATCATCTCAAGTCTCATTCCAAGTTTGACACGCATATGTCCAATCTTAACACACACATGGAAAATCTTATGAAAGTATCAGCTGATTTTATTCAAAGTACAGGTCAGCAACTACTCGTTAACTCTCAATCTATTAAGAATGTAGAGCAGCAGGTTGGACAATTAGCGAGTCAGATGAGTGAACGTGGCCAGAATACCTTTCCAAGTCAACCCATAACGAACCCTAATGTCAGTTCCTCAAACTCCAATCAGTCGCATGTCCACCAATGCAATGCCATTCACACTCTTAGATCTGGCAAACAAGTGGATAATAATGTAGCCTTGCTCCCTGATCCTACGCCTATTATCTCGCAGGCTACATCATCTCTTCCACCCCTTTCTCCACAACCTTCTCCATCACCTCCATCACCGTCACATACTCATTTGGAAGAACCTGTTCCTAAGCCGAAAGCACCATATCCAAATTGGCTTAGGAAGCCTTCACCGCAAGTATAGAAGATTCTTGAAACATTTCAGCAGGTGAAGGTTAATATTCCACTTCTAGACATTATACAACAGGTTCCTAGTTATGCTAAGTTTCTCAAGGATTTGTGTGCTAAGAAACGAGCAAGAAACGTTCATGAGAAAGTTTTTCTTGCTGCAAATATATCACATATCCTCTCTAACTCCTTACCTATCAAGTACAAAGATCCAGGTTCTCCTACAATCTCATGCACTATTGGGAACAATACATTTGATAGGGTGTTGCTTGATTTAGGGGCAAGTGTCAACTTGCTTTCTTACACTGTTTATCAGCAACTGGGGTTAGGAAAACTTCAACCTACCAAGGTCACATTACAGTTAGCTGATCGTTCGATCAAAAGACCACTTGGTATGGTTGAAAATGTGCTCATTAAGGTCGGCGAGTTTATCTTTCGTATAGACTTCATTATCTTAAAAACTTAAAAACTGAGCCGATCTCCAATCCACAGAATCAAATTCCTATTATCTTGGGTAGACCATTACTTGCAATATCAAATGCATTAATTGATTGTAGGAGTGGCCTCATGAAGTTATCGTTTGGGAATATGACTGTGGCATTGAACATATTTAATATGGATGAGCACGCAACGAGCTCCCTCATTGAGGTCAACATGATTCACAGTTTGCATTCTCATTTGACCTCTTGCACTGATGATGAACTCTCATTTGAGCAAATGTTCAAAGATGAGCTCATGTTATTAGAAGAATTGGCACATACTGATTCTATATATGATGATACTTGTGCAAGTGTGCCATCGAATTATGAGCAAACTTTTGAGGATTTGTTTGTAGAGGAGCTCGCATTACTTCGTGAGTTAGAAGAGCCACTACCATGTTCACTTGATCCTATAGCACTCTTCTCACCTCACAATATTTCTACATGTATGCTTGTTACTAATAATGATTGGCAGGTTTATAATAAAGAATTCTTTAACCCAATTGTTAATGCTTACATGTGGACAAAGAAAAAGCGAGGGCGGCATAAGCTACAGACAGGTAACTTCGTGACTTGTAGGAGGATGATGAAATATACTAATGCACCCACTTCACATTTAAAACGCACACACTATGAAAGTGGGAAGCGATCGAGAGGTCGTAACCGCTTTCCATGCGTTAATAGAGTGAGAATATTGAGATTGTAACTTTTACGACTCTCATTATTTATATAGTATTTATATAATAGTTTTCATATTTATTTTAGCACACTTGGTTTGTGTATGAGGGCATACAAAAGTTTAGGTGTGGGGGAGTGGGTTAGGAGATTTATATTTTTTTTAAGGATTTTTAGGATTTTTTTTTTATTTTTAGGATTTTTTTTATTTTTAGATTTTTTTTTTAGGTTTCTTTATTTTACACTTTGAGTAGTTTTTAGGGTAACTAACTAAATTTTTTTTTTAAAGATTTTTAGGATTTTATTTTTATTTTTAGGATTTTTTATTTTTAGATTTTTTTAGGTTTCTTTATTTTACACTTTGGGTAGTTTTTAGGGTAACTAACTAAATTATTTTTTAAAAAAAACTAAAAAAACTGAAAAAAATTAATAAAAAATAAATTTAATAACAAATTTATGTATTTTTATCAATAGATCAACCTAATTACAGATAAAGGAACAAATTTAGATTTGAAATTGGATAGGAGAGTAGATTGGATGATACACTTTAAATTTTATGAAAAGATTAAAATTCGAAAAATAAATACCACTAACAATAGTTTTGAGGCAAGTATACATTTATTTTTCACTTCACAATAGTTTATTAGGTTAAGGACAAAGATAATAACGATTGAGTAAGTCTTCTCTCTCTAAACAAAAAGAAAAGAAAAAAAGTGAGAATAAAATAATGGGGTGAGCCTGGTATTAAGGCAATAGCCTCAAGAGTGATAAAATAATGTGGTGTGTCTGGTATTAAGGCAATAGCCTTAAGAGTGAAAAAATAGTATGATCCAAGTAATCAGGTACTTTGCGCCTAAGTAAGCGTGAATATTTGTATGAAATGTGAAATATTCTAAAAAAAGAAAAAAAGAAAAAGAAAAGAGTATGAACCGAGTAATCGGGTACTTTGCGCCTAAGCAAGCGTGAATATTCGCATGAAAGGTGAAGTATTCTTAAAAAAAAAAAAAAAAATAGAAAAAAAGAAAGAAGAAAAAATTGTTATGAGAGAGGAGATGAATCATGAGTTGGAGTTGGAGTCCAAAACCGAAGTAGACTATCACACGTGCACGTAGATGTATAGGAGTCAATGGATTATCTGTTAGTTGGTATTGAAAGATAGGATTTAAATTTTTGATTAAAATGATAAGTGTGTTTGATATGAACTCGATTTGAAAATTGATAATCTAAATGCGTTCTTGAGTTTGTATATTAGTGAGATTAATTGATGAAAATATCATTAAAAAAAGATTTTTCTTTCCTTTGTATAAAATTTCTATTTTTCTAAATTTTTGATTATCCTTATTTTTTTTTTCCTTTATTCCTTAATTTATTTTCTTCATGAATTTTGTGGGTATATTCACTGCAAACCCTCACGAGACATAACTCGTCCACTAGGGTAACCTAGGGGTAAAAAGGCTTGTTGCACATACTAAGTGCAATCTCGATTCCTGCGAAAGTGAGTTAGGATTTTTTTTTTTTTAGGTTTAGGTTTTGCTCGAGAACTAGCAAAAGATAGGTGTGGGGGTGTGATAAGTATCATATATTATATTTTTCCTCCCATATTTTATCTATTTTTGTATATAAATAATAGCTACTCGGGTATATTTAATATGTTTTTATAGGTAACAAAGGATTTGTATGGAAGAGAAGAAGATAAAGCAAATTTGTTAAGAATACGAGCAAAAAGAGTCGATCATGGTGAAGACAGAAACTCAAGTGCAGCAGTAACAGATTCAAGAGCATATTCGGCCACGATAAAGTTTAAACTGGAAAATTTCATGTAGGAACATTTGTAGAGCTCGAAATGATCTTCGCAACGAGTCTAAGAACAGATCAATCCGAGTTCGGATGCAAAAATTATGGCCATTTTACCGAAATACTACAGAGTGGAAAATCCAATCCAGCGGGTTACGGGTGCACTGAACTTAATTTCGGATTTTTGACCCGAAAATTAGTATTTTATACCATCTAATCTCAACCATTGGTTTCTAATACCTATGGATTGGATTAAGATTATATATTTTGAGATTAGTTTGTGTTGGATTAGGATCATATCTTTTGTATTGAGTTTGAGTATGAGTAGGATTGTATTTGAGTTATAAATACCCCATGAATCCTTGTAAATTAGGGGAGAGCTTTTTAGGTGTAATTGTAGATTAATTTTTATTAATAAAATTAGGATTTTGCTGAAGGGGTGGCGGCCACAATACCGTGCTCCAGAGGTAAGCCATTGTTTTTAATTCTTTATTTGCTTTCTAGATAGATTTAATTGCTTTCTAGTATAGATTTATCGCTTGCTAGATTAGATTTATTTGCTTTCATGAATAAAAAATTTGATTTTGCTTTCTAGAATCATGAGTAGCTAATTAGTTTAGCTCTAGGATGTAGATGAAGTTAGGATCCATCATGTAATTGCTCTCTAGTATTTTCTTTTTAAATAAAATTAATAACGACATGATTTTTCTATAAAAAGATTAAAATACAAGAACTCGAAGATTAAGATTTTGATAGGTTATACTTGAATTAGATTTCTTGATAACCTATACTTAGTTAGGATTTGAGGTTGTTGATTTTATCTTTTTCATGGAATTATCTATGGATTTAGTTTGTCTTTCTGAAAAGTAGTATATTTGATGAGTTATACTTGCACACAACTTGATAGCTCATACTTAGGGCTCTTAAAGTAAAGATTAAACTAAAAAGATCAAATTTTTATGATAGAAGAAAATAATAGAAGTAAAAATATGGTTGGAAACTAGTGGATTTTAGATCCTAGGCTATTTAGATTAATCCGATTTCAAACTAAAATCTTTGGTTAATCCGTTAAACTGAGGAAAAAGTAAGAATCGCAAAAACACCCTAGATCTTTGTGGGACGACCTGTACAGCGCTACAACGATATTGTGCGCTTGCAGTAATTTATCACATCAGTGATCGAGTTGTAACATCTGCATATACAGTAATTCCCAAGTCCCACCTACATCGGTGCTACAACTGGCTTGTGAGGGCATTTTTATCGTTTCCTCCCATATTTTATCTATTTTTGTATATAAATAATTGTTATTCGGGTATTTTTAGTTTGTTTTTCAGGTAATCCTATTCATACAAGGAGATGACATGAAATCAGAGCTGGATTAGGAAACCAAACTCATAAAAGAGTTCAAAGAGAGCAAAACTATAAAACAGTGATACTGCAGAGAGTCAAAGTCCAATACAATCAGCAAAATCAAGAGAAAAGGATAAGATGCCCATACTGCAAAGAATCAAACTCCACTGTAATGCTGCTAATTGGCGGCAATAGCTGCCAATTGGCGGCGAAGAGAGAGGCCCATAGGTTGATTTTTCTTCGGGGGCTTCGATGCAATTTTGTAGTTTTTCAGTTATATCAAAATTAGGGTTTGGTTCTGCGAAGCTTATTTATTGGTCGTATACTTGTAACTAGGGATTTAATCTGTAGTTTGTACTCGAATTTTTTAATTAATAAAAATTAAGATTTGCTGAAGAGGTGACGGCCACAATACCGACTCCAGAGGTAACCTTTGTTGTTCATCAATTTTTCTTAGCTAATCTCTTCTAATTGCTTTCTAATTTAGATTTATATTGCTTTCTAGATTAGATTTAATTGCTTTCATAAATAAAAATAGGATTTTGTTAACTAGAACTATGAGTAGCTAATTTAGCTTAGCTCTAGGATGTAAATGAAACTAGAATCAACCATGAATTGCTTATTATTATTTTCTTTCTAATTAAAATAATAAAGATATGATTTTTTATGAAAAAATTAAAATACAAGAATTCATAGATTAATATTTTTATAGGTTATACTTGAGTTAAGTTTCTTGATAGTCTATACTTAGTTAGAGTTTGGGGTTGTTGATTTTTATTTTTTTCATTGAATTATCTAATGATTTGGTTTGCTTTTATGAAAAGTAGTTTCTTTGATAAGTTATGCTTGCACACTATTTGATATCTCATACTTAGAATGCTTTAAGTAAAGATTAATACTAAAAGATCAAATTTTTATGATAGGAAGAAAATAATAGAATTAATTTATGGTTGGAAACTAGTGGATTCTATATCCTAAGCTAATTAGATCAACTCAACTTCAAATTAGAATTTTTGGTTAGTCCGTTAGAATAATAGGAAAAGCGAGAATGCAAAAACACCTGAGATCTCTGTGGGACAACCTGTATAGTGCTATACCAATACTGTGCGCATGTAGTTAGATTTTACACATCAAGTTTTTGACGCCGTTGTCGAGAATCGACGATATTTTTCTTACTTTTTCTAAAGTTTTACGGGTTAACAGTGTGTGTTTAGTGTGTAGGGATTAAAAATTACAGATACAGGAAAACAAAAGGGATCAGAGGAGCTTCATAACTATGTAGCAGAAATCAGAGAGTCAAACTCTCTGGTTCTGTTGCTATTTGGCAGCAAGAACTACCAATTGGCGACAGATCAGGTATTTCCTGACCCCATTTTTTCTCCATTTCTGTATTTTGGTTCTCTGGTTTTGTAAAAAATTAAAAAAAATTAAACAATAGAATCACATTTTTTTATTTGATTATATCTCTTCCACCGTTTTATCTCCACCACACCCCACTTCTTGCATTAGTTTAGAAAATTCACTCATCCACTCACGGTCGCTGGTTCATGCCACATTGGACCCGTGATCAATTTGGTCGACTAGTGATATCAGATTCAAGATAGACCAACCGATCCCGATCCTTCAGAATCGATTTTACCCGTTGCGCACATCACTACCATCATGCATCGAAGTTCCACACGCAGCGGATAATCACTATGATTTGAAGCCGCAGTACATAAGTATGCTTCCTAAATTCACTAATTCTGATTCAGAAGATACATATCTCTTTATTAGTGAATTTCAGGAAATATGCATGATGATTAAACTGTAGCACTTTGTTGGCAGTGAAAATTTCTAAGTAAATATGATTTTCCATAACAGAACGCGGAGCTAACTCAGTAGCTCCGCGTTTGGCTATTTTAGCCTTGCGTTTGAACAAAACGCGGAGCTATTCAATAGCTCCACGTTAGTTTCGTGTTCTGGTTCTTCAGCTCCGCATTTTGGCGAAATTATCTCCACGTGAGCAGATAACCAGAATCTTAAATTGGTTGAGATTAAGATTTAGGCTTATCTAATTACCTAAATTAGGCCCGATCAGAATTAAATCTAAGAGATTTGATTGAGATCTTGGATGGGTACAGATTCTATTTAGATAGAAACCCTCATATCATCCCTAAGGCTATAAATACCCCTTTGAGGAAGCCTTAGAGATCTTTTTTCGGAAATCTGATCTCTTTCCAGAATTTAAGTTACGCATAGAGTCTTAAATTCGTAAGGAGCAGAAGAAGATCAAGATCAACAGTCGGCCGTCATCTTCAAGAGAGAAGAGTTCGACGTCAGATCGTCCAAATGAGCTGCTTGACAGATCCAATCGCCACACAGATCCCACATCATTGTAAAAAAGAGCGATTAAGATATAAAATCCTTTCTTTTGTTCTTTATTTCTTGTTCACTTTATTGTAAATCAAGCTATTTTAATGGAAGGAAAGCAACTTACTTCTGCTGCCAACACAGTTATCGAAAGATGCAATTAAACTCTGCTTCATCCTGTTTGCTCTTAAGGATAATGCTAAGAAGTAGTTGTACAGTATACCTACTGATTCAATCACTACTTGGGATAAATTTATTACGGTGTTTCTTAAGAAGTATTATCCCACGCACAAGACGATAAGAATTAGGAATCAAATCAATCAATTCTGTCAAGTGCCAGAAGAACCCTTCTGGAAATATTTAGAACGGTTCAATGATTTATTAGCTCAGTGCCCCCACCATGCGATAGAAAAGTGACGGTTGTGTCAAATCGTGTATGAAGGACTCGATTACACATCCAAAACTTTTCTTGAGTCTATGTGTCAGGGGGAGTTCATGAGAAAGAACGAGGATAAAGCATGGGACTTTCTTGAGGACCTATCGTGGAAGACTATGAGAAACCCAGTGCATCAAATTCTGCACATAAGGGTGGGATTCATAGCGTCGACAGCTCTATAGCTGCCGAAGCTAAGATTGCAACCCTTATGAAGAGAATCGAGGCATTGGAGATTTCTAGTGCTCCACCAGTGGGTCAAGTGAATCAAATTCAATGTCCCACATTCTTTAATTACAGAACTCCAAACACCTTATGGAGGAGTGTCCACTGTTAATGAATCTTATGTGTCCTACACTTGAGTAGGCTAACGCCTTGTATCAAAGACCCATAAATAATCCGTACACTCCGACATACAATCCTGGCTGGAGGAACCATCCAAATCTTTCTTGGGGTCAAGGGCAATATCAGGGAGCCTCGAATCCCAACATGCAGCCTCCAGCCACTAGTCAGTTCCTAAGACCAAATGTGGGTGCTTATCAACACCAAAACGCTTCAAATCATGAGAATAACTAGAATAGACCACATACACAAAACCACTCACATCCACAACAGGGGTCTAATAATGATCAAGAAAAGCGACTCCAGTTACTTGAGAAGAACGTTGAAAATATTCTCAAGTATCATTCCAAGATTGACACACATATATCCAGTCTTGATACGCACATTCAAAATCTTATGAAAGTGTTAACGGATTTTATTCAAAGAACAGATCAGCACCTACTCGTGAACTCTTAATCTATTAAGAATATAGAGCAGCATGTTGGATAATTAGTGAGTCAAATGAGTGAATGTGGCAAGCGTACTTTTCCAAGTCAACCCATAACAAATCCTAACGTCAGTTCCTCAAACTCGAATCAGTCGCAACCCAACCAAGTTAATGCCATTCACACACTTCGATCTGGCAAGTTGGTTGACAATCATGTAGTCATGCCACCTGATTCCACTCCTATTGCACAACAGGCTACACTCCCTGATTCTACGATTCCATCATCACCTCATGATTCATCATTATCATCATCCCATGATCTACCCACGAGCACGACAGAGGAGTCAGACCCCTCTAATTCTGATCCTCCTATTGTCCATACTTATAGGCCGAAGGCTCCCTATTCAAATCGATTGAAGAAAAATTCTCCTTAGGTGGAGCACATCCTTGAGTTATTCAAGCAAGTTAAGATCAATATTCCTCTTCTTGATGCAATCTAACAAGTACCTGCTTATGAAAAATTCTTAAAGGATTATGCACAAAGAAGAGAACAACAAATGTTCCAAAGAAAATCTTCCTAGCTGCTAGCATCTCTAGCATCCTCTCTCAATCTGTACCTGTGAAGTACGAAGACCCTGAAAGTCCTACTATCTTCTGCACTATAGGGACTACAGTGATTGAAAGAGCTCTACTAGATTTAGGAGCGAGTGTCAACTTGCTTCCATATTCAATGTACCAGCAGTTAGGATTGGAAAAGTTTAGACCTATAAGAATTACATTACAACTAGTCGATAGATCTGTAAAGACACCTATGGGAGAGATTGACGACGTCTTGATTAAGATTGGAAAGTTTATTTTTCCAGTCGATTTCATAGTTCTCAAGACTCAACCTATGGTGGATCCACAGCATTGTATTCCAGTTATTTTTGGACATCCATTCTTGGCCACTTCTAATGCTATTATTAATTGCTGGAGTGGATCGATGAGACTTTCCTTTGGAAACATGACACTTGACTTGAAATATTCAATCTAGGGCACCACCTAGTGATTCACATAACGAGCTCCTAGAAGTGAATATGATCTAAGGATTGTCTAGTGAGCACCAAGAGGAGGAATTCTTTGATGAGTTGGATGGTTTAGTTGATGAGAGCTTATTCTTGGATATGCTCGATGAGTCATCTAATTATGTGTCTTCCACTCGATGGGAACTTCCACCTGAGCCATTGATGACTGAACTGCGAATTCAGTTACGACCATCTATTGAGTGTCCACCTGAGCTTGAGATGAAGACCCTTCCAAGTCATCTCAAGTACGCTTTTTTGGGTGAACACAAGTCACTACCAGTCATTATCTCTATAGATTTGATTGAGGCTCAGGAGGAAGCACTCATATCAGTGTTGAAAGCACATAGGGAAGCCATAGGTTGGAGTATGGCTGATATAAATGGAATAAGTCCATCTATAGTGCAGCATATAATTCATTTACTAGATAATGCATGACCTACAAGAGACCCTCAGCGTAGAATCCGGTAAAGAAAGAAGTTATGAGGAAGGATACTCTTAAGTGCCTTGACAATGGGATCATCTGTCCTATCTCTGATAGTGCATGGGTGAGCTCAGTTCAAGTAGTGCCTAAGAAGTCCGAAATCACTGCAGTTAAGAACGATACAAATGAGCTTATTCCGATGCGTTTGCAGACGGGATAGCGAGTCTGCATTGACTATAGAAAGTTTAATGCTGCAACTAGGAATGACTACTTATTTTTACAATTTATGCTGGAATGGTTGGCCGGACATAAGTTCTATTGTTTCTTAGATGGATACTTTACCCACAACCAAATTTCCATCGCTCTAGAGGATCAGAAAAAGACCATGTTTACATGTCCGTTTTGCACCTTTGCATACAGACACATGCCCTTTGGGTTATGCAATGCACCTGCCACGTTCCAAAAGTGTATGGTGAGTATTTTCTCCGACATGGTTGAACGATTTCTTAAAATCTTCATAGATGATTTCTCTATCTTTGGAGATTCATTCTAAGAGTGTCTGCATCATTTAGAGTTAGTTCTCACGCGTTGTCATGAGAAACATCAGACACTCAATTGGAAAAAATGTCATTTCATGGTCAAAAATGGCATAGTGTTAGGGCATGTCATCTCGAAGGATGGTATTAAGGTTGACAAAGCCAAGATGGACGTCATTAATCTTCCACCTCCGCGATCAGTGAAAGATATACGCTTCTTCCTTGGTCATGTTGGGTTCTATAGAAGATTTATCAAATATTTTAGCAAAATTGCTAGGCCTTTAACACATCTACTGGCCAAGGAAGTGCCATTCAATTTTACACTTGATTTGTCTAAGGGCATTTAAGCAACTCAAAAGGGCACTTACCACAACTCCTATCACTCATGCGTCAGACTGGAGTCTGCCCTTTGTGCTTATGTGTGACGCATCTGATTCTTTGGACAATGTATTGATAAGCAACCACACGTGATTTACTATGCAAGTAGGACACTCAATGACGCGCAATTGAACTACTCTTCCACGGAGAAAGAGCTTCTGACAGTAGTCTTTACACTTGAAAAGTTTCGCTCCTACTTAATTGGATCACGGATTATAGTTTACACTGATCATATTGGTTTGAAATATTTGTTGACCAAGAAAGATACAAAAGCAAGGCTCGTTCGATGGATCCTCTTGTTACAAGAATTTGATCTTGAGATATTAAACAAGAAAGGTACTGATAATTTAGTAACTGATCACTTGTCTCGTCTGCCCAACGCTCCAACTAATTTTTGCCCCATAAACGAATAATTTCCTGATGAGCAATTATTTGCACTGATGCGTGAACCATGGTTTGCTGACATTGTGAATTATCTTGTGACAAAAAAGATTCCTCGTATTGGTCCAAGCAAGATCGATATAGATTCTTGTCCCAAGTAAAATTCTTTTACTAGGATGAACCATATATGTTCAAATATTGTCCAGACCAGATCATACGTTGATGCATGCCCGATAATAAGATACAAAGTGTCATCTCTTTTTGTCATGATTTTTCTTGTGGAGGACACTTTGGTCCCAGGAAAATGGCTAAAAAAGTGTTGCAGAGTGGCTTTTATTGGCCAACTCTTTTCAAAGACGCTGTGAAATATTGCAAAACTTGCACACGATGCCAATTCGTAGGCAAAATTTCACGACGTAATATGATACCTCTGCAACCTATCCTTAGGGTCGAAATATTCAATGTATGGGGTATAGATTTTATGGGACCGTTACCCAACTCATTAGGAAATCAATACATATTGGTCGCTGTTGATTATATTTCCAAATTGACAGAGAAAATTGTCGCAAAATCGAATGACAACAAAGTCGTTGTCAAGTTCTTAAAAGATAATATCTTTTCTTAATTTGGCATTCCTCGAGCTATCATTAGCGATAACGGTACCCATTTTACAAACCGGTAATTTTGAGGTGCTTATGCGAAAATATTCCATTACCCACAAGTTAGCTATACCGTATCATCCGCAAACCAGTGGGCAAGTGGAAGTTTCCAATCGCCAAATCAAACTAATTTTAGAAAAGACAGTGCAACATAATAGAAAAGATTGGTCATGTAAACTAGCAGATGTATTATGGGCCTACCGTACCACCTACAAGACCGATCTAGGCATGTCTCCATATCTATTGATATTTGGAAAAGCGTGTCATTTACTGGTGGAGCTTGAACATAAGGCTTTATGGGCAATCAAATTTCTAAATTTTGAGCTTGGAGAAGCCGGCGAGCAGCGGAGGCTGCAACTTAACGAACTTGATGAAATTAGATGGGATGTATATGATAGTGCTAAGATTTATAAAGAGAAAACTAAAGTGTTTCATGACAAAGTAATTATTCACAAGTCATTTACACCCAGACAAAAAGTTCTCTTATATAATTCGAGACTACATTTATTCCTGAGAAAATTGAGGTCGAGATGAAGTGGACTGTACATAGTACGGATGGTGCACCATCATGGTGCAATCAATCTCGAGGACCCTAAAAACGGTGAATTATTCAAAATGAATGGTCAAAAATTAAAACCGTTTTTAGAGACTCGAGCGAGTGATAATGCGGAGGTCGTGACACTTCACGACCCGATCTATGCATAGAGATATGTATTTATTTGCATAATAGTATGTATATTGCGTTACTAACATGATGCAGGGTTGCAAATAAAATCGAGGAAAGGTGAGGGATTGATTGAAATTTACCATCCCTATAAAATCTTAACCAGCCCAACCAACCCTAAAATCATCTAAACCCAAACCCTAGCTGCCCCCTTCTCCCCCAAATCCTCCTTTGCTCCTTCGATTTTTTTCTTTGCAAGTCAGTCGAGAATCTCCAACTTTTACTCCAACCAGTGGTAACCAGAGATCAAAGATCACCAAGTTCTCCATCCTCCACAAAGTCGTGCCCCCAGAGGAGCTTGCTCTATTGCCTTTCAGCGGCAAAGTGCTGCCATTTAGCGGCTGTTCAAAGGAATTTCCCCCAGAAACTTTAAGGGAGATAATTTTTCTCTATCCTTTGTTTGCAGTTTACTTAGAAATTTTTTTCTGATCTCTGTTAAAATATAATGGCATGATTTGTTTGTGAAAAAAATTTCGGTGAAATGTTTGCGGCATTTAGTGTATATTTCCTATCCACTATCGAAACTCTGCGATGGAATTATCTGATACACACTCCCAATTCATTCTACATACCAGAGTTAGTAGGAGTTTTATGCAAGTTTTGCAAAATTTGATATTTCGAAAAATCGCAAAACCGTAAGACTCCATTGGCGTGGAGAAATACACGAAGTCACACAGCGGCCATCTCTGTATTCACTGGTATCCTCCTTCACCCTGGGAATGAAACCCCAAGTGTGATTGAGGACTATATTACATGGATGGGTCCGAACTGCAAACTGACACGAGATGGAGGGATCAGCAGCAAGACATTATATCATAATATACATGTGACTTGCCGCTAGATCAACACTAATGTGATGGGGATTACACATATGTCATCTCTTTACACATCTACACTTCATATTGTTGATTGTATTATGTGTCAATATAATTACTTTTGTATGTGCACACAATTAGTAGACACTATTATCGAGGCTAAAATGCGGTCGAGAACTAGTTTACCTCTGTCGTGTCTAATTACACAATTGTATCGCAGGTTTATGTCTAGTATTGAATTTGATGCATATGCACCCTCACGAGTATTTATAGCTGCAGAACACACTTCAGTGACATATTACGCTGCTTTTCCAGAGGATTGGAACAGAAACACAGATAAAGAAAATATATATGCCACTGAATTAACACAAGAGTAGGAGAATGACACCTTCTTTGACGAAGATTTGTCAGCTGATCCCACTGAGCAAATCAATGTAGTCTGGCAAGGTCTTGAAAAAATTTGGCGTTAACTGAAACAGATCGATCGTGGAGAGTCTTCTCTTGTCCGTGTACGTCGTGCACCAGGAGAGTCCAGTAGGAGGCAAAGAGAACGACACCAATGATTTGTGTATGAGGGCATACACAAGTTTAGGTGTGAAGGAGTAGATCAGGGAGACTTTTATTTTCTAGGATTTTTATGATTTTTATTTTTATTTTTCTAGGATTTTTATTTTTATTTTATTTTTAGATTTTTGTGGTTTTTTCATTTTACATTTTGGGTAGTTTTTAGGGTAACTAACTAAAAAAAGTAGAAAAACTGGAAAAAAAACTAAATTTTCATCAATAAATCAACCTAATTATAGATTTGAAATTGGATAAGAGAGTAGATTGGATGATACACTCAGAATTTTTTGAAAAAAGATTAAAATCTAAAAAATAAATACCGCTAACAGTAATTTTGAGGCAAGTATATATCTATTTTTCACTTCATAATAGTTTATTAGGTTAAGAACAAAAATGATAACGATTGAGTAAGTTTTCTCTCTCTAAACAAGAAATAAATAAAAAAAATTAGAATAAAAAAATAGGATGCACCTGGTATTAAGGCAATAGTCTCGAGAGTGATAAAAAAAAGGGATGCGCCTGGTATTAAGGCAATAGTCTCAAGAGTGAAAAAAAAGAGAGTATAATCCTAGCATTCATGTACTTTGCGCCAAAGCAAGCGTGAATATTCACATGAAAGGTGAAATATTCTTAAAAAAAAAGAAAAAAAGAAAAAAAATTGTTATGATAGAGGAGATGAATCATGAGCTAGAGTTGGAGTCCAAAACCGAAGTAAACTATTACATATACACGTAGATGTATAAGAGCCAATGGATTATCTATTAGTGGGTATTGAAATATATGATTTAATTTTTTGATTAAAATGATAAGTGTATCTGATATGACGTTCGATTTGAAAATTGATAATCTAAATGCGTTCTTGAGTTTGTATACTAGTGAGATTAATTGAAGAAAATAATTAATAAAAAAAGATTTTTTTTCCTTTTTGTTGTATTAAATTTTTATTTTTCTTGATTTTTGGTTATCTTTATTTTTCTTTCCTTTATTCCTTAATCAATTTTCTTCATAAATTTTGTGGGTATATTCAGAGCAAACCCTCACAAGACAATAGTCCACTAGGGTAACCTAGGGGGTTAACGGTTTGTTGCACGTGCTAAGTATAGTCGCGATTTCTGCGAAAGTGAGTTAGGATTGTTCTATTTCTTTTTGGTTTTAAGTTTTGCTCGATAACTAGTAAAAGATAGGTGTAGGGGTATGATAAGTATCATATATTGTATTTTTTCCTCCCATGTTTTATCTATTTTTGTATATAAATAGTTGCTACTCGGATATTTTTAGTTTGTTTTTCAGGTAATCCTATTTACACAAGGAGATGGCATGAAATCAGAGCTGGATTTGGAAACCAAGCTCATAAAAGAGTTCAAAAATAGCAAAACTACAAGATAGTGATACAGCAGAGAGTCAAAGTCCAATACAGTCAGCAAAATCAAGAAAACAAGACAAGAGACTCATACAGGAGAAAAACCAGGAACCAACTCCACTGTAATGCCGCTAATTGGCGGCACTAGCTGCCAATTGGCTGCAAAGAGAGGGGCCCACAGTTGATTTTTTTTCGGGGGCTTCGATGTAATTTTATAGTTTTTCAGTTATATCAAAATTAGGATTTGGTTCTCCGAAACCTATTTATTAGCCATATACTTGTAACTAGGGTTTTATCCTGTAGTTTTGTACTTGAATTATTTAATTAATAAAAATTAGGATTTGCTAAAGGGGTGACGACCACAATACAAACTCTAGAGGTAATCTTTGCTATTCATCAATTTTTCTTAGTTAATCTCTTCTAATTGATTTCTAGTTTAGATTTATAATGCTTTCTAGATTAGATTTAATTATTTTTATGAATAAAAATAGAATTTTGTTAACTAGAACTATGAGTAGCTAATTTAGCTTAGCTCTAGAATGTAGATGAAACTAGAATCCACTATGTAATTGCTTATTATTGTTTTCTTCCTAATTAAAATAATAAAGAGATGATTTTTCTATGAAAAGACTAAAATACAAGAATTCATAGATTAATACTTTGATAGATTATACTGAGTTAAGTTTCTTGATGACCTATACTTAGTTAGGGTTCGGAGTTGTTGATTTTCATCTTCTTTATCGAATTATCTAATGATTTGGTTTGCTTTTATGAAAAGTAGTTTTTTTGATGAATTATCCTTGCACACTACTTGATATCTCATGCTTAGAATACTTTAAGATTAAAACTAAAAAATTAAATTTTTATGATAGGAAAAAGATAATAGAAGTAATTTATGGTTGGAAACTAGTGGATTTTATATCCTAGACTAATTAGATCAACTCAACTTCAAATTAGAATCTTTGGTTAGTCCGTTAGAATAATAGGAATAGCAAGAACACAAAAACACCTGAGATTTATGTGAAATGACCTGTATAGTGCTACACCGATACTGTATGATTGCAGTAGAATTATCACATCACTCACATACTTGAATGGAACTCATATCGGAAGGCGAGAGGGTCCCAGCCGAGGCCAGAAACTATCACAGCCAGACCATTGTAGTTACACCCCTAGCAACTACAAGGGATTATACCGAATAGCTCCTTGATATGGAGGAGTGAGGGTGCGATTGTTAAAACACTGGACTCCATTTAGACTTCAAAACAAAAAATCTAGTCTGATGATTTTTCAAAAGTATCAGTCACATCAGTTCATGAGAGCCCATTATCCCACATTCATGCCTTTAAAGTGCTTTTATATGCAGTTAATCTAATCTTCAACAAAAACATTTCTTAATTCTTGTGCTCTAAATAACTTGAAGATTCGAAACCTACAGCCTCCTATATGGTTTAAAAAGTGATTTTCCAAGCTAGACTCACTTGGTGCGTGTTAGGGATTTCACTTATCTGAGTTGCAATTGCAGCAGAAAAAGAACAAAAAGCAATGCACGAATAAAGAAATTGACATGGTTGGTCTCAGATTGGAGTGCGCCCACAGTATTTTCAGACTCCATAATGCCAACACTACATACTGCAGTCATAAAATAACTCACTTGGTACACATATGGTCATAGGTCAACAACAAGTCGTCCCTCTGCAAAGCAGCAGAAACTTAATGGAGGGGAAATTCTAAACAAGCACACCACTTGAGTTAGTGAGCATTATTTGCTTAGTTAGCACACCCTCTCTAAAAAAGAGAGGTTTTTTTTTTTAGTGAGCACCCTATTCTTCCAATATTATCCCTGTTAAACACTTCTCTACTTCCTCATCTTTTCCTTTCACATCCTAATCCTCTTTGAGGGGAGTTTCAATGTAATTTTTTAACCCTAATTTTTCTTTCATTAGATTCATAGAATTTTTCTTAAGATTTTTAAGTAATGGAAAGAAATTTGGCCCTAATTTAGGATTAGGTTCGAAGTTTAATTTTTTTTCTTATGGTATTTTTCATGTGTTTATTGTATTTTATTGATGAATTATTTAAATTAATTTACATAGAAAAATATTATAATGAATGGATTTAATGAATATACTCAAGATTGAGGGGAATGACGTTTGATATTTAGAGTTTAGACGTATAAAAATTTCGAACTTTTTGAGTTTAGGTATGTGCTTCAAGAGAAAAAGTGTGTGTGATTGTGTTGGGGAATAAGAGAATACGGTGAAGCATAACTTTGTAAAAGAAAAATATTATACTTGTAATACATTGTGGTGCTCACTAAGTCAAGTTGTGTGCCCATTTAGAATCTCCCTCCCGCTCTTGGTTTGAGGGAAAATGAAGAAAAAGAAAAGAAAATATGAAAGAAAAATATTTTCTACTATTTGGTTAGAGAAAAAAATTTAAAAAAAAAGAAAATGTCTTACTACTAATCAAACATTAATCAAACATCAAGAAAAAACCAATTTCCATCTCATTTCTTTTCTTTTCTCTTTCTTTTTCTTCCTTTCATTTTCTTTCAAATCAAACACAGTCTTTGTAGGGCTCTCTTCTTTCTTTTTTTTCTTTTTTTTCCCTTCACCGAATCACCAAGGGTCTTCCATTTCCTTTCAAACCAAACACAGCCTTGGTACAGTTCTCTTTTTTTTTTTTTTTTTTCCTTCACTGAATCACTAAAGGGACATTCACCAGCCTGTCTAAAGAAAGTCTTCATCAAAGGTGTTTTGGGTGATTATAAAGCATCTCCTCTTGGTACGTCCAGTGCTCAACTCAACCTGCAGCTTTCCTTCCCCAAGTCATTCCTGAAACTAAAGAGATGGGAAACTCCGAGAGCTCAACCCAATTCCCACCCCAATCCAACAACGATGGCAACAATAACAACAACAAGAAGGAGGATGAAGCCAAGAAGGATGAAGGATCCACCTCGTCAGGGCTTAAAATTGGTGCTGCAGTTGCAGGTGCTGCTCTCTTGGCATTCGGTGCTTACTCCTTAGCTTCGTCGGCGTCTTCACAATCTGACGATGAATATAACAGCCGAAAAAAAGCTACTCCGATGGAGAGTTTGGAGGACCAATTATCCTACGGAGGTACTAACTCGAACTTAATTTGCTGAAATTTATGAAACTCTTTGAGCATAAAATTTAAGTCCATGTGTCAAGGGCATATAACAATAATTAAGCTTCAGCTTATTCTACGTCCCTTGCGATCCATTAAGAAGTGTTTAACGAAACAATTAGCTAACATATATAAAAATATATAAAAGTAGCTATATTACTCTCGCAGAAGTATCTCATTAAGATAAATATCACCCATGTAGAACATAAATTTTATCTTTACAAGGTGGAATTTTTGCTAACAGCTTCTGATAACATCTACTGTAAACCCCCAAGCTAGTATGAACTGGAATCATAGCATAACACAGAAACCACAAGGATAAACAAGTTCAAAATTATCTGAAAGTCCGTGGCTTGGGGCGAAAACTTTTGTGCAGGCCTCTCTTTTACAGAGGAAGCACATGCCGAAGGAGGCACTAATGAACATTCTACTCCGATAATGATAAAAATCATGAGCTATAACGTCTGGTGCCTTGAAGACGAAGATTTCCAGATAAACAAGAGGATGGAAGCAATTGGAGGTCTTATAAAACAACACTCACCAGATATAATTTTCCTGCAGGTACCAAACTGCAGTAAAATTCTTTCAAACCGAACATATTCTTGTAGATTATATAACATGCACTTTTTTTTCCTTTTGAAAATCTCTCAGGAAATGACACCTTCTATCTACGGTATGTTTGAAAGTTGTGATTGGTGGCAGCTATATGAATGCTCGGTTCCGCCAGAGAAAGCAACCAGAAAGTATTTCTGCATGCAGGTACTATCATTATCCTTGCGATTTATGCATATATTTAGTTAATCGATCCTCTGATAACATTACCTGCAGCTGAGCAAGTTACCTGTGAAGAAATTTTACTGTGAACCTTTCGACAATTCCACCACCGGGAGGGGCCTCTGCATTGCAGATATTGATGCGGGTGCAAAGAGGCTGATTGCAGCTACTTGCCACCTCAAGCGACCTGATGATTCCAGCGAGACCAGTGAAGAACGAGTGGGACAGGCGAAGAGGGCTCTGTTCTCTCTCAGTAAATTCCCTAATGTTGTATTTGGCGGTGACATGAACTGGGACGAAAGCTCTGATGGGCAGTTTCCTCTGTTCGGTGGGTGGTACGATGCATGGTCTGTTCTAAGGCCCAAGGAAGATGGATATACGTATGACACCAACTCCAATCCAATGCTGAAGCATACGGGGCCTCTGCAGGCGAGGCTTGATAGGTTTGTTTACAAGTTGAAGGACTTCGAGGTGGAAAAAATTGAAATGATCGGGACAAAGGCAATTCGCGGACTTTATTTTACTCATAATGGGCAAAGACTCCCCATTTTACCTAGTGATCACTATGGTCTGATCCTCACAATCTGCCCCAAGCAGTAATGTGCTGAGACGATTATTATTATTATTATTATGAACCGACGGGAGCTGGTAAGAAATTTCTGGAGTGATATCTTCATGAAAACAACTGAATGCAGTAGTGAATTGTTATAATTATGTAGCATCATGTCGAAGTATGTAAGATGGACTATGGTTGCTGTTTATGTTTGAACTGATATCGTCTTCAATATATTTAAAATCTGGTGTGTGCAAGTGGAAGATAAATGCCTACATTGCATTATAGGGATGGTAATGGACCTGAAATGGGTCATTTTTTTTGCTCATTCTATACAAAATTTTGAATTTAAAATGAAAATTTTATTTTTTTAAATTAGAAATTCTGTATAGGAAGTGCCAAAAAAAGACTGTGAATGCATTCATTACAATTCATACTGATTGCAATAAGCGATTGTCTCGTCATAATTCGGCTCTTATAGTGTCTTGAGGAAGAGAATGAACAGCAAAACGAATAAATTTTGTTGAGCAAGGACTAGGGATAAATATATAGTTGGAATACAAACTTTATCTTAAATCTAAAATTTATGATTATTATATGGAGAAAACTTGGGATGGAAAAGAATTGGGTATAGGTTTTAAATTTTTCATTTTTCTTTTATCATATTCATAGCTGAAATCATTTGTTGGATACAAATATGAATACAAATAGTTCCCGACCATTTTTCTTTATCTCTTTGACTAGATCCGTACCACTTTTTCTTGCTTTTTGGTTGTTTAGAAGTGATTCTGTAAGTTATAATTTATATTGCTATAGTTAAAGTTGTAGCAATAGAAATTGCTGCAACTTATATTACTGTGTTTAGTTTGAGAATTGCAAGCGAAAACTAGAGTTGCAAAAAAAATTTTAAACCTTAATTTTTTTTCTAGACCCACTTATGAATAATACAATTACTATTTGAATAGGGGAAAGAAAAAGTGTTTTACGCACTTTTTTCTGCAACTGTAATTACTATATGTGTGTAAATAGTTGCAAAATTTTACAACTATAGCCGTTGCTAAGTAGCAGAAAGCATTACTTTGCATAAAAAAAAAATGGAATGTTATTGCAACCACTTGCTTACCCAAACAGGCAAACGCCAAGCAAGAAAAAGAGTAAAAAAT
Source organism: Dracaena cambodiana (assembly GCA_036321105.1). Taxonomy (NCBI): domain Eukaryota; kingdom Viridiplantae; phylum Streptophyta; class Magnoliopsida; order Asparagales; family Asparagaceae; genus Dracaena; species Dracaena cambodiana. Next base: position 55,487,458 of record JAYEPQ010000005.1, on the reverse strand, counting down.
GACTAGTGTTATTATCATCACAACTTACTCTATTATGTTTCTAAATACCAAACAAAGAAACTAGTGTGTAATATATGCTTATTTTGATGTAGAAAATAACATCAGCTTTATATTTTTGCACCCCGACTCCCTCCACACCCAGAAAAATAAATAAATAAATAAATAAAATTCTACATGCCAAAAGCAGCCTGGAGCATGGATACAAATACATGATAGATACTGACGGTAACTACAACAAGAGTGTACTTCAAAAAAACTATAACAAGAGTTTATAGCAAAAAAAAAAAAAAAAGCTATAATAGAAGTGCTTGTCATAGCACCTATCAATTTTTTAAGGCACCCACCTTCTAAGGACAACTCTTTAAAATTTAAATAAATTGAAAAAAAAAAAGTAGCCTACTTGTAGAAAGGGTGGCACTTTCGTTTTTTTAATCCCACGTTACTTTGATAGTTGTGGAGCACTGTGTACTTACAATTTCTATGAATTGCAAGTGAATGTGACCGATATGTGGTGATTGGAATCATTCATCAAGCCATTTCTCACCTCTAAATAGGAAGACTGATAATTTATGAAAAAAAATAGCTGCATTGTACCTGACCATAAAAGACCTCTTGATATCTTATGTTCACTTTCGTAACTAGCGACTGATTTTCTGTCGCGGAAGCCTTTTCCGAGTACAAATCCTCTAGTGAGGAAGGTGTTAGGGATTTCTTATCAATTTAATAATGCTAATATCTCTTTTGTGTTACTCCTATGGGAAGAAGATACAAATATTTATAAGGGCACCTACTTTTCCTCTAAAATTATCCTTAATCCTAACTTCCCCTTTCTCTCTATCTCCTTTCTCTTTTGTCCCCACCCGCACCGTGACTCCCCTTGCTTCGGCTCACCCACTGCACTCGTGCGCCATATATGGCACCACTGGCTCCCTGAGCCCCTCCCCACACGCCTCCCATGCCTCCCCACATAATCCCTCTTCTCATTCCAATGGATATTATTCGATTCCTAGGAACTGAATGACTTGAATCCAGTTCTGCTTAAAGTAGTTGAACAGTATTTAATTCATTCGACTCTTAGGAACTGAATAGAATATGAGACTGTCAAATCTAAGAATTTCATCTGGAAGTTTTATAAAAATATAACTATATTTTTATAAATCTTGAAGAAACGACTCATAGTAAATTCAATTGAGTCCTCAATTGAGATGATTTTCTTAGTAAACTAAGCTATTACATTTGTTGTTTTCACAAACTCTCTTCAAAACCTTTCGAATCCAAGCTCTAGCTTGAAAAACAAAACCTTTAAAAGAGAGAAGGATGAAAGGAGAAGTGATGCTTATATTGGCAAGGAAAAGTGAATTTATCCTAAAAAGATCTATTAGGGGGGTAAAAACAAGAGAGTGATGATTGTGGATTTTTTTTTTTAATTTTATTATAAATTCGAATATGTGAAATAGAGACGAGTGTCCTTAAAATATTCTTTCTTGGCACTAGAAGAGAAGAATAGAGCAAATTGCCTACAAATATAAAGACAAATTGGTAATATTTTTATAGCTTTTGAGTGGACGCTCTTAGAGAACTGATGGGTGCCCTTAGAAGGAAACTAAGATGAGTCCTAAAAAAAAAACATAAGCCCGCATTACTGAGAAAGATCGTTAATTTAATGCGCATATATAAGTGAATTTCTAAACAAGCACACTACTGGTCTTGGTAAGCACATTTTTTCCTGAGTCCGGAATTAGTCCACGAAGGATCCTCAAACCATTTGGGATTAGTTTCCGAATGATATTAACAGTTTTCGGAAATTAGTCTCTGACCAGGATAAAAAACAAGGCCACAAAATAAAAATAATATGGCAAAATTGTAATGTTTTTTTTTAACTCTGTGAGGTGTGCTCACCTCATTTAGAAACTCCCATATATCAAAAACACCTACCCTGAATACTTACTCAAGTTTCAATATGCCAATCAACATTCTTGTAGTTCATATGGCAAGCCCAAAAAAATTTTCCCCTGGGAGGATCAAATGTTATCTGTTAGGTAATCGACTTTTGCAATGAGCATATATTTTGAGGACTGTTTTTGTTGAACTTATTTTTTTACTAGTCAAAATCATACACACACATATTTTTTGACAGCATTATCCAAATTAAGTCCTCACCGAAATTTAAACTCAGAACCTTTTGCAAATTAGATAAAAATGATACCATTTGAGTCTAGGCTCATTGGCCTTTTTTTGTTGAAGTTGTTAGGAGGATGGGGACCATTATTCTCAATGCTTAGGCATGAAGGCATAGACTCTTTTAAGAAACTTCACCACACCCTCAGTTCATGACTCAACGTCACAATAATTCTCCTAAATCACATCTATGGTATCAATATCAAATAAAAAAAGAAAAAGAAAAAGGAAAAAGGAACCTCATCGTTTCATCCAAAAGATAAATTCGACCAATTCGGTTTCATGTGGATGAGCTATACTTATCAGTGAATTAAGGGATTCGATAAGAGAGAGGAACAACTTAGCGGGAGATTAGTTGCTCTCCTTCACGAGGTGAAGGCGCAAAGGTTGTTCTATCTTTGTGACCTCCTATTGGTCCGTATATAAAGTATGTACACATGGTTAATACCCAGAACTGACTGGTCGTTTCACAACCGTGAGTAGTAAAATAAGTATCGGTTAGTTTCGATTCGGTTTTTACCAAATTCCATAATACCGAATCGATACATGGGAACCAAACCCAACCAAAAAGTTACACAGTTACAACTTTTTGAGTAAAACTTATTCAAAAGTTATAATTTTAATAGATTAGTAAGCATTTTTTTTTAAAGTATCCAATTAGAATTAAATTGTGTGTGTATGTAGTACGTATATATGTTCGTGTATGTGTGTGTGTCTATATAAGGGATTACTATACAAGAGACGACAGTTTAGGTAAGTTATGTGAGTCAGCGGCAAAAATTAATAACCCTATTTATTTTTTTCCAAAATCTTTTTTGGATTTTTATCTCTACCTCCCTGAGTTCTTTAGGATTAAATTTTATAGGTTTTAAAATTCATTTTTTTTTTAAATTGGGTATGAGTAATCCCTAGGAAGCCGAGATTCTAATAAAAAGAATTTCTTAAAAAAATTAGAAGAGATAGTGAAAATAGACTGCAGCTCGAATAAATTACGTGAGTGTTATATATATATATATATATATATATATATATATATATATATATATATATATATATATATATATATATATATATATATATATATATATATATATATCAATGTTTAAAATAGCAATAACGGTAACGTAACGGTTTGCCTTTGTTAGGTTATGTCGCATATAACGTAACGCATAACTTAGGTTACACAATTTCCTATTTATTCAATAAAATAAATATAAAGCTATATAAAATAATCTTTATAAGTTGAAAAATAAATAAAAAATTCTAAAAAGAATATATAATTATTTTATAATACATAATCTATTCTAATTTTATATTAAATTTTACAATAATTTTCATATTTATCTTCATAAATTATATTAAGTCGCAACTGTAATTCCAGTTGTCATATAAATAAAAAAAAACAAGATTAAAATTTTTTATTTCAATTCCAGTTATTATCATTATTGTAATTTATATTTTTAAATATTCAATTTATCTTATTTGTAATTATTGATTTCAATTCAGTTAAAAATTCAATAGAATCAACAAGTATGATATTTCAGCAACCAGATATGAATTACAACAAGCAAATAAGGAAACAATTTCTAATTAGCAAGTTAGTAATTCTATAAGCAATTAAACAAGCCAAATCAAGTAATAAAATTTCAGTAATTTATTAATAATCAAAATAATAAGCAACAAAAATATAAATATTACTAAAAAAAATACTAGTACATAACGTAATTTAACATAATATTATGTAATATAATGTAAAATAACATAAAAAACGTACTGTTATGGTGCACTGAGTTATTTTCAACATTGATATATACATACATACATACATACATACATACATACATACACATATATATATATATATATATATATATATATATATATATATATATATATATATATATATATATATATATATATATATATATATATATATATATATATATAACACTCACGTAAGTTATCCGAGCTGCTGTCTATTTTCACTATCTAAGAATTTTTTTTAGAAATTCTTTTTTATTAAAATTAACATATCTCTCACAAACTCATCATTCTCATATATATATATATATATATATATATAGAGAGAGAGAGAGAGAGAGAGAGAGAGATGGAATGAGCTGCCGTCTCATATAAGTTATCTAAGCTTGAATCCATTTACACTATCTCTAATTATGATTTCAACACTCTAGGATTCACTCATTTCTAGTTTCTTAGATTTTATTTTTGACTTGGCCTTCCATCAAATAAATACAAAATTAACAGTTTTCGTTAAATACAATATTTTATATCCATTTGATAGAGTGACAAATGAATTTAAAAATCTATGAAATTTGATCCTTAGAAGGTATTGATGTGGAGATAATAATAATAAAAAATTGATAAAAATTAATGATATTATTAGTTTGTTATCTCTGACTCACTTAACTTACTTGAGCTGACAGCTCATTTACAGTAATCATATATATATATATATATATATATATATATATATATATATATATAATTCGATCGATTACTTTTTGGTCAGTTATTTTCTGCCAGTTACTTTTGATTTTAGGGTGTGTTTGGTTCATGAAAGTAGAAGAAGTGAATGAAGAAATTATAAAATTACTTTCAAAATGAAAGTAGAAGAAAAAACTTCTTTTTATATTTGCTTGCTAATTTTTGGAATATGAAAATATATTAGAAAGTGAATGTAATATTATTATAATAGATTATATATTATATTATTTTATTATTATCTATGAATAAAAATATATTTTTTAAATATTAATTATGACATGTAAATAAAAAATTAATATTTTGTCTCTGTCACCTGTTTCATCTTGAGGTCTTCTAAGCTAGAGCATAGGGAAGGAAAATTTAGAAGTAAGATGATAAATAAATATCAATTAATCATACAAAAATAATTTCTTATTTACTCACACACTGCAAATATTGGAAGTAGTCATCCTTGAAGTACTTCCATGCCAACAAACACGTCTGCCCACCGTCGCGAGCAATCCATCTCATAAAGAGCTCTTCCACGTGTCAAATAACAAGCCCATTATCTCATATGTTCCTCTGTCTGCCCGTTCTGTATGTTCCATCTGATCTCCAAACACCCAACGGAAAATGTTTCCCTCGCCTTTTGACTCCTCAAGTCGTCATTAGATATTCCTCCCTCTTCTTCTCTCTATTGTCCGACTAATAAAATTAACAGTAGAGAGAGGGAGAGAGGGAGAGATGGGGAACTCATCGAGCTCATCCGTCGGCCTCACTGCGATGGCCGTTGCAGGCGCTGCTGTTCTGGCATGGGGCGCAAGGAGCTACGGTTCGTCGTTGTCGTCTGCGTTTGTCGATTCCGATGGCCTTAAGGAATCGGTAAGTACGATTGGTCTGCAGGTGCTGCAGGAGTCGTCACTTGATGATGATGATAACGTTGATGATGATGTTGATTATCAGATACTCCCAGATCCGAGATACTGCGAGATTGTTGAGGAGAATGTGGACGGCGATTCCCTGATGACGTCTCGTGAGCCACTACAAATAGATGCAGGTTATGTTTAAATTTACTCTAGTTTGATGCTTCTTTTTCGTTGGGAATGTGAGTCTTTCCTATTATCTATTTGAGAGATATTTTCAAATGATCCACCTAGCCAACCCAAAGTCCAATTGGACCGTCCGAAAAAAAAATCCAACCTGATCCGTCCGTTTCAAGTTTGGATCGAATCGGATTAAACATATTCGGATTCATTGGTTAATTAGACAGTCCAAAAGTCCGAAGTCCAAAAGCCCTGACATCCCAATCCAATTAATCCCGTTCCCAATCTCTCCTCTCTCTCTCTCTCGTTCGTGTCCTCGAGCGTTTTGCCCCCCCCTTTACCTTTCCTTCTCGCCGTCTTCCTCCTTCGACTCTGGGATTACGATTCGTTAAGAATCAAGAACTCTGACGGATGAAGGAGGCATCTTTTGAGGAAAGACTGAATCTTTCTGGTTAAAGAGTTAGGATTTGAGGGAAAGAATTGATCTTTTGGTTGCCTAGCTGGAGTTTGTTGATGGGCTGTTGATGGTCGTGTAAGAGGTAGAGTGTGGATATGGGAAATTGCTTGAAGCCTTTTTCAAGGGTTCAGAGTGCTCACAGCTCTCACCAGAGTTCTGGTTGGTCTCTTTCTTGTTCGTTTTCTTTTCATAGCTTTGTTGCTTTAATAAAGTTTCAGTCTTTTTGTGATTTTTGTTGGGTTTTTGAGAAATGGACAATTAAAAGTTCAAATTTTGCACATTAACGGCGATAATTTTCTCAAGTAGTATTTTACAAGTACCTTTTAATTCCCTTGAAGATACGATTGTCTGTTCTCACAAGCTTATACTATCTGATTTGCGAACAGAGGACTTACCTGAGAAAGGAAAAAGCAAAGCCATCGCACTAGAAGGAGCTCGGGGAAGCCTTAACAACGGTGATCGGCCCAAAGAGGAGAGGGAGGGGGTTGGCTTTCAGATCGTGGAGAGTGAATCTAACCTCCCTCTGATAGTCTATGGGGAAGATGGGAAGTTGACTTTAAACAAGAGGACAGAACTTCTCGGGCAGAGGGAGCCTCAGGTAGGTGGGAGAGCTGTGAAAGAGGACGAAGTGACGCAAGAGGAGAGGAAGGGAGACTACAAGGGCAAGGGTTTGATAGCGACTGCGGGTAGACACACAACCAGTTTGGCCCACCTGGAGGGAAGCTGTGAGGACACGGGGGTCCTCGTGGATTCGAGGGGGTCTGGTCAGGAACTGGCCCATCAACAATTCTTTTTACAAAGTGAGAAAACTGGCAGTGGGCTGACATTCAGGCCAAAAATTAATTCGGGCCCAAAAGAAAATTTGTTGATGCAACCTGCATACAGCCAGCAACTGCCTATTTTCTCTTCTATACCCGAGTTAAATAGAGAATTATTAAACGAGGCCATGGATAAAACTTTGGATAATTTGATTAAGGAAGAGGATTCTACCTCTACACGGCATCATCAGCCTTCTCGACGACGAAGGAGGTTCCGGAAGAGGACTACCTCAAGACCAAAAACACAAAGTTTAGAGACCTCGATCGACACACTGGGTTTCGCAAATGAGGGGGAGAGGGCCCTGGACGGAACACTAGAGTTGGGAGCCATTGAGGAGGATGAGGAAAGGATTCCGGCTGCACAAGAAGGACCTATATCTAACTTCAAAGAAATAATTGGAATTCCTGATCTCCCACCAACCGCTACACCAACAAGACGCAGCAAGAGGCTAAGCGAGAAGAGAAGGGGCCTCAACTACCAGTCCGGACAGATACTCTCATCCGCATCTAAGAGAAAGGCACTGCATGTCAACCTCGATAAAGGTAAGTCCTATTTTTCATTTGACATCCTTAATTTATTACCAAATCAAACTTTACTTGAATTTGCACAAATTTGTAATTTTGATTTGGGGGATAGTGATGACAGTAGAACTCTAAATATCGATCTCATAAGGAAAATACCCCCTAGGACTTCTGATGAAGGGGAGGGTAAAACAAACAACGAAAACCTATAACGGTTAGCTCTAGTTATAGTGGAGAGGATTTTCGCATCCAAGAATGAAGTTAATATTTTGGAATGTTAGAGGTTTAGAGGATAAAACAAAGAGGCGTATGGTCGCTGAGGTCCTTAGAGACAATTGGGTAGATATTTTTTGTTTGGAAGAAATAAAATTGGATGACCCTTTATTCTTGATGGAACAAAAAATCACTCTGAGAAGAAACTTTGCAGTAGTTTTTAAAAAAGTTAGGGGGACTTCTTTTTTTTGGGGGGGGAGGGGGGATTGCTATTGGAGTGAACCGGAATGGGTATGAAATCTTAAACATCTATGCCAAGGAATTCACTTTGACTATGATTATCAGACAGAGGTCTACTCAATGGATCCAGAGAGTCAAGACAGTCTATCGATCGAATCACAGGAACAGAAGAGGGACTTTATGGGACGGGTCACGACAGTCTATCGATCGAATCACAGGAACAGAAGAGGGACTTTATGGGACGGTATCCATGAGATTGGATAACTTACCAATCTCCCTTGGGTAATTGGCAGAGACTTTAATATTGTCCGATATGCAGAGGAGCGTAATAGTGGGGACCACAACGTTCAGGATAGGGAGGAATTCGACATCATTTGTGATTTGGGTTTAATCGAGATCCCATTAGTAGATCGTCGATTCGCTTGGTCCAACATGAAGGGAAACCCATATTTGGCTGAGCTAGATTGGGTGTTGGTCTCAGATATTTGGGAGGCAAGATTTGGTTTATCCAACATTTACTTCTGCCCAGACCCACTTTCGACCACGCCCCGATATGCCTAGATTCAGGTGAACACGAAGTTAAACCAAAAAAATTATTTTGGTTCGAGAGGTGGTGGTTAGAATATAGTGAGGTCCACGACCTAATCCGAACGAATTGGTCCACTCCTAATAGGAGGTAGGGATGTAGCTGAGGTTATTTGTTGCAAATTAAGAAGATTGCATCAGGTTCTGTCTAGGTGGAATAGGAGATATCGAAACCTAGCAAGAATAAGAAAGAGGGAATTAATGGAGAAGATTGAATCTCTTGAGAAATGTGAGGAAGTTTTTAATCTAACAGATAAAAGAGCGTCTTTGATGTTGTATCGAAGAGAAATACATGAGCTCTTCAAAATGGAGGAGATCATATGGCACCAGCAAGCCCAATCCAAATGGTTGAAGGACGGCGACGCTAACACGGCTTATTTTCACAGGGTGGCAAATATAAGACACAGGGCTAATGCTATATGCTCACTTAATATCCTAGGGAGCAGTACAGTTGCTGGAGCTGATCTCAAGAAGTATATCTATGATCACTTTCGTGATATTTTTGGTCGTCTCGAGGACAAGAGGATTAGTTTCCTCAAAGAATTCTGGCCTGAACAAAGCAATTTGAATGAATTGGAGAAGGATTTCTCTGAGGATGAAATTAAAAAGGCTATCTGAGATTTAGGACAGTGCAAGGCACCAGGTCCAAACGACTTTCTAATTTTTTCCTTCCAAATTTTCTGGACAGTAATCAAAGAGGATCTTTACAACTTGTTCTGAGAATTGAATATTGGAGGAGCCCGTCTGGACAGACTGAACTACTCAGTTATAGTACTCATTCCGATGAAGAACTCCCCACTAACTCATTCCGATGAAGAACTCCCCACTGACGATAACTGAGTATCGTCCGGTAGCCCTTCTAAACAGTGCACTAAAAATATTTTAGAGGGTTTTGGCAGCACGTCTTGCTCCACACCTCCAGATGCTGGTGGGGGACACTCAAACGGGCCCTGTTGCAGGACGTAACATTCTCGATGGAGTAACCATTGCGCAAGAGCTGGTTCACCAATGTAGAAGATCGTGCACGGGAGGTTATTTATTAATGCTTTGACTTTGAGAAAGCATATGACAAAGTTAGTTGGGATTGTCTGATAGAAGTTTTGAAGAACAGAGGCTTTGGCCCCAAGTGGATCAACTGGATCACCCTCTGGTTCCATTCGGCAAAAGCATCCGTCTTAGTTGACGGTGAGCCAGGGAGGGAATTATTTGCAAAAGGGGACTCAGACAGGGTGACCCTCTATCTCCCGTGCTCTTTGTATTAGTGGCGGAAGGGCTTGACTTAATGTTCGATTACATGAAGAAAGCGGAAAGATTGAGGGTCTCCCTGTCGTCAAATCGGTAATGTTTACAAACTTGCAATATGCAGATGATACTCTAATTTTTGGACACTGCAGCATACTATAGGCATGTGCGATTAAATTGACTCTAAATTGCTTTGAGACTTGGTCTAGATCGAAAATCAACTATCATAAGAGCTCCTTTTCATTAATGGAGAGAACACCACAAGTAACTTAATAGTGGGGCTTTTTGGTTGTAGGGTATGCAAGTTCCCCATCACTTACTTAGAGATCCCAATTAGGCTGGGCAAATTGCGGAAATCAGACTGGGATCCGATCATTGAGAGAGTTAACAGGAGACTGGATGGTTGGAAAGGGAGAACACTGTCCTTGGATGATAAATTAGTCTTATTAAATGCAGTGCTCTCCACAATCCCATTGTATTTTATGTCTTATCTCATCTTACCCCGATGGGTTAGACAGAAAATCGACAAAATACGTAGTAGATTTTTATGGGGGAACTCAGTAAATTATGAGAAAAAATCCATTTGGTTGTGTGGGATCAGGTGTGCAAGGCTAAAAGCGAGGGAGGGTTAGGTATCTTGAGCTTAAAAATTTTTAATTTGGTGCTTATCACCAAATGGTGGTGGAGGATACTGTCTCAACGCGCGCGCGCGGGGGGGGGGGGGGGGGGGGGGGGGTTACTTTACAAGCTATGCTATGGAAAAAATATGGTCCAAGAAGGGGTGGGGTCATGGAGAGACAGAGATAGAAGTACACACAATATTTTAGGATTCTAGAGAGGGATCAGGAGCATAAAGAATATGGTTTGGCAGGAGATCACATTTAACATAGCCAGGGAGGATACCATTGCTTTCTGAAAAGATATCTGGTGTGATGTCTTACCCCTTAAAGTATCATTCCCACATGCCTACGAAAGCTGCAGGCGCAAGCAAGAGAGGGTCGCAGAATTTTGGAGTAGAGGAAGATGGAGGCTGGGGGCAAACCCTAGAGCAGGCTGGCATACCTTGCAAAATATGTTACAACAATTCAGAATCGTTAACAATGACGATCTACCAGTATGGAAATGGGAGAAGCTTGGACGATTTTTGGCTAAATCAATATATGACTTTCTAAATGATGCTGGGATCAAATCCAAACATGCAGCTCATATTTGGAAGATAAAATGTCCCCTAAAGGTCAAAATGTTTCTTTGGCTCCTAGATAAGAATATAATCCTCACCTCGGATAACCTACAGTGGAGAGGATGATAGGGCTCGAGTGAATATTTTCTATGCGGTACCGCAGCTGAAACAGGGACACATATGTTTGTGGAATGCCCTTACACCGCGACGATCTAGTAGGAAGTGGCCCATCGGTTCAGCTTCCAATTTAGGATGAACATATCAACAATGATCTGGTTGAAACTTCTTTATACGGAGAGTGATAGAGACATGGCCAGAAGACTCATAGCTGTGATAGCTTGGAACCTATGGATGGAGAGAAATAAAAGAATATTTTGTGATACATCTTATAGTTTAGATCGCTCCATTTTTATTATTACTAATGATGTGTTTTTATAGACAACAATATTTGGAGATATAGGGATGCCACTCATGCCTCTACCCTAAGAATTACCGCTACAGACATCCCGAGTTCGGCACAGGGGGCAGCAGTTGCTGGTGTTAACACAGCCCTGACTGTCGAAGGGAACTTGGATGAGGAAGAATAGGGACTACGAATGCTCTAGCGACAGTACCTACTTGTCTTCCCTTTCTATGTATCTTATATTAGACTATGATATAACCGATTCTGCTTAAGGATGGGTATATGTACTCTTCTTACTTTTCTCTTTTTTTTCTGTTTGTTTTTATATAGTTCTATTAAAATCATTTTAATGGAGCGCGGAGGACAGTAGCTCACTATTTATTATAAAAAAAAAACTATTTGATTTGCCATATCAACCTAGTGGTTCGAGACTGTATGCACTTAAATAAAATCGGGTTAATTGAAGTGAGACCTTCTGTACTATAGGAGTAGTGTAATTTGTTATTCATTAACTTTAAAACTCTCAGTTTAGTTGTTGAATTTCTAACGATATTAGTCAACAATTTGTTATTCTTATCCATGTTTAAATTGAATTGTACCTTTTTATGAAAATCCCAAAGTACCCTCTAGACTTCGGTTTAGGACGAGTGTTTAAATGGGAAAAGGGGATATTTTGGGGTTTTCATAAATGTGTAATTCAATTTAAAAGGGGTAAAAATAACAAACTGTTATTAGAAGTTTAAGGACTAAAACTGAGATTTTTGAAGTTGAGATAATAAGTTATACTACCCATATAGTATAAGGATCTCACTATAATTAAACCTAAATAAAATTTGGAGGGTGAAAATTAGGGGGTAGCAATGATCTCCACAAACTTGCCCAGACAAAGGAGGAGATTGCTAGGAGTTGGGAGTGTAACTCTTCCGAACTCAAATTAGATCTTGAGAAGAGATACAAAATTCATAGTGTTTGCTAGGGTTTCTTTAGCGCTTACACAGGACTTTGTGCAATGTGGGGTCGCATACTTGACATTTTAGTTTTTGGATGGTCGAGACCGAGAACATTTTTTTCTCTTCTTTTCTGTAGGGAAAGACAACAACAACCATCCGAATTTGATGCTAAAAAGGAAATAGTACAAGGGTCTTACCAAGTAGATTAGGATGTCATGGGAATTTATATGTGAGTATCATCCTCCACTGGATGTAACAAGTTTATAGATTTAAAATAGAAAGTTGAGACCACTGTCTATTAACTTAATTTTTTCGGTTAGATTGGTCCTTAACCTTGTATTTAAAGCCATCATGCTCTCTCTCGCTCACTCTCGGCACCACATCCCTATTGTTAACATACTATATATAACTATTTATTGTTGTTTTCATTCATTTTGCATTAAAGGTTATGTTTGGTTTGGTAGAAAATGAAAGAAAGGAAATAAGAAAGAGATTAAAATATAAGAGCAAGAAAAAAAGAAAAGAAATAAGGTTCTCTTTCATATTCGGTTATTAGTGAAAATTAAAAAAGAAAATTTGATAAAAGTGGTGAAGGGAACAATTCCTCTTGGTTTCACTAGGTTATTTGAGAGAAAAGAGGAAAAATATAATTTTAAGCCATATTTTCTTGTACTTTCCTAAGTTTCCTTCCATTTTCTTTTCCTACAATTTTTTCTCACAAGCAATATAATGGAAACTAATATTTCTCCAGACTTTCTTTTAATTTCCCCCGGACTAAACACAACCTAAAGAAATAAGGTGGATTCATCCACATTTGTATGAAAGTGATGATGATAAGTGATCTTTGCGTAAGAAAATTGCGTTCTTTGTAAGGTGCTGCTTGATAGTTGTTTCAGGGATAATCAAAATCATGACCTATAACATCTGGAGCATGGAAAATATCGAGATACATGAGAGGATGAAAGCAATCGGCGAGCTTATACAAAAGCATGCACCCGATATAATTCTCCTCCAGGTATTTATCATCAGAAAGGTACTCGAGTCCTTTCTTATTATATATATATATATATATATATATATATATATATATATATATATATAACATCAAATAATCACATGTTTTTATTTTTCAGGAAGTCACTCCTACGATATATGAAATCTTTGGAAACTGCGATTGGTGGGGGTTATATGAATGTTCGCACGAGAAATCAGAGAGAACACACTTTTGCATGCTGGTATTGCCTCTTTTTGGTCCTACCTTATTATACAATAAGCTCATCTCGCAAGTAAGCTTTTGAATATTTTTCCCCTCTGAGTAAACCCATTCTTTGAGATTATAAATCTAGATATTTTCAGGGGGTAAATGATAAAAGTGTTGGAGTTTGAATTATTTTGACCATGATATGTACTTAGATTTCGAAGTGAGGTTCTATGCAAAGATTAACTATATGAGTATAGTTTCCATCATTTTTTTTTTTCATTATTCAATATTTCAGTAAGAGATTGAACAGTCATTTATGCAAACATATTTCAAACTTTATAGCAGTCTACTGAATTTAAACCGTGATATTTCGCGCAGTTGAGTAGGTTACCAATGAAGAGATACTACTATAAGCCCTTTGAGAACACCACAACTGGAAAGGGACTTTATGTAGCCAACCTCAAGACCAGAGCAAACAAGAAGTTGGTTGTAGCAACCTGCCACCTCAAGAGGCCTACTCCTCCTGAGATGAATAGCACCGAGCGACAGAGCCAGGCAAATGAGGCTCTCAGCAGCCTCCAATTTGCACCAAATGTTATCCTTGGTGGTGACATGAACTGGGACGAGAGTTCTGATGGGCCTTTCCCTCTACCGGGTAAGTGGGACGATGCCTGGTCCATTCTGAGGCCTGAAGAGGATGGATGGACTTACGATACCAAATCTAATATGATGCTGCATCATAGGCGCCGAGCATTGCAGAAGAGACTTGACAGGTTTCTTTGTAAGCTAAAGGACTTTGAGATGGTCGGCATTTATATGATAGGGATGGAGGCAATACCACAGGTTACATACAGATCCAGGGGGAAGAGGCTTGCCGTTTTACCTAGCGATCACTATGGCTTGATGCTAGTAATTATGCCGAAGCAGTAAAAATCATCAGAATATTTGATTCACCGTTTTTCTGTCTTGGGCTTTGTTGTCTATTAGATATATATATATATATATATATATATATATATATATATATATATATATATATATATATATATATATATATATATATATATATATATATATATATATATATATATATATATATATATATATATATATATATATATATATATATATATATATATATATATTAGATATATATATATATATATATATATATATATATATATATATATATATATATATATATATATATATATAGAAGCCATCCTGGCTGCATTGTCTAAGATTCCGCCTAATTCATTACTCAATCTGGCAGAATCAACTTGCATTTTATTCTGAACAATCAAGTATGATAAAACTAAGAACTATAAGAGAATGAAGAATAATTTTATATTTTGAGGTGTATATAAAATGTTAGTCATCCTTTTATAAACGAAGGAGATAAATATAAAAAGTAAAGATAAGTATATTCAGACTAATTAGAGATATTTAACAAATATACTAATTTAGCAAAATATCCTAAGATATACTAATAAATTAGAGAATTTGTTAAATATACTAATTTAGGAAGATATCCTAAATTAGTGAAATATTCTAATATCCCCCACAAACTCAAGATGGTTTGAAAGATGCCAACTTGAGTTTGAAAACGAGATCATTATGACGACCAGGTGGATGAGTAGTGTGAACAGAGAAAATAATTTATATTACAAGAGAGGAGAAGATACAAATGTCTTAAGAGACTATTTGAATGGTGTGTAATGGAAGGGAGGAGGGGCTCTCCTTTTATAGCCTAAGGAGCCCCCCTCATACTTGTATCCTACCGATGTGGGACTAAGACTAACACTCCCCCTCAAGTTGGAGCATATATATTAATCATGCCCAACTTGTTACAAAGATACTCAACTCGTGTCCCATTTAAGGCTTTTGTCAGAAGATCTGCTAGCTGATCGTTTGATCGTACGTGCCCTGTAGATACAACATTTTCTTTGATCTTGTCACGAATAAAATGACAGTCGATTTCAATATGCTTCGTACGCTCATGGAACACAGCGTTTGATGCTATGTGAAGTGCTGCTTTATTGTCACACCATAGTTT
This sequence comes from Dracaena cambodiana, assembly GCA_036321105.1. NCBI lineage: Eukaryota > Viridiplantae > Streptophyta > Magnoliopsida > Asparagales > Asparagaceae > Dracaena > Dracaena cambodiana. The sequence goes on along the minus strand of JAYEPQ010000005.1, from coordinate 55,471,886 downwards.
CGCAGGCAATGTCGTGACGATGCCAATTTCCTTCATGAGTTGAAATACCCACACAATTTCTTGTATTGATTGTGACATGGCTCTATATTCTGCTTCTGCACTTGATTTTGACACAACACCTTGCTTCTTACTTCTCCATGATATCAAGTTTCCACCAACAAATACACAGTAACCCGTAGTGGACCGTCTTGTGGCTTTAGATCCTGCATGATCCGCATCACAGAAGCACTCGACTTTAGTGTGCCCATAATCTGTATAGAGAATGCCACGACCTGGGGAACCTTTCAAATAGTGCAAGATATGCTCTAAGGCTTCCCACTGTGCCACTGTTGGGGATGCCATGAATTGGCTAAGTACACTGACCGAGAAGGTTATATCAGGACGAGTTACTGTCAGATAATTCAGCTTCCCAATGAGTCTTCTATATCTCTCAGGAGATGCAAATGGCTTCAGTTTCTCTGGATCAATCCTCTTCTTCAAGTCATCAGGAAGTTCATCAAACATACTATCATTAAGATCCAAGAACGGATTCAAAATCATGGGAATGCTACTCGGCGCAGCTCCAAACTTTCCAGTCTCCTTTAAGAGATCAAGAACATACTTCCTCTGAGTTAAAAGGACGCCCTTCTTACTTCTCAAAACCTCAATACCAAGAAAGTACTTTAATGGTCCCAAGTCTTTTGTCTGGAAGTGGGAGTTAAGGAAGACTTTAAGTTCTGAGATTCCAGAGATGTTACTTCCAGTAATCACAATATCATTAACATACACTACTAGAAGAATCATGCCTGCATCGGACTGCTGGTAGAACACAGAGTGATCACTCTTGCTTTGGCTTAACCCAAACTTCTCGACCACACCACAAAATCTATCAAACCAGGCACGGGGGCTTTGCTTCAGACCATACAATGACTTACGGAGGTAGCATACTTTCCTATGCTCCCCCTGAGCAACGAACCCAGGAGGTTGCTCCATATAAACTTCCTCAAGGAGGTCACCATTCAAGAAGGCATTCTTAACATCCAACTGATGCAAATCCCAATGATAGGTGGCAGCCAGAGAGACAAGAAGACGAACTGAAGTGAGCTTAGCCACAGGGGAAAAAGTCTCGGAATAATCAATTCCATAAGTTTGAGCATAACCTTTGGCAACAAGTCGAGCTTTCAACCGTTCCAAGGAACCATCAGCCTTAGTCTTAATAGCAAACACCCATTTACATCCAATGGCCTTCTTCCCAGAAGGTAGATCAACAAGAGTCCAGGTACCAGCCTTTTCAAGGGCCATCATTTCTTCTTCCATCGCTGTACGCCAACCAGAGTGAGTCAAGGCTTGGTGAAGGGTGGCAGGGGTAAAGATGGACTCAAGGGTGGTCACAAGGGAAGAGGAAATAAGGGACAAATGCTGGTAGGACACAAAAGAGGAGATAGGATAAGTACAATCAGCATATCTTTTGGGAGGGCAATGAGGACGGGTACCTTTTCGGAGGGCAATAGGCAGATCATCAGATGAGTCAACAGTAGAATCAAATACAATTGGGTTAGGGACAGGAATGGAATCCGTCGGTGAAGCAGTTACTGGCGAAGATAGAACATGGGCAGCATCAGCTTCATCGATGATATCAGGTTCCGGAACAGTAGCTTGTACTGGTGAGATAGGGACACGATAAACCAGAACATCATCAGGTTCATCAATGACTGAGGAAGACTTAGATAATACCGAAGACTTGAAGAAAAGAGAAGACTCGTGAAAGGTCACATCGGTTGACACAAGATAGCGACTGAGGTCAGGAGAGTAACACCGATAACCTTTCTGAACTCGAGAATAACCAAGAAAGACACACCTCAAGGACTTGGGATCGAGTTTACTGACACTTGGACGGACGTCTCGAACAAAGCAGACACAGCCAAAAATTTTTGGATCAATAGGATACAGCCTAGTGGTAGAAAACAGAACAGAATATGGAGTGTCACCACTAAGGACAGCCGAAGGCATGCGATTGATAAGGAAACAGGCCGTAGACACGGCATCAGCCCAAAAAGATTTAGGGACACAGGAGTGAAACATGAGAGCGCGAGCAGTTTCTAAGAGATGGCGGTTCTTTCTTTCAGCAACACCATTTTGAGCAGGGGTATCAACACATGAGGATTGGTGAAGAATGCCATGACTATGCATATAATCAGTGAATGGGGCGGAAAAATATTCTTTTGCATTATCACTTCGAAGGATTTTCACAGGAGTATTAAACTGGGTTTGAATTTCAGCACAGAAATTACGAAAATGAGCAAACAATTCAGAACGCTGTTTCATTAAGTAAATCCAAGTGTTTCGGGAATAATCATCAACAAAAGTGACAAAATATCGATAACCAGTCTGAGACAAAACTGAACAAGGACCCCAAACATCAGAATGAACTAACTCAAAGGGGGACGTAGCCCGTTTATTTACTCTAGGTGCCAAATGAACACGATGATGTTTGGCAAACTGACACGACTCACAATCTAAAGTAGACACAGACGAAAATTGAGGATACAACCGTTTTAGAGATGAAAGGGGCACATGGCCTAGACGACAATGGACTTCAAAGGCAGACGACCCACTAGAACAAGCAACAGAATGGGACACCTGATTATCAAGGATGTAATGCCCACCAGATTCATAGCCTCTACCAATAATCTGCTTCGTCGAAAGATCCTGAATTAAACAATGGTTAGGGAATAGAGAGATAAAACAATTCAAATGACGAGTCAGTTTACTGGGAGACAGAAGATTAAATGTTAGGTCGGGAACATTAAGAACAGAAGATAGGGAAATGGATGTAGTTGGTTTAACAGTGCCTGATCCAAGGACACGGACCGAGGAACCATTGGCGACGAATATGGAGGATGAGCTGGCATAGGGGGTATACGATGAAAATAAATGATGGTTACCTGTCATGTGGTCGGTAGCACCAGAATCAATGACCCACTTCGCGGAAGTAGTAGCAAGACCAGAGGACAAAGTATGTGTAGCTAGGGCCCCTGCAGATGATGGGTCAGAATCAGACTGATCAGGTGTCTGGGCAATATGAGCAAGACCACGCTGTTGATCACACTGCTGTTTATTCTGTAATTTTCGACAATTTTTCTTAATGTGACCAGGTTCCTTGCAATCATTGCAGATAATACTGCCAGAAGTCATGTACGGAATACTAGTGCCCTGCTTTGACCCATAATTCTTGTATTCAAAGGGACCACGCCCAGCCAAAGCACTTGCATTTGGATCAACAGACGGACGAACCAAACTATCAGCCCGAAGAACCCGTGGGAACACATCTTCAAGAGATGGAAGCTCCTGACTAGATAGAATCTGTGAGCGAATAGTTTCATAAGAAGGGTCAAGAGCTTCAAGAAAACTGATGATAGCCTGAAGTTCTAGATTCTTGATACGGGTTGGGAGATCTGCCTGCGGAGACATGAGTACTTTCATTTCCTCATACATCCTCTTGAAATCCAAGAAGAAATCCTTCAAGGGACGACCCTGTTGCTGAGAGCGATAGAAGTCTTTACATACTTCGTGAGTCCGAGTAATATTCCCTTTACCAGAGAACATGAATGCAAGATAATTCATAATTTCTTTGACCGTGTTACAGTGACTAACAGAAGACAGAATCCGTGGTTCAATAGAATTCCGAATTTGAAAGAAGAGTCGAGCATCGGCTCTATTCCAAGCTAAAAGTTGTTTTTCATCACTAGAAGGGGGATCATCAGTTAAATGGGCTTCCTTCTCAATGCCCAAAATATAAACCCTAACAGTTTTATTCCAATCACTATAGTTTGTCCAGTTTAATGGTAAAGTAGTAATTTTTGCAGACATAGACAACATATCAGAATTCTTAGATTCAGCCATGGAAGATTAACCAATAAGCAGGCAATAAACAATTCCAATAAAATCCCAAAGCACTACAAATTCCAAAATACCACAAACGGAGCAAACGAGGACCCCTAGATCCTCTAACCAAATGTAATAGCAGCCACCAAAGGTAAAACACCCTCAAATAGAAGCAAGACCTAAGAAACAGAATGGAAACTACTAACCGTATCGCGATGAACAGTACTCCCGAACAGTACTCGAACAGTACTCAAACAGTACCCGAACAGTACTCAACCACAGAGCATACTTCGACAGAACTGTCTCCAAACAGTATTCTTTTCTGATGTGGAAGTTCAGACTATGCTGCAACCACAGAGCATACTCAGACAGAACCAGGCTCTGATACCATGTGAACAGAGAAAATAATTTATATTACAAGAAAGGAGAAGATACAAATGTCTTAAGAGACTATTTGAATGGTGTGTAATGGAAGGGAGGAGGGGCTCTCCTTTTATAGCCTAAGGAGCCCCCCCTCATACTTGTATCCTACCGATGTGGGACTAAGACTAACAAGTAGCAGACAAGATTTCTGACACAGTAGACAGTAACAGAGTAACAGACGGAGTTACCGAAAGAGCAGACAGAGATGGCAAAAACTGCATCATTGAACACAATAGTGGTGACGGAGTAGGAGCCGAAAATGACACAATTTCGGCGACAGAGCAACAAATAAGATCTCTATTACAGGAGGCGGCGACGAAATAACAGACAAAGTTACCAGAAGAGGAGATAGAGATGACAATGACAAAAGCTGCACTTTTGAACATGACGATGATGACGGAGCAAGAATCCACACTAGATTTTGGTGACAGAGTAACAGATAGGATCTCTAACACAGGAGGCGATGACGAAGTAACAGATAGAGTCATCGGAAGATGAGATAGAGATGACAAATGTTGCACCTTTGAACATGGAAGTGATGACGAAGCAGGAGCCGAAGACGACATACTAAATTTCGGCGAAGATGACGTTTGAAGATGGCGGTGACAGCGGAGAAGGACCCACCATAAACCTAGGAGTTGCAGTCGGCAACGGTAAGGCGGTGAAGTTGGCACGCAGGGGGCAGACTAAGGGCTATGCTCGCGGTAGAGGCAACGCCAACATCAGCGAGCAATGCAAGCGCCATCACATCTCAATCTAGCTTTGATACCATGATGAAACTAAGAACTATGAGATAATGAAGAATAACTTTGAATTTTGAGATGTATATAAAACGTTACAATGGTTATCTTTTTATAAATGAACAAGACGAATATAAAAGGTAAAAATAAGAGAATATATAATTTGATCCTAATTGCATATAATCCTAAATCAGCATAATCAACATAATTAGAGATATTTGATAAATATACTAATTTAGAAAGATATCCTGAAATATACTAATAAATTAGAGGATTTGTTAAATATACTAATTTAGGAAGATATTCTAAATTAGTAAAATATTCTAATAAAGTGCAAGCGCGTGGATTTCAGTTCTTGGTTTAGCTAAAACAAACTTTACTATTAGGAAAAGAAATTTCTAAACGAGCACACCACTCGTCTTAGTAAACACATTTTTCTTAGTGACCCACCCCCTTTTTGGAAAAGATAAAATTTTTCCTAGTGGGCACGCCAAGATTTCACCCCTTCCCCTTTTTCTTAGGGATCCCAAGGTCTACCTCACTGCCACGCCCGCTTCCCCTGCCCCTTTTGCACCGTTGCCTCGTAGCACGCCTCCACACCGCTCCATCCCCTCCAGTTTTGCCCAAGGCACCTATGCCTTCGTGCCACCGCGACCCAAGGTGTCTTTGCCCAATGCTCTGTTCCAACCATTAGCTAGCTTCGCCAGCTCGTCCCAGCCCGCCTCTGCCCAAAAAGCAAAACCCATTTGTCGGGATCTAAATTCGGACCAAACAATAACCCGTTTGGAGTTAAACTCCAGATGAATTGTTGTTCCGGACGGGTTGTTGTTTGGTCCAGTTTTAGATCCCGACAAGTGGGATGAAAATAAGTAAATAAGGGCACATTTATCCAAATAAAAAAATGGCAAGCTTGTAAATATATGAAAATTAAGAGATGTGCTCCTTTAGGTTGTGCTTGGATGTCAAAGACAAAGTATTTTGGTTTTTTTTTTAAGTATGTGTTTTGGTGATATGTATTTTGTGGTGTTCTTACCATGGGTTTTGGGGTATTTAAGTATCTGCTTGCGAGTTTAGTTTCTTATAGATTTTCATGGATTTTATAAACATATAAAAAACAAAAATACCCTACACAAATTATGTTTAAATTATATAAATTTACCTGAAACAAAATGTCATTCTTTTGGACTAGTAATATGTCTCATTACATTATATCTTGCTTGCTCATTCCGCAATCAAATTAATTTTTTTCCTCAATATTGAAAAACTATCTTTCAGAATATTACTAAGTTTATTAGAGATTTGCATCATAACTTTTTGAGATTTTGGTTGAAAATTAAATAAACAAAAAAAACAATGATATGATAATTAGGAGAATTTAATAGAAAAATTAAAAATATAAAGATAATAAATCATACTAATCTAAATTGAGAAGAAAATCCTAATTTCTTCAATAGAAGAAGAGATCGGATTGGAATAGAGTTGCACTATGAAATCCTAAACTTATCGGAGAAGAGATCGAATTGGAATAGAGTTGCACAATGAAATCCTAGACTTTCTCTTTAAAAAAAATAAAAGATAGTTTTTTTTTTCTTTTTTTGCAAGTAAATAGTAGCTCTTTTCAGAAGAGAAGGTAACATCAAAAGAAATGGAAAAATATAAGGACGCGGGAGACGGTGAGAATAAGGGTAGTTTTGGATTAAAAATTCTAAACACTCCAAAATATCCCGATTTGGAGTGTTCTTCAAAATACATATCCAAGTGTTTTGGGGTGTTCTGAGCACACCCCAAAACACTTATCTTAAAACTCACAAGCAAGAGTTTTTTATAATACTTTATAATACATCACTTCAAAACACCCCAAAACACTTTATAACTAATCTCACAAGCATAATCTTTAGAAATTCCCATTAGGAAATATGCACATTACAAAAGTATTTCCAATTCTAATTTCATTTTTGACACTTCTGACTCCTGTATCCATAGTTTTTACTTTTGATCCTTACCCTTTTTGTGAATTTATTTCGAACACACTGGCAGATAACTCTTCTCCTTCTGGCAGGAGACGTTCAGGATCGATCAAGGGCGCGCATGAAGTTTAAAATTTTCCGATAAACAAAAGGATGAAAGCAATCAGTCACCTTATGCAACAAAACTCCCCAGTTATATAGATACAATACTGTGTTGTATAATTCGTCTATTGTACATCAGTCGTTAAGGAAGGGAAAAAAAAAAAAAAAAAAGAAAAAAGAAAAACAAATTCGGGCTCTTTAGGCAAAATAATGTAAGTTGATGACGATAGTGGAGGGGAAAATCGGGTTTCCTCCATCATAGTTTACATTCTGTTGGTGGTGAGGCGAGGGCGGTGGATGGCTCCCGCAATTTCGGCTCCGGTGAAGAGCCAGGCTCCCACAATTTTGTTCCCGGTTGAACACTCTCTTTTCTTCGTCCAGTTTTGTCTACCAACCTGCAAAGGGTCTTTTTGTTAGCGTAGACGATAGGTAATCCTTGCACTCTATTAAATAGAAATTAAAGAAACATTGCTGACGTGCATGTATGTGAATGCTATGATCAGTTAATGGCATGTCCTTCTGCTATCTGCTTCAAATATCACAGGTCGAGAACTCAATCAATAAAATGCAGGTATATACACATAGTTAAGGTTTTGTAGAAGAGTAAGAAAACAAATTCTGGCACTTACGCCAAATCTTGACTACATGAAGATGAGGAACTAAGAGGAGACAACAGAGAGAAATTTTATGCAGAAGGAATCAGTACAGTATACAATTACATACAATTTTCTACTTTTCTTCAAGACTGCTACAAAATTGATGAGAAAATAAATAAAGTACAACGGGGACCTTTTTTTTCACAATATTCTTACAAAATCACCTCTTTGCTGTGATCTACCATCAAGTCCAAGGGGTGCAGTTCGAGATAACGATTTCAACCGCCATGCTCAGGATTACATGAAGAGAACAAAGAAGGCTTTGATGAATTCGTGTGCTTGGTCCCTTGAATGTATGAACTCCAGCGGCATTGCTGATATTGCTGACATTGGTTCCACTTCCGTTGGTGATATTGCTCGTCTCTTAATTTACTGTCCAGCAAAAATAAAAGTAAGGCACCCAGTAAGACTACAAAAGAGGACAACCCAGTAAGACTACATATATCACAAATAGCTTTATCTACAATGAGTATCGATTTAGAATGAGGCGGCACTATGGTTGTTATTTGCTTAGACTAATCTGTCGCAGGATGCATGTCGCCGGATGCATGCATAGTGGAATCACAACGAGGAAAAGCTAATAAGAGGAAACTCTTCTGACTCACCTTCCAGGAAAGATGCAATCTCCATGATCTGCAAAATCAAACAACTTTTGATTCCTAGCCATTAGTCACTTGCTGCATGAGAAACTACAATGTATTTATTTATTTAAATGCTAGAATTAGATAGAAGAAAGCTAAAAAAAGAGAAAAACTAGTAAGCAGCTGCAATAGATAAAAGGTAATGTTTTACCATAACCATGTTAATCTGGCATCCCTACTCAAAGACCTCCCCAACGTGATTTTTGGTGGAGACATGAATTGGGATGACGAGTTGGATGGTGCTTTAACTAAACAGTGGGTGGGTGGGTGGATGGTTGGACGGAGCTGAGGGCTGGAGATAATGGATGGACGTACGATACCAAGTCCGACCAGATGTTGTCAGGCAACCTCACCTTGCACAAGAGGTTAGATCGATTTGTGTGCAAATTGAGTTATCACTTTAAAATCAAGAGCATCGAGATGATTGGAAAGGAAGCCATACCCGGGGTTTCTTACTGCAAGGAGATGAAAGTGAGGGGAGAGGTTAAGAAGTTTCAACTGCCTGTTTTGCCAAGCGACCATTATGGTTTACTCTTAACAATCCAAAGCGCTTGATGCTTAGTTCGTTAACTTTTGTGAGCGGGTCCTTTCGTATAATGTAGTTGGTAAAAATAGAATTATAGCGGCAAACCTTGTTATAACTTATAATGTGTGCTCTACTGCTGGATTTATGATATGAAGCTTTGGGCAATAAACAATAACCTATAACCTAGTTTTCTTGTTCGATGAAATGTTTCTCTTCATGGTAAATAATATGAATATGCAGATTGATTTTTACAAAGAAGAGCACAACCAAGTTCCATGTCTTTCATTGACGAACTCTTACTTTCAATTGTGACAGTAACTGCTTTTGAAAGAAGTTTATGACAGTAAATTTTACCTGCATTTGCCATTTCTGATTAGACCTAAATTACAGGTTTTGAGCACAACCAAGTTAATAACTTGGATCCCATTCTACTTGAAGTAGCTAAACGGTATTTAATTCATTCGATTCTTGGAGACCGAATAAAACACAAAGCTGTCAAATCCAAGAATTTTGGCTAGAAGTTTTATAAAGAAATAAATAAACCATTGAATTGAGATGATTTCCTTGTAAACTTAGCTATTATATTCGATTTTTTTCACAAACTCTCTTCAAAGCCTTTTGAAACTAAGCTCTAGATTGAAAAACAAAACCTTTAAAAGAGAGAAGGACGAAAGGAAAAGTGATGCTTATATTAGTAAGGAAAAGTGAATTTATCCTAAAAAGATTTATTAGGGGAAAAATCGAGAGAGCGATCATTGGGAATTTTTTTTTATATATTCAAATATGTGAAATAGAGACGATTGTCCTCAAAATATTCTTTCTAGTGCAAGAAGAGAAGAATGGAGCAAATTGCCTATAGAATATAAAGACAAATTGGTAACATTTTTTAGCTTTTGAGTGGAACCTCTTAGAGAATTGATGGGTGTCCTTAGAAGGAAACTAAGACGAGTCCTTAAAAAAAACATAAGCATGCATTAGTGAGAGAGGTTGATAATTTAATGGGCATATATAAAAAATACCTACTATGAGTAATTACTCAAGTTTCAACATCCCAATCGACATTCCTAAAATTCAGATCTCAAATGGAGATAAAAATGGGCATATCAAATGGTCAATTTTTCGTATGTCTCATTCAAAATTTTGAATTAAAAATAAAATTTCGAATTAGACAGGTCAAAAATTGATCCGTGACCTATCCATTCCCATCCGTAAATTCTCAAATTTATTATTTTTTTTCTTTGAGGATCAAATGTTGTCTATTAAGGTAGTCCACTTTTGCAGAGAGCATAGATTATGAGGACTGTTTGTTGAACTTTTTAGGAGGATGGGACCATTATTCTCAACAGACCCGGCAAGTGGGCCGTGCCTCAGGCACGGCACGCTTGCCCTGGCTCGGCCCGTCGCATGGCACGCCGGGTGCCAGCCCGTTTTATTTAAAAAAATTATTAAGTAAGTTTAGGAGACTATTTAGCTTTATTTAATTGGATTTAATAAGAAGTAACAACAGTAATTTTTATTTTATTATATTTAATCTCATTACATTGATATAATTACTCTATAAATCTCTTTAAAAGTTATACAAAGTCTGAAGAGATAGGAGAGGACCCTGGCCGTCACCCTCAAATTGTTCTTAGTATTTTTTTCTAAGAGATTTAAGAGTTACAAATTACAAAAAAAATTTAGAAAATACATGAAAATCCCAACAAATGTAGATACTTTTAATCATGATTCATTTTCTTCTGGTGAGGTCTCTACTACTATTTCATTAGCCAATCCTTATTCCCTTTCTTCTGGGTCGTACCAATCTTTCAAGCAGACACACATCTCCAATGTGTCCGGTGCCATTGAGATTCTCAACTCCGTGAGCACTCTACCACATGCGCTAAAAGCAGACTCCAATGTTACAGCAGACACTGGAGGAGTTAGTAGATCACGAGTTATGTTGGAAAGCATATGATATATTTTTTCCTGTGATTTTCACAATGCCAAAATATCAAAGGCTTCAAATTTTCAGGGGATGTGTCATCTTCATAGTTAGCTCTTTTTAAATAATAATATAATTCAATAAAATATGTACTAGTTTGCCTTGCATTTTTTCGGTAAAATACATATGATATTATTAGATTATGGATTTTTCTAGTAGATGGTTTTTTTGCAAAATATAATAAGTATGGAAAATCTTTAAAATATTTATTAAATTTAGTTTCTATAGGTTGAACAATATTTTCAAGTATTGGGTGATTTCTACATTCATTAAAAACCGAACTAATTTCGGTTAGATAATATAGTGCAATATGTGTAGTTAGGTAATAAGTGCCTGACAATGTTGTAGTTGCAATTTCAAATTTGCTTAAAAACTTAGAAATGCAATTCAAATGGTGTCATTCATTATTATCTAAATTATATATTGGTAACTCCATTTCATTAAAAGTATTTATTACATTTTTATACTGAATAACTTTGTTTAACATTTTATATGTAGAATTTCATCTTGTTCTAATATTTATATATACAATTTTAGGTGATTTTTTTAGATTATTACATATTTGTTTAAATGATTGTCTTCTTGGCCTACTATTTTTAATAAATAGTAATGTATACCTAAGTTTCATTAGTGAATCACTTACTATTTTTAATCCATCTTGAACGCATAAATTAAGTATGTGACAAATACACCAACGAGGAATAATTTTCCATCTAAAATTGGTTTTGTAATATTTTTAAGAATTTCTATTGTGGCCGTATTTTCAGAAGTATTATCGAAAGAAATGGTAAATATTTTTCTTTCTATTCTAAATTCTAAAAAAACACTTAGTAGGGATTGTGATAAATTATGTGCATTGTGAGAAAATTCAAATATCCTAAACCCTATTATTCTTTTTTGTATACACCAATCTTGATCTATATAGTGAGCTGTTACGCATAAATAATTACACATATTTAGAACTTCCTAACAATCTGTAGTTATAGCAACACTAAAAATTAAAGAAGTAAAAAAATAGCTATTAAAGTGTCCCTATTCTCTTTATATAGTTTTAACATGTCGGATTTAGATGTAGAACGAGGGACTTTTTTAAATTCGTCAGTAAATGTAGCTTTACAAAATCTTTCAAATTTTCGATTTTCCGAAAAAGTAAAAGGTTGTTCGTCATGTATTATAAATTTTGCTAAATTTTCTCTTGCTTTGATAGAATCATATTTACGAATACCTAACGATCCACCATATGTGCTTATTTGTGTTTGATAAGGTTCATTTGGTGGGTGAGTTTTGTTTAGGTGTCTTTTAAGATGACCCGTTCAGCTACCTAAAAGAAATAAATAAATGTTTTGACAATATTTACACTTAGCTTTTCTAACACCATTTTCCATTATTTTCTTAAAATGTTTCCATATGTCAGATCTAGTAGTCCTAGCAGAGGTGGTTATTTGTATTTCGGGTATGGTTGTTTCGGTTGGTTCTTCCTCAGATAGAAAAAATGGTACTTGAGAAGGTTGTTCTAAGGGTTGGTATAGATTTTGATATTCTTCATCAGTTAAAAAGGGAGAAAAAGAACCCATAACTTGAGAGCAAGAAGCGCCGAACGAGTGTGGATCCATTTAAAAAAAATTCCGAAAAAATAAATAAAAATTCTCAAAAAAACCAAACTAAAAGCTTCAAATGATAAATATCTGTTGACCGGTGAACTATTTGAGAGATAGAGTAGAAATATCTAACTAGAAAGAGGAAGCTGGAAGCCGAAAAAGTAAAGAAAACCTTGCTTCAGAGAGAAAACTTGCTTGAATTTTGATTAGGAGACTTACTTGCTTGAAACTTCTTTATCACTTGATTGAAACTTACTAGAAAGAGTTGAGAATTTGAGATTTGAGAAAAGTTTTGAGAGAATGAATTTTGTTGTATAAGTATGACGAATTGAAATAGAGGAGATAATGAGGTATTTATAGAGAAAGAAACGTTTTAATTTGCAAAAAAAAATGCAAACTCCCCAACGCCTATTTTGACCATTGGGGAGAAAAATCTGCAAAATAAAATTGTAAGAAACCCCCCAACGGATATAAAAATAGCCGTTGGAAGGCTCTTTGCAAAAAAAAAAAATATTGCAAATATCCCCCCCAACGGTCCCAACGGCTCTTTACAAAAAAGAAATAAATAAATAAAACGTGTCGGGCCGTGCCTGGCACATGCCAGGCACGGCCCGGCACGGCCGACCTCTGCTCGGGCCGTGCCCGACCGTGCCGAGCACGTGCCCGGGCACGCCCGACCCATTTACCAGGTCTAATTCTCAATGCTTAGGCATGAAGGAGTAGACTCTTTTCATAAACTCCACCATACCCTCAGTACATGACTCAACGTCACAATAATTGGCCCATATCTAGCTCTTTTATATAAAGGAATCCTTCTCTAAGCTTTACTACACATCAGTCAATGCTATCACACTCGGGATCTTATCATGCGCCTAACCTAGTCCAAATATTTTTTGAGGTTGTAACGGTGAGCAACTGTCTCCCGTATTTTATTAATAAGAAATAACAGAACACTCATTTTACATCAGATAACAAAAATTAAAAGGAGCCGTGATACCTATGGGTACCAATAGTTCGGCCTTACATCATCATTCGCAAATAAAAGGACAAATACAAAATAGTAGCCAAAAGTTATCTACTGATAGTGGACTATCGACGCCATAGAGCTCACTCCCTCAAGCATTGTCTGCGGGGCCCTGTATCGCCATGTCTGGGGAGTCGTCCTGCAGCTTTCCATCTATGTCCTGCTCGTCTGAGAGGCATAATCGCTCTCTCTTCGATAATAGACATGTCCAAGAGATCATATCATGGTATGTGAGGTAAAAACAGATATCGGTGGAATGCATATTCTGTCTAAAGATTCTATTATTTCTCTCTCTCCACACGTTTCAACAGATAGCTGCTAACATAATGCAATGGATATGGGCACTGTGTTTTGTTGTCCTACTAATTCCCTCTCTTTACCATATATCGGCAATCTCAGCCATATCGATTGTTATGTGCAGGCACGCGATGCACTTCTCCTAGATTTTTATAGTATAGTTGCATGATAGGAATATATCTAAACTGGATTCTGCATCTGATTGACATAGAACACATATACTAGGCCCCTTCCATCCCCTCCTTTGTAGATTGTCCCAGGTCAGGATTGTGCCCTTAGCGAGAGCCATAGAAAACCCCTTACTTTGAGGAGGTATTTAGTCTGCCATATGTGATATGCCTGTGGTAGCCTACGTCTGCCATCTATGCAATATTTGTATGCAAAACTGAGAGTAAAACTCTGGTGCTTTTCCCATCTCCAGATGACTTCATCACTTTCATTAGCACTCAGGAAAAACTGCTGTATAGGTTCTTAAGCTCTATGGTCTGTGATTGATAAGTATCATATATTGTATTTTTCTCCCATATTTTATCTATTTTTTTATATAAATAATTGCTACTCGGGTATATTTAATATGCTTTTATAGGTAACAAAGGATTTGTATGGAAGAGAAGAAGATAAAGCAAATTTGTTAAGAATACGAGCAAAAAGAGTCAAATCATGGTGAAGACAGAAACTCAAGTGCAGCAGTAATAGATTCAAGAGCATATTCGGCCAAGATAAAGTTTAAACTGGAAAATTTCATGTAGGAAACATTTGTAGAGCTCGAAATTATCTTCGCAACGAGTCTAAGAATATATCAATCCGAGTTCGGATGCAAAAGTTATGGCCATTTTACCGAAATACTGCAGAGTGGAAAATCCAATCCAGCGGGTTACGGGTGCACTGAACTTAATTTCGGATTTTTGACCCGAAAATTAGTATTTTATACCATCTAATCTCAACCATTGGTTTCTAATACCTATGGATTGGATTAAGATTATATATTTTGAGATTAGTTTGTGTTGGATTAGGATCATATCTTTTGTATTGAGTTTGAGTATGAGTAGGATTGTATTTGAGTTATAAATACCCCATGAATCCTTGTAAATTAGGGGAGAGCTTTTTAGGTGTAATTGTAGATTAATTTTTATTAATAAAATTAGGATTTTGCTGAAGGGGTGGCGGCCACAATACCGTGCTCCAGAGGTAAGCCATTGTTTTTAATTCTTTATTTGCTTTCTAGATAGATTTAATTGCTTTCTAGTATAGATTTATCGCTTGCTAGATTAGATTTATTTGCTTTCATGAATAAAAAATTTGATTTTGCTTTCTAGAATCATGAGTAGCTAATTAGTTTAGCTCTAGGATGTAGATGAAGTTAGGATCCATCATGTAATTTCTCTCTAGTATTTTCTTTTTAAATAAAATTAATAACGACATTATTTTTCTATAGAAAGATTAAAATACAAGAACTCAAAGATTAAGACTTTGATAGGTTATACTTGAATTAGATTTCTTGATAATCTATACTTAGTTAGAGTTTGGGGTTGCTGATTTTATCTTTTTCATGGAATTATCTATGGATTTAGTTTGTCTTTATGAAAAGTAGTATATTTGATGAGTTATGCTTGCACGCAACTTGATAGCTCATACTTAGGGCACTTAAAGTAAAGATTAAACTAAAAAGATCAAATTTTTATGATAGAAGAAAATAATAGAAGTAAAAACATGGTTGGAAACTAATGGATTCTAAATCCTAGGCTATTTAGATTAATCTGATTTCAAACTAAAATCTTTGGTTAATCCGTTAAACTGAGGAAAAAGTAAGAATCGCAAAAACACCCTAGATCTCTATGGGACGACATGTACAGCGCTACAACGATACTGTGCGCTTGTAGTAATTTATCACATCAAGTTTTTGGCGCCGTTGCCGGGGATCGACGGTGTTTTTCTTGTTTTTTCTGACGTTTTACGGGTTAACAGTGTGTGTTGAGTGTACAGGGATAATAAAGTGCATATACAGGAAATTAAACAGGATTAAATAAGCATTGGGAGTGCACTGAAGCAAGGAGAGTCCAAAACTCCCTGCTTTGGCCGCTAATTAGTGGTATTAACTGCAATTTGGCGGCCCTTCAGGTACGAAAGCCCACAAAACTTTCTGTTATCTGTAATTTGTGTCCTTGGTTCTGTAAAAAATATAAAAAAAGAAATTAGAAACAGTAGGAATCACATTTTTATTTGATCATATATATTCCACCGTTTTATCTCTCCACTACACCCCACTTCTTGCATTAATTTAGCAAATTCACGCATACACTCACGGTCGTTGGTTTATGCTACATTGGACCCGTAACCAATTTGGTCGACTTGTGAGATCATATTTGCTCATAGGAGCCAAGATGGACCAATTGATCCCGATCCTTCAGGATCGATATTACCCGTTGCGTACATCACTTCCATCATGCATAAAACTTCCACACGCAGCGGGTAATCACTATGAGTTGAAGCCGCAGTACATCAGTATGCTTCCTAAATTCACTGGTTCTGATTCAGAGGATGCTTATATCTTTATCAGTGAATTTCAGGAAGTATGTGTGATGATAAAACTGCAGCACTTATCGGAGGACGCAATTAAGCTCCGCTTCATCCCCTTTGCACTTAAGGATAATGCCAAGAAGTGATTGTACAGTATGCCTACTGATTCAATCATTACTTAGGATGAATTCGTTATGGTGTTTCTTAAGAAGTATTATCCCACGCATAAGACAGCAAGCATATGAAATTAAATCAATCAATTCCTTCAAGTGCCGAGAGAACCCTTCTGGAAATACTTGGAACGATTTAAAGACCTTTTAGCTCAGTGCCCCCACCATGCGATAGAAAAGTGGCAGTTGTGTCAAATCGTGTACGAAGGACTTGATTACACATCCAAAACTCTTCTTGAGTCCATGTGTCAGGGAGAGTTCATGAGAAAGAATGAGGATGAAGCATGGGACTTTCTTGAGGATATATCGTGGAAGACTATGCAGTGGGAGAGTCTCACGAGAAGCCTAGTGCATCAACTTCTACACATAAGGGTAGGATCCACAGCGTCGACAGCTCTATAGCTGCTGAAGCTAAGATTGCAGCCCTTATGAGGAGAATTGAGGCATTGGAGACTCCTAGTGCTCCACCGGTGGGTCAGGTAAATCAAATTCAAGTTCCCACATGCATTAATTGCGGAACTCCGAATCATGTTATGGAGGAGTGTCCATTATTATTGAATTTCATGGGTCCCACACTTGAGCAGGCTAACGCCTTATATCAACAATCCATGAATAATTCTTACACTCCTATATACAATCCTGGCTGGAAGAATCATCCAAATCTATCATGGGGTCAAGGGCAATATCAGGGGGCCCCCAACCGTAACATGCAATCTCCAGCCAATAGCCAGTTCCCAAGACCAAATGTGGGTATTTATCAACACCCAAACGCTTCAAATTATGGAAACAACCAGAATATACCACCTGTGCAAAATCACTCATATTCACAACAGGGGTCTAATAATGAACAAGAAAAGCGACTTCAGTCACTTGAGAAGCACATTGAAAATCATCTCAAGTCTCATTCCAAGTTTGACACGCATATGTCCAATCTTAACACACACATGGAAAATCTTATGAAAGTATCAGCTGATTTTATTCAAAGTACAGGTCAGCAACTACTCGTTAACTCTCAATCTATTAAGAATGTAGAGCAGCAGGTTGGACAATTAGCGAGTCAGATGAGTGAACGTGGCCAGAATACCTTTCCAAGTCAACCCATAACGAACCCTAATGTCAGTTCCTCAAACTCCAATCAGTCGCATGTCCACCAATGCAATGCCATTCACACTCTTAGATCTGGCAAACAAGTGGATAATAATGTAGCCTTGCCCCCTGATCCTACGCCTATTATCTCGCAGGCTACATCATCTCTTCCACCCCTTTCTCCACAACCTTCTCCATCACCTCCATCACCGTCACATACTCATTTGGAAGAACCTGTTCCTAAGCCGAAAGCACCATATCCAAATTGGCTTAGGAAGCCTTCACCGCAAGTATAGAAGATTCTTGAAACATTTCAGCAGGTGAAGGTTAATATTCCACTTCTAGACATTATACAACAGGTTCCTAGTTATGCTAAGTTTCTCAAGGATTTGTGTGCTAAGAAACGAGCAAGAAACGTTCATGAGAAAGTTTTTCTTGCTGCAAATATATCACATATCCTCTCTAACTCCTTACCTATCAAGTACAAAGATCCAGGTTCTCCTACAATCTCATGCACTATTGGGAACAATACATTTGATAGGGTGTTGCTTGATTTAGGGGCAAGTGTCAACTTGCTTTCTTACACTGTTTATCAGCAACTGGGGTTAGGAAAACTTCAACCTACCAAGGTCACATTACAGTTAGCTGATCGTTCGATCAAAAGACCACTTGGTATGGTTGAAAATGTGCTCATTAAGGTCGGCGAGTTTATCTTTCGTATAGACTTCATTATCTTAAAAACTTAAAAACTGAGCCGATCTCCAATCCACAGAATCAAATTCCTATTATCTTGGGTAGACCATTACTTGCAATATCAAATGCATTAATTGATTGTAGGAGTGGCCTCATGAAGTTATCGTTTGGGAATATGACTGTGGCATTGAACATATTTAATATGGATGAGCACGCAACGAGCTCCCTCATTGAGGTCAACATGATTCACAGTTTGCATTCTCATTTGACCTCTTGCACTGATGATGAACTCTCATTTGAGCAAATGTTCAAAGATGAGCTCATGTTATTAGAAGAATTGGCACATACTGATTCTATATATGATGATACTTGTGCAAGTGTGCCATCGAATTATGAGCAAACTTTTGAGGATTTGTTTGTAGAGGAGCTCGCATTACTTCGTGAGTTAGAAGAGCCACTACCATGTTCACTTGATCCTATAGCACTCTTCTCACCTCACAATATTTCTACATGTATGCTTGTTACTAATAATGATTGGCAGGTTTATAATAAAGAATTCTTTAACCCAATTGTTAATGCTTACATGTGGACAAAGAAAAAGCGAGGGCGGCATAAGCTACAGACAGGTAACTTCGTGACTTGTAGGAGGATGATGAAATATACTAATGCACCCACTTCACATTTAAAACGCACACACTATGAAAGTGGGAAGCGATCGAGAGGTCGTAACCGCTTTCCATGCGTTAATAGGGTGAGAATATTGAGATTGTAACTTTTACGACTCTCATTATTTATATAGTATTTATATAATAGTTTTCATATTTATTTTAGCACACTTGGTTTGTGTATGAGGGCATACAAAAGTTTAGGTGTGGGGGAGTGGGTTAGGAGATTTATATTTTTTTTAAGGATTTTTAGGATTTTTTTTTTATTTTTAGGATTTTTTTTATTTTTAGATTTTTTTTTTAGGTTTCTTTATTTTACACTTTGAGTAGTTTTTAGGGTAACTAACTAAATTTTTTTTTTAAAGATTTTTAGGATTTTATTTTTATTTTTAGGATTTTTTATTTTTAGATTTTTTTAGGTTTCTTTATTTTACACTTTGGGTAGTTTTTAGGGTAACTAACTAAATTATTTTTTAAAAAAAAACTAAAAAAACTGAAAAAAATTAATAAAAAATAAATTTAATAACAAATTTATGTATTTTTATCAATAGATCAACCTAATTACAGATAAAGGAACAAATTTAGATTTGAAATTGGATAGGAGAGTAGATTGGATGATACACTTTAAATTTTATGAAAAGATTAAAATTCGAAAAATAAATACCACTAACAATAGTTTTGAGGCAAGTATACATTTATTTTTCACTTCACAATAGTTTATTAGGTTAAGGACAAAGATAATAACGATTGAGTAAGTCTTCTCTCTCTAAACAAAAAGAAAAGAAAAAAAGTGAGAATAAAATAATGGGGTGAGCCTGGTATTAAGGCAATAGCCTCAAGAGTGATAAAATAATGTGGTGTGTCTGGTATTAAGGCAATAGCCTTAAGAGTGAAAAAATAGTATGATCCAAGTAATCAGGTACTTTGCGCCTAAGTAAGCGTGAATATTTGTATGAAATGTGAAATATTCTAAAAAAAGAAAAAAAGAAAAAGAAAAGAGTATGAACCGAGTAATCGGGTACTTTGCGCCTAAGCAAGCGTGAATATTCGCATGAAAGGTGAAGTATTCTTAAAAAAAAAAAAGAAATAGAAAAAAAGAAAGAAGAAAAAATTGTTATGAGAGAGGAGATGAATCATGAGTTGGAGTTGGAGTCCAAAACCGAAGTAGACTATCACACGTGCACGTAGATGTATAGGAGTCAATGGATTATCTGTTAGTTGGTATTGAAAGATAGGATTTAAATTTTTGATTAAAATGATAAGTGTGTTTGATATGAACTCGATTTGAAAATTGATAATCTAAATGCGTTCTTGAGTTTGTATATTAGTGAGATTAATTGATGAAAATATCATTAAAAAAAGATTTTTCTTTCCTTTGTATAAAATTTCTATTTTTCTAAATTTTTGATTATCCTTATTTTTTTTTCCTTTATTCCTTAATTTATTTTCTTCATGAATTTTGTGGGTATATTCACTGCAAACCCTCACGAGACATAACTCGTCCACTAGGGTAACCTAGGGGTAAAAAGGCTTGTTGCACATACTAAGTGCAATCTCGATTCCTGCGAAAGTGAGTTAGGATTTTTTTTTTTTTAGGTTTAGGTTTTGCTCGAGAACTAGCAAAAGATAGGTGTGGGGGTGTGATAAGTATCATATATTATATTTTTCCTCCCATATTTTATCTATTTTTGTATATAAATAATAGCTACTCGGGTATATTTAATATGTTTTTATAGGTAACAAAGGATTTGTATGGAAGAGAAGAAGATAAAGCAAATTTGTTAAGAATACGAGCAAAAAGAGTCGATCATGGTGAAGACAGAAACTCAAGTGCAGCAGTAACAGATTCAAGAGCATATTCGGCCACGATAAAGTTTAAACTGGAAAATTTCATGTAGGAACATTTGTAGAGCTCGAAATGATCTTCGCAACGAGTCTAAGAACAGATCAATCCGAGTTCGGATGCAAAAGTTATGGTCATTTTACCGAAATACTACAGAGTGGAAAATCCAATCCAGCGGGTTACGGGTGCACTGAACTTAATTTCGGATTTTTGACCCGAAAATTAGTATTTTATACCATCTAATCTCAACCATTGGTTTCTAATACCTATGGATTGGATTAAGATTATATATTTTGAGATTAGTTTGTGTTGGATTAGGATCATATCTTTTGTATTGAGTTTGAGTATGAGTAGGATTGTATTTGAGTTATAAATACCCCATGAATCCTTGTAAATTAGGGGAGAGCTTTTTAGGTGTAATTGTAGATTAATTTTTATTAATAAAATTAGGATTTTGCTGAAGGGGTGGCGGCCACAATACCGTGCTCCAGAGGTAAGCCATTGTTTTTAATTCTTTATTTGCTTTCTAGATAGATTTAATTGCTTTCTAGTATAGATTTATCGCTTGCTAGATTAGATTTATTTGCTTTCATGAATAAAAAATTTGATTTTGCTTTCTAGAATCATGAGTAGCTAATTAGTTTAGCTCTAGGATGTAGATGAAGTTAGGATCCATCATGTAATTGCTCTCTAGTATTTTCTTTTTAAATAAAATTAATAACGACATGATTTTTCTATAAAAAGATTAAAATACAAGAACTCGAAGATTAAGATTTTGATAGGTTATACTTGAATTAGATTTCTTGATAACCTATACTTAGTTAGGATTTGAGGTTGTTGATTTTATCTTTTTCATGGAATTATCTATGGATTTAGTTTGTCTTTATGAAAAGTAGTATATTTGATGAGTTATACTTGCACACAACTTGATAGCTCATACTTAGGGCTCTTAAAGTAAAGATTAAACTAAAAAGATCAAATTTTTATGATAGAAGAAAATAATAGAAGTAAAAATATGGTTGGAAACTAGTGGATTTTAGATCCTAGGCTATTTAGATTAATCCGATTTCAAACTAAAATCTTTGGTTAATCCGTTAAACTGAGGAAAAAGTAAGAATCGCAAAAACACCCTAGATCTTTGTGGGACGACCTGTACAGCGCTACAACGATATTGTGCGCTTGCAGTAATTTATCACATCAGTGATCGAGTTGTAACATCTGCATATACAGTAATTCCCAAGTCCCACCTACATCGGTGCTACAACTGGCTTGTGAGGGCATTTTTATCATTTCCTCCCATATTTTATCTATTTTTGTATATAAATAATTGTTATTCGGGTATTTTTAGTTTGTTTTTCAGGTAATCCTATTCATACAAGGAGATGACATGAAATCAGAGCTGGATTAGGAAACCAAACTCATAAAAGAGTTCAAAGAGAGCAAAACTATAAAACAGTGATACTGCAGAGAGTCAAAGTCCAATACAATCAGCAAAATCAAGAGAAAAAGATAAGATGCCCATACTGCAAAGAATCAAACTCCACTGTAATGCTGCTAATTGGCGGCAATAGCTGCCAATTGGCGGCGAAGAGAGAGGCCCATAGGTTGATTTTTCTTCGGGGGCTTCGATGCAATTTTGTAGTTTTTCAGTTATATCAAAATTAGGGTTTGGTTATGCGAAGCTTATTTATTGGTCGTATACTTGTAACTAGGGATTTAATCTGTAGTTTGTACTCGAATTTTTTAATTAATAAAAATTAAGATTTGCTGAAGAGGTGACGGCCACAATACCGACTCCAGAGGTAACCTTTGTTGTTCATCAATTTTTCTTAGCTAATCTCTTCTAATTGCTTTCTAATTTAGATTTATATTGCTTTCTAGATTAGATTTAATTGCTTTCATAAATAAAAATAGGATTTTGTTAACTAGAACTATGAGTAGCTAATTTAGCTTAGCTCTAGGATGTAAATGAAACTAGAATCAACCATGAATTGCTTATTATTATTTTCTTTCTAATTAAAATAATAAAGATATGATTTTTTATGAAAAAATTAAAATACAAGAATTCATAGATTAATATTTTTATAGGTTATACTTGAGTTAAGTTTCTTGATAGTCTATACTTAGTTAGAGTTTGGGGTTGTTGATTTTTATTTTTTTCATTGAATTATCTAATGATTTGGTTTGCTTTTATGAAAAGTAGTTTCTTTGATAAGTTATGCTTGCACACTATTTGATATCTCATACTTAGAATGCTTTAAGTAAAGATTAATACTAAAAGATCAAATTTTTATGATAGGAAGAAAATAATAGAATTAATTTATGGTTGGAAACTAGTGGATTCTATATCCTAAGCTAATTAGATCAACTCAACTTCAAATTAGAATTTTTGGTTAGTCCGTTAGAATAATAGGAAAAGCGAGAATGCAAAAACACCTGAGATCTCTGTGGGACAACCTGTATAGTGCTATACCAATACTGTGCGCATGTAGTTAGATTTTACACATCAAGTTTTTGACGCCGTTGTCGAGAATCGACGATATTTTTCTTACTTTTTCTAAAGTTTTACGGGTTAACAGTGTGTGTTTAGTGTGTAGGGATTAAAAATTACAGATACAGGAAAACAAAAGGGATCAGAGGAGCTTCATAACTATGTAGCAGAAATCAGAGAGTCAAACTCTCTGGTTCTGTTGCTATTTGGCAGCAAGAACTACCAATTGGCGACAGATCAGGTATTTCCTGACCCCATTTTTTCTCCATTTCTGTATTTTGGTTCTCTGGTTTTGTAAAAAATTAAAAAAAATTAAACAATAGAATCACATTTTTTTATTTGATTATATCTCTTCCACCGTTTTATCTCCACCACACCCCACTTCTTGCATTAGTTTAGAAAATTCACTCATCCACTCACGGTCGCTGGTTCATGCCACATTGGACCCGTGATCAATTTGGTCGACTAGTGATATCAGATTCAAGATAGACCAACCGATCCCGATCCTTCAGAATCGATTTTACCCGTTGCGCACATCACTACCATCATGCATCGAAGTTCCACACGCAGCGGATAATCACTATGATTTGAAGCCGCAGTACATAAGTATGCTTCCTAAATTCACTAATTCTGATTCAGAAGATACATATCTCTTTATTAGTGAATTTCAGGAAATATGCATGATGATTAAACTGTAGCACTTTGTTGGCAGTGAAAATTTCTAAGTAAATATGATTTTCCATAACAGAACGCGGAGCTAACTCAGTAGCTCCGCGTTTGGCTATTTTAGCCTTGCGTTTGAACAAAACGCGGAGCTATTCAATAGCTCCACGTTAGTTTCGTGTTCTGGTTCTTCAGCTCCGCATTTTGGCGAAATTATCTCCACGTGAGCAGATAACCAGAATCTTAAATTGGTTGAGATTAAGATTTAGGCTTATCTAATTACCTAAATTAGGCCCGATCAGAATTAAATCTAAGAGATTTGATTGAGATCTTGGATGGGTACAGATTCTATTTAGATAGAAACCCTCATATCATCCCTAAGGCTATAAATACCCCTTTGAGGAAGCCTTAGAGATCTTTTTTCGGAAATCTGATCTCTTTCCAGAATTTAAGTTACGCATAGAGTCTTAAATTCGTAAGGAGCAGAAGAAGATCAAGATCAACAGTCGGCCGTCATCTTCAAGAGAGAAGAGTTCGACGTCAGATCGTCCAAAGGAGCTGCTTGACAGATCCAATCGCCACACAGATCCCACATCATTGTAAAAAAGAGCGATTAAGATATAAAATCCTTTCTTTTGTTCTTTATTTCTTGTTCACTTTATTGTAAATCAAGCTATTTTAATGGAAGGAAAGCAACTTACTTCTGCTGCCAACACAGTTATCGAAAGATGCAATTAAACTCTGCTTCATCCTGTTTGCTCTTAAGGATAATGCTAAGAAGTAGTTGTACAGTATACCTACTGATTCAATCACTACTTGGGATAAATTTATTACGGTGTTTCTTAAGAAGTATTATCCCACGCACAAGACGATAAGAATTAGGAATCAAATCAATCAATTCTGTCAAGTGCCAGAAGAACCCTTCTGGAAATATTTAGAACGGTTCAATGATTTATTAGCTCAGTGCCCCCACCATGCGATAGAAAAGTGACGGTTGTGTCAAATCGTGTATGAAGGACTCGATTACACATCCAAAACTTTTCTTGAGTCTATGTGTCAGGGGGAGTTCATGAGAAAGAACGAGGATAAAGCATGGGACTTTCTTGAGGACCTATCGTGGAAGACTATGAGAAACCCAGTGCATCAAATTCTGCACATAAGGGTGGGATTCATAGCGTCGACAGCTCTATAGCTGCCGAAGCTAAGATTGCAACCCTTATGAGGAGAATCGAGGCATTGGAGACTTCTAGTGCTCCACCAGTGGGTCAAGTGAATCAAATTCAAAGTCCCACATTCTTTAATTACAGAACTCCAAACACCTTATGGAGGAGTGTCCACTGTTAATGAATCTTATGTGTCCTACACTTGAGTAGGCTAACGCCTTGTATCAAAGACCCATAAATAATCCGTACACTCCGACATACAATCCTGGCTGGAGGAACCATCCAAATCTTTCTTGGGGTCAAGGGCAATATCAGGGAGCCTCGAATCCCAACATGCAGCCTCCAGCCACTAGTCAGTTCCTAAGACCAAATGTGGGTGCTTATCAACACCAAAACGCTTCAAATCATGAGAATAACTAGAATAGACCACATACACAAAACCACTCACATCCACAACAGGGGTCTAATAATGATCAAGAAAAGCGACTCCAGTTACTTGAGAAGAACGTTGAAAATATTCTCAAGTATCATTCCAAGATTGACACACATATATCCAGTCTTGATACGCACATTCAAAATCTTATGAAAGTGTTAACGGATTTTATTCAAAGAACAGATCAGCACCTACTCGTGAACTCTTAATCTATTAAGAATATAGAGCAGCATGTTGGATAATTAGTGAGTCAAATGAGTGAATGTGGCAAGCGTACTTTTCCAAGTCAACCCATAACAAATCCTAACGTCAGTTCCTCAAGCTCGAATCAGTCGCAACCCAACCAAGTTAATGCCATTCACACACTTCGATCTGGCAAGTTGGTTGACAATCATGTAGTCATGCCACCTGATTCCACTCCTATTGCACAACAGGCTACACTCCCTGATTCTACGATTCCATCATCACCTCATGATTCATCATTATCATCATCCCATGATCTACCCACGAGCACGACAGAGGAGTCAGACCCCTCTAATTCTGATCCTCCTATTGTCCATACTTATAGGCCGAAGGCTCCCTATTCAAATCGATTGAAGAAAAATTCTCCTTAGGTGGAGCACATCCTTGAGTTATTCAAGCAAGTTAAGATCAATATTCCTCTTCTTGATGCAATCTAACAAGTACCTGCTTATGAAAAATTCTTAAAGGATTATGCACAAAGAAGAGAACAACAAATGTTCCAAAGAAAATCTTCCTAGCTGCTAGCATCTCTAGCATCCTCTCTCAATCTGTACCTGTGAAGTACGAAGACCCTGAAAGTCCTACTATCTTCTGCACTATAGGGACTACAGTGATTGAAAGAGCTCTACTAGATTTAGGAGCGAGTGTCAACTTGCTTCCATATTCAATGTACCAGCAGTTAGGATTGGAAAAGTTTAGACCTATAAGAATTACATTACAACTAGTCGATAGATCTGTAAAGACACCTATGGGAGAGATTGACGACGTCTTGATTAAGATTGGAAAGTTTATTTTTCCAGTCGATTTCATAGTTCTCAAGACTCAACCTATGGTGGATCCACAGCATTGTATTCCAGTTATTTTTGGACATCCATTCTTGGCCACTTCTAATGCTATTATTAATTGCTGGAGTGGATCGATGAGACTTTCCTTTGGAAACATGACACTTGACTTGAAATATTCAATCTAGGGCACCACCTAGTGATTCACATAACGAGCTCCTAGAAGTGAATATGATCTAAGGATTGTCTAGTGAGCACCAAGAGGAGGAATTCTTTGATGAGTTGGATGGTTTAGTTGATGAGAGCTTATTCTTGGATATGCTCGATGAGTCATCTAATTATGTGTCTTCCACTCGATGGGAACTTCCACCTGAGCCATTGATGACTGAACTGCGAATTCAGTTACGACCATCTATTGAGTGTCCACCTGAGCTTGAGATGAAGACCCTTCCAAGTCATCTCAAGTACGCTTTTTTGGGTGAACACAAGTCACTACCAGTCATTATCTCTATAGATTTGATTGAGGCTCAGGAGGAAGCACTCATATCAGTGTTGAAAGCACATAGGGAAGCCATAGGTTGGAGTATGGCTGATATAAATGGAATAAGTCCATCTATAGTGCAGCATATAATTCATTTACTAGATAATGCATGACCTACAAGAGACCCTCAGCGTAGAATCCGGTAAAGAAAGAAGTTATGAGGAAGGATACTCTTAAGTGCCTTGACAATGGGATCATCTGTCCTATCTCTGATAGTGCATGGGTGAGCTCAGTTCAAGTAGTGCCTAAGAAGTCCGAAATCACTGCAGTTAAGAACGATACAAATGAGCTTATTCCGATGCGTTTGCAGACGGGATAGCGAGTCTGCATTGACTATAGAAAGTTTAATGCTGCAACTAGGAATGACTACTTATTTTTACAATTTATGCTGGAATGGTTGGCCGGACATAAGTTCTATTGTTTCTTAGATGGATACTTTACCCACAACCAAATTTCCATCGCTCTAGAGGATCAGAAAAAGACCATGTTTACATGTCCGTTTTGCACCTTTGCATACAGACACATGCCCTTTGGGTTATGCAATGCACCTGCCACGTTCCAAAAGTGTATGGTGAGTATTTTCTCCGACATGGTTGAACGATTTCTTAAAATCTTCATAGATGATTTCTCTATCTTTGGAGATTCATTCTAAGAGTGTCTGCATCATTTAGAGTTAGTTCTCACGCGTTGTCATGAGAAACATCAGACACTCAATTGGAAAAAATGTCATTTCATGGTCAAAAATGGCATAGTGTTAGGGCATGTCATCTCGAAGGATGGTATTAAGGTTGACAAAGCCAAGATGGACGTCATTAATCTTCCACCTCAGCGATCAGTGAAAGATATACGCTTCTTCCTTGGTCATGTTGGGTTCTATAGAAGATTTATCAAATATTTTAGCAAAATTGCTAGGCCTTTAACACATCTACTGGCCAAGGAAGTGCCATTCAATTTTACACTTGATTTGTCTAAGGGCATTTAAGCAACTCAAAAGGGCACTTACCACAACTCCTATCACTCATGCGTCAGACTGGAGTCTGCCCTTTGTGCTTATGTGTGACGCATCTGATTCTTTGGACAATGTATTGATAAGCAACCACACGTGATTTACTATGCAAGTAGGACACTCAATGACGCGCAATTGAACTACTCTTCCACGGAGAAAGAGCTTCTGACAGTAGTCTTTACACTTGAAAAGTTTCGCTCCTACTTAATTGGATCACGGATTATAGTTTACACTGATCATATTGGTTTGAAATATTTGTTGACCAAGAAAGATACAAAAGCAAGGCTCGTTCGATGGATCCTCTTGTTACAAGAATTTGATCTTGAGATATTAAACAAGAAAGGTACTGATAATTTAGTAACTGATCACTTGTCTCGTCTGCCCAACGCTCCAACTAATTTTTGCCCCATAAACGAATAATTTCCTGATGAGCAATTATTTGCACTGATGCGTGAACCATGGTTTGCTGACATTGTGAATTATCTTGTGACAAAAAAGATTCCTCGTATTGGTCCAAGCAAGATCGATATAGATTCTTGTCCCAAGTAAAATTCTTTTACTAGGATGAACCATATATGTTCAAATATTGTCCAGACCAGATCATACGTTGATGCATGCCCGATAATAAGATACAAAGTGTCATCTCTTTTTGTCATGATTTTTCTTGTGGAGGACACTTTGGTCCCAGGAAAATGGCTAAAAAAGTGTTGCAGAGTGGCTTTTATTGGCCAACTCTTTTCAAAGACGCTGTGAAATATTGCAAAACTTGCACACGATGCCAATTCGTAGGCAAAATTTCACGACGTAATATGATACCTCTGCAACCTATCCTTGGGGTCGAAATATTCAATGTATGGGGTATAGATTTTATGGGACCGTTACCCAACTCATTAGGAAATCAATACATATTGGTCGCTGTTGATTATATTTCCAAATTGACAGAGAAAATTGTCGCAAAATCGAATGACAACAAAGTCGTTGTCAAGTTCTTAAAAGATAATATCTTTTCTTAATTTGGCATTCCTCGAGCTATCATTAGCGATAACGGTACCCATTTTACAAACCGGTAATTTTGAGGTGCTTATGCGAAAATATTCCATTACCCACAAGTTAGCTATACCGTATCATCCGCAAACCAGTGGGCAAGTGGAAGTTTCCAATCGCCAAATCAAACTAATTTTAGAAAAGACAGTGCAACATAATAGAAAAGATTGGTCATGTAAACTAGCAGATGTATTATGGGCCTACCGTACCACCTACAAGACCGATCTAGGCATGTCTCCATATCTATTGATATTTGGAAAAGCGTGTCATTTACTGGTGGAGCTTGAACATAAGGCTTTATGGGCAATCAAATTTCTAAATTTTGAGCTTGGAGAAGCCGGCGAGCAGCGAAGGCTGCAACTTAACGAACTTGATGAAATTAGATGGGATGTATATGATAGTGCTAAGATTTATAAAGAGAAAACTAAAGTGTTTCATGACAAAGTAATTATTCACAAGTCATTTACACCCAGACAAAAAGTTCTCTTATATAATTCGAGACTACATTTATTCCTGAGAAAATTGAGGTCGAGATGAAGTGGACTGTACATAGTACGGATGGTGCACCATCATGGTGCAATCAATCTCGAGGACCCTAAAAACGGTGAATTATTCAAAATGAATGGTCAAAAATTAAAACCGTTTTTAGAGACTCGAGCGAGTGATAATGCGGAGGTCGTGACACTTCACGACCCGATCTATGCATAGAGATATGTATTTATTTGCATAATAGTATGTATATTGCGTTACTAACATGATGCAGGGTTGCAAATAAAATCGAGGAAAGGTGAGGGATTGATTGAAATTTACCATCCCTATAAAATCTTAACCAGCCCAACCAACCCTAAAATCATCTAAACCCAAACCCTAGCTGCCCCCTTCTCCCCCAAATCCTCCTTTGCTCCTTCGATTTTTTTCTTTGCAAGTCAGTCGAGAATCTCCAACTTTTACTCCAACCAGTGGTAACCAGAGATCAAAGATCACCAAGTTCTCCATCCTCCACAAAGTCGTGCCCCCAGAGGAGCTTGCTCTATTGCCTTTCAGCGGCAAAGTGCTGCCATTTAGCGGCTGTTCAAAGGAATTTCCCCCAGAAACTTTAAGGGAGATAATTTTTCTCTATCCTCTGTTTGCAGTTTACTTAGAAATTTTTTTCTGATCTCTGTTAAAATATAATGGCATGATTTGTTTGTGAAAAAAATTTCGGTGAAATGTTTGCGGCATTTAGTGTATATTTCCTATCCACTATCGAAACTCTGCGATGGAATTATCTGATACACACTCCCAATTCATTCTACATACCAGAGTTAGTAGGAGTTTTATGCAAGTTTTGCAAAATTTGATATTTCGAAAAATCGCAAAACCGTAAGACTCCATTGGCGTGGAGAAATACACGAAGTCACACAGCGGCCATCTCTGTATTCACTGGTATCCTCCTTCACCCTGGGAATGAAACCCCAAGTGTGATTGAGGACTATATTACATGGATGGGTCCGAACTGCAAACTGACACGAGATGGAGGGATCAGCAGCAAGACATTATATCATAATATACATGTGACTTGCCGCTAGATCAACACTAATGTGATGGGGATTACACATATGTCATCTCTTTACACATCTACACTTCATATTGTTGATTGTATTATGTGTCAATATAATTACTTTTGTATGTGCACACAATTAGTAGACACTATTATCGAGGCTAAAATGCGGTCGAGAACTAGTTTACCTCTGTCGTGTCTAATTACACAATTGTATCGCAGGTTTATGTCTAGTATTGAATTTGATGCATATGCACCCTCACGAGTATTTATAGCTGCAGAACACACTTCAGTGACATATTACGCTGCTTTTCCAGAGGATTGGAACAGAAACACAGATAAAGAAAATATATATGCCACTGAATTAACACAAGAGTAGGAGAATGACACCTTCTTTGACGAAGATTTGTCAGCTGATCCCACTGAGCAAATCAATGTAGTCTGGCAAGGTCTTGAAAAAATTTGGCGTTAACTGAAACAGATCGATCGTGGAGAGTCTTCTCTTGTCCGTGTACGTCGTGCACCAGGAGAGTCCAGTAGGAGGCAAAGAGAACGACACCAATGATTTGTGTATGAGGGCATACACAAGTTTAGGTGTGAAGGAGTAGATCAGGGAGACTTTTATTTTCTAGGATTTTTATGATTTTTATTTTTATTTTTCTAGGATTTTTATTTTTATTTTATTTTTAGATTTTTGTGGTTTTTTCATTTTACATTTTGGGTAGTTTTTAGGGTAACTAACTAAAAAAAGTAGAAAAACTGGAAAAAAAACTAAATTTTCATCAATAAATCAACCTAATTATAGATTTGAAATTGGATAAGAGAGTAGATTGGATGATACACTCAGAGTTTTTTGAAAAAAGATTAAAATCTAAAAAATAAATACCGCTAACAGTAATTTTGAGGCAAGTATATATCTATTTTTCACTTCATAATAGTTTATTAGGTTAAGAACAAAAATGATAACGATTGAGTAAGTTTTCTCTCTCTAAACAAGAAATAAATGAAAAAAATTAGAATAAAAAAATAGGATGCACCTGGTATTAAGGCAATAGTCTCGAGAGTGATAAAAAAAAGGGATGCGCCTGGTATTAAGGCAATAGTCTCAAGAGTGAAAAAAAAAAGAGTATAATCCTAGCATTCATGTACTTTGCGCCAAAGCAAGCGTGAATATTCACATGAAAGGTGAAATATTCTTAAAAAAAAAGAAAAAAAGAAAAAAAATTGTTATGATAGAGGAGATGAATCATGAGCTAGAGTTGGAGTCCAAAACCGAAGTAAACTATTACATATACACGTAGATGTATAAGAGCCAATGGATTATCTATTAGTGGGTATTGAAATATATGATTTAATTTTTTGATTAAAATGATAAGTGTATCTGATATGACGTTCGATTTGAAAATTGATAATCTAAATGCGTTCTTGAGTTTGTATACTAGTGAGATTAATTGAAGAAAATAATTAATAAAAAAAGATTTTTTTTCCTTTTTGTTGTATTAAATTTTTATTTTTCTTGATTTTTGGTTATCTTTATTTTTCTTTCCTTTATTCCTTAATCAATTTTCTTCATAAATTTTGTGGGTATATTCAGAGCAAACCCTCACAAGACAATAGTCCACTAGGGTAACCTAGGGGGTTAACGGTTTGTTGCACGTGCTAAGTATAGTCGCGATTTCTGCGAAAGTGAGTTAGGATTGTTCTGTTTCTTTTTGGTTTTAAGTTTTGCTCGATAACTAGTAAAAGATAGGTGTAGGGGTATGATAAGTATCATATATTGTATTTTTTCCTCCCATGTTTTATCTATTTTTGTATATAAATAGTTGCTACTCGGATATTTTTAGTTTGTTTTTCAGGTAATCCTATTTACACAAGGAGATGGCATGAAATCAGAGCTGGATTTGGAAACCAAGCTCATAAAAGAGTTCAAAAATAGCAAAACTACAAGATAGTGATACAGCAGAGAGTCAAAGTCCAATACAGTCAGCAAAATCAAGAAAACAAGACAAGAGACTCATACAGGAGAAAAACCAGGAACCAACTCCACTGTAATGCCGCTAATTGGCGGCACTAGCTGCCAATTGGCTGCAAAGAGAGGGGCCCACAGTTGATTTTTTTTCGGGGGTTTCGATGTAATTTTATAGTTTTTCAGTTATATCAAAATTAGGATTTGGTTCTCCGAAACCTATTTATTAGCCATATACTTGTAACTAGGGTTTTATCCTGTAGTTTTGTACTTGAATTATTTAATTAATAAAAATTAGGATTTGCTAAAGGGGTGACGACCACAATACAAACTCTAGAGGTAATCTTTGCTATTCATCAATTTTTCTTAGTTAATCTCTTCTAATTGATTTCTAGTTTAGATTTATAATGCTTTCTAGATTAGATTTAATTATTTTTATGAATAAAAATAGAATTTTGTTAACTAGAACTATGAGTAGCTAATTTAGCTTAGCTCTAGAATGTAGATGAAACTAGAATCCACTATGTAATTGCTTATTATTGTTTTCTTCCTAATTAAAATAATAAAGAGATGATTTTTCTATGAAAAGACTAAAATACAAGAATTCATAGATTAATACTTTGATAGGTTATACTGAGTTAAGTTTCTTGATGACCTATACTTAGTTAGGGTTCGGAGTTGTTGATTTTCATCTTCTTTATCGAATTATCTAATGATTTGGTTTGCTTTTATGAAAAGTAGTTTTTTTGATGAATTATCCTTGCACACTACTTGATATCTCATGCTTAGAATACTTTAAGATTAAAACTAAAAAATTAAATTTTTATGATAGGAAAAAGATAATAGAAGTAATTTATGGTTGGAAACTAGTGGATTTTATATCCTAGACTAATTAGATCAACTCAACTTCAAATTAGAATCTTTGGTTAGTCCGTTAGAATAATAGGAATAGCAAGAACACAAAAACACCTGAGATTTATGTGAAATGACCTGTATAGTGCTACACCGATACTGTATGATTGTAGTAGAATTATCACATCACTCACATACTTGAATGGAACTCATATCGGAAGGCGAGAGGGTCCCAGCCGAGGCCAGAAACTATCACAGCCAGACCATTGTAGTTACACCCCTAGCAACTACAAGGGATTATACCGAATAGCTCCTTGATATGGAGGAGTGAGGGTGCGATTGTTAAAACACTGGACTCCATTTAGACTTCAAAACAAAAAATCTAGTCTGATGATTTTTCAAAAGTATCAGTCACATCAGTTCATGAGAGCCCATTATCCCACATTCATGCCTTTAAAGTGCTTTTATATGCAGTTAATCTAATCTTCAACAAAAACATTTCTTAATTCTTGTGCTCTAAATAACTTGAAGATTCGAAACCTACAGCCTCCTATATGGTTTAAAAAGTGATTTTCCAAGCTAGACTCACTTGGTGCGTGTTAGGGATTTCACTTATCTGAGTTGCAATTGCAGCAGAAAAAGAACAAAAAGCAATGCACGAATAAAGAAATTGACATGGTTGGTCTCAGATTGGAGTGCGCCCACAGTATTTTCAGACTCCATAATGCCAACACTACATACTGCAGTCATAAAATAACTCACTTGGTACACATATGGTCATAGGTCAACAACAAGTCGTCCCTCTGCAAAGCAGCAGAAACTTAATGGAGGGGAAATTCTAAACAAGCACACCACTTGAGTTAGTGAGCATTATTTGCTTAGTTAGCACACCCTCTCTAAAAAGGAGACGTTTTTTTTTTTAGTGAGCACCCTATTCTTCCAATATTATCCCTGTTAAACACTTCTCTACTTCCTCATCTTTTCCTTTCACATCCTAATCCCCTTTGAGGGGAGTTTCAATGTAATTTTTTAACCCTAATTTTTCTTTCATTAGATTCATAGAATTTTTCTTAAGATTTTTAAGTAATGGAAAGAAATTTGGCCCTAATTTAGGATTAGGTTCGAAGTTTAATTTTTTTTCTTATGGTATTTTTCATGTGTTTATTGTATTTTATTGATGAATTATTTAAATTAATTTACATAGAAAAATATTATAATGAATGGATTTAATGAATATACTCAAGATTGAGGGGAATGACGTTTGAGATTTAGAGTTTAGACGTATAAAAATTTCGAACTTTTTGAGTTTAGGTATGTGCTTCAAGAGAAAAAGTGTGTGTGATTGTGTTGGGGAATAAGAGAATACGGTGAAGCATAACTTTGTAAAAGAAAAATATTATACTTGTAATACATTGTGGTGCTCACTAAGTCAAGTTGTGTGCCCATTTAGAATCTCCCTCCCGCTCTTGGTTTGAGGGAAAATGAAGAAAAAGAAAAGAAAATATGAAAGAAAAATATTTTCTACTATTTGGTTAGAGAAAAAAATTTAAAAAAAAAGAAAATGTCTTACTACTAATCAAACATTAATCAAACATCAAGAAAAAACCAATTTCCATCTCATTTCTTTTCTTTTCTCTTTCTTTTTCTTCCTTTCATTTTCTTTCAAATCAAACACAGTCTTTGTAGGGCTCTCTTCTTTCTTTTTTTTCTTTTTTTTCCCTTCACCGAATCACCAAGGGTCTTCCATTTCCTTTCAAACCAAACACAGCCTTGGTACAGTTCTCTTTTTTTTTTTTTTTTTTCCTTCACTGAATCACTAAAGGGACATTCACCAGCCTGTCTAAAGAAAGTCGTCATCAAAGGTGTTTTGGGTGATTATAAAGCATCTCCTCTTGGTACGTCCAGTGCTCAACTCAACCTGCAGCTTTCCTTCCCCAAGTCATTCCTGAAACTAAAGAGATGGGAAACTCCGAGAGCTCAACCCAATTCCCACCCCAATCCAACAACGATGGCAACAATAACAACAACAAGAAGGAGGATGAAGCCAAGAAGGATGAAGGATCCACCTCGTCAGGGCTTAAAATTGGTGCTGCAGTTGCAGGTGCTGCTCTCTTGGCATTCGGTGCTTACTCCTTAGCTTCGTCGGCGTCTTCACAATCTGACGATGAATATAACAGCCGAAAAAAAGCTACTCCGATGGAGAGTTTGGAGGACCAATTATCCTACGGAGGTACTAACTCGAACTTAATTTGCTGAAATTTATGAAACTCTTTGAGCATAAAATTTAAGTCCATGTGTCAAGGGCATATAACAATAATTAAGCTTCAGCTTATTCTACGTCCCTTGCTATCCATTAATTAGAAGTGTTTAACGAAGCGGTTAGCTAACATATATAAAAATATATAAAAGTAGTTATATTACTCTCGCAGAAGTAGCTCATTGAGATAAATATCACTCGTGTAGAACATAAATTTTATCTTAACTAGCTGGAATTTTTGCTAACAGCTTCTGATAACATCTACTCTAAACCCCACGCTAGTATGAACTGGACTCATAGCATAACACAGAAACCATAAGGATAAACAAATTCAGAATTATTTGAAAGTCCGTGGCTTGGGGCGAAAACTTTTGTGCAGGCCTCTCTTTTACAGAGGATGCACATGCCGAAGGAGGCACTAACGAACATAATTCTTCGAGTATGATAAAAATCATGAGCTTCAACGTCTGGAGCCTTAAAGTCAAAGATTTCCAGATAAACAAGAGGATGGAAGCAATTGGAGGCCTTATCGAACAGCACTCACCAGATATAATTTTCCTGCAGGTACCAAACTGCAGTAAAATTCTTTCAAACCGAACATATTCTTGTAGATTATATAACATGCACTTTTTTTTCCTTTTGAAAATCTTTCAGGAAATGACACCTTCTATCTACGGTATGTTTCAAAGTTGTGATTGGTGGCGGCTATATGAATGCTCGGTTCCGCCAGAGAAAGCGACCAGAAATTATTTCTGCATGCAGGTACTATCATTATCTTCGCGATTTATGCATATATCTAGTTAATCGATCTTCTGACAACATCACCTGCAGCTGAGCAAGTTACCTGTAAAGAAATTTTACTGTGTACCTTTCGACAATTCCACCACCGGGAGGGGCCTCTGCGTTGCAGATATTGATGCGGGTGCAAAGAGGAAGCTGATTGCAGCCACTTGCCACCTCAAGCGACCTGATGATTCCAGCAAGAACAGCGAAGAACGAGTGAGTCAGGCGAATGAGGCTCTGTCCTCTCTCAGTAAATTCCCTAATGTTGTATTTGGCGGTGACATGAACTGGAACGAAAGCTCTGACGGGCAGTTTCCTCTGTTCGGTGGGTGGTACGATGCATGGTCTGTTCTAAGGCCCAAGGAAGATGGATATACGTATGACACCAACTCCAATCCAATGCTGAAGCATACGGGGCCTCTGCAGGCGAGGCTTGATAGGTTTGTTTACAAGTTGAAGGACTTCGAGGTGGAAAAAATTGAAATGATCGGGACAAAGGCAATTCGCGGACTTTATTTTACTCATAATGGGCAAAGACTCCCCATTTTACCTAGTGATCACTATGGTCTGATCCTCACAATCTGCCCCAAGCAGTAATGTGCTGAGACGATTATTATTATTATTATTATGAACCGACGGGAGCTGGTAAGAAATTTCTGGAGTGATATCTTCATGAAAACAACTGAATGCAGTAGTGAATTGTTATAATTATGTAGCATCATGTCGAAGTATGTAAGATGGACTATGGTTGCTGTTTATGTTTGAACTGATATCGTCTTCAATATATTTAAAATCTGGTGTGTGCAAGTGGAAGATAAATGCCTACATTGCATTATAGGGATGGTAATGGACCTGAAATGGGTCATTTTTTTTGCTCATTCTATACAAAATTTTGAATTTAAAATGAAAATTTTATTTTTTTAAATTAGAAATTCTGTATAGAAAGTGCCAAAAAAAGACTGTGAATGCGTTCATTACAATTCATACTGATTGCAATAAGCGATTGTCTCGTCATAATTCGGCTCTTATAGTGTCTTGAGGAAGAGAATGAACAGCAAAACGAATAAATTTTGTTGAGCAAGGACTAGGGATAAATATATAGTTGGAATACAAACTTTATCTTAAATCTAAAATTTATGATTATTATATGGAGAAAACTTGGGATGGAAAAGAATTGGGTATAGGTTTTAAATTTTTCATTTTTCTTTTATCATATTCATAGGTGAAATCATTTGTTGGATACAAATATGAATACAAATAGTTTCCGACCATCTTATTTCTTTATCTCTTTGACTAGTTCCGTGCCACTTTTTCTTGCTTTTTGGTTGTTTAGACGTGATTCTGTAAGTTATAATTTATATTGCTATAGTTAAAGTTGTAGCAATAGAAATTATTGCAACTTATATTTCTGTGTTTAGTTTGAGAATTGCAAGCGAAAACTAGAGCTGCAAAAAAAATTTTAAACATTAATTTTTTTTTTTCTAGACCCACTTATGAATAATACAATTACTATTTGAATAGGGGAGAGAAAAAGTGTTTTACTCACTTTTTTCCGCAACTGTAATTATTATATGTGTAAATAATTGCAAAATTTTACAACTGTAGCCGTTACTAAGTAGCAAAAGCATTACTTTGCATTAAAAAAAATGGAATGTTATTGCAACCACTTGCTTATGCAAACAGGCAAACGCCGGGCAAGAAAAAGAGTAAAAAATGACTAGTGTTATTATCATCACAACTTCCTCTATTATATTTTTAAATACCAAACAAAGAAACTAGTGTGTAATATATGCTTATTTTGATGTAGAAAATAACATCAGCTTTATATTTTTGCACCCCGACTCCCTTCGCACCCAGAAAAATAAATAAATAAATAAAATTCTACATGCCAAAAGCAGCCTGGACCATGGATACAAATACATGATGGATACTGACGGTAACTACAACAAGAGTGTAGTTCAAAGAAACTACAACAAGAGTTAATAGCATTAAAAAAAAAAAAAGCTATAATAGAAGTGCTTCTAATAGCACCTAACAATTTTTCAAGGCACCCACCTTCTAAGGACAACTCTTTAAAATTTAAATAATTTGAAAAAAAAAAAAGTAGCCTACTTGCAGAAAGGGTGGCACTCTCGTTTTTTAATCCCACGTTGCTTTGATAGTTGTGGGGCACTGTGTACTTACAGTTTCTACGAATTGCAAGTGAATGGAACCGATTTGTGGTGAATGGAATCATTCATCAAGCCATTTCTCACCCCTAAATAGGAAGACTGATAATTTACGAAAAAAAGATAGCTGCATTGTACCTGACCATAAAAGACCTCTTGATATTTTATGTTCACTTTCGTAACTAGTGGCTGGTTTTGTGTCGCATAAGCCTTTTCCCAGTACAAATCCTGTAGTGAGGAAGGTGTTAGTGATTTCTTATCAATTTAATAATGCTAATATCTCTTTTGTGTTACTCCTATGTGAAGAAGATACAAATATTTCTAAGGGCACCTACTTTTCTTCTAAAATTATCCTTAATCCTAACTTCCCCTTTCTCTCCATCTCCTTTCTCTTTTGTCCCCACCCGCACCGTGACTCCCCTCGCTTCGGCTCACCCACTGCACTTGTGCGCCATATATGGCACCACTGGCCCCAGAGCCCCTCCCCACACGCCTCCCATGCCTCCCCACATAATCCCTCTTCCACAACCTCTCTTCCAAACCTTCCGAAAACCTTCCGAAAACTCTCTTCCAAACCTTCCGAAACCAAGCTCTAGATTGAAAAGCAAAACCCTTAATAGAGAGAAGGATGAAAGGGAAAGTTATGCTTATATTAGTAAGGAAAAGTGGATTTATCCTAATAAGATTTATTAGGGGGGGGAAACAAGAGAGTGGTGATTGCAGATTTTTTTTTTTTTTTTTTATAAATTCAAAAATGTGAAATAGAGGAGAAGAATAGTGCAAATTGCCTGTAGAATATAAAGGCAAATTAGTAATATTTTTATAGCTTTTGAGTGGACGTTCTTAGAGAAATGATGGGTGCCCTTAGAAGGAAACTAAGATAAGTCCTAAAAAAACATAAGCCTGCATTACCAAGAAAGGTTGTTGATTTAATGCGCATATATAAGTGAATTTCTAAATGAGCACACTACTGATATTAGTAAGCATATTTTTCTGAGTCGGAAATTAGTCCACGAACAGTACTCAAACCGTTCGGAATTAGTCTGAGGATAGTATTAACAACATTCAGAGACTAATTTCTGACCATAGTAAAAGACAAGACCATAAAATAAAGTGGCAAAGTTGTAATTTTTTATAACTCTATGAGGTGTGCTCAGCTCATTTAGAAACTCCCATACATCAAAAAACACCTACCCTGACTAATTACTCAAGTTTCATTATGCCAATCAACATTCCTGTAGTTCAGATCTCAAGCCCCTTTTTTTTTTTTCTTTTTCTTTTTGGGAGGATCAAATGTTAATCCACTTTTGCAATGAGCATATATTTTGAGGACTGTTTTTGCTGAACTTGTTAGGAGGATGGGGACCATTCAATGCTTAGGCATGAAGGCATAGACTCTTTCCAGAAACTTCACCACACCCTCAGTACAGGACTCAACGTCACAATAATTCCCCTAAATCATTATCAAATCCAATATCAAATAAAAAAAAGAAAAAGGAAAAAGAAAAAGGAACCTCATCGTGTCATCAAAAAGATAAAATGGACCCTATAGGTATCAGTGAATTA